>NC_024127.1:18303020-18366841 GCF_000346735.1 Prunus mume
TGGCTCAATGAGCTTTGGTTGCTTCAGTGTTTTGAAGGTTTTTTTGAGATCAAGTGATCATTTTGAGTTTTTGTTTTTGATTGATTTTTTGGTTGTCCCTTACCCTGTTCACTCCTTCTTGTATTTATAGTAAACTGTTTCTTCTCTGGAGTAGGGTGATTGTGTTTATTTATTGGGCGGCAAAGATATCTCCCCCCTTTTTCTCTTCTTTAATGGAAGGAAAGAAAATAGAATTTCTTCAGTTTTGGCAGATAGGCTCTCAAATAGGCAATCACTTCCCTGATTTTCTTGAAAATGAACCTAATCTCTTTCCCAATTTCAACTGCCCCTTGTGATATTTTACCCGTGATGGTTAGTTTGATTCCTTTTCTGGACAGCTCCCTGCTTTCCTGCTTATCCTTCTCTGAGATTGTAACTTGCTTATCTCCTAGGGAGAATTACCTTCTCTGTAAAGACAGAAGAAAAATCTCTGAATATACATATATAAGAGGGATTTGATCTTCAGTTTTTTCAGAATCAACTTGATGTCATGAACCCTTCAATCACTTCTTCTATGACAGTCACCATTGCTGACTTTTCTTTATCCCAGAGATGTCACGTGGGATTGTTCCTTTTTCTGGACTCCCTCTTCCTATTGCCTTGTTTGCTCTGATGAGCCTTGGGCTGGTCTCTTCTGGTTTTTTGGGCTTACATCTTTCTTTGATTTTTTGCAGCTTTATTCTGGGCCTAATTTTCGCTGGGCTGGGTGTGTCAATTTTTGGCCCAAACACATTCTCAGCAGCCCGCACACAATCATATCTCCCCTCATACGTCGGGACGCACCCGGCCACGTATGGGGTCTGTCAACATCTGGGGGGGTATATAGGGTAGTGCGTATAGCACTCCAAACTAACATTCTATACTCTTTTATACCTTTAAATAAACACATAAGCATATATATATTTCTAATATTGTATACACCTCAACCCCAATATAGCATCCCGAAAAAACTCCCCCATTTAAATTCATCAACTAATATCCTAGACTCAAAATATCCACATAACTCGACTAACGGTCATTACCTGTCACTACGGTCATTTTAATCTTCCTAGGAAGGTATCACTACCTAGGAAGTCTAACGATCAATCCCGGGGTCAAACTACCCACCCCAGGTCAAACAAGCTTGTGGGGCCCACGACCTCTAAATTTCTATCTGAAAGTTCCTATAGGTTCTACACATGTCCTGCAAGTTTGGTCCAGATCGGACGGTCAGATCGCTCACGATCGCACGATCGGACGGTCACTAAATAGCCCTAGGGTGGGCATTTTCGGAGTATTCGGGACTCCGTTTCTCGATCCGTCGAATCCTACACGATCCTAGGAATACCTAGATCAACATATATTAAATTAGAGTCAATCCAACGGTCCAAACCTATTGAACCCGGATAACCCACAATATGCATAATCCGTTCGGGGCTCAAATGTCAACCGAATTGGGATCTGAAAGAACCCACACGCTCATGAAAACCAGGAGATCACATTGGGACTCGAAGTCCTTTTTCTACAGTGCCCACGCGCCGCCACACGCGTCGGCAGCGCATGGATGTCCAAAGCGATAACCCATCGCCGGAAAAACCTATAATCACGGCTCAAGACTCCTATCCTAGGTAAAACACCTTATTTGGTGTCACTTTTGTTCTTGGACCTACCTCAAAAACTGACCGGAAGTGGCTGGAATCTCATCTCGAAATTCGGTCGTAATTCAATTCGAAGATCAGACATCCTACACTCAAAATCGATGCAATCCTACCCAACCATCAGCTAGATCATGAAAAATAGGTGAGAAAGCATACCTCAATCACCAGAAACGGTGACCGGAAGAGGGAGAATGAGCGGCTGGAAATTTCCTCCGAAAACCGGTCGGTTTTCTGCAAAATCCGGCTGTATCACTGCCGGCTGATGTCGGAAAACAGGTGGGAAAGGACGGTGGAGTCAGGCCGGTCATTTTGGGACCGGTCCCGGCCCAAGTGGTGGCCGGATGTGGCAGTGGCAGCCGGCGAAACGCGCGGCTGCTACAGTCGGGGGGGTGTTTTCACGACAGAGGAGAGAGAGAGAGCGTCAGAGGAGAAAGAGAGAGAGAGCGTCGGGCAAATCTGACTTTTTATCAAAAATCCCTTTTTCCAAATAATTACGATCGTGTCACTGAGTTTCATTCGATCGTAACTCTCTCGTTACAAATCCGATTCGAGCCCACTACGTGTCTACGGACTCATCTCACCGTGCTCTACACAACGATATAGCTGGAATTCCCAAATTCCTTCCTAATTAGAAATGACCAAATTACCCCTATCCTAAGGGTAAATTCATAATTTCACTTAAATAAATTAAAATAGGCAATAAATTTGGAGTCGGGGTGTTACATCCTGTTCAGAGGATTCTGGCCCAGTTGGGTTACCCCCCAGGTCAATACAATCCCAACTTTTGGGTAGCCCTGATGGGTGCAATCGTGGTCTTCGATCTTGTCAAGGAGAGGGAGCCAACCTACGAGCGATTCTCGTACTTATACAGCATCACCAAGTTGAAGTGCGCTGGCCACTTCACTAGGGCTGTACCGACTTCTCAGAAGTTGTGGAGGAATCAGCGGGTCCTTTTGTCCCGTGCCTGGGAGTCACCTTCGGAGAGGCCTGTTCACCATCACATACCCACAACTTTTCAGATAGCCCTTAAGTCATCGGTAAGCCGTTTGGTAAGACTCCATTTTTATTGTGACTAACGTTTTCTTTGTCTGTTCTGTAGGCAAATTAAAGCAACCGACTTCTTCTCAGTCCGACATTCGCAAGGTCGAGCTGGTGAAGCTGAAGGTCCCTGTCGTTGAGAGGATCTATCCGGGCTTCCTTTTCACTAAGAACCTGGTCAAGGCCCACATTGCCGACCTTGCCAAAAGTAAGTGCTTTCCCGATAGTAAGTACATGATTTTGTGTGGTAGCCATCTATCGTTTTAACGTCATGTTTTTGTTCAGTGACTGAAGCCAGGTCATCTGTCGAGGCTAAAAAAATTTCAGAATCTTCGAAGAGGCACCTTTTGTTGGGGATGGAGCAGAAGAAACAACGGCTGCCATTACCGTTGGCCTCTCCCTATATGACGAAGGCCGATCTGGATAACCCGACCCTTGTCAATCGACTGAAGCAGCTTGGGGCTGAACCAATACCCGAGCGCGGGCTAGGTGCCGAATATGTACCCCAGCGCGGTCAGAGTACCAAATCAATAACCAAGTGTGGGTTGGATGCTGGAGCTATGTCCAAGTCCGTTGGGAAATGGTCTCTGCTTGTGGACCTGGAAGCCGAACCAGTACCCAAGCACGATCGAACTTCCGAACAGTCGAGGGCTTTTTTTTTTCGTTGAAGACGGTTCAGTTTGCGAACCACGTGATCCTCGGTTCACAAATGGAACTATCAGAGATATAGGAGCTTCTGAAAAGGCTCCTTCGGAAGGAGGTAGAACATGCCTTCCATCTCCAGGCCTCGGTAAGCCTTTCAACTTTTGCCCTTTCTGATTCTATTTATTTCTTTTGTTTCGGTTAATGAAGGTCTTTCTCTTTTTTTTCCCAGGCTTTCATGGACATGTGGTTGCGCATGAAGCAAGCCATCACAGCTGCCGAGCGTGCCAAGAAAGCCTACGATAATGGACGTTCCAAGGTCGCTAAGGCTTGCAATGTTCTTCAAGACCACACCAACCTGGTCAAGGACAAAGAGGCTCTTGAGCGGCAAGTGAAAGCTGCCAAGGCCAAGTTGTCTGAGATGAAGGCGACCCTGGATGCGGCCATGCAGGCTGTCAGAGATACTGAGGCTGCCAAAGGAGAGGTAGAAGTGGTGTTGGAGGAGATGGTGTGGTCGAAGGCTGCTGAGACCGAGGCTGCCGTCCAACAGGCGATTAGGCAATACCGTTCGTCAGAAGAGTTCACTGCCCTTCTAAATAAGGAGGTGGGCTCAGAGATGGCGGACCTGATCTAATGGTATAACCCCTTGGCGAAGCTCAACCTCAATTTTGCAGCCGATCCCCTTCCTCTACCGGAAGGCATTACGTAGGAGATGATCAAGGACTTTGAAGGTCCGTCTTTGCTGCTTCCGAGGGTGTCGGGACAGCAGACACCTCTGCTCCTACTTATGGTGTTGCTGTTGTCGATGATGGGAACGCTGCCTAGGCTTCGTTCTCTTGTACTTTATGTATCTTTATTATTTTTTGCATTTGTACTCGCCATTAGGCAATGTAATTCTAAACACCTTGATGCCGAGGGCATCATGTTAATTTATTTAGCATTTCTGCCTTTGCTTTCATTTTTTGTTTGTCTCCAAAGGCTAAGACGTTTTCATCAACGAATTTTACCGATTAAGTAATCAGGGTGATAAAAAGTATACAAGTGAATAAACAATCGGTAGGCTTTAGATCCTTAACCATTTTATTGTCGAGGGCTTAATAAGAGGCTATCTTGCCGAAGGCATACACAGGCAAAATCTGAAGTGGACCTCTACAGGAAAAATCTGAAGTAACTTGACCATCAGTAATGGACTAACTGTTGGTCCTTTTTAGTATTTTTATTTATCGAAGGCTAAATAACCGTTTAGGAATTTGGTTAAAGACCATCAATAATCAATATATGATGGTTTCTACCGTATCCTTTTGTTCGCTGAAGGCTAAATAAATAATTGAGCCGAAGGCTTAATGAATCAATTGAACCGAAGGCTTCATAAATAATTGGACCGAAGGCCTTTTCATTAAATATTGTTGAGGGCACAAACACATATAGGTCGCTGTTTTACAATTTTAACATGTCATTGGCTAGGGGACTTCTACTTGAAGTAATACTTCAAATGCTCGACGTTCCATGGATGATCGAGGGTCTTACCATTGGAGTCTCTCAGTCGATACGTTCCAGATCGGAGGATGTCGGAGGGTCCCTCCCAAGAAGGTCCGAGGATTCATTCCGTGGGATTTTTGGTTGCCAAGGAGACCTTGTGCATGACCCAATCTCCGATTCAGAAAGAGCGCGATCTAACCCTCGAGCTATAGTACCGAGAGACACACTGCTTGTAGCCTTCATTCCGAAGGTTGGTTCTTGCTCAGCATTCTTTGATCAAGTCGAGGTTTAGTGCTAATGCTTCGTCATTTGCCTCTTGTGCAAAGCTTTTTGTTCGGTAGGAAGGCTCACCGATTTCCACAAGGACGACGGCTTCCGATCCAAATGCGAGAGAAAAGGGAGTTTCTCCTAGATGTTCTAATGGCCCATAGTGCTTGGGGAAGTTTCTTCGGCCAAGCACCTTTGGCGTTGTCAAGCTGCCGTTTTAGCAGTTTCTTAATGATTTTGTTTATCGCTTCGACTTGCCGGTGAGTGCAAAACTGTCTAAAGATGTCTGAATCAAACTATTTACCGTTGTCAGTGATGATTGCATAGGGGATACTGAATCGGCAGCAGATGTGGGTCCAGACAAATTATTCCATTCTTGCTGCCGTGATGGTCCTTAGAGCTTCGGCTTCGACCCATTTGGTGAAGTAATCCACAGCTACCACAGCGTACTTAACCTGGCCTTTACCTCGCGACATTGGGCCAATTAGATCAAGTCCCCACTGGGCAAAAGGCCACGGACTTACAATCAACGTCAATAGCTCGATAGGGATATGGGGTACGTTACCGAACCGTTGGCATTTGTCACACTTCTTCACTAGTGTATTTGCATCTTGATGCATGGTCGGACAATACCTCTGTCGAAAAGCCTTGTGTGCTAGCGATCAGGATCCGGAATGATAACCACAGACCCCCGCTGTGGATTTCCCGAAGGACGTAGTCCCCCAGTTCGGTAGTGATGCATTTAAGATAAGGTGTAATATAGTCACGCTTTTAAAGGATATCGTTGATGACTACGTATCTTGCCAATCGGTATCGCAGCTTTCTTGAATGGGATTTGTCTTTGGGTATGGTGTCGTTCGTCAGGTAAGCGTGAATTGGAGACATTCATGTATCCTCATACCATACGGTGCATACTTCAGTGGTTACTGTACTTAGGTGAGCCAGAATCTCTGCTGGAACCTTTTTGCCGATCTTGTCATTGATGGCCAAAGCTAATCTAGCCAATGCATCGACATGACTGTTTTCTGTCCTGGGTATTTGTCGAATCTCGTAGGCCCGGAATTTTTGAAGTGATTGGTGTGTAGCTGACAGGTAGGCTAACAGGCCGGCCAGAAGAGCTTCATATTCAGCCTCTTTGTTGGACTTTCTGAAATTGAAACGGAGGGCGTACTCAATCTTGACTCCATCTGGCGTAGTTAACACCAAGCCGGCTTCACATCCTTGTTGATTTTCCGAGTCGTCGACATGCAAAATCCATACAGGGATTGAAGGATTTAAATATTTGGGACTCAGTACGCCATGTTCTTCAACATCAGTACGCGGATGTGTTGGCTCGGGTGTTACCGAAGGTGTTAGTTCGGAGATAAAGTCAGCAACAGCCTGACCTTACTCAACAGGTCTTGGCTTGAATTGCACGTCAAACTCTCCCAGCTTCATTGCCCACTTGACCAATTTGCCAGTTGTTTCCCATTTCTGGAACACCTGCAGAAGCAGTTGGTTGGTTAAAACCATGATTACATGCGCCTGGAAGTATGGACGGAGTTTTCAAGCTGAGACGACGAGGGCTAGGGCCAGCTGTTATAGGGGATGATACCGAAGTTCTGCACTCTGCAGTGCTTTACTGACATAAAAGATCGATAGTAATGCCTTCTCTGATTTGTGTATCAGTACCGAGCTGACGACAGTGCTGGATACCAAAAGATAAAGGAACAGAACCTCCACTAGGAGGGGTTTCGACAAAGAGGTGCTTTGCTCATGTAGTTCTTTAAGTCTTGGAATGCCTTATCACATTCATCAGTCCATGCGATATGTTGTTTGCCCTCTTTCAAGGCTTTGAAGAACAGTACACACTTATTTGTGGCTTTGGAAATGAAAGAGGTTAAGACGGCGACACGTTTGGTAAGGCTCTGAATGTTCTTCTGTGTCCTCAGCCTTTCTATGTCGATTATGGCCTTGATTTTCTCAGGGTTTGCCTAGATTCCCCTTTGACTGATCATGAAGCCGAGAAACTTTCCGGAAGATACATCGAATGCGCACCTCATCGGATTCAGCCTCATTCGGTAATCCTTTAATATGCTGAACATGATGGATAGGTTGTGTAGATGCTCCCCTGCAGTCCTACTCTTCACAGACATATCATCGACATACATTTTCATAGTACTGCTGATGTTATTGGCAAAGATTCGGTTAACCAGCCTCTGATATGTTGCTCCAGCATTTTTCAGGCCGAACGGCATAACATTGTAACAGTATAGTCTCATGTTCGTAATGAATGTCGTATGTTCGTTGTCGGCAGAGTGCATGAATATCTGGTTGTACCCTGAATAAGCATCCATAAAGCTGAGCAGATCATGGCCGGCAGTGGCGTCTACGAGCTGGTCGATTCAGGGCAACAGAAAGTTATCCTTCAGACAGGCCTTGTTTAGATTGGTATAGTTTTGGCCACCTGCCTTTCACCTTCCGAACCATCACAAAGTTTGCTAGCCACATAGGGTATGTAGCCTCCCTGATAAAGCCAATATCCTGGAGCTTGTCAACTTCGGCTCTTATGGCTTCGTATCATTCGGCATGAAACAACTAGCGCTTCTGACGCAAGGGTTTATAAATGGGGGAGATATTGAGCTTATGGCTGATGACGTCTGGGGAGATGTCTGGCATATTGTCATATGACGAGGCGAATACTTCGGAGTGGTGTCGTAAGAATTCAATAAACTCTACTTGGAAGGATAATTGAGTGTTGTGCCGTTCGGCCTATTATAACGTTTCTGGTTGGTCATCGTTCAGGACGACTGTTTCCAAGTTCTGGGCAGGTTGCGCTTGCGGTATCGGAGCTTTATCCCTTGGGTCATCAATCGGCCCGTTACCGTTCGGTGCCCCTTTAACAGATAGGGTCTCCCTTGGAGGTTTGAAGGCTGTCGATTTTAGCATTGTCGCATAGCATGTTTGCACACTGAGCTGGTCTCCTCGAATCGTACCCATGTCATGGCAAGTTGGGAATTTCATTAGCAACATGTGGGGTGAGAGGTGCGCCTTCATGCCGGTGAGTGTCGTTCGGCCTATTATAATGTTGTATGCCGTCGGACAATCGACTATGAGGAGTTTGTCGTATATCATTGTTTTTCTTAGGGCAACGCCGAAGGCGATGGGGCAAACTGACACTGCCGACTGGTTCAACCAGGTCCCCAGAGAAACTGAGTAGGGGCGTCAGCTACCGATTGACGTGGCTGTCGTCTATTCCCAACTCCCCAAATGCATCGGCAAATATTATGTTTACCGAACTTCCTGTATCGACTAGCACTCGTCCCACATCGAAGTCGGCAATGTCTGCCTAGATGATCAATTGGGTCATCATGGGGGTAAAGGATCTTTTCTTCCTCCTCCTCGCAGAACGTGATGGGTTCCCACTGAACCTTCGGCATTTTATGGTGCCGGTTGACCTCTTTTGGCTTGCTGGATACCCGCCAGTCGGGGCGTACAGTGACCCCTATGCCGAATGATTCTTTAGCGCTGGCTCCTCCTGCCGAGCCAAAGGCCTGGATTTCGAGTTAAAGTATTCGGCCTTTGCATGGATTGCTGCTTGCTTCATCAATTTGTCAAAAGTGCGTCAGTTGCTACTATGCACGAGGTACCAAAAGTGTGAGGATCGAAAGTCACTCTTGAAGGCGTCATAGGCTGCCCTGTCATCGGTTTCGGGACACCTCGAGTACTCATGATTGAAACGTGCAACGTATTCTCTTAAAAGCTTGTCCTCCCTCTGCCGAATCACATACAGATCATCGACAGAGTACAGACAGTCCGTTTAGATCATGAAATGATTGAGAAAAATCTGTTTCAACTCGTCGAATGAGTCTACCATTCCTAGCTCCAACTGATATAACCAATTTAAGGCTGCTCCGGTAAGGGAATATGAGAATAGCAGGCGCTGCCCTTCGTTGCTGAGGCCTTTGCATCCCACGGTCGACTGGAAGGAGTGGAGATGCATAAGGGGGCCTTCTACTCCGGTATAGAATGGTATACGCAGTGGTTGTACATCCCTATCCTGTCTTGAATGCTTTATTCATTCAGTGAATGGTCCTGGCCGAAGCTTTCCATAGGCGAGCTCCTGAGAATGAGTTCGGTCATCTTTCATCGTCTGAACCTTTTGAAAAAGAAGTCGAATGATAGGGTCCCGGCTAGGAATCTCTTCGGATCCATAATCTTCCGAATGTCTTTGTGACCTGCTCGAGTTAACCTTAGAGTACCTTGTCGGCGTTACCGAACGGTAGGTTGACTCTCAGGTTTTGGAAGGGACATACTTATGGTCAGATTCTGCCATGGATTCCAAGCCTTGTACCTTCCGAATAGGGGATTTATTTCCCAAAACCCTCATTTGTGAATCTCTGAGGTGCGCATTGATTCTGATTAGAGATCTCTACCCTTCAACTTCCCGATCATTAAGCCAATGATGACAATCGGAGTAAACCTTCTTTGGCAGATGAGGTTTGTCCTTGAGAGCCTGTGCGACCAGCTGCTTGGAGGGTGCAGGCGCTGCCTTTGCCCCCTTCTTCCCTTTCTTCTACTGACTTGGAGTCTGCAAGCTATGGGAGGATTATGTGGTCTGGATATTTTGCGTTTGTTTCTGATTGAGCAGTTGCTGGATTTCGTCCACTTTTGACGATAGAAGGTTGTTGTGTTCCTGTAATTTGGCCATGTCTTGCCAAAGAGATGTGATTTGGGCTAGAAGTTCAGCTTCAGCAGTGGTTTGTATTACGAGCGAATTGTCGAAGGGAGTGCAAGGGGGTAGCGCTGGGCTAGCTCCTCTTTGCCTTCCAAATGGCAGGCCCTCTTCTGGCAAAAATATAGGCACTGATGTGGTCCCTATTTGATAGAGATAATGGGTCAATTAAAATCGCTTCCCACAGACGGCGCCAAACTGTTGATGCGAAAAAGTGGTTCGGTACTTTTGGGCTCAACTTAGTGATGTCTGGGCCTTCGAAATGCTCTAGGCCTCGGTGGAGCGTGATCCTGTAAAATAAGAGTCACCTCGGTAAGACCTGGAGCACCGGTGTGGTACCGGCCGAAGACTCTCCGATACTTAAGTAAGTACGGATGTAGTAAGAGAATTAAACAAATCTAAGGGCAGTATGCTGAAAGTTCATATTACCTCCATTTTGGGACTTGTGCCCTTTTTATAAACCTTGGGAGGTGTGCAAGTTGTGTAGAATTTCAATGTGGGACTGTTGACATTCACTGTAGATGCCCGACGTGTCTAGTGGGTGATTTCTGTTTTAACCACGTGGTCGGCAGGCCTGGGTGCTGAGGGCTTCCCTGCCGATGCCATATTTTGTCCACGCTTCTGGCTCTTATTGGCCGCTGATTTTGTTATAAACAGCAATAACCATAACTTGTGCAGTAAAATTGAGTGCTACTAGGTACTATATAGGATGTTAATTTGTCAGCTACCAAGTATTCTTATTGATGGTGTGGGGCGGGAGATGAGAAGGTGAAAAACCAGAAGGGGTTTCTGGGTTTGTAGTTGCTAGCTGGGGTTTCTGGGTTTGTGGGGGAGGGGTGAAAAACCAAAAGGGGTTTCTGGGTTTGTGGTTGCTGGCTGGGATTTCTGGGATTGTCGGTGAGGGGTGGTAGGGGTAAGGGGTGGTCATGGGAGAATTGAGGGGAGAAAGAAATCGAGGGGTGGGGGGCTGGGTTCTCATGATATTTTTTCTTTAGTGTCTTTTTCTTTTTTTCTTTTTTTGTTTAATTTTCCTCTTTTTCTTCAATTTTTTTCCAAAAAAAAGGCGTTTGAATGACCAAAATAACCCTCAAAATAGAGTCAACATGAATCAAATGGACGGATTAATGGATGAAATGTTCGAATTTTGACGGTGGGGGGAACATTGATAATAAAATTTAATTCGAGCCCATAATTCGCTTAAAAAAAGTGTCATGAGATAAATTGAGACTTATGTACAAGTTCAGGAGACAATTCAACAGATTACCCATTATTTTATTCATGTCTTTCTTCTTCTTCATGTACTATTGCTTATTTTATTAATACAAAAAAATATATCGATTTTAAGGAAAAGAGTAATATATGTCAAATTGCCACATATATAAGTCATCAAATTTCAATTTTACATTTTACATTTGATATTTCCCGTTGAGATGCTTCTGTGATTTTGAACGTTTTCTTTTTCTTTTTTCCTCCATCCAAGAAATCCAAGTGGAGTAATGCCGCTTAATAATGGTGAAGTGCAGCCCATAATCCTACTATAGCCAATCTCAAAAATAGAAAAGGAAAATCGGGAAGGAGAAAGAAGAGTTTGATGATGATATAAATATGAATTTAGGAATAATTATAATCATGGACCAAAATATTTTAAAACATATCCCTTCAGTTATCGTCTATTTATCGATATTTTCGGTGATAATTTCGGGATAATTTCTAGGGTGATATTATCGATAATATCGCGATATGGACCTAAATAGAAAAAGAATGAAAATGGCTGAAGCTTGCACGCACGCAGGGTGTTTCCAACTTTGTTTGAGTGGCTTATCCACCACGTTGCTAGTTATTTCGTAATTATATGCTACACCATATAATATTTATATTGTCTATACAATCTGTTTTTTCAAAGAAATATAATTTCATATGACTTTATTTAGGTTTTATTATCGCATATTATTACTTAATTACTTAAATTCTTATAATTATTTTATTTACTTCCTATTTAACATCCTTAGGATAACTTTATTTAGGTTCCCTTGGATAACCTGTGCTACTATTTTTTAAACATTATAAACCTTTCTATTCGCATTAATGAAATTTTACCATTGTTTACCCGAAAAAAAAAAAAGGAACCAAATTTCCATAACAAATTAATATAGGAACTTTTAAGAAGTCTAGTGGAGGAAATAGTCGTGAGCCTATTTGGGAACATTGAGACCCATTAATGGAAACAAACATGGCACTATTTGCAAATATTGTGGTAAATTTTCATAAATAAATTATTATAGTGTGTTTAATCTTCTTTCATTACTTACTATATATTCTTTAGGAGTAATGCTATTTAGACACACAACATTGATCACTTTAACTAACCATCTTATATGGCAACTGATGTGTCATGTCATGTCAATTAATGAATGTCGCCATGTCAATTAAAAAAAAAATTAAAAAATCCTAGCATTCCTAATGAGTGGCCTCATGACAATATTCATTTAATTGACATGGCATGACACATCAGTTGCCACATAAGGTGGTCAGTTAAGGTGGTCAATGTTGTGTGTCTAAATAGCATTACTCATTTTCTAAACTTACAGTGTTTGTCAACTCACTATATAATCAACTTAAATCACTCAAACCCACAATCCAATATATTTTCTTCCAATTTTTGGTGATAAAATCATAGAGAATTGATTAAATAAACATTCTATAAAGTTTCAATAAAAATTTCTAAGTTTTTCTCACAATTTCTATGGTTTTTATACAAATTTTACCAGTATCGATATTTTCCCAATATTTCCATTGAAATTTCCATGTTTTTGGATCACCGATATTTTCAAAACTCCCGATATTTTAGACCTTGATCATAACCCATTAAATTAAAGTTGAAATTTGAAGAGACAATAGATATAGTTGTGGGTTTTGATCGCCATCGATTGATGACGATGGAGAAATGGTTCAATTTTGCAGAGTTTTTCCATGATCGAAAGAAGATGAAGCGGTGACCAAGTGTAAATTTTGTTTCTTAAAAGACTTGTATAAAAAGACATTTGCAATTCTAAATAATAAAAAAATTGACATTCGTGTCAATTTACACTCGATCGTCGCTGATATTTTGTTTCTTATTATCAACTAGACCTCTATAATAAGGGGCGTTTGGTTCATGGGAAATCAAATATTCAGTAAGTTTCGGTATGGGAAATGGTTGCTTGGCACATGAAAAATAAGGAGGAAAATGAAACTGTCCTCCCTCCTTCGTCCTCCCCCCCCCCCCCCCCCCCCCCAAAAAATGAGCTAGCATTAAATGCACATTTCTCATAACAATTTTGTCCCCATTGACAATTTAGAATGAGTACTGCTAATTACCTACCCACCTTTTCTTCTCACCCATCATGTAAATTTGAAAAAAAAAAACACAATCTTATCTTTTCATCCACAATTATTATTCTTAAAATACCCACCTTATCTTCCTATCTTTCCACGCAATCCTCTCTCTCAATTTTCCAGGTTCATGAGGCTCTTCCCCAATATATATGCTACACATCAACAATATGCTGAAGTTCTTGAACATTCAAACTACTAAAAAACCAGTTTTCCAGACACATCAACCAGTTGAGAGAGCTCAATTAGCACATCGTGGACCCACCATGTTTTACCGATTCAAGCAGCAATGATGGGATTTTATATTAGCACATCAACCAGTTGATAAATGATTTCATCACATGCATAAAAACCTTGATTTGATAAGCTTCATGCAATAATGCCAATCAGGTAGCATCACATGCATGACAAGTTCTACGAAGCCACAAGTATATTCCTTCGTTCTTGTCTCTTCTCAGCAACACATCCTGAACTGATCAATGGGTTACCCAGACCTGATTAGACCTTACAGGTTCATCATCGTCATTCCTATTCCAGGTCCAAACGGCATGGTCGAATTCACTATTTTTACTTTCGGTTTTAAAATTTAAAATTATTTTTAAAGAATAGATAGGTTAGGTGATTTGACTTTTTTTCTCATAAGTTCTTAGAAGTTATTTACAAAGGGATATATTTGTCTTTAAAATTTTGAAGATAAGATTAGTGGGAAAATAGGATAGAGGTGGAAATTGTAAAATATTAAACACGTTTTTGGCTGAATGATCCATCAGTATAGCTCAGCTACAAAGATAAGATAGGACTCCTACTTTCATGAGGATATCCTTATCTCATATTTGAAATACAAAAATTATCATAACAAAGTATCAAACTTTCAAACCAATCATGATTTCATATTCAAATCTAAGGATAGCCTAGGACTAATAGAAATAGAAGCACTCTTTAGCATTAGAATATAACATTAAATTTCATTTTTTAATTTGATTTAGTATGGGTATAATTAAAAAATTAAACAAATTTTGTTTTACATTCCTACTCAAATTAAATATGGGAAAAAGGAAATAAAGTGGTATTTAGGGTTTAGGGAGGTATTTTCTTGTTACTTTCCTAGCATTACCAAACATGAGAATGAATCTTCCATTGCTTATCCCTTGAGAAAAGATATGAAAAATTATTTCTCATCAAATCTTTTCCGTAAACCAAACGAGGCCCAAGTCTTTTAACACGTTGTACCTAGTTTTAACGAAGGCAAAATATTATTTGGTGCTCTTATTTTCAATTTCACTATCTCATCTATAAATTGTTCATGTAAAATCCAACAGTTATTTGGTAACCGTATAACTGTGGTGTAGCAAATCATAGTTTCAATTCAGGCCGAACTCGTTTTTAATTGGGTTAGGTGTAAAATGTAAACTGTGTGATACAAGTAATTTTAAGACTTGCTGGCTACTTGTAACTTTTCACTTCAATGTAATTGATATTAGGTGACATCTAATTACATATATTTTAATTCCGGAGGAAAAAAATTTAAGATATTGAAGGATACTAATTAAATAGATCTCGTATTGTTTCGCACATCCGTTATAATAATTCAACGATCTACAACATGACATGACAACTACCATAAGTTTAATTTAATTTTAATAGTCTAAAAGTCCAATTTTGCCCTTCCAATAAAATTAAGAAAGGAAAAAACAAAACAAGAAGCCAAACCCACTCCCTCCCAGCATCGGCGTTGTTGCACCCGCATCACCACCCCAACCTCTCTTATTTTTGTCTTGGGGAACGATGGACTCCCCTGTGCTTCAAGTGTATGGGCTTTCAAAAGGCTACAGGTCCCGAAGTGCTCTACTGCCGAGACACCAGTTCTATTGCTTTATGGTGTTTCGACTATTGCTGCTTCTCAGTCTTTCATATTGTTATGTTTGTTTGTGTCACTTTGTTGCTTGAGTTCTTTCTCTTAGAGAAGCTTTAGTGTGTTGTATGTTCTTCTCCTTTATGTTGGTTGTTGATGCAACCTTTCTGGCTTTTTAATGAAATCATATTTTCGAACAAAAAAAAAAAAAGGGAATGCAATGCATACTTTAGCTCTTCAACTCTATGATTTGGGTTTGATACTTGAATTGGCTAATGAATTGGATCCATGCAAACTTTTCTTGTCAAAATTCTTTCTGAATTGGGTGTTGATTTGGTTAATTTATGTGTTTCTGGGTATGTGAATTAGGCTGTTTTACTGTGAGAAATTTTCTGGGTATGGTTTCTACAGCAGGTTATGGGGTTGTGTTGATAGAAAAGAAAAGGGAGACTCTGACAAAAGAGGAGACGATAAAAATAAAAGAAGAGATGGGTAGGGTTGTTCTTTTTTTCATTTTTTTTAAGTTTCAAGTTTTGAATTTTTTATTTTTTTTTAATTATAAGGGCAAAATTGATTTTAGGTTGTTAAAAAAATATGGTGGTTCTCATAAAATACAACTAAATTTATGGTTGCTAACGTGTCATGTTATATGTGATTAGATTATAACGACGACTAAAATCAAGCGAAATGTGAAAAAATGTGTAAATTCTAAATGAAGAGGCTCGAGATCCCTAATTAAATAGATCAAGCACCAAATGACAAGAAACATGGCATCTTTAAAAAAAACAAAACAAAACAAAACTTGGATTCACCTAAGCGGATTTGTAATGGTGCTATTTCACTCCATATACATCAGAGGATCTCCTGCCTAAAATCTTTTAAAGATGCTATTTCAGCTTTTGTTCCTTGCCCGTCTTCTACCCACTCCACCACTGCATAATCAAGAAAAAAATAAGGGCATGAGAAGATTATTAGGGCATGAGATCTTTAGCATGAGAGTTGAAGAGAGGTTTGAGTTTGTGGTATGGTCTGGTTGTGTATATATTTTAGGTATGTGAGTTAGGAGGTTTGAATTTGTGTATAGTCGAAGGCCACCTCTTCCTTTCTAATATGGTAATCCTTGTACAACTGGACGACTGCCTTTCATTTACAGAATTAAATAGAAGATAATCCAGCCCTAAATTTACAAAATTAAACGTGGATGTACATCTTATAAGGGTATCTTTTTTCTAAAAAAGAAAAAAGAAAAAACATGCATATATACATAAGACACCTCTTGCACGGTTGCACCCCGTGATCATTACCCTTAGCTTAAGGCTTAGGCTTCGCTTCTCACATATAAGCTAGTTGTATTGTCACCGACAAGAAGGGAAAAGTTATATTATCAAGGTATTAGATATTGGTGGTTCAAAAATATGGAAATATCGTAATTTCAAGTGACTATGTTAGGAGTTGACAAATATTATGACCTAGAAAATGTGTATTAATTAATATATAAAAAATATTAAACACATTCTAATTTTATTTATAATAATTTAGTATAACATTTTACACTTTATACATTGCATGGTAAATTACATAAGTTGATTAGATATTAATTATCATAATAATAATAAAAACAATAATAAATAAAATACTAAGAATGTTCACATTTTTTTAACTAAGTGCATGAAAATATTTAAAATAAATAAATAATATTAAAAAAATTAAACATGAAAGAGAGAAAATAATCATAGGAATTCAAGTAATTAATTAACAGCAGTAACAACTACCCGCATGATTCACATAAGTAGGAAGCTTTTGGAACAAATACACAAATGAGACTTCAGTGTATTGGTTAAGGTGCAAAAGACAAGGAGCGGGGGTAGGAGTTTGAATCCCACTGTTGCAGACAAGCTGTTCACTTTCGACGGCGGCCACAACACATCACTTTTTAGTATAGATTGAGCACTAAATGGTAAGAAACGCATTCGTTTTTCCAAAAAAACAACAAAACTAAAAAAGAAGAAGAAACGTGGATACATAAAAAAGAAATTGTGGAACCATACGACTTGAGTTACGCATCTAAACGAGCTGTATTTGTTACCAAAAACATGGGAAAACTCATGATTTTGGAACCAAGTCCAAACTTCCACCAATTTTAAAAAAAAAAATTGTAAACAAGCTTCGTCAAACCATCATTGACCATATCCATGTCAAGAGAGATACACGATTTTATGGATTTATACATTTTCTCATGGCTTCCAGATATTCATACGTACATTTACAAAGTTTCTCATGGCTTCCAGATATTCATACGTACATTTACAAAGTTTCTCATGGCTTCCAGATATTCATACGTACATTTACAAAGTTTCTCATGGCTTCCAGATATTCATACGTACATTTACAAAGTTGCTGATATCCAAAATAATATGCGGTAGGATGTTTACGTTTCTTTACAGTCAGATATATGGATATACACAGTGGTCACTGACGGTCATTTTGATTTTGATATTCCAGTTGTTTGCGTGCCTTCTTTTTATCAGGAGTTGCATGTACCTGGGCTTTACATCCATATGTCTTCACCTGATAGTTCTCAAAGGCCTCAGCAACTGCTCCCACCTGAATGATTATATCTCACTCATCAGTCATATGCTTCAATTAAGTTCATGATTTAATGACAACAAGGACAACATGTATTAAGCGCACGAACCAGTTCCGGCTTCTTTGCGTACACCCTCACTATCCTATCTTGGAAAAATCTGGGAAGCAAGTGACTTATGCGATCATCAGGGATTTGAAATTTCTCAGAGCTATCATAATCCTGAAAAAAACCAACTTGTCTGTCAATTCAACATGCACTACTATGAAGATATAGTAAATGAACAATTGAACATCAGCAGTGTCATCGAATTTTAAACTATAATCAGGTTAAATTTGATGATTTGCTAAATGAGAATAATCTTATTCCAAATAATCAATCTTTTGGTAGCTGTTCTGTTTCCCACTATGTCACACAGCTTAAGAGACTTGTCAGTTTTTATTTTCAGATCAGCAGCTTCAAAGAGGACTGATAAGATATTAGCATCTAGGCCATAGAGGAGAATTGTACCTTGAAAAAATTGATTCTGGATGAGCAGGGTACAGGCATGAAAAAGATAAACGTATTTATCAAATTAAATTACTAAAAGCAAATTCAATCAATATTATAGGAATACAAACAGTGTCTCGATAATGATCATTATTTGATTTGGTTTCAGGTACCGTTCAAGAGGGTTCATCCTTCCACGAGTCAAATCAATTTTGACAGTGCTCACAGCAACATCTTCTTCCTTCAGTGTAACACCACCAGATTTCTAGGATGGAAAATTATACATCAGGTATCATGTGTCTACTTGCTAAGCATAAGGAGAGAGAGAGAGAGAGGGAGAGAGAGAGAGAGAGAGAGAGAGAGAGAGAGAGAGCTTATAATACATTTTGAACCTGTGAACAAATTATATCCTGGGGCGTGATGTCTTTGAAATTCTCTAGCTTGTCCTTTGGAACAGAAAACTGATTGCAGTACTGCCAAGCAGATAAAATTGTTACAAATCGCCTTCAGTCTTCAGATTGTATTAACAAAACAATGAATCACACTAGGACAAGCTAAGATTCTGGGACACTTGAATCGTTTAAAACATCATGCCCCATTTCTTGTATGGTGAACATATTAGGATACCTGGTACAGATCCCTTTTACGGATGCGTTGGATTAAATTCTTAGCTTCCTTGAGGCTAGGGCTATCAGAATCAGAGGTTTCGATCCATTTCAAAATTGAATCATCCAACTGCACTTTAAGATGGATACATTAGTGCTATAATGATAAAAGCCTTGATCAAAATCTGTTAATTAATAAAGATCTTAAAACCTTCCAAAATTCAGATGGTTTTTGAATTGAAGCTGCAATGCCAAGATCAGCATTTGCATAGCACAGAGCATCAACAACCATGAGTTCAATAGCCTGAGAACGAATTTGATGTTTAGAGGCATATCAGAGAAGTCCAAATATGGTGCCATTATAATTCAGATGTTTCAGCTAAAAATTATTGGTTCTATCTAGGACCTTCACTTTTGGATGCGTGTACACAGTCCGATGAAGATCAGCACGAGTGGCAAATAGCTTGTGGAGTGTCAGATCTGACCAAGATATCGAATAAAATTTACAGAACCATAACTACTATGTTGCAAGAGTGATGGGAGGACAATATTCAAGATATACTGACACTCATTAGCGCGATAACATATCTCATCATCCATCACTCTCATAGTTTCCATCAGCCTGCAAGTATGAACAACAAACAAGGTTCTGTCAAAAGCTGCAGTATGGATATGGAAAAGTATAGTTTCCAAAAAGTATGTGCAAATAACACAATACACGAAGTTCAAAATTCTGCAGAAATGGAAATGTCACAAATTTTAGTTTACTGGACAGAGGAGCAATAAGCATAGATCTTCGCTGAATTTAAGCCCTCTGGAAATTATTACTTTATAAATACCTTTCAAATTGAAAACCAGAACCAATACCACATGCTCGGGAGTCACGCACAATGTAATCAAACCTGTATACAATTGGCATATGTATCACTTAGTATTGTCAGATAACAAGTAGCAATTTATACAATATCCACATGGAATGCCAAACAAAAATATAAAAAGAAATCAAGTGACCTACTTGTCAACGTCTATTTCAGTTCGCCCATTTGCAACAATATCATACAAGAAACGCTTTTCTGTCATGCTCTACATTTTAAGAAAATTGCAAAAGGGGCTAAGAATAAATGACTAAAGGAGTCCAATATAGAGTACAAACATTAAGGGGAAAAATAAGTTTGTAAGATGTTCTGAGGTACTCAAAATTAAACCTAAAGCTCTATGACAACTTACTTTTTGTGGCCCATGTTCAGAGCTGGCAAGGATCATTTCCTGTAAAGATACATAACAGTCCCAAAATATTATATCCTAATTCATTCTTATTATTGTACAAATGTCCGCCATCATTCAAGTTAGCACATATTGAGCCAACAAAGACACTTTGAGAAGGTGAAGTGATCTCAGCAGTTAAAAGTTGCAAAGAAATGAAGACATCAATGAGGATACAAGGAAGGATGCCAGAATGCAATCAAAGCTGAAAGAATTCAGCCCAGCCTTAAACAAGTGAAAAAAAAAATGCTTCCTGCTATTTTTTTCCCCACAAGTAGCAGAAAGTTTGAAAATGTTGCATCTTTTCTGCCTATATGATGGGATTTGAGTGACTTCTTCTCGGAGTATTGACAGTTGGAAGAAAAACAGCTAAAGATAAAGTTGATGGCAAGACAATCTAACCTTCGCAGTCTTGAGGATTGCCGAATCAATATCAATACAGTGCTTGTCGACAATGTAGTCTATCATCTTCAGAGACATATCCTCATGAGACCTAGAAAGTACAAAAAAGTCAACCCCAAAACTGTATAGATATCCTAACTAAAGCAGATACGATTTACAACCATCAAACAAACATAAAGCTCCCTCTACTGAGTTGCACAATATGCTCTTAAGTCTCACCTAAAGAATAAGGACATGTTGCATGTGAAAGTCATAAATGAAACAGAACATCAGTAATATTAGTTTCAGAAAGGTTTAAATCCGTGCTAAATTCACTTGAAGAATGTAAGAATCACCATTCGTAACCATCAAGAACCCGAGGAAGAAACTCGCGCTCAAACATGTGGCTGAAAGGGCCATGGCCGATATCATGCAGTAGTCCTAGAAAGAGATTTGACAAAAGAATAGATATGTAGGACAATCTTACTTAAAGGAAAGCATTTATTATGGCAGGTACAGTCTGATTACCAGCAAGTTTTACTGTGTTCCTGTCAAACTCCTCAATTCCAAGCTCCTGGCCCTACAAGGATGGCAGATGAAATAGGAAAGAGTTCTTATTCATAGGTTTCATAATGAGAATGACTAGGCCGTGATAAAAATTCCTACTTGGTAAAAATTAATTTTATTGACAGCTTCACCAGCCAGCCAATACACTCCCAGTGAATGCTCAAATCGAGAATGTGCAGCCCCAGGGTAAACCATGTGTGTCAGACCTGGATCGGAAGTAACATTAAAATCAAACCTGATGTTTGTGTGATGAACAACAATAGATATACATAAGTAGAACAACTACTGAGATAAATGTAGAAGGTGATCTAAGACTGAGGATATAAATAGATAAAGTACATTTAATGCATATGTATGTGCATACACACACAGACACAAATGCACACCCATTGGTCACAATCAAAATGAAACTGGTACCCGTTATTAGACTATGTCAGCATATCTACATCAATCAATATCTAGAAATTTGGTGTCCTAGTTACTTATAAATCTAATATTTGTTACTGATAATTCATATAGTGAAGTTCAACTCACCAAGTTGCTTAAGATCACGAAGCCTGCAATAGGCAATAAATTTATCAGGAAAAAAAGAAACACCAAAATTTACTCAATGACAAAATGACCCTTGCATAGAGTTTTATCAAACTTGCCTCTGAAACTGTTCAGTGTCAATGAACTGCAAGAATAGCTGCAACAAACCATACAAAGATTCATTTGATACGATTGTATAATGTAACATAAATTCCATGAACAATAGAGAATATTTTAAGTTAAATGCAATGCACTTCTGAAGGGAATCCATACTGCACGTAAAGTGCAGAAGTAAATCTGAAAGGAATACATCTTTAGATACTTCCCTCGAGAATTTTAAAATTAAAAATCACGTCAAACATGAGATCTCAAATTATTAGCCCTAATAAAACATTGAGCTGCTGATCTCAAATCCAACCCCATCTTCTTTTCGAAACTTTTCCAATATTACGTTTCCTTATTAACTCAAATTCAGTAAAAGACACTCTGTTCCAGATCTGCTACGATTTAGTGACTTCCGTCATATATCAAAAGTTCAATTTCACTTGTTAATTTATTAATCTGAGAATTTAAGCTGCTTCTTCTTCTTTGAGCTTTATCATTAAACAATTTCAATGCTCTGTATGAAGTTTGACTTGAAATCCTTCAAAGAATAAAACTAAGAAATCCAGCCTTAGGTCCTTTAATCGTCAAGTAAAGGTTCTATCACTCATGAGAAACTATTCAAAAAATTTGAATGGCTATGCAGCTCATTTATTCAACTTTTCAAGACCAAACTACTCGAATCACCTGACGAATTATCAATCTGAGAACATCAAATCTTCACTTGCAGTTTTTTACCAAAGCATCTGAACCATTACGTATAACTCAAAGCAGAAAAACTTTCTGACAAAATAAAAATTACATTACGTATAACTCGATCAAAAACAAAATAAAAACCTCGATTCACAAGCTCGAGCTGATATCCAGTATTAATTCACCAAACGATTTCCTAATACTCTGAGACAGGAACCAAACAAAGCACAAATCAGCGCTCTCTAATATAGTGATTTCTGAATCGCCGGCCCATATTTATCTCTTTAAACTTAAAATCGCAATTAAACAGCTCGAAATATATGAAAATAAGATTAATTATACAATATGCATTTCTATGAACTACTAGCCGAAGCAAACAGTTCACGAGGCGAAATTGCAACGTTTCACCGCATTAAATTCAACCACGAATTTAGAGCTCGAAAACAAATAGACTTGATAATTTAAACTACGATTCTACATTTCTAGTAGCGAGGAACAAATTCAAAGCAGGAAACGGAAACAGAAACGATATTGCGAATTCGCAAGAGAAGTTAAACGGTGAAATCGATTCTCATACCGGCTCGAGGTAGATGTATCCATGAACGTTGTCCAGAACATGCTTCATCGATCTCCGATCCCGATAGCTCCCATTGTTCGCAGTAGCTCTCATTGTTGGCTCACAACTGAACTTGGAACGCTGACAGAGAAGAAGTAGAGCAATGGAGCTCGGAGACTAAAATCTTACGATTTCGACTCTGGATAGCTAGCGATGGTATGAGAAACAGAGAGGGAGAGTTGGTTACAATGACGATACAAAATTACAAAGGGAAACGGCCGGAGGAACTTTATATAGCCGCAAAAATTTTGGAGTGGTGGTGAAGGAAGAGATGCCGCCAAAAAGTGTTTCGTGGTAGATTCGGCGCGTGGCTATTACGATCCAATTATGAATTTAAATATTGGCCAGCTGGCCCGTTTGCCTTACTTAAATATTGGAAACGTGTTTTTTGTTGTTTTTCAGAAGAGAAAAAGGGAAATGAAGCGTGCTGTGGCGATTACCTCTCAGCCTCGATTAACGAACTTCTTAGTTTAAGTTTGAAAAATGATTAACGAATTTTTCTTAACGTTAAACATGGACTAAACGAACTTCTTACCATGCAGGAACGTCGACTTCAAACTTGAATTCACCATATTAAATTGTTGACCATTGTTTTACCTTTTTTTGCCTTTATCATATCATGTATCATGGGTTAATTGAATTTGACCAAAGAAAAAACACGATGAATTAATTAAGGCTTTAATGTTTAAAGACTCACAAATGGGGAATTTAGCATCTGCCGACACAGAAGCTACATTTACTGTTTGCAGAAGACATCAAATACTATTCCTAGCCAGGCTTTTCTACTTAGTTTGGTAACAGACCCGCTGATACAGCAATGAGGTGGATGCATACAAGAGAGAGCTAAGATTGAACATGCAGGCCATGGTGATGCGACGCGGGAGGGAAGATAGGAATTCCAAAAAGGCCAGATACCCCAAGTTTGTTCGATGCGACGCCGATGCACCAGAAGAGATGGCTCCAAGGCTAGTAATAAAATTAACGCATAGCTTCAGCTTCATCTATAGGCTTTGGGAATACAATGTTGAGATGATCGGATCACAGAGACACTTCCATTGCCATTTTGAATTGCTCTGGCACACGGAGCAAGGGAGCCTGGATTGCACCAGGATTTCCAAGCTGACCACAAGCAGCCATCTGATCATCACCTTTACTCGACCGCAAGAAGACAACACACCCTGCTTCAGCCAAAAGATTTCGAAACTCAATCATCTTCTCGTCACTGGTTGGTCTGAATTGGGATCCGCCATGACGATTAAATGAGAGAAGATTGATCTTGCATGGAATTCCCTGAACAAGATCAGCAAGCCTCCCTGCATCCTCAATGCTGTAACATGCAAAGAATAAATTCATGACCAGAAAGAGAAAAGGAATCCCTAATTGGGAGCAAACAAATATTGCTTCAAACAGATCCTAATCAAATAATTTGAGCTTGAATGACATTAGATTTGCAGAATAATAGCATGCTGCATTCCATGAAATACTGCAACAAAAGAAACTTAATAAATTACATATTCAAGTCAAACAACATGAAGTATAAAACTTCATTTACCTATCATTAACTCCTGCAAGCATTACATATTCAAAGAGAACTTTGTAGTTATTCTTGAAGCGAAGTTCCTCCCTAAGGGTCTGAAGAAGCAAGCCTATGTTATATTTCCGGTTAATTGGCATGATCCAGTTTCTGACCTGCGAATCCAATGTTTGTGTAAGGAAGGTCATACCACTGTGCAGTTCTAATTTCATGGACATATTGTTCGCAAGTTCAAATATAACTGAACAGAAATACCTCATCAGTCGTTGCATTCAAACTAACAGCTAAAGCACAATTAGATTCTTTGAGGAAACGCCTCAGCTGGGGGACAAGCCCACTTGTTGAAACAGTGATCTTGCGAGGACTGAAATGAAGGCCTTGATCATGTAGCATTATGTCTGTAGCTTTAAGAACATTGTCAATGTTCTGAAGTGGTTCTCCCATTCCCTAGAAATATAAATTTAAGCCTATTATCAGAGAGGAAGAAAGTATCTGTTATCAGATGACCTAAATCAGCACAAGCTGAGGTTATACAGGTTCTGCAAGTTACTTGGGTCTAGTTGACAGAAAAGCGAACTAGGATTTTCTGAATCTAATTAAAGAAAAAACTCATATCCATTTGAAATGTATCCCGAACTGCTAACCTACCATAAATACAACATTTGTAATTTCACCAACTTCACTCGTAAGCAGGCACCGTGCAAAGACAGCCTGCTCCACAATCTCGGCAGCAGTCAGATGTCTTCTTAAACCCATCCTGTAAAATGGAATGATTTTGAACTAACATTCAGATTATCTGGCCTAATTGAAATACCATAGAATTCTTAGCTTAATTACAGAGCATGAAAAACTTGCCTGCCAGTGTAGCAGAACTGACAATTCATGGCACAGCCCACTTGACTTGAAACACAAACAGTATTCCTGCTACTATCGGAAGGTATGACAACAGTTTCTATCACCAATCCATCTTCCAAAGTGAACAAAATCTGAAACCTCCTGTGAGTTTCACAATCAATGAGAAGGTTCTCAAAGAAATACAAGGAACGACCTAAAGCCATATATGATAAATCCCAAAGTAGTTTTACACTGAGTATGGTAGCCTGTGTATGAAGATAGTTAAAAGATGATAGTTCAGCAATTCAGAAACATAAGGAAATGATTTCATGTACCTTCCTAGTTCCATCAGCGGCGGTAATAACTTGTTTCAAAGACAATGCCTTGAATTCAGCATTCTCACTCAACATCTTCTTAAAATCTTTATTCAAACCTGCATATCAAGAGAGAGAGAATTCATTGACCGGAAATCAAATTACGTCAAGAGAGAATGAAACATAAAACAATTTGCTTACTAAAAATGACTGTATTGAGGAAGCGTGGAATTGGGTTAACAGAAATAAGGCAAAGTAGGAGGAGAAACCTTCCAGCTGATCACTATGATGCGCCCAAATACCGTTCCCATAGAGACGTTTCCATAGCATTAAAGCCTGGCC
Source organism: Prunus mume (assembly GCF_000346735.1). Next base: position 18,328,916 of record NC_024127.1, read on the forward strand.
AGGCCTGTAGCCATGAGACTGAACCCATTTCTGTCAAAGCATTACAATTATAAGCAACATATTTCAGTTAACAAGCAAAAGTACGAAGCCAGTTTAGTGAGATAAAAAGCAATTACTTCAAGCTCATCGTATGTCATTCCCTTGAGAAGAACCTTCAAGCCCTTGTTTGAAGTTCCAACGCCGTCATCTCCCCCTAACCACAAGGCAGCCAAAATCAGAACAAAGAAGAAGAACCCAGAGTAGAAAAATCAGAAATCAGCGACCTTGATCAGTGAAACAAATGTATGCTCACCAAAATGGGAAGAAATTCCATCGAGGGAAACGAGAGGATCCGGAAGAGAACAAGCTGTTGCTGTTGAAAGAGAGCGACGGTGGGACCAGGCAAGAGGAGCGAGAGTTGGTGGTAATGGTTTCAGAAAGGGAGAGGAGATGGGCTTTTGGAGTGTCGCAGGCGTTAACAAGCAGGCCATGGGAGGCTTCAGCAGAGGTAGAGAGTTTTGTCTGAGCAGCATCCGTCTCATCCACATACGACCCATCCCTCGCGACACGACAGTGGTGACCAGTAAGGTCCTGGGATGGAAAGGTTGCTAACTAGGCTAAAAACGACAGCGTTTCAAGGACTAGTCACTGGTCTATGTTGTTTGCGGAGTGCTAATTATATTTTGGTCTGGAAATATTGATGACTACAATTCTTTTTCTTAAGACAGCCAAATCGGCTAGGATGAATCAAGCCCAATATCTTGGGTGTATAAGTAAATATTCTCATCACTTGTAGGCATCAGGTGTTTGGATAAATATTTCCTATCACTAGTATGCATCGGACCTAGTACCTTGGATACAAGGGAAACTATGCAAATTGTCTTTAGAAAGAATCCAATTAATATAGCTTCTAAACTGCCACGAAGGTTTCAACAAGTATATCTCCAACATGTTATGGCACCAAATGCAATGTTGCTGCTAGAGCAAAATTAAAGATAGGTTAGGTGACCATACAGATCCATCAATGCCCAAATAAGACAGAAGAAGACTATCCATGAAGCTGTCAATTTCTCTGAGTCTGAACTACCAAGTACACCAGACTTTTGCAAAAATATTACCCTTGTTAAACTTCTAAAAGTCTTCAAAAATACAATTACAGAACGACAAAAAACAAGAACTTGTGTTACAAGTACATATCCAGCATAACTGGATGATATTGGTGATTGTAAGATAAAGATATAAGTAGAGTCTGTCCTGCAATCTTGGAAGTATCCTTGTGTCCAGCAAAATCCCCAACATCAGACGATAATGGTGCCATAACCGTACCGAGCAGAAAAGGGTGCATCAAATTATAGTACCCTTGTCCAAACTGAACTAAAATGTAGCTAGTCCCTGCATCCAGACAAGAAGATTAGTCAGACTCACCAATTCAATATTAAAAGGAATGCAAAACATATTGTGTGTTTGTGTAAGCAACTGCAACAGTTCTCCATGAACTATGAAGAGCAAGTAAGAATCTTGGTTTTGTGAAAAATATCCCTCCATGTAATATAACTCAAATGTGCGAAACCAACGGATCAATTGCAAGATTGCATCGACCATTACTTTTGATGGTGACACTTTGCTTGCTGACCCCTATCTAGATTGGTGACGGGAAAGGTTAAGCACTCCCCTGTATTAGCCTAGTATTTGTCCCATGCAGGGCAAAAGAAGGAACAACTTTATGAACCTTTTTTTTTGCCAAGATAGCACCATAAATAGAAAGAAGAAAAGCCGAAATGGAAGTTCAGTTAAACTACCAAACATGAGATGTGGCAAACTTGTTTCGTGCAATACGTTGCATGCTAAAAGAAATATGCTCCATTCAGCTTGGTACCCTTCATCCATTTGGGTTTGATAAAATAAAGACATTAAATCAAAGACAAACACACATGCACAAACACAAAAGAAAGAGAGTTAATTGATCCCAAGTCATTAGGGCATAATTAGGTAGGAAAGGGACGCGAAAGACTAGAACTTGTCTTCTAATAGTTACCATGCTACTTCTTATCAGACCACAAGTCTCCTAAAATTCTTAAACCAGAAGTTATGAAGACTCAAGCGTTTACAGGCCTACGAAACAGCTGGTAACCATTAACAAATCAAAAAGTATACATAACTACAAGTTCCTTATGAAGTCTAAGTCAAAGATGAAAAAGTAAGGAAAAAGGACAGTGTACATTTTCCCTTTCTAATCCAGCCCCATAAGAAAAGATTTCAATTCCTACAGTGTAAGTCCTCCCATCCCTACAACCATATTTAAAAAGAACAGGGAGAACTCCATTTTACTAAAATGTGTCCTAAGAGGAGCAAATTTTTTCTTTCTAATCCAACCCAATAAGAAAAGATTTCAATTCCCAGTACACAAATTTGCTCCTAAAATGTGTAGGAATTGAGGTGGATAGACTTGCTGACTGACATATTTCAATTTTTTCTTTCTAATCCAGCAAATTCCTCTAATCCACCTCAATTCCTAAAATGTGTCTTATATATTCATGAGGTGGATAGAGGAAAGGAAGTTTCTTCTGGAGGGGAAAAACACAAATATGTCGGTTAGGAATCCTACATTTCTGGTTCCCAAACATAATGGAGCTTATGTGAACACGGTCAAGTATGCAATCTAGCTAATTCGCTAAATACATTAAATACGTGAGCTTCATACTACTTATAAACTACACTGGGCTATATCTGATACCAAATACAAAAGTCAGCGTTGGCAATTGCAAGAGTTTAGCAGAGATGAACAAATAGGCACATCCTTTAGCATCAAGTAAATGAAACTACTCAAACAAATAAAAACTAAACACTGCACATACAAATGATTACAGAGTAGCATAAAGTGTTATCAAATGAAGCTTTACTTACCAATACTTAATCAAGCCATCCCAGCCGCATGTTGCAACTTTACTCTGCTCCAAGGGATGCCACGCAGCCCCAATGCATACCCCCTCATGACATTTGAGAGTTCTGAAGACTTTGCATGTCTTCCAATCCCAAAACCAGCATCGACCTTCACCATCACCCGACATAACAAACCGTCCATCTGGCGAGAAATTGACTTGGCAAGCATACCCAGCAACAACATGCCCGGCAAACCTCTTCTTCTTATTCAGCTGAAACTTCTCTCTAGTGCTATAAATCAGAATCTGATTGTCCATACTTTGTGCTGCAAGCCAATTTGAATTGGGATGCAGTGAAATTGATGGCATAGAATGCATGTGAGGCTCACTTATATACTTAATAACCACAGGGATCCCAAACTCCCATACTCGAAGCGATTTGTCATCACTGGAAGTAACAAACCTCCGGTTATTATCAACAAATGTAATCGTATTCACAGCACCCAAATGTTGATCATACTCTTGATTGATCTTTCCCTCGTTCATATCCCACTGAACAATCTTCTTATCACTCATCCCAGCTAACAACACATTCTGCTTATCCTCATCCGGGTTAAGCTTGACCACATATGGAACCTTCCCGGTCGAGAATGTAGATATCACTTGCCCGGTTTCTGTATCCCAGTACTTAATATTCTTATCATAACTAGCAGTCAGAAATTTACTCCCATCGTTATTGAAACATATATCCCGAACTGCCTTGGAATGACCCATGTAAGTTCTCATACACTTACCAGTATTGAAAACATCCCAAATTTTCACCTTGGTATCCATCCCAGCAGAGAGAATCAAATGCCCGTAATTAGGGAAGAATCTAATAGCAGATACACCCTTTGTGTGTCCACTCCAAGTGTGCACCAACCTCTTTGGAATATAACAGTGATCATTAGATGCCTTAGCATCTCTAGGGGGCGCAATCCAAGACCTACCCTGATAATCCCTCTCTTCTTTCCCATGAAATGTAGTTTTTTCAACCACAACCTCACCCTTATCACCACCACCTCTCTCTTCACCTTTCTTCTTCGCATACTCCTCGGCATACTTCTTCTGCTCCTCTGTGAGCTCCGTTGGCGGACCGTCCTTCTTGCCTGCCCATGGGCTCTTCTTATTCTTCATCAACCACACATCACTGGCCGGGTTTTGGACCTCCTCTGGGTCCATATCGTCATCCACACCCTCATCTTCCTCTAATTCCTTCCTCTTTTCTATCTTCCGCTTCTTCTGCTCGTGCTGGGGTATGTTATATACCGAAACGGCATCATTCTTCTGCAAGGCCTCAAAATCACCAACGTAATTATACCCAGCAGAGGCTGACGGGTCGGCCGCGTAGCCATACTTGTGAAAAGTATTGTACTGCTCATCGAAGACGAAGGGTTCAATAGAGGCGTCCTCAACGAAGCCGAGCTTGTGGTTACGCATGCCCTGGGCGATGCCGTCCTTGGCATAGGGATGAGATGGGCCGTAGATTGGGGCCCATAGTTGGTCGTAGGTGGGGTTGAAGCCGACGATGTGTTGGGTCGGGTCAATTGGCCGACTCAAAGACCGTTGGCCATCAACCACCGTCAGGGCCAGCATCGTGTCGTCGACATTGGGCGCGGCGGACTTGGCGGGGAGGAGCCGAGGCGGTGAAGCGTCTGGGGACGATGTTGTTGAACTAGGGTTTTGGTTTTGCTGCTCTGGCTCGTTCAATTCTTCGTCGTTTTGATCAGAGTAGGCTCGGAGAAGATCCATTCATAGAAAAAAGGGATAACCCTAAACCCCAAATTTGGTCTTTGTGTTGAAAATTTGAGACTTTATTCGTGAATTCGAAAGGCAAGCACCAAAAATAACTAATCACTCGTTTGAGGCTTTGAAAATTAAAAGAAAGAACATGAGAATGGGATATAAAAGCTACTCACCGAATTTAAATCTCTTGCTTAGCACGGGTTTATTGTTCGGACTTCAAATCTTATGGGTTTTCGTTTGTGTTCGAAGGGGGAGGAGAGGGAAACTATCGACTTCGAGTAGGAGAAGATATCTATTTTTTTGGGTCGAAAATATAGAAGGTACCCTCTCAGTCTTTTTTCAAAACGAGCTAGTATAGGAGAAGGATATCGTAGTAGCCGTCGTTTTGAGAAAAATACTGAGGGTATTATCGGTATTTCCGGCCTCATCAAATTTAAGCCTTTATGACCATTTTATCCCTCACAAATTTTCTTACCCCCTAAATCAACTTTAAGCCTTTATGGAGCTAAACTTTTGATTTGAGTACATGCTGAGATTCATACGAGATTCAACAAATGCGTAGCGCTTTTAACAATAGAATTAGAGCCTAATTATATCACTAGTACATGCTGACTAGAGATTCAAATGCAACAACAGAATCTCCAAATAATGGTAAAAATTTCACAACACAAAAGCAATGCCTGCCAAAAGAAGTTCTCCTAACTAAGCAAAATACACAACTCGTGGTGGGTTGTTCAACAGTTCAAGGATTCTTCATCTTGATCCTCAACTTTCGAGCTACATGTGCAGCTTTCGGATGTACCGGCCGCTTACTGCTATTGCTTTGTTCTACTTCCACCCAATTAATCACCTTAAGTATGAGAGACTGAGGTACTTTCCTTGCATCCCCATCTGTTGTTGTGCCTTTGGTTTTCTTCATGCCTGTCTCCAGAGCCTTCTCTATAAACTCCATGAACCAGTTCCCAGCTTCTGTTTCAATCTGCTTGCCCAATTTGATTGTATTGGTTATGCTACTAAAACTGGTAGAAGCTGGTTTCTTGTTTTCATCATTCTCACCAATGGTTTCAAGACTCAGCTTTCCAAGTGGAGTGGATGGTGCTTTTCTTTCTGAAGTTGCCTTTTGATTTATAGAGCTTCTCAGGAGCTTCTCAAAAGTCGTCTTCTGTTCATTTCTTTCTGGAATGGCTGCAACTGACTTGTACAAGGCGCACCTTCTCTTCGATAAGGTTAATTTTGAGTTCATGGAGTTGTGAACGATTTCGTTTAAGACTGAAGAGTCTTCATCTTGATCTTCGTCTCTCTGCTGCTTAACATTTGGAGTCTGAGTCAACTCAGAAGCTGAAGTAGCTGCTTGAATTGAGACCATACCCGTCACTTCTTGGACAATTTGGTGATGGAATTCCAGAAATTTATCAAAGCAGGTTGCCGGGGCATCTGCTCTAGCTGTTCTGCACAGGTTGGAAAACATCCTACAAAAGCAACCATATTGGTCTTAGCAATTGAGCAGACAAATATTACATGTACTAAAACAACAGAAGTGAGGGAATTGGCCATACTTAAGAGATCTAACTAAGGTATCGGTAGCTTTAGCATCTCTTAGCGCATTAAGGGCAATCTTTTGAGCTGTCTCTCTCTGCTGCACAGCTTCCTGCAGAAAACATAATATCAGCTTAAGGAACAAAACAAATTGGTTTTGGTTAAAATCTGATAGGCACACTTGGAGGTGTAGGACTTACTTTGCCAAGCATGCTGAGCCGTCCTGGCAAATTCATGGGGAGGCTAGGGCTGTTTTCATTGCCCAAATTACCAGGCTGAGGTTGTGGCTGGGAAGCTGTGTCCTTTGAGTTGGAGGATTTTTGTTCATCTCCAGCCACATTGAGTGAAGTTGCCACTCTTGCATTTCGTAATCGCGGTGGTGGAGTTGAGCTTTTCTTTTTTTCCTGCAACAAGAATTTGAATTCTCAGAAAACAAAATCCAACAGTCTTCAACAAAGAAAAAGGCTGATTTTATTAGGGTAAATCAATTTCTGCAGCAGAGTAAAATCACTAAAATGTAACAAAGAGAAGCAATGTACCTACAGCTGAGTTGAAGGGACTAATTGGGATCCTTGGCTCTCTGTCACACACACTTCTGCTCCTTGGAAACTTAGACATAGAGGGCGTAGCACAACTTTTCCTCAGTGCAGGACTTTCACCTCCCTTTGAACCGGCCATCTTTGCCAAGAGTCCACCACCCAACGAACTCCGAATTCCGCCATTCGAGCCTCCATCTCTTCCCACTCGCCCCCTAATCATTGGAGACATGGACCCATTTCTACCACCACGCTCCTTAATTGGAGTACACTGATCAAAATCCAAAGGAACAGGCTTTAACACCATGGGAGATGAAACGCCGTCATCAACCCCATTTTTCCCTGTGCCCCAAGACCCTCTTCTAGAAGTCTTTGAATTGGACATTGTCTCACTTCTCTCTCCCTTCTTTCTGAGACCCATTAAAGGTTCCGGAGTACCCATCAGAGGGTGCCGGCCGGGAAGTGGTTTTGCGCCTTTAAGGACCGGTACCGGAGACCCGGGTTCCAATCTGTCGACGTAGATGAACTGACCCAGTTGCATTTTGTTGCTGAGAACAAAGTCATTGTGTTCAGAGGGAAGGCTGACATAGATTGAGTGAGAAGAATCGGAGACTTTTATGTAGAAGCCCTGCGTGGGCCAGAGGCTCTTCTCGTCAAGGTCTGCAGGGACAATGTCTGTGACCTGCAAAAGCGAGTTTCGGTGCTCGCTTGTGGGCTTGACCCCCGTGTTCATTCCATTCACAAGCTTCAATAGAATTCCCGGTGCCAAAGCCGCCATGTCTGGCCTTTTCGATGTTGAAGAATTAGGCAAAACGACGATTGAACTTTGAAATTGAATACCCAGGTGACGATTTTGGCAGAAAACCCCCCAATTCGACCAAGATCTCAATCAAGATTGTTGAAGATAGTTCTTAGTTCTGATGGAGGAGGGTTTTTCTCTGTTGTTGGGGTACTAAGAAGTGGATGATGTTTAAGTTGACCGTTGGCAACGGGAAGTAGGTACCAAAAGGTAACTTTTTCAAATTTTATAAATTTCGAACGTTGCGGCAACGGTCACATTCATGTTGGTGCGTCACGTAATGATCCTGAATTATTGGCGTATAAGAAACATTCAATAAATGTTTTTTCTTAAAATAAAAAATAATATTTGACAGCACCCACCAAGATGAAAAACATCACGATTTGCTCGTGTCATGTGATTCAAATTTCACTTCAACTGATTCACAGAAAATCCTTATTCACTACACTTCAAAAATAAAATAAAAAATGTTGGAAGTATATTTGTTTGATTTTTGTTTGGGCTTGATTTGAATTATCGTCCAGAATCTATTCGGTAACGTTTTAAGGGGTTGTTTTCATTTTCAAAAAACAAAAATGAGGCAAAAACATGTTCGGTAGCCCAAAACCATAAAACACTGAGAATGTTTTCATAAAATGAAAACAAATTCATGTGTAATTGTAGAAAACAGAAAAAAGTTGTTTTCATTCTCATGGGAAACATTTTCACAAAAAGAACTCATATATTATTATTTCAGATTATACTACCATACACGTTTTCATTGTTTTTGTTTTTTGAAGATGTTTTCTAATTAATCTACCAGACACATTTTAATTTCCTAAAAATGCAAATTCATTTTCTTGTTTTCATTCTCTGAAAATATTCTAAGAAAATATTCTCCGAAAACATTACCGGACGGGCCCTAAATGTTTGAGTGCTAAATGGCAAGGACTAATCATTGATGAAATTTAATATATTACATGACAAGAATTAAGGGGTTGAAAATGTGTTCAAAATAATCCTTGGTCCATCAAGAATCCTTTAATGTTCTTGGCGGTAGTCTTCTTTTAGCTGTGAAAATTGCATCCTATAAAGCTTACAATAATGTCATACAAAAAGTTGGAGGTTTTGTTCATCAAGATAAAATAACGTACTGCAAATTTTATTGCCGATGAAACCAATAAGCATCAAACCCGATTTACCAATTGTCTCAAAACCACTATTGAGCTAACTCCAGAGTATATACCATGATAGTCGCGATGTCTTGTGCGTAAAATTTCTAACCAGGGATATGCAGAATTTCAGGTTATCATAACTAGAGTCTGAAAAACCTTGAGAAACAATGACACGATCATCTACTTTTTCAGGTTACAATAAAGTTAAAATGCAATCAGACACCCGCAAAAGAAACAAAATCCGCTATTCATGATCTCGCTTGTACCTAGAAACAGCAGCTCACTGGCCATGCTATAGAGGAGTTGCAAACCCTGCATACAGGTGCAATGTACAAGGTGAGACATTGAAGGGAACCTAGAGGATAAAGTCATGATTTGACAAGCCTCAGTGAGATAGTACTATCGACAATCTCTGTTCGCAATCACCCGTCAGTGACAAACCCAGTTATTAATGGGAAAATATGAGAGAATGAACCACTGGAAAAGTAAAAGTTGCAAGGAGTTTTCATGAAGGAAATTCCAACACCATGAATAAGCAGAAAAAAAAAAAAAGAGTATATGGATTAAATCAATTGGCATGTCAGTCTACCTATACATAACATAACAACCTCCAGATATTTCTCTCTTCCTCCCCAAGTCACCTGATTATCTGTGAAGAATTCTAAAAACACTGCATTCTTAGATATTTCTTTTGGAGTAGCAATTTTTGAACACAAGGCATTCTGCTGAATCCAATGCACTAAAGAATTATTTTTCCCTCTGCATCAGAGAGATTTAGAGAGATCTAAGAATTTGAACACGCATGAAAGATGCTTTCTGGTGCAAGAAATGATGTTGATATTCAGGTCTCATCTAGGTAGTTAAATTAAGTGATAACATCTCTCACATTTATATCCAAAATGAATGAGATGCAACTGGTCTATAAAAAAAAGGAAAAACAAAAATCTTCTATTACTTAAGTTACCTACTCAGTAGATTGATACTAAGTAAAAGACGAGGTAATAGTTGGTAGTTTCACAGAAATGAACAGGCTAGGCATTGCCCCTCTCTCTCACTCTCTCTCTCTCTCTCTCTCTCTCTCTCTCTCTCTCTTCTTCTGCAATAAACATAAAAGAAAAGAAAAAAAAAATCCTTTCCATCCATAGCATTGTAACAAACATTTATCTTGGTAATAAACTAAAACCCCATTCACGTTGTTTCCACAGAAAATTTCATTAGCCAAAGATTATGGAAGAGGGGTATGCTATGGATTCTCAAATGATAACGTGCAACAATATTTAAAATCTTAAGACACAGACATAGCCACTGTATGAAAACTAAACTAAACTTTGAAGAGTACCTTCTGATAGGCATCCCCAGCTGTTATTGTGCAAAGACAGGAGCGAAGTGAACAAGGCAGAAGCAGTAGCACTGTGCAATGGGATCAATGACTGCACACCAGCCAACTCCACAGGAAATCTGAAAGTGCGAAACTAAAATTCTTTAAAGGTTCCTTACACATGATGTTTAATATGCAGAACAAGTTCATTGCATGGAAAAAAATCGATGCTTGGCCAAATCATAGTAAGTTTAGTAACAAATTCAGCAGTATTCCCAATACTGCTCAAGACTTTCGGAACTACTATCACAATCATACAAGATTAGTAAAATAAACAAGAAAAACTACACACACACACATATATGTGAACATAATAGAACTGAGCTAGAGGCATTGTCATAATGAAAGCTGTGGGCATCTGCAATTATCACAAGTAAATGAAATATTGAACACCAATATTCAAGCTGCAGAATTCAAGGACACAAAGAGACTGAACTCAATCAGCTTAATACAAGTATTATCATCAGTTGGAGCTAGTTCCATTTATCATTTTTCACACACCTAAAAAGCATGGAAAAAAAAAACCCGTGAGCACAAAAGACCCAAGATTCAGATTTTCTTTTCTCGGAAGCCAAACAAGTCACAGCGCTCTTTTCCATTCTTCTAGAATCAGGCAATCAATTTCCAAAGTATGTCAAAATTAAAGGTATAAAAAAAGTAATCGAACCTTGATAACTTAAGCTTCTGAGCAGCGAGTCGAGGAGCAGAAGTGGGCTTGACGGCAGTAAGTTCGATAAGGTTAGAAGCTTTGGAGGCGAAAGGTGAAGATGGTGTACAGCACAAAAGGGTTTTTGCAGAAGATGAAGAAAATTGTAGGGTTCGTCTCGCACAGTTAGCCGCCATGTCTATTTTCCTGTTTCCCAAAGCTCAAAGCTTTCTTTGTTCCTTCCGGGACTGGAAGTCAGGAACCCATTTTCCCAGACAATGAAACTTTGTGGGCTGAGTCTAAGAACATATATGGATCAAAAGCCTGTTTTAGCCCAACAAAGAACTAAGAAATGGGCTTGTAATGAACCTTCGTAGCTTAAATAATGGCCCGAAATTGGAACTTCCGAACTGCAATGAAACAAAGAATCTTCGTGGAGGAAAAAGTATATAAAAAAACAGAGAGAGAAAGTAGGGGTCATCATTATGCCCGCGAGCTTATGGGCCAATTGGGACCCGCCCAGCCATAGAGGAAAAGCCTAATCAGGCCAGTTGTTGAGTGGGCCGGGTTTGGGCTTGGATGTCTAAAGCGCGGCCCATAATTTATGAGAATTAATTAGCAACAGCTAATTAAACACTTCCCAAAAGAGGTACACAAAAACAAGACAACACCACCTGTCCAAAATACAAAGACATGAAAACAAAATGAAAAAACTATTAAGCGAGAACAACAAAAAAAAAATCCAAATACCACTTGAAAACACCAAAATACAACCAAGAATCACTTGAAACACATGGTTCATCTGCAGTATCATACATAATTAATCACCAAATAACCATACCCTAACCATAGTCATCAAATCACTTGAAACATATGGTTCAGCTTGAAAAAGCTATTTATTAAAAAAAAAATTCCCACACAGATTCAATAGAATATATATACATTCATATATACTGCATATATATTCCTATTTATATATATATATATATACATAGAGAGAGAGCGTGAGAGAGAGAGAGAGAGAGAGAGAGAGATTACTCCTGCAAAAGCCAAGCTCCTCAGCAAGATCAGCAGGCAAAATTGTATCTACCAATTACAACCAAGATCAGAAAAATGCAAGCAAAGATACTGACACATGGTGTATCCTTTGTTTATACCAAATTGAATAGCTTATAAGGACTAGACACGTGGGCAAAAATGAGCTCGACTATGGTAGCCTTCGGCACCTTGCCTACCGATCATGCGATTAGGGCAACACCCTTCTCCACGACACGTGGCATGCCCACAATCGACGTCCACAGTTCCACATCGAAATTCTAAACAATATGCACACGTTCCAAGGCCTATAAAAGAGGACCACAATCCCCAAATGGAGGTAATCAGAACTTACGGCATATAGCATATTGATCTGTAAGTCTAAGTTTACTAAATTCATACTTACTGAAGCATTGAAGAGCCTTCGCCGGGTACCACACCGGTGCCTAAAGGCCTTACTGAGCGTTTGTTATCTTGCAGATCATACTCTCTTCAGAGGCCCAGAGCATACCGAAGGCATCACATAACTAAGTTGGCCTCAAGAACTGCCGAACCATTTTTGAGCGTCAACATCCTGAATTATATAACTGATCATTTACTTATAAACAAAACCGAAACCAGCATTCACTTTACGTTTACGAAGAAAGCTGGCCAAGAAGATATCACAGATAGCTCATGCGGATTGGACTGCATTCAATTAAGGCAGTTTTGCAAATGATGAAAAATTCAAGCAATCAACTGCTATGCAATGCATTTGATTGTGCTTATGAATTGTTCATATCCATGGAACTACTTTAAACTCATTCAACCATGAACCATTACCAATGACCATATGAGATGGGCAATTTTGTTTGCACTCTAACTTTCTACATGGTCCAGAAGAATAACATATAGTGCACTCTAACTTTCAATAACCAATGCAATCTTGAAAAGGATATCTTGTCAGGTCCTGCAATGCTTTTGTTGCAGTAATTAAAAATTAAAAATTAAAAAGTTATTTATTAAATTTTTTTAAAAAGTTACTTATTAAAAAAAGTTCTTTGGGCCCAAACAAAAAAAAAATTTCTCTTTCACATATATGAGTATCCTATTGCCCCATTATAAATATTGGTTGCACACAGATGCAAGCAGAGTTTTTTGAATGGTTTTAGGCAAAACTAAATATTACCCATTATAAATTTAATGAAACCAAAAGCAAATACATAGTAATGATATCACAACAACAGAAATGAGGATTTTCAAATGCCAAAATATATGAGAATCAATTAGCAACAGCTGTCCAAAATACAAATACAGGAAAACAAAACGAAAAAAACTACTAGACGAGAAAAATAAAAAATCAAAATCAAAAAATCACTTGAAAACACCAAAATACAACCAACAATCACTTGAAACACCCTATCCATAATTAATCACCAAATAACCCTACAGGATCCCTAATCACCAAATCACTTGAAACACATGGTTCGGCTGTAAAAATGAAAATTAAAGCATGGGAAAACCATCAGAAAGCAAAAACAGAAGTCGAGATAAGGATCTTGCTCCGCACGCGCTTCCGCGCCCACGAGAGGAGAAAAACTTCCTTGTTTCCACCATCAGCATCCACATCAGTATCCCAAACCAATCCAATTCTGATAGCTGGCAACAAACTTAAAAATATTTTATGCCTATTTTCTTCCTCATCTCATCGGCATCCCTCTCTCTCTCTCCTCCTATTTTCCTCTTTGAGTCCGTAAAAATTTGTAACTTTGTTCTTCTAATTCTTCTCCTACTTCAGTCACTCCATCACCCACACACATCATGTATTAATTTACCCATTTTATCTGTAATATATTTAAACTGAGATGAAAAAGGATAATAGTTAGTGATAATGAAATGGCTGGTTCTTAGGGATTTGCCCCCCAGTTCATTAAAAAAAAGGCTGAATAAGGAGACGATAAGCTTTCTCCCAAACCGTACCTTCAATGTTTCCTGACAAAATTGAAACAACACAGTCTCTCTCAGCTCCACCATGTCTAATTTTTCAAAACTCCCTAATAGATAATAAATTTGAAGAAAAAAAAAAGGAAAGATATTCCTCAAATTGGAGGAGAGACAAGGATGCTGGATAAATTTTTTCTCCTCCAAACCATACCAAGTTCTTCCACATATTTGAAGCCAAACCAATCTTTCTCAAGTCCATTTGGAGAGAGAACTGGGAAAGACGAATCAGGGATGTGTGGTTGATGATGATGAAAAGGAGGAGTGATTGGAGAGAGAACTGAGAATGGAGGAGAGAGAGAGAGAGAGCGATGCTGACGAGAGGTGGAAGAAAATACGTATAAAATATTTTTAAGTCTGTGGCCAGCTGTCAGAATTGAATTGGTTTGGGATATTGATGTAGATGCTAATGGTGGAATCACTGTGACAGGGAAGTTTTTCTCCCACGAGAGCCTTGTTTTAAGAAAATTTATTTTAAAATTAAAAAAGATAATGGGTGGTTGTATTCCATAAAAATAAGATAAATTATCTTCTTTTTCTTTTTCTTTTTCTTTTTTTAATATGAAAATTGTGAATTTATCATATTATCCTCATTTAATTAATAATTTCAATTCTTAATGTTTGCTACCAAGGGCATTTTCTGGTATTTTGAATGTTTCACCATTCTCTACCTTTTGCTTTATATTTACTAGTCCCTTGACACATGCTCACACATGTGCCAACTGGTTTTTTTTTTTTTTTTTTTTTTTTGGGTAAAATAATAATGTTTGAATTAACCAATGGCATTTTCTAGTATTTTTAATGTTTCATCATTCTTTGCATTTTGCTTTATATATATATATATATATATAGATAAATTTTGAAAATACTATTATTTGGATAAGTCATGTTAATTTCTTTTATTTTATGAATACTAACAATATTGTGGGAAGGGGGAATTGAACATAACACATTAAGTGTATACTGAAATACTCATAACCATTTAAGCAACAAATCCCTTACAATTTAAAAATTTTCTAATGGTTTATATTAACATGTGTTTTTCACATACACTACCAAAGTGCCGTGGAGGTTCAAACATGATATGCAAGTCAAGATCATTGTCCACTAGGGCACTTTTGATCCTAAACTATCCGCGAGACATGCTAATTGCTTATTCTTTAATGGTTTATTGTTAATGCTTTGTGCTAATTGGAATTTATTTAATAATTTAGGGTTAAACATTTCAAAGAATAGATTATCACGTGAGACATGATAATGAGCTAATACAATTTTTTTTAAATGCATGAGTTAACCACAACCATTGTAACCTATGTCTCTTATTTATTTATTTATATAAATACAAGTGATAGTCTAAATTATAAGGGGAATGGGGTTTCTCACACACACACCAAAGTGTCATGAGGGTTTGAACATGAGACCATTAATATGCAAATCAAAACTCCTTTTCACTTGGTTAGATTCGTTCGTTGGTATCACTTATATTTAATCCAAATTATATTGTGTATCTCTTTCTCTCTCTTTTTTTTTATATAATTTTATCTCCACGAAGATTCTTCGTTTCATTGCAGTTTTGAAGTTCCAATTTTGGGCCATTATTTAAGCTACGAAGCGTCATTATTACAAGCCCATTTCTCTGTTCTTTGTTAGACTCAGCCCACAAAGTTTCATTGTCTGGGAAATCGGTTCCTGATTTCCAGTCCAGGAAGGAACAAAGAAAGCTTTGAGCTTCGGGAATCAGGAAAATAGACATGGCGGCTAACTGTGCGAGACGAACCCTACAATTTTTTTCATCTTCGGGAATCAGTCTCTTTGTGTCCTTGAATTCCGCAGCTTGAATATTGGTGTTCAATATTTCATTTACTTGTGATAATTGCAAATGTTCACAGCTCAATTCATTATGACAACATGGTGATACTTAATGCTTAATTAAAAAAATAATTGATTAAAAATGAAATTAAATGGAGGTTAGCCAGAGGCTCGAACCTAAATCTACCCAAAATCACTAAAAAGCATCAATGCATCATCATCAGTCAGCCACAGCCCAAGTCATATCATTTTGGAAAATCCAGTGGCAGACCTCAATCCGACCGGGACCTGAACCCAAAGCAACAAAAGCCCCATGTGTTGGACTCCAAGCTGACGTGTCTAAATGACAGATGGCAACTCCATGATTAATCTTTGCCTTGGAAATCGGGTCCAAGAGATCTGCTTCGTAAACCCGAACTTTAGGAACAGAGTGGCAGTAATACACTAGGTAAGGAAACAAGCTCTGATGGCAAGACACAGACTTCGTGACATTTCCGCCGTTGATTCCTTTGACCGATCCAATCAAAACGTCGTCGCTTGATCCGTTGACGTTGTCCGTGGTGCGAACGACGACGTTTGTGCCTAGGACTGAGGTTGCAAAGTCGATCATATCTTCAGCCGACGCAACACAGCGTTTTGTCTCGCCAGCGCTCGGAGCTCTCTCGCATTCTTCCAAGGCGTCCACCATGATCTTCTCCATGGTGGAGTTATCAGGCGCCTGGAAAATTCGCTTGAGCTCGTAAATTTTGGAAGTGGCAAAAGGTAATTTTGAAGAAATGAACCGGGGCAAAAACGACCTTTTGGGCATCTTATCCTGGATATTAGGCATGGGCATCACTATCCCCTTCTTGAGCATGGACTCCCGGAAGAATTTGCCCGGCTCAACCCTCCTTTTTACCAAACTGCCACTGAGTTTTGTGTAGCCTTTGAACGTTATGCTCTCATTCTTTGAGTAGTCTGAGAAAGAATTGTTCACACCATAGATCTTGAACCCGACAGATTCTCCATGGGCACCCTTACCGTACCCGGTGAACTTATCCGACCCGACTTCGAACGACTTGCCGTAATTGATGAAATTGACCTTCTCGCCTTCGGAGTTCTTGGCGTACGACTGAAACGAGTCGTCACCCACGTTGGCACTGTCTCTGTAGCTGGTGAAAGTCTCCACTGCCGCATTGCCGCTGTCGCCGTAGCTCTTGAACTTGTTCTGCGGATTGTTCTGGTCGTTTCCGTAATTATTGAACTTGTCATCGGCGCCATTCACCGCCTCGCTGTAACCCGTGAACCCGGACCCGACGGAATTCGCGTCGGTGCCGTAGCCTGTGAACTCGTTCGGGGCCCCGTTTCCGTGTTTGGAGTAGCTTGTAAATGATTGGTCGCCGGCGTTGGCGTTCTCACTGTAGGCAGTGAAGGCGTGGGCCCGCCCAGTGGAATCATCCGAGTACGAGTTGAATCGGAGGTTGGGAACGTTCACCGAGTCGGCGTAGTTTTTGAACTCCCCGGTTCCTGCTATGGCTCCGGTGGCGTAGTTGTTGAAGCTCTGGTCCACCAGGTTGGCTTCCGGGCCGTAGCTGTTGAAATCGTCCGTGTGGTTGACTGAGTCGCGGCTGTAACGCCTGAATGAGTCGACTTGCGAAGTGTCGCCGACTGAGTAGTTCTTGAACGAGTCGACTCCTGCCCATCGAGCCGTCCCGTAGTTTGTGAAGTTCTTAGTCGAGTAGGCGGTGAAGTTCGTGTCGCCGTCATGATTTTCGAGGCTGTGGCCCACATCGGGGAAGCAGAGGAGGTTGGCGGAGGAACAGAACTCCTGCAGCCGAGTCGAGAGAGCGTTTTGAGCTGCGAGTTGTGCAAAAGCCGCCGAGTCGACTGCGCTCAATGGCGAGGCCTTTGAGAGCAGAAACGACGGTTTCTCTGCGTCGTTTTGGACCGCTTTGTTCCAGTACCGAATCAGATGGGCCTTGGGCGTAAATGGGCTTTCCCCTGAGCTGGCCGTCGCGAAAGTAACCTGGATTTGGACATAACATTGTTTGTAAGAGGATGAATAAAATACGAATCAAAGAATGAATTCAATGATACAACTAAGATTAACAATTTTTTCTTTTTTTATTAAAAAAAAATTCAAAATCTTTAAACAATTTAATCTACGGAGAGAAAATTCGAACTTTGGTGCAAAGGACATGCCCGCCATGCAAATAACAACCCAATCTTCTCTAAGAAACAACACTGACAAAAAAGAAAAAGTATTATCTGAGTTGAGAATATGAGATGGCTTACATTTAGAGATGATAACAAGATGAAGAACAGAGAGACTAGAGGAGTCACTAGGGTTTGTTGTTTGTGCTGCTCCATAATTTTCCCTCTTGTTTTTTGATATATTTCTTGAGCTGTGGGCAACCTAAGCGAGAGAGCTAGGGTTGAAAAGGTTGGTGGATTCTTTGGAGGGTTTTAAGAGTGTATTTATATGGCTTCGACGATAAATTTTGCAGGAAGAAACTAGATTCTATACTTAATATATATTTTGATATTATGCTTGTGATCAAAGCTAAGCACTAATAACAGGAAATCAAGCATGAATGCACTTTTGTATTTTATTGGAAGTTTTCGTACATGGTTTAAGATCTCCCCGAATAATTTAGGCTGATCCAAAAGCGTACAATTTATTTCTCACATGGTAGAGACGAAGAATATAATTTTGCATTTGAGATTATAATCTCAGACATTTAATGGTTAATCCTGCAGCTAGATATACAAATAAAGATATTGATAATGCACAAAAATCCAAATTCTACACTTGGGGTGATTCACAAAATAATGCTGGCACATGAACAAATTCGACTTACCCTTTTATCAAATTTGAACAAATTCGACTTACTCTTTTATCAAATTTGAAAAAACAGTCCAAAAGTCAATAAGGTCTAATCCAATGAAAAAAGGGCATTGATTTGCATACCTGTAATCTCAAGTTTGAATTCTCGTAATACCGTAGTAGTGTCAGTGTGTGTCGAAAGCCTCATTCCCCTTTAACTATCGCTTGTATTAAAAGAAAAGACAGTCCAAAGATTTTCCTATTTTGTACTCTTCGCTTCAATAAAATTTCCCAAAAAAGACTCCTCTCTCGAGATTCCTTGCAGGCTCAAAATAGTTGTTTGTTCAAACTTCAAAGCGTAAAACAGACACAATTAAGAGCTGGAGAGCACGGGCCGTATATCAAAGGTGGGCTTGCAAAACGACGAACTATGGGCTTGTCGGGACTCGTTAGTTTAAGTAATGATCCAAGAGAGAATAACGGGAATTTGGATTTTCATAATGTTTTATTTAAATGAGTCCAAATGGAAATATTGGATTTTGATTAAAAGTTCGTAATCTTATTTAAAGATAACATTCTTTTTTTCTTTTTTTCTTTTTTTCTTTTTTCAATTTGTTGCTTTCCCTTTATGCAAGTTGTCTTCATGCATGGCAACCACAAATACCCAAACAGACAATAACAATCTAAGATAAACGTATAGATTCCTGACCAAACTGTTCCAAAAGTTTCAAAGTACAAAGAGTAGCATTAAAGAAGTGAAGAGCATGCCATGGCCAAAATCATTGAACGAAGCAGTAGATCAACCTAGGGGCATCAAACGGGATCTAAACTATTTGAAATCGGGGTAGGAATGGTACTCATTCTCCTTTTGAATTTGAACTTGATGGCATGCATATATCTATACTAGGTAGTGCTTAATGGGCTGATGACATGTTTGTAAAGAAGGGGGAGCCTTCCAATATCCTTTAGATGATAACTTTTTCATGGTATAAGAGGCTCCCGATATCACTCAATATGTTTTGATAACATATACTTTGTAATTCTTTATTATCATTAACTCATAAAGACATGAGAAGAAGGAGCCTCCCAACATCATTTAGATGATAACTTTTTCATAGTATGAGAGGCTCCGGATATCATTTAAGATGTTTTGATAACATATACTTTGTAATTCTTTATTATCTTTAATTCATAAAGACATGTTTGTCAAGAATGGAGAACCTCCCAATATCGCTTAGATGATAACTTTTTCGTGGTATGAGAGCCTCTCGATATCATTCAAGATGTTTTGATAGTATATACTTTGTAATTCTTTCTTATCTTTAATCCATTAAAAAAAAGGGGGGGTGGGGGGAAGAAGATACATGTAATCATTAATGGGGAACACAGAGATGCACATCATGGAATATTAGACATAATACCCAACAGAGTATTGGAAGAATTTCTTTTTAAAATATTCTATGCTCATCTACTCATCTCCAATTCTTCTTGGATAAGATGTGCACAATTTGCACTTTACTTAATCATAAATGGTGTTTTATAATCTTATTTAGTAGACCAAATTAAACATGCATTGGCAACCCTTTTGATCACCAATCAAACTAACATTCTTAAGACTAGGAAACATAAATTGTGCTGGATATCACCACTTTAGCCTGTCTTTGACTTTGAGCAGGTGATTCACTAGCTAAAACAGAAGCTGTAGCCATACATACAAGAACTCATGTATGGACCAAGATTTAACAAGGGAATTGATGAAGAAATTTTGATTTATTTTAAATTTTTATTAACTATTTATATTTGTTACATCACTCACCCACCACAGAGAGACGAGTTATGGAAGTCTGTCTATAACATGCAGTCAGTTGCATTCAATCCTCGCTGGGTCTGGGAATCTGCTGAGATTGACCTAACAAAACAACTCAGAATGAAAAGCCATTAAAGCAGTTTTGCCCAGCCCTGTTGCAGCAACCAACATGATCTTTAGCCATCACCATCTTTACACTACTTGTGCTCTCTCTCTCACCCTGCCCCAGCGCCCGTGCACCAGCTGTTCTGCTTTTCTTATCCAATGGCAATTTTGTCTTTTCATCCTCAGTTGGATACATCTCATATACAATATGTAATGAGAAGAAGAAGAAGAAGAAGAAGAAGAAGAATCTTGAATTATGATATTTTGTCTCACTCACTCTTGAATTTCATTAATTTCCCTCTGTTTTTTGTGTTTTTCAACAGACCCAACCAAGAAAACAGAGTCATAACTGATAATACCTGTTGGAAGATTCAGCAAGTCAAATAAAAAAGAGAGGACAAAAGGGGAAAAAAATAGTGAAATGGGATTTTTCAGCTTTGTGAAATTTATGACATTGCAGAGGAGGGTGGTTGGTCTGATTGATCAATGTCCAAAATTGGGGCATATGTTTTATGATATGTTGGGAAAGCAAATGTAGAGCTTCCCCAAGCATAGGGGCTTTCTAAACTGCTGCTCTGTTTCGTAGCTACCAAATTTATGGCAACTAGGGATGGTCTTGGTTTGTCTGGTCTGTGGTCCTCCTATATATCCAACTCGGTAGATGAGAAAATTCCAACCTCTTCCTTTAAAGCTCCCATCTAATCTAACTAACTTAATCGAACTCGGGAGCAAGAGAGCAATTTTTTCGTATGGCACCGAAATGTAGAAAAACAAAGATGTTTAAAGCGCCTCAAAATGTCCCAGTGAAATATAGGTTATATTACTTTTCTATCAGATCAATCTTGCCGAAGGAGATGAAATATTATTGGTATTTCGGACATTGGTACATGTCTGGTTGAAACTTGAAAGAAAAGGACTCTTATAATTTACATTTCATAAAAACAATTGTCTCCCCTCCAGTGTGACAAATCTGCATCTATCTATCCTGGAGGAGTTAAAGAAAGAGGTCCTTTTGAATGGTCCATTAATTATTGACCAGCTTCACTTATGAGTTATTGTTAACATTATTTGTAGTAAGTGTAGCATTATAAGTTGACCTCAACGAGAAGATCAGTACAGAGTAGGAGGAGCCATCTATGTCATACGCTTGAAAAGCAAAGTTAATTCTTGAATGTTGACTTGAAAAATGAACAATTTTAATTATGAGATGATATTTGTGGAATGAATCCATACGAGTATTCGCTTAATATTATATTAACTCACTTACTGAATAGTGTTTGAATTTAAACCTTGATCATGGTATCAGCCATATACTTTCGCTTTCCATGATAGTTGTTGAGCATCAACGTCAACATTAAGCCAATATTCAAACCTAATTTCAAGTGGACCAATGACTCAATACACAAAAGGGTTCATCCTATAATTAATATATTACTAATAATTAGCCTTGTATCCTTTAGTTTAGAAATTATATATCATTCCAAATTGAAAAAGAAAAAAAAAAAAAACTTGCTTTCATTTCATTTCCCTATCACTTTATTATGGTTGGCAATATAATATCTTCATTATTCTTTCATTGATTTTATACAAAACACTCTGACAAGGCATAAAACAAAATATGTACTGAACCTCTTCCAAAAGTTCACAAAGAAACATTAAAAGCTAAACGTACAATCACGCACGCCCACAAGTTGGGTTTGTTTGCAGCCTTACCTGGTTGACACCAAGGTCTAAAATATCGAGAGTTTCGGAAATATCGATGGTTCAAAAATACGGATATATCGATGGAAATATCGATGGAAATATCGATATCGATAAAAATTGAATACAAATCACGAAAATTGTGAGAAAAACTCAGAAATTTTTATTGTAACTTTAGAAGATGTTTATTTAGTCAATTGTCTATTATTTTATCACAAAAAATTGAAATAAAATGCATGGCATGGTGGGTTTAAGTGATTTAAGTTGATTATGTAGCGACCTGACAAACACTATGTCTTTAGAAAATATGTAGTAATTAGTGAAAAAAAATTAAACACACCATAATTTTTTAGTTATAATAATTTACTACAATATATTACATATGATAATATGTATGAGCTTGGAAAAAAAACAAAAACAAAATATATGAGTAATTTAGTACCTCATAGAAAGAATTCGTTAAAACTTAGTATCACATATAACGAACAATATTAAAACTCAATAGTAAATAATAATACAACTCCATAATATATAACCAAAAAAAAAAAAACAACTCCATAATAAAATAATAAATAACATTAAACATATGCCTAAATTTATCATTAGGGACTTTTTTTTTAATGAAAATTTGTCCTAGATAATATTAGCTTGCAAAAATTTTAAAGACCATATAAATATTACACGTCGTAGCTTTATTAACAAACTCGTCCGCAGCATGATGGATAAGGCTCAGTAGGTGGATTAGAGAAAGAGGGGTTCAGTATGTGAATAAGGCTCAGTAGGTGGATTTAAGACTGTGGTTAAGATAAATTTGTTCCTCACATAACCTCATTTTTTCAGATCCTTATGTGAGCAGGACTCATCTTATTTGTGGCTCATAATTTAGATTAAAAACTAAAAGGGAGAGAGAGAGAAAAATAAAACATCAACAACTCAACGTAAAAGGGCCCAAGAAACTCAATCCACTCCTTGTCACGTGCGAAGGCTGTCTTTTATCAAACACACACTCGAAGACGCTCTCACATCCCAAAGGCCTAATCTCTGTAAACCTAAAATCCCTAATCTCCTCTCTTTCGCTTACGCACATACAGAGACAAAGTCATGGCTCTAATGAGACCTGGATCAGGGTCAGCCCAGCCGGTGAAGCTTCGATGGGGAGAGCTCGAAGAGGATGACGGCGAGGATCTGGACTTCCTCCTGTTGCCGAAGCAGGTGATTGGGCCCGACGAGAACGAGATCAAGAAGGTGATAGAGTACAATTTTCATTTATTTTTCAGTTTCATATCGCGATATTATTGATATTATCAATAATATCGCAATATAATGCCCAAATAAAGCATGAAAAAGTAGGAAATTATCGCCTCCAACATTATCGCAATAATATCGATGAAAATATCGATATATTGACGATATTTAAATGGATATGTGCCATAATATCGTCCATTCAAAAAAATAATATTATCAGCGAAATATCGCCGATAATATCGATATTTAAGATTGTGATTGGCACCATCATGTTTGCATTCTTTGTTAGTTTGGATTTCAAGTCATATATATGTTTTTTTTTTTCAAATTTTCGAACATAAATTATTTAGGGAGTTTCACTAAAACACCCAAAATGGAGGTTGAAATTATAAAAAAACCCAAGCACTATTTAAACATATAAACACACCCAAAACCCATCATTACACACACTCAAAATCCATTTATAAACACACCCAAAAAGTTGACTTTGAGGTTGATTTTGGGTGTGTTTCTATGTTTAAATAGTGCTTGAGTTTTTTTATAAATACATGTCTAGGAGGATTGGGTTTATTTATAAATTTGTAAATTATTTATCATAATTATATTATGTAAGCGGGTTATAACTCAAGTGATTGAGAGCAGCTATATTTACACCATAAATCATATATTCAAATTCTCATATTCTCAATATCGTTCGTATAATATACAAAAAAAATATCATTAATCATAATTATCAAGGCCGAAAAATAAAAAGGATATGTGATACAAAACAAAACCTTGTGTTGGGTGGTATCGAAAAGCCAAAAACTTTGCCATATGTCCTGTAAATTGTTGGGGTTTAAATTGTGAAAGTCCAGGAAAATGGACTCTTTTCTTTCCCATAAACAAAATAAGAACACCAACGACAGCTGGCCCTCATGAGTCATGGGTCATGTGGCATTTTCTAATTCCCACCACATTACACAACACCCGCAGAAACCGTGTGGGCCCTTGGACCACCTCATCTTTTAGCCACATTGCCAAATTGCCCATCGCCTTATGTTTGTATATACCTTTTTTTTGGAAGCATGTTTGTATATACCTACGTAGAGTTAGAGATGATAATTCTACGAATTATATTGGATGAGAAGGAATTCGAACACATATGCCACGGTCATTAACACTTTATTTTCGAAAATTTCTCAACGTTTTTGTGTTGTTTCTGATACTTTTGCTTTTTTGTTTTTTCATGTGGAATTTAGTCCTACTTCTAATTAAAATGGACAACTCACTAAAAAATTCTAAATTATTTAACATTAATTAACATAAACAACAACAATAATATATATGGCTTAAACACATTGTTGGGGAAGAACCACAAACATGTACTAAGGATCATATATCATAATTAATAATATTTCAAATGTAGAAAAAAAAAATAGCAAAAAAGAAGAAGGGCTTATTACATACTTAATATGATATATTAAAATTGAACTAACTCGAGCTCGAGCCATGTGCTAACCTTTCTTGGCCACAGGTTCGAACCCAAATTACCCAAACGACTAACCCTCTCTCATCAGTCAGTAATAGTCCAGGTTATATCATTCTGGAAGATCTAGTGGCACACCTTGATCTGACTAGGGCCCAAATTGAGAACCATAAAAGATCCATGGGTCGGGCTCCAAGCAGACGTGTCCAAGTGATAAATGGCAACACCGTTGTGGTTAGCGGTGAAGCCAGAAATTTATGTCAGATGGTGCATGTTAGACCATATGAAAAAAAAAAAATTCAGTTTCAGAAAAAAAAAAAACACTATATGAAAGAAATAGACTTGGTATACAATCAGAACGCTAAGAGATAAATTATATGTTTCATTGTATTAATTTGCACACAAATGTTCTTTTAAATTTATATTCTAGAAGTGTGAACATATAGAATGACAAATAAGCGAACAAAATATATAGAAAGATCGATGGCATCAATTGGGGCAACAAATTTTAATGGGTTTAGGTCCAAAAGGCAACATATACAAGTAAAAATCTAAATTAATAAAAAAAATATATGAGAGGTATGAGCCCACCATGGTCCTTAGGTGGCTCCGTAACTAACTGTGGTTGATCTTGGCCTTCAAAAGTGGGTCCAAGAGATCCGCTTCGTAAACCCGGACTTTAAGAACATAGTGGCAGTAGTAGAGTAATTAGAGCATCCACAGTGGAGGGTGTCTTTTTGAGGGTGTAAAACCACTTTTACACCTCTAGGGGTGTAACTAAGTTTTTTTGCTCCAATGAAAAACGATGTAAAACCATTTTTATATCCAATTTTCATCATTTTCCCTTTCTTTTCTCCGGTGGGTCCCGCCTGCAAAAGATATAAAAATATATGCAAATTTGTATTTTATTTTACATCTCCATGATGATGATGTATGTTTACAACCTTTTACATCTCCCCATTGGAGATGAATCCGGTGACAATGGGTATATATTTAACATATACCCCCTTATACACCCTCTCATTGTGGATGCTCTTAGGAGAACAAGTCGTATTTCTAATTAAAATAGAAAACTTACCAACAAACCTTAAATTATTTAACATAAACAATAATAATAATAATATATAGCTTAAACACATTGCTCCATTAATTTTGGCTTCTAATTATTGGCGAAGCAACATAAACATTTACTAAGGATCATATATCATAATTAATGATATTCCAAATGTAAAAGCAAAAAAAGCAAAAAGAAAAGAAAAAAAAAAAGACTTATTACATACTTAATATAATTAATTAAAAATGAACTAACTCGAGCTCGAGCCAAAGGCTAACTTTTTTTGGCCTCAGGTTCGAACCCAAATTACCCAAACAACTAACTCTTTCTCATCATCAATCAGCAATTGCCCAAGTCATATCATTCTGGAAGATCCAGTGGCACACCTCGATCCGACCTGGACCCGAACCCAGAGCCATAAAAGATCCATGAGTCGGGCTCCAAGCAGATGTGTCCAGATGACAAATGGCAACACCGTGGTTGATCTTGGCCTTCGAAAGCGGATCCAAGAGATCCGCTTCATAAACCCGGACTTTAGGAACAGAGTGGCAGTAATAGAGTAGGTAGGGGAACAAGCTCTGGTGGCAAGACACAGACTGCGTGACCTTGCCGCCGTTGATTCCTTTGACTGATCCGATCATCACGTTGTGCTTCGCTCCGTTCACGTTCTCGGTGCTGCGAACGACGACGTTCCGGCCGAGGACTGTGGTGGCAAAGTCGATCATGTCCTCGGCGGACCCAACGCATCGTTTTGTCTCGCCGGCGCTGGGAGCTCGTTCGCACTCCTGCAAGGCGTCCAGAATGATCTTCTCCATCGTGGAGTTATCATCCGCGTGGAAGATTTGCTTCAGCTCCGCGATTTTGGAAGTGGCAAATGGTAATTTGGAGGAAATGGCCCGGGGCAAAAACGACCTTTTGGGCATTTTATCTTGAATGTCAGGCATGGGCATCACAACCCCCTTCTTGAGCATAGACTCCCGGAAGAACTTGCCCGGCTCAACCCACCTTTTTACGAGACTACCACTGGCCGCCATTGTTGTACCCTTGCCAGAGCTGGCCTTGGTGTAGCTTTTGAAAGATATGCTCTCCTTCTTTGCATAATCTGAGAAAGAATTGTTCACACCGTAGATCTTGAACCCAATGGACTGTCCCTGGGCTCCCTTACCGTACCCGGTGAACTTATCGAACCCGACATTGAACGACTTGCCGTAATTTGCAAAATTGATCTTCTCACCGTTGGAGTTCTTGGCGTATGACTGAAACGAATCTTCGCCCACATTGGCCTTGTCTCTGTAGCTGGTGAAAGTCTCTACCGCAGCATTGCCGCCATCTCCGTAGCTCTTGAACCTGTTCACTGGATTGTTCATGTCTTTTCCGTAATTGTTGAACTTGTCGTTGGCGCCGTTTCCGGTCTCGCCGTAACCCGTGAACCCGGACCCGACGACATTGGAGCTGGTGCCGTAGCCCGTGAACTCGTTCGGGGCCCCATTGCCATTTTTGGAGTAGCTAGTGAACGATTGGTCGCCAGCGTTGCCGTTCTCAGTGTAGCTCGTGAACGACTGGGCCCGCCCATTGGAATCGTCCGAGTACGAGTTGAATCGGAGGTTGGGAACGTTCACCGAATCGGCGTACTTCTTGAACTCGCCGGTTCCGCTGGTTGCTCCGCCGGCGTAGCTGTTGAAGCTCTGGTCCACGACGTTGCCGCCGGAGGCGTAGTTGGTGAACTGATCCTTGTGGTTGACCGAGTCGCGGCTGTAGCGCCTGAACGAGTCGACTGGGAGATTCTCGTCTATCGAGTAGTTCTTGAACGAGTCGACTCCGGCGAGTCGATCCGTACCATAATTGGTGAAGTTTTTGGCCGCGTAGGTCGTGAAAGTAGAGTCCTTGTCGTGCTTTTCGAGGCTCTGACCCAAATCGGAGAAGCAGAGGAGGTTCGCCGAAGCACAGAACTCCGGTAGCTTGCTTGAGAGACCGTTCTGGGAGGCGAGCTTCGCAAACGCCGCCGAGTCCACCGCGGTCAATGGGGAGGCCTTTGACAGCAAAAACGACGGCTTCTCCGCATCGTTTCGGACCTCTTTGTTCCAGTAACGAGCCAAGTAGGCCTTGGGCGAAAATGGGTTCTCCACTGCGCCGAGGTTTCTACCGGCGGCGGTGAGAGCAACCTGCATTGGGCATAACAATGACAAATGGGTAAAAACAACTGATGGAACCCAGAACCATTGAGTGCGCAGAAATTAAAAATACAAATTATTCAGAGAATGTGTGTGATAAAGAAATGCATTATATTATCTGGGTTGAGAAGTTTAGATGGCTTACATTGAGAGATGAGAACAAGATAAAGAACAGAGAGAGATGAGTCACAAGGCTGAGTTGTGTGTGCTGCTGCATTTTTCTTTTTTTCTTTTTAATTTAATTATTTTGCGGGGAGGGGAGGGGAGGGGAGGGGGGGATCTAAGTGTGTGTGTGTGAGAGAGAGAGAGAGAGAGAGAGAGAGAGAGAGAGGAGGGTTGAGAATGTTGGTGGATTTGTTGGGTTTTAAGCAGTTATTTATATTGGCGTGGAAGAGGGACTGAGTGAGTGAGTGAGTGTGAGGGACTCAATGGGTATGGGCTTTTGATGCCTCTCTCTTGCTTTGTGCTAGAAGTTCGATTACTCGGCCTACCTGCAAATCATACGAATGTGGCTCCTTAAATTTTGCATGATGAATGATTTAGAGAAGAGAACGTATTGTTTACGGGTTTGACAAAACGATATTCTAAAGTATAATGAGGGGGATGAGGGCAAATGGACGGATGCATTACTCTAATGTGTTGTTTACAACTCTCAGATCTTTTTCTAAAACTGACGATAGAAACACTATTAACAAAACACTATAAAAATTGGACTAACTAAATTCTATCAAACTCTCATCCGTGTTCGTTGAACCTCATCTTCGCATATATTTCTCTATATGCTTTATGATTAAAGTTGACCTTATTAGTACCCGAAATCAAATAGTTGGCACCTAATATCATAGCAATTCTAGCATTAATTTAGTTCTTGATTTTATTGGAAGAATTCACGCACACACGCACACACACAAAAAAAGGTTACTGTCCATTTGAGATATACACTGCTAAATCCAGAAATGCAATGCCTGGAAATCTTGCTGTAGTGCAAAGGAAGCATGCAACTTATTTAATGGCAAATCTTACAACATCACTCCAAGTTGAAGTCCTCCATGAAATTTATGGAAGAAAATATCGCAATTCACAAGGACATATTTAATTTAATTTGAAGAGGAAATCTAGGTAGCTGCAATGAATAATATCCAATTTAATCTGATTTAAATCACAGGGGCAGTCAATAAACATTCTAGAATTTTGTCATTGCATAACATGTACAACGCGTCAACAATATTAATATTTATTCAAAAGAATCACGAAAAGTTTTTTTGTCTAAAACTGAAAAATACAAGGCTACGAGGATAGGTGGGTAATAAAACCAAAAAATAAAAATAATCCAAGAAAAAATAATAATTTAATCTGATATTAATCTCAAATAAAAAAACGCCATGTCATCGGTCCATGGAGATGGAGTCCAAGGCAGCAAACTGAGCTCTGACTCTTTAGTAGAAAGAGGGAAGGAAGAGCATAAAGAGTGAGTGCACTGAAAGCAGCGGCAGCCCGTAAAGCCCTGGTCAGCGCACGTGGCTCTCTGGGATTGGTGGGGGGTCGCTGTTAAAATGGATTTTTGACGCGTTTAGCCGCTATTGTTTTTGTTCTCTAATCTGGAATCTTTTCGTGATCCATGCATTATTAGGATGATCTAGCACGAGCTGCATTATATCATGGACAGTGACAAAGCTCGTGAAAATGGCAAATCTTTGTAGTTCCGGCAAGAGTACGAGGGCAGTTTTGGGAACTAAATATATATATACACACACACATTAGAATGAGAGTTAATTATCTAGCTTCTTCGGATCCAAAACCACAGAATATGGGTGGGTCAATTAGTACTTGAAACTTTATATGTTTGGATCAATCAACTTAAATTGGGTGATGATTGGCACTAAGTATGTTTGGCCTCATCTATAACGATGTTTAACCTACCCAGAGTCATATCAAATCTTAATCCCATTAGGTTTTTTGTGATCAGTGATTAATATATTTTATGATCAATTTGTAACCCTGATTTGTTATTAATATATCTTTTCAATAACTAATGTACATGATTATCAAATTATATGAGTGTTCCAACTTGATATATAGTTAATTAGCATGCACCCCAAATTCTATGTTTGAATTCTCACTTTTTCAATCTCGTTTTGTATAAAAAAAAATCATTCAACAGACATACTCTTGGTCAAGTTGGATAGAGTCAATGAGCTCCCCACTCTGCATCCGAGTTCGAATTTTCTTCTGTGTAGTTTAAACTATATTAAAATAAAATATCACTTGTATAAAAAATAATTTCATTTTTAACGTGGTTCTAATTCATATTTATTGAAATGATTAATATTTCATACGACCAACAAACAAAAATGAAGAACTTACAGGATAGGGTTAATGAGATATGTTTGTTGTATGAAATAATGAGGACTTTTCGCTGATCGATCTGGACCTTGCGGACTAGTTTTTTTTTTTGTTTTTTTATTTTTTTTATAGGGGGTAGGAATGGAAGTGGATGAGAAAGCAGGCCATGGCCCCATTTATGTTAATTATTATAGGTCGAATAGGCATGATTGTACTGCTCGGGTAGAATTATATGATTATGTCTTAAATTCTGAATGCAAAATCAGGCATGCGCTTTCCTTTTCACGTATGTCTCAATTTGGTTCATCACTATATTTATAATTACACTTTTAAACTATCACATAATGTTACTAATTCACATATTATATTATAGATAGGCGACAATGTTAATGTGTCATGAGCTTAAAATTTAGTGATAATGAATAAATTCACGTGTTATAACATGAATGAAGCGATAACACCATGTTGACAAAGTGACCGCATGTGCATAGGTATATATCGTTTGCATGATTGACATTTGCAGAACGATTTTCAATGCATGAAGATGATATGTTTGGCTTTTAGGATGGTTAGTCGACATGCAAACTTGAAATTTCACATCTAATTAAGATTGGATAAATCTTTATCAATGTGACCAAAATTAGAACATACTACCAAAATTAGTCGGACACGTCCGCGGCCACCTCATTCTTGATATGAAATTCGTTTATATCCGTATTTTGCGGTTGAATGAAATATGTACAATTCAGATTGGCAGAGAGGAGGGAGATAATAGTACGCGACTGTTACTTTATTAGAAAATTTTACTCTTTTTCTTTTGTTGGTTAAAGAGATTTTTACTTTTTCTTTTTTTTATCTGACTTTAATTTGTCAGCCAGGCTTTAACTCTTTCTTCGGTAAATTTCATCATGACTGCGACCAGCCCGTATAAATAATGCTATTGTCGTTTCGACACCCTTAAATGGCAATTTCAAGTTGGCACCGCTTCCATTACCCATTTTCTACCTAATTTTTTAAATTTTATGACCTACCTTTGTCATACAAGTTTAAAGGAGGGGAGACAAACACTACACTACAACTACTGTTTGTGCAAAATTTTCATCTTAGGACCCGCTTGGGAGTGCTCCTAAAAGGATTCAGAATGCTTTTTGACAACTAAAAACTCTTTTGGCAGCATTTGACAAAAAAGTTTAGAAGCGCTTTGATTTCTTATGAAAATTTCAACGTCTTTATAATAAAAGCGTTTTTGCTATAAGTCCTTATGAATATAAGTGCTTCCTAAAAAAGCAATCCCAAACGAGTTATTTTCCAACGAATCGTAGCCATGCATTAATGAATGATTGATCATAGTCCATATTTAATTTTTCTTTTTTGATGCACCCAAATTTTCAACCTATTTTGGGCATACAAAAACAGAAAACCATTTTAATACTTAATTTTCAGGCCCATCAATGCTTTTTCCTGTTTTGTGTTTTGCAGCATATGGTTTGGCAGTCAATTGTTTGGGAATGCATGGGTTTTGAAATCTGATTTCAGACCCTTTGTTAGAATAGATTAGGACCAATTTTAATCCATTTTACATATTTGGATTTCTGGTGTGACTTGTACTCTCTTTCTTCATATATACATTTCTGCATAATTTAATATGACTTTTGTTTGCATACGTACCAGACGCTACATATATTCCCCATTTCGTTTCCAATTATTTATGGTCCTGTTTTTTGTTGCTTTTCTTAAAGTAGACACCATTTCCTCTGCAGATTAATTACTTCATGATTTTATGTATTATATATAAGTTCAAAGCTTGAAACCAACTAATATGATAAAATATTATTAACAGATAATATATATTATCTGTTAATTAGAGACACACATCCTCCTCTCTCTCTCTCTCTCTCTCTCTCTCTCTCATGCCTGGCTCCCTCTTATCTCGTTATTCTGAATATAGCTAGTTTGAAAGTGAGAGAAAGGAGGAGCCTTTAATATTCTTGCATTCACATTGCCAAATAATAGTCATATTATGAATATGACTTTCTTTTTTTTTCTTTTGGAAAATGCAAGCTGAATGCTTTTGCTTTGAATCACTGCTGGCCGCATTATTTTTCTGTGTCAGTTCTGTAAACCATATGTGGGAAAACAAGAGAAGTACAGTATTTCTGTAGCTGTGTTTTGATAAGTCCAAAGCCAGAGTGGCCGCAGAACCTAGAGGTCAGAAAAATACATAAAAGTCGGAGCAGAAACATGTTCTGCTCAAATCCCAGAGCAGAAAATTTTTATACATTTTTTAAAGCAAAATAATTACTTCTTCTTAATCTCCTACATATATACACAATGTCCTTTTTAAATTGAAGTGGTTGACCTCTGTTTCTGTTCAAGTGATGATAACTAATTATATAAAAATTACCATGCAGGTTTTGGTCTGACCAATCTGCTCAAGTTGCTGTTGCTGCATACTATAAAAACTAAGAAGGAAGAAGATATACATCTCTGTCACTTTAGAAGAAGATGCTTAATGTTTATTTTGCCATGTTTTCTTGTTTTGGATCTCAAATAAATTCAAAGTCTTAAACCTGATGTGATCATCATGTGCTCCCACATGGACAGTCATTTTCAGCAGAGAAAAAAACCAACTCATTGTAATGGGTTTTTTAAGTCAAATTGGTAGTCATTTTTAGTAAGATTGTACCAACTACTTCAATACCTTTTCCCCACATATATAATCATCATATTGTTTTTTTAAGCAGAGTATCTCAGTAAGCAGCTGTTCTGCTTTTCTATTTAAAAAAAAAAACAAAAAACTAAAGCGTACATATTCAAAAAGACAATCACTTTCTTTTTCTTTCGTCTTTTTTTTCTTCTTTGACTGTCAACAAAAAGCATCCTCACAAATGCCAATCTTAAGCAAGGGTTTTGCATCCAATCCACTAACAGACTGAGCATCCAAGCAAAAATGTCAGAAAAGTCCACTCAGAAATATCCTCAAGCAATATATGCATGTGCTCAAATCATGCAAATCTCAGAATTTTATATGTAGGCATGTGGCATGGATCATGAATTTCCATAACTTGCATCAATTTGGAGTGAGCATGAAAAAAACACAAAGGCTTGTTTATGGAGTTTGCATGCATGGAGGATGGACCCTTTATCTCTCTTGTTGATCTGATTCCGCAAATGCAGTGATATCAGAAGCAGAGCCAAATTTTTCTGCTCATAAAGAAAACAAAATTGACAACTCTTTGTATGGAGTGCTTACAAGCATAAGGAGAGAGAGAGGGTAGGCGAAATTTCACATCACAGTGCCCCAAAACTAAATCTGCATCATTAAAATATATATATATATATATTTATATATGATACAATAATGATGCAAAATATAGGCAGATATATAATATAGCTTTTCCTTTGTGCGTGAACAAGCGAGCGTTATGAACCTTGTTTCTAACATGAATATGCAAATGGGGTAAGAAAGAAGTTTTAAACAATTAAAATGAGACTTGTTTTTGCATGAACTTCGGGTTATGCTAAAGACCAGAACAACTTCTTCTGAGAGTGACTTTGTTTCTTTTTCACGTCTTCAACAACAATGATGATTTTAAGAAAGACCCATAAACGACAAAAGAAATCTCTGTGGGCTCAAAATGCCAAGTGGAGTGATCTTGATTTCGTTGAGAAATTGAAAGCCCACTTATATCCATGATTTTGATATGAAGAATTTATATAAACATGGGCGCACTAGCCACCACCACATAACCAGTAGGAAGTGAATTTTATGCGTACTCGATCCAAAAGCACTCACAATGGGAATGCAAAATCCGAAAAAAGAAAAGAAAAGGGATGTTCAAATCATTCTTCCATATTAAACATGCACTAGTTAGCACAACTCAAATTCTCAAGAAATATGGTTTATTATCAGAGAAATAACAATCTTTTCGTATGATATTTAACATGTTATATTGTCAGATTATAAGAAGAAAATGCACTCGTACGCATAACAAGACGATTTAATCAGAATCAATAGTGAGGATAGCGAAAAAATTAGACAACTAATGGACAGATCTTCTACACATCATCAGTATCAAACAGTTCTTGGATTGAAATTCAGTCCCATCTTTAGAACTCAACATATTTGCATGTGACGTCAGTCAATCGTAATGCCATACACTCTCTAATTTATATTTATATTTGTTTTCTTTTTCTGTTTTCCATTTGGTGCTTTTGATTTTCATTTTAAAGGCCATGTGAGTGGTCCTTTCACTAGTTTGAAGGGCACTAGAAAACGAATGGCCTATGGAGCCAAAGTTCCACTGAACCAAAAGACAAAGATGGGTGTAGGTTAACATGTGAGTAGGACATATATCCTCCCAAGTTGGGCAACACATTTCCACTTATTTGTAATCCAAATCCTGTATGTGTATAACTAAACCACTGGCTCTACAGGGGCAGGTAAACCTGCGCAATCAGAATATGGATAAGCTATCTCTGGTTTCTTCCATTTGGAACTATTGCTTCATTTTGTCGTCCAACGGATGCATTAAGAACCTTTAAGCTCTTATTCTGAGAACCTTAAACAAACTTATGTTAATCTAATTACAAGTTTAATGCGTGATCCACCTGCTTCCGATTGCGTAATCTTCAAGATAATATTTGTTTAGCTTAATACTAAACATGTGCTGTTGGCCTCACCTGCCTCCCTCCCCAAACACAGTTCTAAAAGAGCAAGTGATTTTAAGTGCAGTTAATCTTCTGCATGGTTCTTCCTGCAAATAGGTAGGGAAGAATTGTGGTTAGCTACCAGCACTTTTATGGACAAGGAACATGTTTTAAGCTACGTTCTCTCTCATTGTTGCAAGAAATATGAATTTGCTTATCACCACTTCCTTGATCTCTGTTTAACTTGTCCACAAATACTGATGTCTTAAAGAACTTTCTCAAAAATACCAAAGCATTTCCAGATACACATATTTAGACTTATCAGTTGACATCAAAGGAAAATTAAAATGGAAGAAATAACGTAGGAAACTCATACTGAGTTAGAAAAAGT
The DNA here is from genome assembly GCF_000346735.1 of Prunus mume. The sequence goes on from NC_024127.1 coordinate 18,364,173, forward strand.
ATTAGACATATTTCATAACATAAATCCCATATGTACTTTCCAAAAACAAGTAGATAGTAAACAGAGAAAGCCAGTTCCCTCATCTTCATAAACTTACAGCCATCACCATCTATTTGGCCGTCCAACCAAAGCTCCATCAAGATTGGCTGCAAAGTTAAGAGAAGACTTAGGTAGTACTGGCTTCAAGATTTCTTCTTCCTAAATGTGGAACTTTCAAGAACATTTTGGAGATTAGATGCCCCATATAACAACAGAACTTCTTCGATTTTGTTTTTATTTTTTTGGGTTCAGACAGGTACGCAACTGAACTCTGTCCAGAAAAGTCACTCTTCAACATTGACAAGTTCATATTCAATGAGTGAGAGGTTGTTATCTTCTTTCACTGTAAAACTAGCAGGTTCAGCAACTTCAACACGGCCCCACCTGTCCACAGCAAGTCTCATCGATCCTTTGAACATGTCAATTTTGGCATTACGCAGGGTTAGGGTAGAGCCCTCTTTCACCAAATCCACTACACAACCATCATATCAAAACAATTAGTAAAAGGAAACTTACATAACATACAATGCAGTGGTCTTCCAAACAATGATGCAAACTGGTAAAAATAAAATGAAGTGTCGAAATATACAACCAAAATTAAGATATAGATTTTCGGCCAAAGGCTGAACAAGAATTTTCAAAAAAAGGCCCAAATTGTTGGTGTGGATCCCCCTTTTGCAAAAATACTGGTTAATACGGGTGCTAAAATCTGAAAAACTGAAATTATCAGTTGGTTGGCAGACTGAGAACCTTGAAAAAAAGTGGCACAAACTGATCCAGTCTCATTTAATTAAATGTTATTTATCACCCATGACCACTCATAGAGACTTCACTCCATTAAGCTCACATATCTTTGGCTTATGGCATATCTGCAGTCCTTCCCTCCCTCTTATCTTAAGCATATAACTATCAGATGAGAGTCCATATTCCTGGGCTCTTGTTATGGCATTCAACAAATCTCTGATTTCAGGCTTCAGCTACTGGACATCTAAAGTTTCACTAGATATCATCTTGTTTGACTAATTAATGTACTCTAGCATTGCCTCACCCGTCAATTTCAGCTACTGGACATCTAAAGTTTTTTATGACATCATTAAAACATCTATTGCGAACGGAAATCAGACCCATGTAAGCAGTGGCTGGGAAATCTAAATCTAGGACCCATGCAACCAGGAACCGAGCTGAGACCTTAAAAACTAATGAATATCTAGACCCAAGGTTTAGAATCCCCACAAAAATTAAAATAACAGCATTGACCAGCTCCCACCAAGGCCCTAGCATTATCTAATCAGGAGTAAGTACCAGAAAAGGCTGTAAACCTTCCACATATACCACAAGGGGAAATTTGAGTAATCATGTTTTAGAAATATATCAGGCTCAACAGAACATAAGTAATTATGTTTTACCACAAAAAAGTCAAGGCTAAAACCATTAGATGAAAATCCAACTGTGAAATCATTCAGAAAAGAAGATTAATTTATCGAGATTTGATTATCAGTCACTGGATTTTGATCCAGCAACTGCTAAGCATAGATTGTGTTCACCAGTGAGAGTACGAAGTAAACTTGAAATACACACCTTGATCATTTCTAGCTGTAAAGATAATCAATCCAGTTTCATCGCCAACCAAGCATTCAGCAATTCGCATTTGGCGTACTTGAGGGGCATCAGCACGACCCTTCTGTAATACCATCTTAGTATTAACAACCTTTACCGTGAGAGTGTGCCCTGAGGTGCTTGGGCGGAGCTGGGCAACCTTGGTGAATACAGGTTTCCTCAATCCTGGTTTTGATTCGGCCATTTCAGCTAAACCTTGCGAAATTCACACCCACGAACGGTCAATCATTAAAACTACACATACTGAGTTCAACAAACATTGTTGTGCACATGCAATTATAGTCTTTTCTCAATGTGGTCCATAAGAATTGTAACAGAGAGTCTTAATGCTTTGGTTTTTTCTTCTTCATAATTTCAGAGAACTCAAACATGACATTAACAAAACCTACTTCAATCGATTGGGAATTTCCTTAGCTGGGTTGAGCAGAGCTTTTCCTTTGCCAAAATATTAGAACAAAGATTCCAAATTTATGTTAATTATGGTGATAAAAAGACGAGCTTTTTCACCAAGATGTAACAGAATGTAAGTAACAATTTTACAAATTTATAAATAAACCCAATCCTAGACATGTATTTATAAAAAAACCCAAACACTATTTAAACATAGAAACACACCCAAAATCAACAATTATATATTTTTTGGGTGTGTTTATAAATGGATTTTGAGTGTGTGTAATGATAGTTTTTGGGTGTGTTTATAAAGTGTTTTGGGTGTTGGCTTTTTTTTATAATTTCAGCCCCCATTTTGGGTGTTTTAGTGAAACTCCCTAAAAATTTCAATCGTACATTGTAAACCGCTATATTGATCATAAATTTTCAACGTAACTTTCCGATTTACAAAGCAGATCAGAGAGAAAATCGATGTTAAACAACGGATCGGAACCCTAATTACTCCACAATATATAAAAAGTCGACACTGATAAAATTTATTATAAAAAAGAACAAATTTGCATCCAAATCTATCAAAAGACAAACAAGGATCTTGTAAATTAGAGTGAGAAATCACCTTTGAG
>NC_024127.1:18366862-18428708 GCF_000346735.1 Prunus mume
AGAGTGAAGATCTGACTAAAGAAGAAAACCGAGGTCGTCACAACTCTCAGTCGGCTCTACAATACAAACACAATGTGAAAAAGGGTTAAAGCTATCACTATTCACTAATAACTTACCGACCGTCGATCTCCAATCCTGTCAGGAGTAGTCCACCGTCCACGTGTCTACCCTTTTCCTAAAAATCGCCTTTTCGAGTCGCGTTTTCCGTACTTTCTTGTTCTTACGTGTGAGGATACTATTGGTTGAGAAACAGTTAAAAAAAACAAGCGCCATATGAAGGAGCAGAGAAAGAGATAAGCTGTTTAAGGTTCGGTTGGGTTGGGAACAATGCTAGCAGCCACTTCCACTCTCAGCTCCACTGCTTCTCAACTCACACCCTTAAGCTCTCTATCCCCAAACCCATTTTCTGTCAAATTGTCCTTCACTTTCCGAGAAAATAAGAACAGAATCGCAGTACCCACAAGCTTGAAATCCCAAAGATGCCAGCTTTCTGCTCTTCCTGCTCTGAGAGTGTCTGCTAGTTCCCAATCTGCCCCTACTTCCGTTGAGGCGTCAAAGGTCTCAGCTTTGCCGTCGGAGATGAAGGCGTGGGTATATGGAGAATATGGGGGTGTTGATGTTTTGAAATTTGATACGAAAGTTGCGGTGCCTGAGTTGCTGGAGGACCAGGTTTTGGTAAAGGTTGTGGCTGCGGCTCTTAACCCAGTTGATTTCAAGAGAAGGCAGGGCAAGTTCCAGAACACTGACTCTCCTCTTCCGGTAATTTCTCTTTCTTCTTTTGGATTTTCGTTCATTTGGGTTTGTCTTGGCTGCTGAGAAAATGTAGAGAAAGGAGCTTAATTTGAGTTTGGATTTAAGTTTGGAAAACAAGTGAACATGTTGAAAAAGAATTACAGTAGAGATTGTGATGCGGAGTTGTGAATTTTCGTTGTTATGTGTTCGGATATCTGGAATTTGTGTTGGGATTAGAATCTGTGTTGTAATTATTGTAATTTTCTTGGATGAAATTGGCAAATTGAATGCTGAGAAAGAGTGACTAGAATTGTGGTTGTTCTTTTGGATTGGGTATAATAATAATTATGTTTTAATTTGAATTGAGAATAAATTCATTGCTAGCAAAATTCTAGTTTTAATGTAAAATTGAAGTGGATAAAGAGGAAAATATAGTAAACTTTTCCCTTTCCTATATGATATTGGTCGTGCCAGCTTCATTTGAATGGCACTATTATTAACTCAAGGGTTCTTTCACTTTGTCTCCCTGTAGACTGTTCCGGGATATGATGTTGCCGGTGTGGTGGTAAAAATTGGCAGTAAAGTAAAGGACTTTAAAGAGGGGGATGAAGTGTACGGAGACATAAATGAGAAAGCTTTGGAGGGGCCTAAACAATCTGGCTCTCTTGCTGAGTACACTGCAGTTGAAGAGAGGTTATTGGCGTTGAAGCCTAAGAATCTGGATTTTGTTCAGGCTGCTGCGCTTCCTCTTGCAATCGAGACTGCTTACGAGGGTCTCGAAAGGACTGGGTTTTCTACTGGTAAATCTTTGCTTGTTTTGAATGGTGCTGGTGGAGTTGGAAGCCTGGTGATTCAGGTACCTTAATTTCTACAAATATATTCTCTTCCCATGACTGCATATGTGTTCATACTCTGTTTTTTTGTTTTTTTGTTTTTGGTTGAAACAGCTAGCAAAACATGTATTTGGAGCTTCAAGAGTGGCGGCCACTTCGAGCACCGGAAAATTGGAGTTGTTGAAGAGCTTGGGTGCTGATCTAGCCATTGACTACACGAAGGAGAATTTCGAAGAATTGCCAGAGAAATTTGATGTTGTATATGATGCAATTGGTAAGATTTTGTACAACTACAACTACAAGATGTTTTTCATTAGTATAAGGATAAAACTTAGCAATAGCAAGTCTTAGTAGTTAGAATGGACCTGCAAATGCAAAGCCTAAAAGTAATGTTTCGCTTGAACCACCAGGATATAAATCTAGAGCAAACAGATAGCTGGGTGAAATTATGTGGTTTTAAGTCAAGCTGAAAATCCTTGGTCTGCTGGATACTGCTGCATAATTAACAGCTTTTATGTCAAATGAACATGCTCCTTTTAACATTTTCGTTTTCCATTTGTAATGGCAGGTCAATGTGATAAAGCAGTGAAGGTGGTGAAGGAAGGGGGCAGTGTTGTGGCCCTAACAGGCGCAGTAACACCTCCAGGCTTCAGATTTGTAGTGACTTCTAATGGAGCTGTTTTGAAGAAACTAAATCCATATTTAGAGAGTGGGAAGGTGAAGGCAGTGATAGATCCCAAAGGGCCCTTCCCTTTCTCTAAGCTTGTTGAGGCCTTCTCTTACCTTGAAACCAATCGGGCCACCGGAAAGGTAGTTATACATCCAATTCAATGAAAAGGAAAAAAGAAAAAAGAAAAAAGTTGGGCCAACTTTTGCTGTGTATATGATGTTGCTGCACTCTTTGTAATATGAATGGTAGGCTACTTGAATGTGTTGTGTTAACTCAATTGTGACATGTATAAATGTTGGCAAATAAGTAGATGCTCTTTCTTTTTGGGTGATGTTAAACGAATCTTAAAATTAACTGAGTACACTATACTATCAAACTATTTATTGAATTAGTAATTAACCTTAATACAAAATGACGAAAAAGAATATATTGAATTGTGAAACAAATGTAATTTTAATAAGTATACCCTACTTATCATATTCAACTCTAATCAAACGTAAGCGAAAATCCTGCGAAGATGGCAAGTTAGTAATAGCAATGGATGGTTAGTATAATGCGAAAAGGTGTTGGAGGCATCAAAAGGAAAATGTGGTCCCTAAACCCTTTGTGTTCGTATAACGTCCCCTATTTTTTACTCTAAAAAATATAAAGCAACCAAACCAATCAAGATCGAACAATCAGGTAAACGAAAAAAGTTCGCTTCAACTAAATATTTATTTGTAATATATTGTATAATATAATTATGGTATACAAACATTGGAGATCAAAACTGCTGATCACCAAATACATATTATGATTTTCAATTAACCAAATATTATTGAGAGGAATTGCAAAGGGTGAACAGGGATCTGGGGATTCAACTACCCAATATTGGAAGATGAAGCAATCTTATCGCACTGCTTCACTATGATTTTCAGTCTCAGGACTCTTAATCATACATTATTGATACGAATGCAATGGGAGACATAAGTCCTTCTACCTAGTATCCTTCGATAAATGATTGAGGGATTCAACTTTCCGGGCATTGCAGAGTTCGTCAATGTGGTCCTTCCTTTTCTAAAACAACTGCAGTCAGTTTTCGAATGAGTTTGGTATTGTGTGATAGAGTGTATTAAGATGTACCAGTGGTATTTTTGGTAGTTAAATAAGGTGTACTTAGTTAATTTTACATTTTGATTTATATATTAGGGTATACTTAGATCATAGGGTGTACTCAGTTAATTTTAAGGTGCACTTTTGATTTATATTTTGCCAAACACTTAGAAACACCCCAATGACCTGAGCCAATTCGTCCAACACCTATTGGTAATAACTAATAAGTAGATGCTCTTTACCAATGCAGAAAATCTAACATGCAATAGTGTGGAAAACCTAACTTCAATCTAATCACAAGGCCTGGGCACTCCCAAGACTCGTGACAGAGGGTAAAATAGTATTTATGAAAAATGTTTAGGAGAAAAGAGTGGTGGGTATGTTCAGCAATTTAACGGGTCTGAATAGATAAACCCAAGCCATTACACTTTTGGGCCCTGGACAGGTCTGCAACATAAGCACAGTTCAAACCGCCTAAGTTCTTTTTTTGTAACTCGGGGCCAGGTTAATGGCCAGCTTATCCTATTACTGGCCCAGAGAAGAGGCAAAGAAGTTGATCATGGGGTTAAATTTTGTGATTTATTAAGGGGAGTTCGAGACAATTTTAGTCATAGATGGCAAGGTCTAAGATTTTTTAAGCTCTTGTGATAGGCTTTCATCTTACGACGTCAATGTCAGATAGAGCTTCGGATGCAAAACGGAATGCTCTCAACCACTTGAGCTGTGCTCATTTGTTTTCTCTTTAACGTTAAAAATAGGTAAGATTTATAAGCCAAACGAGCAAAATGCTATGCGTTTTAGCATTGAAGGCATGTTGTACTAGGAGCATTCATTCAAGGGGATACAAAAATCAAACTAGATATTGACTCAGCATAACTGAAAGCCTCTGAAACAGTTATAAATTATTCCACACACAGCTACTTGTAGTATAAATATCCCTGAAAAGAAACCCTCAAAAACCAAAGCTGCTGTCCTCCCAATTTACCAGATTATAAATTTACTTTTCCTTTTTCAGAAGCCTCAGTCACTCACTGCATCGTGCATGTTTTACAGCTATTTAATCTGGAGGACTGCAGAGCATAAATATTGCACAGTGAATATGAATGGGGTAGGGTAGGGCTATATATGTGATTAATCTAGTGATATATATATTCCACCCACTTCTTATAGCAACATTTAATCCATGTGTACAACATTTAATTCCCTGACCATGACTTCACACACACTCTCCTCCTCCTATATGCATCTCTACTCTATCCAAGGAAAGAAGCGTGGCTGATTGTTACCAAACGAGTTGTGGTAAGCTAAATGTGTGCTGATTGAGCTATGACTCTGACATTTTTGGCCTCTCCGCTCTTTCCAAGTTGTGTTAATAAAGCTAAGCGTGGATTGTAGACTATTAAACACGTGAGTCTTGAAAGGAAAAAGATTGATTAATACCGATAATAATCTTATAATTCGTTTTTAATAAAGATTGTGACAATATTTGATAATATCGACAATGAAAAGAAGGCTATTACATGTCTGAAATATGAAAAAATAATGTCGGGTGAAATGTATAATTGCCTTAGAAAATTGACCGGCAGGTTAGTACAATTATCGAATTGTCATAAGAAGTGAAGAAGGAACTCAATAATTAAGTCTGAAGTCCATGGAAAACATGCCACAGTAAAAAGAGATAAGAAGAAGCTATCAATCAGAGTACATTATTGGCGGATCTTTTACCGTGACCAGAAAAAGAAGATGTGCTGCATGCATGGGAAATTATTATAGGTCGGAAGAGTCTTATCTGATCTGATGAGACCGTTGGGAGAAAGTAACAGGAGATGCACTCTGTGGGGAAATGACATGTAGTGGGGACTTTTGGTTGCTATTTACTACTCAATGGAACAAAAATCTCCTATTGAGGCACAGATTTTTCAATAACTCTATCTAGTACGATATCTATGACTATGGGTTGCATGCAAGCTGTCCTGCTTGCTTCTTTGTGTCAAGTGCCAACCCCTTTTTACTTAAGCTCCAAAGTTTTTACATGCATTCTTTGTAAGGGGGGTTAAAATTCGTTTGAAAGTGCTTCTGGATAAGTCAATAATAAAATTTACGGTCACATTACTTTACAGATATTTTTTTTTTTTTACTGGTTTAGAAAATCCAAGCAAACACTTGATTTCAATATCATTAAAAGGTCAACAAGAACATGATGTGGTGTGTGGGTGAAGTTAGAAACTTGGAAGAAGAAGAAGAAGAAGAAGAAGAAGAAGCACATTGGTGTTTGTACATAAAGCTTCTAACTGGGTCTTTATTGGTCCCTTGAACTGGATGTAACATAACATTCATGGGTCACTCACTGAGTAGCTGCAAATATGCTATATATTAATTAATGAGTTAAATAATAAAAAAAATCCATGAAAATGAATGGTCTCTCCGGTTATTTTGCCGACAAATAAAATTAATTAAAGAATACAATCCAAGTCCAAGCACGGCAAAGAAAGACCTGCCCTTGAACTTTTCACAACCATATATACAGCTGAGCAACTGCATATAGTATATTGACAAATAAATATACACAAGGTTTTCCCCTCTTAGCTATAAGCAGCCGTCGTTCTCTCTCTTTGTGTGTAGGGGGGAGGCAAAAATGGAAGCAGAAAATGAGTACAAGAAAGGGCTGTGGACAAAGGAGGAGGATAGGGTTCTGCTGGACTACGTAACCGTACATGGAAGTGGCCGCTGGAATCGCATTCCCAAGCTCACCGGTAAGACCTTATCAACATTATGCACTTGTCTGGTTTGTTTCATCTTCATTATACGAATAATTTATGATATATATATCATATATGTATATATATGTAGGTTTAAAGAGGAATGGAAAGAGCTGCAGATTGAGATGGATCAACTATCTGAGCCCAAATGTGAAACGTGGAGATTTTTCTGAGGAAGAAGAGGACCTCATCATCAGACTCCATAATCTCCTTGGCAACAGGTTTTCTGAAATTTATACTTTTTCCTATTTTAGCTATATATATACTCTCTCTTTTTTCTTGTGGGGGTGGATTAATTTCTTTGAGATGCTCATTTGGATGTTTTGGAGTGTTGTTAATTAAGACTTAATTAAAGAATTGGGTAGATCCGTGATAGTAATGTGTGCAAGGCGACTTTGATCCCCATTTCTCACTATTTCTATTGGTACTTGGAAATGGAATCACATTATATTTATGTATATAAAAATAATCAACGTGTTTGTTAATGTATATGGATACTGCTGATAATTATATTGGATTATTAATCACTGATCAAAGCTTAATTAACTTTGTATGAACATGTACAGGTGGTCTCTGATTGCGGGGCGTGTACCAGGAAGAACTGACAACCAAGTCAAGAACTACTGGAACACTCGTTTGTGCAAGAAGCTTGGCTTCAAAAAGCAAACTCCAAAAGCTCTTGCTTCCTCCTCTGAAACTCCAAAAGCCCCGGACTCAAATTCTAAGCAGTCTTGCAGCTGCGGCACTAGCAGCACTGTCAAAGACATGGAAGCTCTGCAAAATTACCAAAACCCATTGTTGGATGATATTGTTGTAGCTGAGGATTCAAATTCAAATGAAGAAATACAATGGATGACCGAGCATTGCGCAGAGTCGCTTTCTTGTTCTAATGGTCATAATTTGATTAGCTGGGGCATGTTGGAATTTCTACAAGGGCACCCTCTTGAACTTTTGTACCAAAATTTTGAGTTGAGTTAATAGATTTTCGTTTATGGTCACTAATAATTGTTTATTAACTCATAAATTATATAATATATAATTCAATTTTAGAAAGATTTGTTAGCGGCATACTACTAGCAACACCGATATTATTCTAAACTTAATCACATATATAGCCTAATAAATATAAAATTTTATCACAAAAAATCTTAATGATATTAATAGCAGAACTCCCCCTTAGAGATATTTAGTCATATAAACCCTACACAATTCTTAGCACTAAAACCATAAATAAATATAAATAATTTAATTTCTATAAAAAAAAACCCCAAAAAAAACCCAAAAAATGACAGCTAACTCTATTGAATTTAATTTTAATTATTAAATTACTTTGATGCCCTATTGAGTGTTTTGAGCTTTTTTATGAGGTTTTTGAAGGGAGTTTCACTAAAACACCCAAAATGGGGGTTGAAATTATAAAAAAACTCAAGCACTATTTAAGCATATAAACACACACTCAAAACCCATTTATAAACACACCAAAAAAGTTGACTTTGGGGTTGATTTTGGGTGTGTTTCTATGTTTAAATAGTGCTTGGGTTTTTTTATAAATACATGTCTAGAATTGGGTTTATTTATAAATTTGTAGTTTTTGAATTGTGTTTGTTTTAAGAAATCAATAGTAATTTTGTAATTTAAAAAAAGTTAAAAACCTTTTTATTATATTGTAAATAAAATTTAAGTGTGTTTATAAAATCCATTTCATGTTAAGTTTTTTTTTATAATTTAAACTCATATATTGAATGTAATAATGAATCTCGCTTCTTAATAACATAGAAAAACACTAGTTGCGCCTAGTCTTGGGAACTCGCTCGCTGTCCTCAAAATCTGGTACTACTACAAGAATAGAATATAGGATTTATAAGTTATTTGGTTTCGATTTTGGTTTTTGGAACAGTGAGCCACTGACCCAAACGTAAAGGTCCTGCTTGGACTGGATTTACCAGCTCCGTCCTTCTAGGTGGTCCACACAACACAACACACCCACATGTTATGTTTGCTTCCAACATTTAATGTGCCTTCCTTGACCGAGTTCAAAATTTTCATGTGCCGTGTAAGTTTTGAAAACGACATTGTCACCTTTGGACGACTTGTAGGTTGACCCGCATCTACTAGTTTTTTGGGCCTCTGGCCACCACAAGAATACGGACAACAAAAACCCAACATTGAATTGTAAAGCTGGGTTTCAGCTTGTATTGGTTTTGGGCTGTCTTTCCCAAATTGATTTTGTGGCCTTGATTCTTTGGGATTAAACCCGTCTCACAACTCCTCATTATAGCATTTTCGTTGATTCTTTTCTGAAAGCGATTCTTAGAATCACAATTATTAGAAAGAAAATGCTTAAGAAAAAGGGAGTAAGATGAAAATTTAAAACAGAATAAAGCATTGCCTAAAAGGCATACCTAGAAGTACAATCACTGTATAGAAAATTTTAACACTGTTTGAAGCCTAGAAAGGAGAATTTTTACATACGGCGACAAAAAGAGAGAGAGAAATGGACCAAACTACATTATTTCATTATGACACAAAGCCATAAAGGCGATTATTTTGCAAAAACGTTCCAAAGGGAAATGCAGAACATAGGAAATTATACCAAGGCTTCTGGACAACGTTTGCTGCTCAGACAGACAAATGGGGTGTAATTTTGAACTCAAGATCCCAAAGCTGGAAGCTACCGTTGACGAAATCGTAGTATCCGCCGTTCAGGCTTAGTGTCTTGTTCACCACCCCTTCTCTCACAAATGGATATGTCAGTAGGTTTCCCAGTGACACATTCACAGCTTCCTGCATTAGGGTCACAAACAAGAAGATGGATAAAGCTAGCCGAATTCGGTAGCTCTGTTTCCAGTTTTGATTTTAATTTACTCAAATATAAAAAAAATGAAAAAATACCTTCTCCAAGTTGGTGCACTGCTCTTTGAAAGTTAAACCACTGTATGCTGTTTTGATCTTGTTCTTAGCCGGCGAACAGATTTTCACCCAGTCCTCTATGAACTCACTGAAATTTCAAGGGATGTACAGATGGAAACACTGTTAATGCATAATTTACTGGATCAGAAAGTGCAGTAAAATTTGTGCCATATGTGCAGCAGCATCAGCATACGCATGATGATTAAGGAAGGAATTAAAACAACAGTAGTGATATTTTGACTGCACGGACAGTACCACATTGATAGATTTCGGAACGGTGTTAAAAAGTATGCTCAAAGTTGGACCAAATCTCAAAGCAAAATTGAAAAACAAGAGAATCTGAGGCTGTCATGACTCATAACCACTTTGTCCTTCAACTTCTGCTTTATCCAACTTTATGGATGCCTCCGAAAAATTATGGTACCATTGCCAAAATAAAGTCCATATTCTCTTCCCATTGAGTTGGACATGACACAAATCAATATTATAATACACTAATTATAGCAACTAGCAATAACACCACATGGGAGGGACGAAGGAGAAAGAAACCAACCAATTGGGCCAACATTTTAAACTCTTTACTGCAAATAAGGTTCATTATTCTTCTTAATTCAAGCATATGTACAACTTCTGAACCAAATTAAGAAAGATGCAAAGTGTTTCAAGGCTTTAAGCTACTTCTTCTTCTTCTTGTGTTCATAAATGAAATGAAGGCTGGCTTACCTAGCAGTGGTCCCATCATCTGGGATTGACATGAGCCCTTTGATCCCACCACAGCAGCTGTGTCCAATGACAATAATATTCTCCACCTGAAATTCATATTATCTTTTTCAATCATCATTCCTAATCTTAAAATAAATATGAAAAATTATTGGAATAAAAGGCATAATGCCAATGGGGTCTAGCTCAGGGTCTTGACTCACAAATCAAAGGTCTCAAGTTCGAACTCTCTTAACATCGTGATTCGTAATTGTGTGTGTGTGAGAAACCTTCATTTCTACTTAATTAACAATTAATATTCCTTCTTCTCCTTTCTGTATCTGCAACTTTTCTCTTTTTCTGCCCCTTTTATTTCGGAGGGTGAGAGCCCCAAGGAAACATGATTATTTGTTGTAAGCAAAGGAACAAAACCAACGACTAGGCGACCATTATTGAATTTGAAGAAGAAAAAAACCAGAGGAAAAAAGTTGAATATAGTGGTTCCAGCCAGAGCAGTACAACTAAAAGTAGAGTTGAATATGGAAAAGAAAAAAGAGAGTGGCTCTCCCTATTATATTCACCTTTAGATGCAACACTGCATATTCAATGGCTGCCCCCACTCCCGCGTATTTTTTCTGCAGCAACAAATAGTCAACATACACATATACAATTACAGACAACCAAACTTATAATATATTTATTTATAATATAAAAAAATAAAAAAAGATGGACCCATTTTTTCATTTTATATAATCTTAAAGCAGATTCCATCATTTGGGTTGAGGAATCATGCGCAGTTTTCTTGGAGGGTTCGGAAATAAACATTACGCGCATTTGCTAACGTATGATTAACATGTAATGAATTATGAATGTTTTGATGTTTTTCCAACAACTAAAACAAATACAAGAAGAAACAATCATCCAATGCAAGTGGAGATTAATTTAATCGGGGTTGTTAGGCGAACCGGGTCAAACGGAGGGACCATGTTGGCGATGTTTCTGACCACAAAGGCCTCCCCCGGTTGGAAATTGAGGATGTGCGAGGGGCAAACTCGGGAGTCTGAGCATGCAAAAACCATGAACTGCAAAGACAACAATCACATTACAGGTTGATTAATCACCTTAACTAATCTAATATTATTTGTTCATCACTGACCTTGGGGCTTTGGCCTGTCGCAAGCTTGTCGTATAAATCAGCATCTTTCCTAGAACCGGAAGGGTAGTTTGGGTAAATCGTTTTGGATCGGGGAAAAAGAGGGGAATTAAGCGAACAGCATATTCGAACAAGAGAATAATTATAATTTCTTTTGGATAATTTTGGAACTTACTCAAATTTCTCCTTCTTGAAATGGAGGAAACCGGTTCTGATCTTCTCGACCGGGTCCAGCCCGCCCGACTCCAACTCTTCCGTTATCTGCTTGATCTTTGCTGCGGCGACGCCTTCGAGGTCGGCTTTCTCACTGCAGTTATCAAACCGAAGTTGTTAATAACAGCCAGGTCAAAAGGGGCCCACCACGGTCACAGACGGCTGATCCAATGCCATTACGGAAGGGCCCCCACGTGGCAGCAACGAGAACTGCCTGATAGGCTTAACGCGTCGTGATCGAAAAGGAAACGGCAAAATGACAGAGAAGGACAGCTATTTGTGGCTAATCACAGCAAAGGACGTAACGACAGACGGTGGTTTAGTTTTGTCAGGACGAGGAAAGAACGGAGAGAAGAATAACGAAATTGTAATTTGAAAGTCGTTAAAGTACCTCAGGAGCTTCGAAAGTCCGGCAATGGCATCCTCGTACGAGTCCTTAGCCATGTCTTCCTTCTGCAATTCCCAAAAATCAACCAATCCAAATTCAATACAAAAAAAGAAAAATTTGTTTTATAAATCAATTTCACAATTCTGCAGAATCAAACATGTGAATTACAGACGAATTATTTTCAGAATTTGCATGCGCAAATTAGTAATTTACACATCTGATCAGGATCGGTTGAGATCAACGTACAGAAATAAGAGAAAGATCGAGAAAAAGAGTGTACGGACCTGTGAAGCTGGGATTTGGGAATTGGAGAGAATCGAATTTTGCAGGTGATGAGGATTTGAGGAGGGAGGGAGGAGGAAGAGGAGGGGACAGTGACCACCAGTTGAGCACAACTCACGTAAACTGTGCCTTTGGTATTTATAATATTTTGCCTTTGCCTATTGTTATGGTTATATCCAAAACATTTGACTTATATGGAAACCTCCATTATTTTTTTGGATTAGATAACGTTACGTTACTTGCGACGTTAGGATTTTAAGAAATGAACATGAAACTAGAGAACGCCTAATCATGTGTTTTTGTTTTTGTACATGATAATTTCCTAATTGGTAAAACCTATGAAATATTAAAGAGGAATGTTGTTTTATACATATTTATGTGTGGTTGGAATATATGTAGCACAAACTGAATAAGAAAAACGAGAAGGGAAATGCGAGGGGGAGCTCAAACTTGTATGCAAGGGGACGAACTCACTGTCGTGGCCAACTAGTCTAATACGCGTCTACTAACATTCCGCAATATTAATTCCACGTCTCAGCTAGGTAATGATGCCGTGCGTTTGGGTGTAGAATAGGCAGGGCGGGTCAAGTGGTCTGGAGGATACGTAACTAATAGCGCGGTAAAAGGGTGACTTGAGAAAAACAGCTTGTTAAAAAGGTTAAACAACGGCACCCATGTAGGTAGCGGAACGCGGGTGTATGGGCATGAGGAAGTCAACCAAAGGCTACAGGTGGGTAGGCGCCACGTGGTGGGTGATAGGATAGGGTGACTGAAAAAAGAAAGAAACGTTCAGACCAAAAAAAAAAAAAAAAAAAAAAAAAAAAAAAAAAAAAGAAAGAAACAAGATCAGGGTGAGTGATTGAAGCACTTCTATTTTTAATAAACGGTGGCGTCTACCTATGAACTGTACTTAGAAATGAAATTGTCAGCACGCGTAACGGAAATTAATTTTTTTAAATTTTATACTGTCTATTTTTAGATTAAATTCCATGAAGCATTATCTTCTTCTTCATCAACTTCCGAAAGAAAATATTTTCGACCTCTAAAAAGTGGTCTCATGATGCACTCTTCTTGAAAGCGAAAAGGCATTTTGCAAGTTGTTTTTGTATACTTCTAGTCAAAATTAAAATCAAATAGACCGACTTGTTCACAATGAAGTCTATGGGACAAATAGAAATTCCATTCGTTGCTTTCGAAACTTCAAAAGAGATAGGTAGAACCTCAATTGATTAATTAATTAATAAGTGAAGTTGAAATGAACCAATTAAAATAATAATAATAATGTTTGAAACAAACCAAAAGACAATTTATAAGGTTTCATTGAATGACCTCTCACATTTGAGTTTCGGACCTCTGTACTATTTATAGAAGCATCAGCTCTAATTAAAAAAAACAGGTTTGATTGGATGGTATGGTAGTCGGTTCCTTGTCGACACCGGCATTGGATATAACTGGGCCAGAAGCAGAGGCACCCAAAATTAATATAGATTCAAGCTAGGTTTATGAAATTATACGGGGATTTGCAAATAATTAATTAAATAACTAGTAATTAAGCAGACCAAGACACAGGTGAAAGGTAAAGCTTGGATCTTAATTTAGAGATCCATCTTGGTACTAATATTTTTATACGGGGATTTGTTATATTATGTGACCGAAGCATTTTATACACGGGTCCTAATATTTTTATATAAAAATAGAAAAATTAAGTGACGTTGAGTAACAAAAAGTTTTAGTTGGCTCGTGAAAAAGTTGAAAGGCAACAACACAAGTTTAATTATGATTACTAAATTGTTCCAAGTCAATATATAATTAGCTAGCTCTGCAAAATGTTAATTGTTTGTTTCTTGACTTGAACTTTAATATTAATATGATCTTCTTCAAGCATATAAATAATAAAGCTTTAAAGCTGGAGGAGATCTTACCGTGACCCTTGCTGTTGCACAACAGAACAAGCATCTTCGAAACGATCCAGCCATGCCCCGTTTCTCTGTCAACTGAGGTTGAGAAGAGCTGCTTTTTGGAAGTTAGACTCGCAGCACCCACCAAGGTTGAGCCATGTTGCCTGTTGGAGGCAAAATCAGACTCTCCTGTGCTCTCTCTCGCTCTCTGTGTATATATATACACACACACACACACACACACAGAGGTAGAAGGTTAGGTGGTAGCTCTACATTCCCATCCCAGCCCTGCCCCAGTGGATAAAGGAAGCAAAGCGTCGAGAGGTGAAGTAGGGACCTTCTATCTCTATGGAATGAGGATCTCATATTTGTTATGAGTCTCCAGTGAGCCCATCGTCATCATCATCTTCAGATAGCCAATCCTGGTACATTGTATGGCATGGCATGGAGCTGCACCCATTGATTTGAAAGTGATGTATTGCGTGTCGTCATCCCAATTACCAATACCAACCACAAAATCACGACAATTTTCCGGAATAATGTTGCCGTTGTCCAACTCATCATACATACTCATGTAATACAAACGACAAGTCGTACACCAAAAAGCCTAAAATAAATTGTATATTTCACATATTTTTTACATATTTTCATAGGTCTTTTTCACGAATTATTTACAATAGTTTCAAACCAAATTGTAATTAACTTAAATTGGTTCAATTTAGCCGAGTAAAAACCTGCAAAAACCAAATAAAAAATGTCTATGTTTTTGTTATTTTTATACAAGAAATATTAAGGAGGGAGTTTTTTCACACACATTGTCATGGGGATTTAAACATGAAACTACTTTTTTTTTTTTTTTTGGATAAGGAAAATAAATATTACAAGACAAATCCTCGCAGGCAAGAGAGCCCGAAGAGGTCAAAATAAAAGGGGGTCCTAACAGATAACGGGAGTCCAAGCTCCTATAAAACTTGATTAGAAAAACCATGACCTAATTTTGCAACCGCATCCACCGTGAAGTTAGCCTCCCTAAAGACGTGTTGAAACCAGACACTTGCAATAGAAGAAGATAGGGCCCAAATATCTTGAATAAGGCCCCTTTTGGTTTGGGTTAGACCCTTTGACCATGTTAATTTCATTATTTTTTGACACTAATATTTTCTTATAGGTTGTTACTTTTCAGTATTATGTTTCATCCCACTAGGACTAGAAGTCTAAGGAGGATGTATTCAATTAAGATTTTAAAAGAGTTCAATGGAATTATAAAGTTTATAGAGTTCAATATATGTCAATGGATTCCTATAAACTCCACATAGAGTTTGATTGAATTCCTAGATTTATTTTAATGGTGTTTGTTAGAGTTTTATCATAAATTTTAAAAGAGTTTATTAGAGCTCTAAAATGTTATTTTCTTTTTTTCGTTTTTTTGGGCTGTTTGTCGTTTTTCCATCAACAATATCTTTATGGTTTCAAAATAATGTTTCTCTAATTCATCATCATCCATTTCCTCTTCTTCTTTTTCTTCCTCGATTTCTTCATTTCATAGTATTGCGTCTACTTCTTCCATCTCTATTAATAGCAAAAAAAATCTGAATTGCACATATAAAATTGTAAACAACTAATACAAAGAAGGAAAAGGAAAAAAAGGGATGCCTATAGAACGATAAAGAAGGCTATAGCATATATATGATATGCAGTACAAAAACAAATAAAAAATAACAGCAATCAAAATAAATAAATAAAAAAGAAAAAAAAAGAAGGAAAAGTAGAAAAAATAATTGGGATGCCACTGTACATCGATTTATGATGTACAACAACTACTCAAAGATAAGATATTGGAGCTTTTATTTGTAACAGCAACATCAACTATTGGGAAAACGAGAAACATACGTTCAAAGATTGTCGACATTGAAGATATATGATGTACAATAACAATAACTATTGGGAAGAGTATCAACAGATATCATACATATATGAAAGCGTAGTAGAAAAAGAGAAGATATTTTTTTTTTACCTCCACTTGACAAACGCACACATTCAAAGACTAGAAAGCGTAGAGCATTTTCAAAGTTTCTAGGATTGACATAAGATTTGTTAGAGCCTTCTTATTAATTCCTTCAAAATAAATGACTTTCTAAATACACTTACAGTGTGTTTGGATGCGGTAAAATAACTTGGGATTTTAATAAAAGTCGGGATTTGGAGCGTGGAAAAGGGAAAGTTCAGCGTTTGGCAAAATCAACTCAGGATTTGCCAAATTACACGCAGAAAATATCGTGGGAATTGCACATTTAAAATCCCAAGTTGAAATTCCATGGTAATAGGCGGAATTGTACAATTCCCAACAGAGAGGGAATTTTCATCTTCTGCCCGCTCAATAACCTATCTTCTGCCCGCCAAAATTTTTATCTTCTGCCTGCCAAAATTTCAGGAATAACCTATATTCTTCAAAGAGAACCAGCCTGCGCGCCATGGGTATTCTCTTGATGGTGTTCTGCTAAGTTTTCTGGTGAGTTTCAGTTTTCAATTTCTTTCCTTGTCGTTGGTCTCTTTTTTGTCTGCTATATTGATTCTTTTCATCTGTGGAACCAGGGTTTTGTTTTTACTTTATTTCTCCTCCCTGTCTTTCAATTTGACAAGAATATTTGCTCTTCCAATCAAGGTAAGAGTCTCAACTATCCAGACTCATCTTTCTCTGTTCTTCCCAGACTCATCTTTCTCTACTCTTCCCATGGCTATACTTGCTAATTTTGAGTTATCTATTTTTCCTTTTTCAGTTAATTGAATTTTATTTACAAGATAATAATTCTCTGTTCTTCTCCTTGTGCTTGCCCCTGCTATCATTTGTATAATGGGATGGAAGTTGATTGTATTGAACAACTACGAGTTAGTAAGAAAGCATTTCAAAGTTTGTGCACTATTTTGCATGAAAAGGGTGGATTGGCTCGGACAAGAAATGTTTCAATTGAAGAATCCATTGCAACCTTTTTAAATATACTTGCTCATAACTTGAAGTTTAGGGTCATTGGTTTTGACTATTATCGTTCTAAGGAAACAATTAGCCGGCAATTTAATAGTGTGTTGCGTGCAATGATGAGAATTAGTCAAGAATATTTGAAACTTCAGCCATGTGATATTGGTGGTTTAGAAAGAGACAAGTGGAAGTGGTTTGAGGTAATCTTATAACTTTAGGAAAATATGTTCTTGGTATAATGTTACCACTTATCTTAAAATTATTTTTGTTTTTTCTTCTTCTATGTCATTAGAATTGTATTGGAGCACTTGATGGAACTCACATTCCAGTAGCAATGTCTGCTGAGGATAGACCAAGATATCGAAATAGAAAGGGCGATATTTCCACCAATGGTTTATAGAAAATGAGAAACAGTTTCTCATGTTAAAGACAATTCCAACTGAGAGAAAGAAGGGAATGGTGTTGATGTTTATTTCACCAAGAGCGTAGATACATTTTATATTCAGCTGACATCTTTAATTTTTGCTATTTTGTTGAAACATTGGTTGGGATGATTAGCTTCATTTTTTTAATTACGTGATTTATGTTTTTTTAAATTAGACAAGCTACAGTTGCAATTCTTTACATTAGTAACAATTGAGGTATGTGCTGTTAGACAATTTTCGTACTGCACAAATCTTTCTAATTATATATATAATAATAATAATGTGTTGAACTATGCTAATTATTCTTATCCAGATTTTATATACAAGACTATTGTAAAAAAAAAATAAAAAAAAATGCTGTTAGTTCTAAGTAAATTCTAATTATGTGCTGTTTGGAATTTTGTGATGACTATTCAAACAGATAAAATTGTAATTTCTGTCATTTCTTAAATTCCGCATATACGACATCAAACGTTAAAATTTGCAACTGAAGAAATTTTTAAATGACGTAATTGGAAATTCCGTAATTTACAATTTCCATGGAAATTAGAATTACTTCATCCAAACACACCATTAAACTTTGTTTCACTTCTAAAAAGTCATAATTAAATACACTTAAATTTCAATGTATTTTTTTAAAGTCAATTAAAATCTGTATTAAATACACCCAAACTTTTACAAATTCTTTTAAAACCTTAATTGAATACCTCAAATCCAGTTAACTGCGTGATTGGTTTAGCTACATGATGAGTATGAAACCGATGTGCACTGGACCGCACTCACCCACCCCTACGTGTGATGGTGCTGGCAGCTTGCGTGGTGGTGTCAATGCACCACTTTGGGTGATCGTGTGTTGTTCATTTACACACAAAAAAAGTTATTGAAAATCAACTGCTACATTGCCCAAGGGATGCGAAGCTCAAATCCTGAAGACACAGCTCGTAAATTTCATCTCCAACTTCCAAGTTCATCTCCCAGCTATACACCATACTTGACAGGCACTGCAGGTAACCTTTCCCTTTATAATTAGTGGGCAATCAACAATTTCTGGTTTTGACAGTGATCTTCCCTACTAATTCAGCCACCAATTTTCTTTGGGAAATTTGAGAAAGGGCTTCACACACCCCGGTTGTTTACTATTCTGGGTTGTAGTTATTTTCCTCTTTTGTTTTCACTACTGTCAACATTCACTCACAGACGGCTATATATATTTGTCTTTCCCTTGCTGGGAACTATGGTTTTCTCCTTGGTTTCTAAACTACAGTCAAGTAAAGTAGAAGTTACTGAAAGTTGAGGAGGATACTCCCATGTTCAAACTGAAGATTTTTTATATATAAAAATTAGTAATATTTTCTATAGGTGCATCAAATTAATGGTGACTGTTTTCTCTTTGTTTACCACAAATGGGAAGCGAAGGAGTTTCATAAATTTTGTAACTTGGATTAACAGACTGACTGATGTTATAACTCTCATCAATGGAGTTACTTGGCGCATTCAACAAAAGAAAAGATTTTTCATAACAAGGTACAAAAACAGAATTGAGATTCCTCTCTTTTTATGTTCTCTCTCATATAAAGGTGTTTGGAAATTGAAATTTTATGTAATTTGATCTGTGTGACATGAAGTTTCCAAAACAATGTTTTGATTAAGAATAACAGCTTTCAATGATGTCAAAAACACTTTTTGTTCGGTTATTAGCGCTCTTAAAGCACCTTTGGAATGACAAAAGCTGTTTCTTTATTTCCTATAATGATCTGTAAATTAAGGTGGAACACTGAGAATTAGTTTACAATGAGTTCAGGAAGTTTTGGGGAGAAAGTATCTCTTCTGTAATTTGGTTCGAGTCCTTATGACTGCAGTTCCTCTCATTCAGGTTGGAAGTTGTGCTATGGCAGAAAGAAGTTGTCTAAGGTATAGATATCAAGTAATATATCCACTTCAGAGAACCCTTTTACAATTTGCAAAACTACCGTTCTTATGCAAATTCTTGTTAATTTAGTATCAATTCCTTTTTTGGTTACAGCTTTATGAGCATCAATGAGGAAAACGCTAGCGTGTCATCTTTGTGTTCAGTGGAATCCGGCAGTAGTTTCTGCGCATGTAAATTTTGCGGTTCAAAATTTTTGAAGACAACTAGCCAATGTCAGAACATCACCGTTCATACTGTTACTCAGTTCTCTCCTTCTCCTGTAATCTCCTGCACAGAAAGTGTGCCTCAAGGTGCTAATATTTCACAAATTACAGTCGATACAGAGCATGGACAATCACAGTCTTCTAATCAATCAACATCATCTACGGTCCTGCGAGATGTACATATTGTAAGAACTTTTTGTATTTCCACGTGTATCATCCAAACTCGGGACTATTTTATGGGTATATTTCTACATTGAGTATAGATATCTGATAATTAATCGGTATAATCCTTTTCAGTCAGCAAATTTAATGGAAGATTTCCTTGAGCTTGCTAAAGACAATACAGAGAAGGATCTAGAAACATGTGGGACTCTTGGCGCCTTTCTGGTAAGATTCATGTTCTCCCTAGATTCTGAAACCAATATGTTTCTTGCATAAAATATGATAAATATGTAAGGTTTACAATTATAAGAATGCCCAGCAATTCGCCCAACTATATTATGGGAGTATTTTCTTTTGAAAAACATATGTTTCAGATCATTAGGCATTCGCTGTTTTGTGGCATATAGTTTTATTTATTACACATTCTCACTTCCATAGGTCTCCATTGCTATGTTCAAGCAGTTTCTTCTGTCTCCCAATCTCATTCAAAACCCAAACCTCTCTCACTTCTCAGGGTTTGCACATTCAAAATTGTTTCTGGATCTTTACTATACAATTATTCTCAATGTTATAAAAGGAAAGCGGAAATAGATTAGAGTGTGATTATTTCCTTGAAGGTAATATATATTTGTTTCTTGTGTGTGCATAGAAAAATGGAACATTCTATGTGACAACTCTGATCATACCTAAACAGGAATGCACTTCCAACTCTGTAAGTATCTTTTGGCAGTTCACTCGTCTTGTATGTCTGTTTTTCATTCACAGAGTGTAATCTCAATACTGTTTTCTGCTGACTGCATACGAAAGTGCCAGGCGACAAATGACGAGGAAATTTTCTCCATACAAAACGAACAATCACTTTTCCCTGTAGGATGGATCCATGTAGGCATTTTCCTATTATTTTAAAGTAATTAATAATATTCATTTTTCGTGAACTCTGACCTTTGTCAACTGTTTAATTTCAGACACATCCTTCTCAAAAATGTTTCATGTCATCAGTGGATTTGCACACTCATTATTCATGTCAGGTAATTGACTCAATCAGTGGGAAGGCCACTGTCATTATCAAGAATGTTTACGGGTTTGGTTCTTTTCTCATCATATCTAGTATAACCACATCAGAAGTATGACAGGAAAATTTGGAAAGTTATCCATTGAAATCACATCTACTTGTACTAACTTCCTTTGATATCAGCACATTTCATATAGTTTTACGATCCATTTGGATGCAATTATTTAAGATTAAGAGTTCTGAATTTCAACACTATGTTTACAATTGTTGGAACAACTATAAAAAGGTTAGATACAGTCCATTGTTTAAGATTATTTAAGATTAAGAGTTCTGAATTGCCTTCTTTTGGGGGTTTTTTTATTTTCCATTTCAACAAAGGACTACGCACTCAATCAGTTTATTTGCAATGACTGCAAATGTTACATGTAATTATGTTAATATGGTTCTGGTTCCTGTTATCGTAAGTGAAGTCTAACATCTCCTTTTCCATCTTTTATATCTTCAGGTTATGATACCTGAGGCATTTGCCATTGTCATGGCTCCGACAGATACCTCAAGGTATGCAACTCTGATAGGCTTCATTCGTAATGCTTTGTGAATTCATTATTCTCTGCTCACCATTTTTCCTTGAAAATATGACCAGTAAGTTGAGCCTCTTCTAAAGTAAAAGAATTCCAGTACAAAACTCCTTAAGTAGGCCGGTTGAATATGCAAGTATATGTTTCAAAATGTAAGTAGGAGCACATGAAAATACATAAAATTGAGTATGCTCTGCCTTCTAAGAACACAACATTAAGGGAAGCATTGCATATGCAAACAAAACCAACTTGTTTCAATTCAACAGCTAATAACTAACAACATCTTTTCACATAGCTATATTGAGAAACTTATTGTTGGGATTTTTCCAGGAGCTATGGAATATTTCGTCTATCCGACCCTGGTGGGATGGGTGTCCTAAAAGAGTGCCAAGAGCAAGGGTTTCATCCTCACGAAGAAACCACAGATGGGAGCCCCATTTACGAGCACTGCTCTAATGTCTACACAAACTCAAATCTGAGGTTTGAAATCTTTGACTTGCGTTGACATGCCTGTTTAGAAATGCAAGACTTTCACACTGTCGACACATCAATTAGCAACAGAGCTTGGAATAAGTTGTTGGTATGGTATTTAATAATTCAGATTGAAAAAAAAAAAAAAGTATGTGCATAATTAACCAGTGTAAATAACGTTTTGAAAGTAACAAAAAGAACAAGGAAGAACAAATTGTGGGTCTCGATGTGTTTCTCTTTTGCACGCAACTGGTAATTACTGTCCTTAACTTCTGCCTGCGCCTTTTTTCATTAGTTTTGACCTTTTGATGCTCAATAAATATCATGTTCAAGTTTCAACCGACTTTTCTGGATCCCCTGTAAAAGTTTTACTCTGCTGGGTTCAATAATGCTGCAACATCGGTGGCACTGGCACTGGTCCTGGTCCACCCTTCATTATTGAGCCGTCCTCACTTTATGGTTTCTCTTCTCCAGTCTTGAATTGTATTGGATAGTACCGGACAACTAGTGCCATCCTTGTTTAATCTGGCTGGCAAAAGCATCTGTACTCAAACAAAGGCTTCTCGTTTTTTATTTTTAACTGTGAGAATGCAAGGCACTTGTTGTAACTTAAGTAATTAAGAGAATTTAAACCATGCTTCGCATCCGAGATCTTAAGTTTCGATTTCTCTCTCCTCCAATATTGCTTGTATAAAAAAATATGGTGAGAATGTGTGAGGGAATTGGGAAGGAAATGGTAACCAAGTTAAGAGGCCACTTCGTTTAATCAAATATTGCTTGATTTATTTAGGTCCTAATCTACCTGCCGCTCATGTTTAATTAAATTATTGGTATGAAAATGAATTGGTCAAGTGGTAGGAATGGGAACCTTCCACCTTTTGCTTTGTCGGAATTGTAATTTTAACATTTTGCTACATTGACAATAACCTTAATCTTATCTTTGGTTGTATTCGATTCTACGAAAGATACCATCTGTTTTTCAGAAAAGTAAATAAGAAATAAAGTAATGATTTCATCATTTTCCTTGTAAATTTAAGAAGAAGAAAAGAAAATTTTAATTCAATTCAAGAACTCACCACATCTAATATCGCGTCGTTCCTTTGAAAAGAAAATATACATATTGCGGTTCCTACTGGCACTTTAGCAAAGCCTAAAATTAATGGAAAACACCATTTTATCCGTCTCCTATAATTTACATTAATTAATTAATTAATCAATGAAAAAACTCCAAAACGGAAACAAAAATAAATAAATAAATGGTTAATGACGGGTGAGCCTTCAGAAAGGATGAACGTTTCTGCTCAAGCCGTTCACATTAGTGAAGAACCCAACCAGATCCTGCCTATATGGCAAGTACGACCGCCGTTTATCCCCCTCCTTCTTCGCTCGGTTCATCACGTAATGCTTCTCGTGCGCCGACGACACCGTTTCGGCTTTCTTAGCCTTCCCCTTAACCTTTTCCACCGTCTTCACAATCTTAGCGCCGCTCTTGTTGTCGGCCGTTTCCTGGCTCGGCTTTGGGCTCGTCGTCGTCGAATTAGGGTTCAGGAACACGAACGCGTCTTTCCCGTCGCTGTTGCTCCGGAGCTTCAAGTCTCTGACTCTCCACAGCTTCGATGAACCCGTCGAATTGCTCTTGTTCTTGAGCTCCGGCGCAACTACCACGGGCTTCCTCGACCACTCGCAGTACGTTCCTTCGGGGACTCCTTCGAGCTCGTCCGACTCGGACGCCGAGGACGACTGCGTATCCCGCTCTTCGAAGAAGAGTTTCTTCAATGGCGGCCGCAGAGAGGAAGACGAAGCGGCAGCTCCTCTGGCTCTGGAAGAATCGCCGTCCTCGGCGTCGGCGAACAGGAGATCCCGGTTGAAAATCGGGTACACCGGACGGATCTGGCCATTTTGGAATATATCGTCGGCGGAAATCGGCGATCCGTCGGGGTTGGTGCAGACGAAAGAGAAATCGTCTTCATCTCCGTTCTTCTCGCAATTACCACGGGCGTCGGCGTTATGAACACCTTCGCTCTCTTCCATTTCCGGCTTCTCCTCCTCGTTATCTAAAGCTGCGGGTTTAGTGTCATTGAATTCGAAATCTACACCGGAACCAGCGATTTTGAGCTTGGAGCTGAAATTTGCAGAGAGCTGCGCGTATTCAAATTCGTTCTTTGAATCGTACGAATTGAAGCTGGGAGACAAAGACAGCACCGAAACCGCTTGCATTTTCGTTTTGTTCAATCGTAGACAATTTGGGGGTTTTGAGGGTTTGATGCTTGAAACTACACAGAGAGAGAGAGGGGGTTGGGAGTTTTGGTGTTGAGTTGGTGGTGGGGAGAAAGAAATGAAGTTGGAATTTATAAGAGGCTGGGCAATATTGGCGGGTGGACCCACCAAATATGGGTGGGAGACGGGGGTACGTTTTAGAGGGTCGTTGGGAACTCGAGACTTGGGAAGCTCGGTTTCACACCGTACACGTGTTCATACCACGCGGTTGGTGTTGGAGCATCCACTTGTGATGAATTTGGTAGAATGCAAGAGGCCAAATACCAAATGCAGTGCAGGGGTGTTAAAGTAAAATTAAAAAAAGACTGGTATTTTTGCTCAGCTCTGCTCACCCGCGGGCGGGATAGGCTGACTTCGGGTGGGGTCGGGAGATGAGTCTAAAAAGTCAAGCGGGGTGTATTAAAAGAGTTGGGTGGGGAGGGGAGAGGAGGCAGGGACACGTCATGGGTGAAGTAAATGAATGCTTATGCGATTGGGCTTGTGACTTGCATGGCAATTAAAAGGAGATTACTTTATTCTTTACATCCGTCACCGTCAGTCACCACAAAATCCATAAATAAAAAAAATAAAAAAATTGAGTATAAAAATAATAATAATAAAATGAAAGTTTCACTAAAACATCCAAAATGGGAGTTGAAATTATAAAAAAATCAAACACCCAAAACACTATATAAACACACCAAAAACTCATCATTACACACTCAAAACCCATTTATAAACATACCCAAAAAATATACAATTGTTGACTTTGGGGTTGATTTTGGGTGTGTTTCTATGTTTAAATAGTGTTTGAATTTTTTTATAAATACATGTCTAAAATTGAGTTTATTTATAAATTTGTATAATAAAATTCATGGGTCAGTCAGGATTCAGGAACTTGGGAAGAAAGTTTTCTGGGGAAGAATAGAAAACCAGAAAAGTCTAATTGCGGGCGGATGATCAGAAAGGGACTAGAAGGAGGAGGATATTAACAACCGTGTCAATTCATGCACTTGCATTCAACTTTGTTGATACTACTTATCTACAAGAGATCTCGTATATATCTTTATTATAGGTAAAAAGTTTATCTATGAATAATTTAATTGACAAACTTTTAATGGAGGAAGTTAATATCTTGTAATCTCAACAATACAGGCTTTGGCTTTTTCCCCCACTGGCAATGGGCGTGACATGATGGCATAGCAGTCGCGAGATAAAATTATAGCTCAATTAGTTAAGAGCATTTATTGTTGCACCTAAAGTTATAGGTTCGATTTCTACCTCTCTCAATATCACTTGTATAAAAACTGTAAGCATAATTAGGACCATTACAATTAAAAATCCCAAAATAGAATATAAATATTATTTTATATGCGGATCCTGCGTAGATCTAAGGGAATTAAATTTTAGATAGAACATCATTTTCATATGTGGATATTTGGATGAGATGAAGGATTGAAATAAAGCGTCATGATCTGCCTTGTGGATTCTGTGCTTGCATGCTACGTTGCCAAGTTATTCTGGAACTTCCCATTTTCAGCATTAACCATGACAATGAGAATGAACAAGTAAACATCTGGATCACGTGACATGAAAACTTGGTCGTGCTGTATTGCTATTTAATGGTAAAAGTTTGAATTTCCAATCATTCTAGATGGCTACTTGCTGCTAATTAATCAACTCTCTTATGGATTAAGTTAAGGAAATGATTATTAATTAAGATCACGAGGGAGGGAAGGCGTCATCATAAATGATTAAGGCACAAGTCAAAATTCCTTTTGCTGTCCGTCTTATTAGCTTCAGCTTTGCACGATGATCAATGAACAGCTCACTTAGCCCTTAATTAATCGAGGTTAATTAAAAGATATATATAATTAAGGTTTGGACCGACTGGGTCAATTCAATTCCTTAAGGCTGGATGGATGTCTTGCGAGGCAGGCAAAGTCCCCTCGACAAATCCGACATTCTGGACTTGCGGGAGGGGGTACAACGAGTAATTGACAAAGCAGCCCGTTTACTACTTCCTAGGTACCAAAGCAAAAGGGAGTAGCGCCCAAGTTTAGTTTGGCGCAGCAAAAGCACAAGAAGAATCTTCTTGTGGTCAACATTCTGACTCTGAGGACGATTCCAATAGTACCAATAGCTAGCCAGCTGACTTTTACATGGAGTCATCATCCATCACACGCTTCCTACCAAAATACATCCTACAACACACACAAACAACTATTTATCTCGTATCGTCAATTTCCCATAATACCCCTCAAACTACAGAACAAATTAAGAAATTAAAGGGGTATTATGGGAAAATAGAAAATAAACAAAATGTTTAAAAGGTCGAAAAGAAAAAACTACCTCTACCCTAACACGTGTCTCCTATTAATACACAGGTTGAGACAGGTTGTAGTATTAGTAGTGAGTAATTAGTTCCATACCTAAATATATATATATATATGTGTGTGTGTGTAGATTAGTGCAGATGTAAGTTAAGGGATGGGCAGTGTGTCCGTTAGCTATCTTGCATTCGAGTTCAATTCTCTACATTTTTATATTAGATAAATTTAGAATATTACATTTAGAGACGAAGTTACGATTTCAAAATTAGGTTACAGATAGACTGTTAGATTTTAGGTTGAGCTAAACCTTGAAACAATACAAGAAAAAAAAACAACTCGACTATAGCCCAGTTTTGACAAGTTGTATTGTAAAACAAAGATTAGTATCCGTGAAACATGATATGGTTTATCAAAGGCAACGAATTAAATTTTGATATTATCACCGATATTTCGGCGATAATATCGCTTTTTTTTGGGTCCCGATATTTTCACAACATTCCATTTATATTTCGTCAATTTATCGATAATATCCTCGATAATATCGCCGAAATATGGGGACTGATATTTTCTTTCAAATTCAATCTGAAATGGTCAATATATCGAGATATTATCAATAATATGGCGATATCAAACTGAAAAAGACAAGAAAAATGTTGAAAAGCCTCCATCTTGCGAACAGAGGGATTCGAACCCCTCCCTTTCTCATAAAAGCTAGCGCCTTATGATAAATTTAAGCATATATTTAATGTTATTTATTATTTTATAATGGAGTAGTATTTTGTTGTTGTTATATATTATGGAGTTTTATTATTATTCACTTCGAGTTTTAATATTGTTCATTATATGTGATACTAAGTTTGAATTTTAATAGGAATTATTTCTCTTACATTTTATCTTTTTTGGTTAAGCTCATATATTTTATCATATGTATCAAGTGTAATATATTGAAGTACATTATTATAACTAAAAAATTATGGTGTGTTTTAATTTTCTTTCATTAAGTATTACATATTTTCTAAAGTCACAGTGTTTGTCAGGTTGGTACATAATCAACTTAACTCACTCAAACCCACCATGCCATGCATTTTCTTCTAATTTTTTGTGATAAAATAATAGATAATTGACTAAGTAAACATCTTCTAAAGTTTCAATAAAAATTTCCAAGTTTTTCTCATAATTTCCGTGATTTTTATTCAATTTTTATCGATATCAATATTTCCTCGATATTTCCATCGATATATCTGTGTTTTTGGACCACCGATATTTCCGAAACTCCCGATATTTTAGATCTTGATCAAAGGAATCCCATCAAACTTTAAAAAAGGGACAAAAAGTGTTAATTGTTACAAACTTGGGGTGAGTTGGGTCCGTAGATGTTGGAACTAAAATGACAGAGGGGCCCAACTTCAAGATTTCAGGCTCAATGATGAAGAAGGCAGGTACTTGGTTCGTGGGAAGAAGGTAAAGCCCGAAGAAAATAACCAAAAAAGCCCGAAGACTTCAGATCTCTTACCGTAGCATTTTTCCATTTTTGTTGAGAATTGAGACAACCCCGAATTTTAATTTAAATTTTTTAATTTGTTGGCTGCAAACAGCTAAATAGTGATTTTCTTTAGCACGAAGAAGCAACAAATAAGGAAGAAATATAGCAGTTGGGCCTATTGAATTTAATTTTGATTATTAAATTATTTTGATGCCCTATTAAGTGTGCTGAACTTTTTTATGAGGTTTCGGGATTGAATTTGTTTTAAGAAATCAATGATAGTAATTTAAAAGAAGTTAAAAGTCTTTTTGTTATGTTGTAAATGAGCTTTAAGTATGTTTAAAAAGTCCATTTCTTATAAGAATTTTTTTTATAAAATTTTTTAAAAATAATTTAGGCCCCTATATTGATATAATAATGAATCCCTCTTTAACAAAAATTGAATTTTAAAAATCGCTGCAAAATAATATCTCTTTGTTTCACCGAAGTGGTGAGTCACAGAGAGTGAGTCAGAAAGAGGGTCGACGTTTGAGGAAGCACAAGAGACAAAACCCCTCGGAGACTCTTGGCGGATTCGCCGAAACACATCATTGGATTCATCTCTTATATTATAACCTTAATCTCCCTCATTTTTCTTCTTCTTCTTCTTCTTCTTCTTTCACCTTCTAGCCTTCCTAGGGCTTCCTGCTGTAAGTTTCAATTTCTCCCGTTGTTTCCTTCATTTCGTCTCCTTCAATATTTTCTCAACTCAATACAACATCAACCATGAATTCGCTTTTATTGCTGAATTTAATTTAGCAAATGAATTTCGGTATTTTTTTCGTTCTTGATTTGTGTGTGTGATTAATTTGTGGGGAGCAAAGAGGAGGGAGGGTGTTGAATGTTGATGACGTACTACTATAGCGAAAAAGACCATGGAATATTCACCCAAAAAGAACTTTCCTGTCGACCCCAAAGACTACACGTTGTACGAAGAAGTGGGTCAAGGTGTGAGCGCCACTGTCTACAGAGCTCTCTGCTTCCCACTTAATATAATCGTCGCCATCAAGGTTCTGGACTTGGAGAAATGCAACAATGACTTGGTATTTTTCATTTTCTACTCCTTCATCAACTTCCCATTCCATTTTTGCTTGAACCCATTTATGATTTTTGTGTCATTCGCAATTTCACCCACACCCACCAGGATGTCATTCGTCGTGAAGTACAAACCATGATCTTGCTTGACCATCCAAATCTGCTCAAGGCACACTGCTCTTTCACTGCTTCCAGGAGCCTCTGGATTGTCACGCCTTACATGGCTGCTGGGTCATGTCTCCACATTATGAAATCTGCTCATCCTGATGGTTTCGAACAGCCTGTTATTGCTACATTGTTGCATGGGGTTCTCAAAGCCATTGCTTATCTACATGCCCATGGCCATATTCATAGAGATGTTAAGGTATGTCAGTCAGCCGGGTATTGTGTTGTGGCCTTATTGATTTCTTCATTTGGGTTCATTTGTAAGACTAGCTTATTTGCTTTAGCTTACGACTGTTTGCATTTGTGTGCTTGTTTTACAAGTGTTCCATTTAGGGCTGGCCATGAGTAGCTGCATTGATACATTGTAGATTCTTTTTGGAAAAAATACATTGTACATTCGATTAAACTTTAATAAGTGCATTTATTTGCACACCTATGTATGTTTGTATAATTTCTCTATTAAGCCGAGTTTACCAAATTTATCCTATTAATTTTGGGTGAAAAGCTGGTTTCCGCTAACTTTTCGAATTGGCTTGTGATTAGGGTTGAACCATGATATATAACCTTTTAACCCTATCATTTACAGGCTGGCAATATACTTGTTGATACAAAAGGTGCGGTTAAGTTAGCGGACTTTGGAGTTTCAGCGAGCTTGTTTGATACTGGCAATAGACAACATGCAAGAAAAACATTTGTTGGAACTCCTTGCTGGTGGTGGCCTGGACCTTCCCTATCTTGATATTGTCTATTTGACTATATGGAGTTCTTTCCAAAGCATATTATGTTTGAGTCTGCTGTCTAACCCCATTTTTCCACAGGATGGCTCCGGAAGTTATGCAGCAATTGCATGGATATGACTTTAAGTGAGTGGTTAATTCGTTTGCAGTTGGTCTTCTGGTAATTAATATCTGTATAGTATAGACTAGTAAATCAATTACCAAAAAACCTAATCAACCACTTTTATTTAAATGTTTGACAGTTTATACCTGAATTCCCTGTGAAAGTATAATAACACATTCTGTGTACTTCCTGTATCTACATTCCATAAAACTTAACATGGATGCATAACACACACACACACACACACACACACACACACACACTCTCTCTCTCTCTCTCTCTCTCTCTCTCTTCTACGTGTCTTTGTGCGTCTGTCATGTGTATAAATAAAAAACCAGTAAATGAAAGTGTGAAAGTTTAAGCTCATTTTAGAAGGTGAGGTATATTAGCTCTAGATCGGTTGTTCATATTCTGATGCTGTGAATTTATTTATTTCCAATCATGCAAGAATACTCATTGATGTGTATGTTTAATGACCTTGAATTTCATTATCATTGGGCTATCTCTAAGTTCAACTTGTCATTGAAACTTGGTGGCATTTTTAAGCATATCATCTAACTAAAATACCTTCATATCCAAACAGAGCAGACATCT
Organism: Prunus mume; assembly: GCF_000346735.1. The sequence goes on from NC_024127.1 coordinate 18,396,992, forward strand.
GGTCATTTGGGATAACAGCACTAGAACTTGCTCATGGTCATGCTCCATTTTCAAAGTATCCACCAATGAAGGTAAATCTCATGACTCGTTGAAGTTAAATTGCATGGGACATGGAGCTATTAAATCTTGGACATGCTGTACAGTGAAGTTTCTTAAAATTATAAACAAAACTGACGAAAATTCTTGCTAAGACTGTTTGTATCATGCACATTTGTATTAAAAACATCTATCCTACTGTCCTTTTTTCATACTCTTTTTTATTATGTCCTTGTCTGTTTGTATTATTTTTATTTATGGAAGGCATGTGCTTGCCATGTCCTGGAGTAATTCCATTGGTCATGGTTTCCCTTCATATTTAATTCATGTACTTAGCTCAAAATTGTGCCTTTCTTTTCTTAGGTGAAATCATTGTTTTTATTAACTTGGGTTTGTGGTATGCCATTATTATTGCCATTGTAGGTTTTGTTAATGACCTTACAAAATGCTCCTCCTGGCCTTGACTATGAAAGGGACAAGAGATTTTCAAAGGTGTGACTCCAGTGATAATCTTTATAAAGTCACTGTTTTTACATGCTTCTCTAAACTTGATTTTCACTTGTAGTCATTTAAAGAGATAGTAGCTGCCTGCTTAGTTAAGGATCCGAAGAAGCGTCCTACTGCAGAAAAGCTTTTGAAGCACCGTTTCTTTAAACATGCACATAATAAGGAATTTATAGCTCGGACAATTCTTGACGGCCTTTCCCCCCTTGGGGATCGTTTTAGGATGTTGAAGGTTGGAGTCTTCATTTCAGATTTTTATAGTTTTCATAAAAATTCTACTGTCCAGTATTCTTAGTTTGTAAGTGTTTTGATGTGCCTTCTCCTTATCAGCAAAAAGAGGCTGAGTTCCTTGCACAAAATGAGGCTATGTATGGTGACAAAGACCATTTATCACAGGTAATGAATAACCTTATTTTGTAATACTTCTTTTAAATTCAAAATGGTTCATAGTCTGTATTGCTGCTTTTAAATCAAATGGTGTATACAGTTAATAACTTTTGTTTATTGCAGCAAGAGTATATGCGAGGGATCAGCGCATGGAATTTTGATCTAGAGGATTTGAAAAGACAGGCTGCTCTTGTGAGTAGGTCATTGTTCTTGATATGTATATATGTCTTTTCTTTTTCCTTTGTGGAATTATCTGCAAGACACTAAGAGTGGTTGATTGTAGAACTTAGTGCAGTTCATGAACACTATTCTCTTTGTGTGTTTAGATTGAAGATGATGATGGCATCACCATTGCAGAAAACCAAGACTGGAGCTGCAAACATAGGGGTGAATTTGGTAACTCAGCTGATGTAACGGACAGGTGATTGGGAGAAAGGTTAAATCACTTAGTTCTGCAAAATCTACACTATCTAAGGGGGTATTGATAATGTGCTAATTTGCATGCAGAGATCCCATTAATGCACATGTAGATAGTTTCAATTTTAGTAGATCAGAATGGAAACATTCCGGCCCCGACGAAATTGAAGAAATTGTTGATTTATCACCTTCATTACAAGGAAAAGAGAGTAGCTATTCTGGACTTGATAATTTGGAAAAAAGTCGCTCTTTACTAAGAAATGTTAATTCTGAAGATCCAAAGTTCTTAAGCAGTTTACCTCCATTAAAAGTTGATCATTCCCCTTCTGTGAGTGCTGATGACGGCAGGCAAGTTCAGAACTCTGGCTACTTATAAATATTTTCCTTGTCTTAAAGCAAACGTTTATCAATTTCATAATTTTTCCAGTTCTTGATATTTCCACTGGTTTATTCATAAGTACGGAGTATCAAATTTTGAATCAATTATGTATATGCGGTCTTTGCACTGTCTTGCATCAACTAATATATGTGGATGATTGTGGTGTAACTTCTAAGAAAGTGTATTAAACAAAACTTTGCCAAGGATCTCCTTATCCACTGGTTAAGGGTTACTAGATTTTAAGTGCGCATATGTTGGGGTGCACAGGACAAAATTATTTTTCTATTATCTATTGGATTTGAAGTGACATTTTTGTTGTGTGTAATTCTCAATGGGTTTAGCTGATTTTTTTTATAATTAAAAAGATCATTGCTGTATGCATAAGATCTTTATTTGTTAAGTTTTTTAATACAATCTCTCGTGAATACAACTTCTTTCAAATGCTTTTAGGAAATCTCACATACCATAACTTTTTTTTCCCTTTTACCTAGATGTGTGCTGTTTCCGTCGTGTTTAGAAGTTTATTCATTTCTACCTTGATTACTTCTTTTACTACCTAGAAAACTGATTTTGATATTAAAGGCTAGTGCAATATTCTGATTTTGTTAAGCGAGGGATTTCTCAAGTATACTTATCCATCTTGTGCAGTGATCACTTGACACGTCATCAGAATAGATATGATAGTAGTTCTTTACATGGTAAGCATATTTTGCTATCTATATCATTAGTTCACATCCCTTCTTGTTTAACTTGAATGTTTCTATTTCGTAGCCTAAAATCTTTGTAACTTTCTTTTTTTGGTAGCAGAGACTGCATATAAGGGGCGATTCAAAGTCACAGTGCCAGAGTCCAGTCCTAAGGTTTGCTAGCATATATTGGTTCCTTAAGTTATCATGAAAGACAGACGATGTTGTTTTCCATTCATGGCTTATATGGGATCTGCAGATGATTGAGGGAAAAATTGAAGTTTCACCACACATCTAGAGAGCCTTTAATTAATTAATTAATTTATTTCTATAAGCAATTCTCCAGTATAACCCGAACTCGTCTTCTTCTGTCCCCTTAAATCATAATATTCAATAAATGATTGTTTGGTTTTGGGATATTTATGTGATAGCGGCATTTTTGTGATCATTTCTAATATGTTTTTTGTTCAGGTCGCTCCAAATGGCATTACTATCCCATATTTTGGAGAATCAGCAAATTCTATAGTTGGTACATCTGCCTCCATTCTTCCTTCGCTGCATTGTATTTTGCAGCAAAATGCCATGCAAAGGGTGCGCTTCAAATAACTTTTCTTTCATCTACCTGAGAAATTGTGCTGTGGTGTTCTGATTATTTTAAATTCTGACAGGAAGAAACAATGAGATTGGTTGAAGTTGTAGATCAAATCACTGGTAGTGCTCTTGTTACTTCCAGTAATATTTTTGGGAATTTTTAAACAATGATGTTCTTGTATTCTATATCTTAACATTGCTGTATTTGCTTGAATTTGCTCAATGGAAGGCAATCATACGGAGTTAGCGGAGGCAGTAACCAATAATAAACACATGCAGGTATTAGTTATCTTATTGGGCTTCTGAACCCGTACATTAAGTTAGGGAAGACGAGGTGTAGTTTGCAGTTAGCATACTCCAGAGTCCAGACATACTTATGTTGATTATTTTGTCATGCTGTTGTAGATGTCTCTGGCTTCTGCAAGAGAGAGAGTCTTAGAGTATCATGTCATTGGTATTCAAAGCAAGTATGTGAGATTCCATCTATGCATTTCCAATAAGCATATCCATTTGATAAATTATCTTGTTTGAAATCTTGTTTGGCACTCTTATCAGAATTGACAGACTAGTTGAAGAGTTGCGCATACAGAAGATGAAAACTGCCAAGGTTTGTACCCTATTACTGGACTTTTGCCTGATTATTTCCGCACACCGTGTTAATAAGTTTTCCATAATTAAAGCCTGCGTGGCATATGTGAATAATTTATTTGGAGTTGATTGATTTTAAGTTATTAGTTGTGGGGAAAAGGTTCACCAGTAACAGTGTGCAAAGAGGAGTTTAAATTGATTTTAGTTGTGTTTTTGTTACACAGCTGGAAGGGCAATTAAGTGCTGTGATTGATAAGGAGTAGAAGTTGTGAGGCCTCCTTTCCTTGCACAGAAGACGATTTTATATTTGGTTCTTGTTAGGAAAAAGCTTCACTCTCTATATATGGCAGTCGATTTTTCGTGTACACTGATAAATGGTAAATTTTCGATGTCATACATTATTGTAAACAGCCGATATGTATAAAAACTCTTCTGTAAACTAATCTTTTGAGTTTATCTAAGAAAAAAGTTGAGCATTCGGTTTTCCTCTTTGGCTAAACATATGAGAGGAATGCTAGCAATCTTCTCTCTAACTTTCTCCTTTGGATCTTCTCATTTTTTTGCTTGACATGTGTCATTCTCTTTACACTTAAAACAATGTCATTAATATATTATATAAGTTAACTTTTGTTTTCCAATTTTACCCTTATTAAATGTATTTAATTTATCTATAAAAAATTCACAAGTTCTTTACCATCTTATTAATTTTTTTTCTAATGTAAATTATTTTTTAAAAAGAAAATATCTGCTTTTAAGAGGAAATGTCCTTTTTTTTTTTAAATTTATAATTTATAATACAAAGGGTTTATATAGGAAAAAAAAGAAGAAGTCCTTTGTGTTTTAAAAAAAAAAAAAGTATATTTCCTCTTTTTTGAAAAAAAAAAGACATTTTCTTAAAAAAAAATAATTGACATTTAAAAATAATAATAATAGGATTGTAAGAAAGTTGTGAATTTTTGTGTGGATAAATTGAATACATTTAATAAGGGTAAACTTATAAAGCAAAAGTTAACTTGTATAATATATCAATGACATTATTTTAAGTGTAAGAAGAATGACACATGTTAAACAAAAAAGGAAGAAGGTCCAAAGAAGAAGATTAGAGAAAAAATTGCTAGCATTCTCCAAAATATAATTCATGAAACTCGTATCCAATGAGAATGGGTTTGCAGTAATGCCCAACAACAGTCCAGGTCTAGCTTTTTGATTCACATTTTTTGTTTCATCTCTATTCTCGCTCTCTATTGCCAAAAGCAAAACCCTTTAATCTTTTTATTTTGTAATTAATAAAATATTAAAAAGGTGCACCATTAATTATAATAATAATAAATTAAAAGCACATTAATTATAATTAATTTATAAAAACGAGGTAGAAACCTTGCTTAACAAGAAATTGAGTTATTGTCAGCCGGCTAAAGAGACAACACAAAAGTCAATAAAGAAAGCGGCCACTTGCTTGCCAAGCCCTCTCGTTTTGTTTGGGCTTATCCTATTTACGCCATTAAAAAAGAAACTGGCCACTTGTGAACAGAAACAGCATTCACACTGATGAAGAAGCCCAATATGGACTTCTTTCTGTTGCTAATTCTCAAATTCAGTCATGGCTGACACCACCAACACACACAGAGAAGAACCAGAAACCAATTTGAATTTGTATTTTGGAGTTCATTACAGAGCAATCAACGGGAATTGATGCAATGAAGAAGAAGACTCTGAATCCAGTTTGAATTTTTGCTAACATGGACCAAAAAAAAGGAAAAACCTTTGGGTTGGGTGTTCAAAAACCATATCTAATCTTTATATCCAAAAGAAAGAAAACTAAAGGGGGCTTCTTGCTGAACAAAGAACTACACCAGCGTTACACAGTTCTCTTGGCACTGGCCGGATGGAGGCTCTTGCTTCTGAAAGCTTTAATCACTTGGATCAACAAATTGTCACCAACTATCTGCCTCACTTTCCGTATCAGCTGTGGACGCGTAATCCTCTTTGCCTGCAATCAATCCGATACAAACATAAGCAAATAATGAATCAAACTGCCATGAAGATTGACATATAAGAAACAGAAATACCATAATACTTACTCTGAATTCGTTGTGAGATTTGACAATCAATAGCATTTTAGGAGGAGGCAAGAACTTTGCAAGCGTGGACATCAGAGCAGGGAAAGTCACCCATGGTGATGTGGGTTTTGAAGTATTCGCCTGCCTTGGTTGAATACCTGGTTGAATGCCTGAGACAACTGAACATACCAACTCAAAGTTAAAACCCAAAATCTCCAATTGTTCATATAAACAGAAAAAGCAAAAGCAATCAATTCAAAATTCAAAATAAAAGTACTAACCATTTGGGCTAGGAGCCTTGAAGCTGACCACATAAACAGGAAAAATGTGAGAGTTCATGAAAGCACTCCACACAACATATCTTCTAGGAAACTGAAGATTGTCCACGCCAGTGTCCATCTCCTTGGAACTGGGATGAGATTGCTTCGAGCCTGGAGCCACCGTTTCCATCTTCCCCAATATCACACGGCACAGTAGCATGTGCCTTAGCCCTCTTTCATCAACAGCTGACGACAATGCACTGTAACAATGGTCAAGGAATGCTTTAATGAAATTTCAAAATCTTTAAAGTTCTCTGCTTTCTCAAAGACCGACCAGAAACAAGATATGGGTGCTAACAAAACTACAGAGAAAATTAAAAACCATATCAAACTTACCCATCATAAGCAAAGACAGGACTAATCAGATGAACGCCAACGCCATAAGATCGTTCATTTGGGGCAGGCTCTCTGCACCGACTGAATCCATGAACCAAAATCTCACAAAGCTCATCTTTTGATCCACCATACCAAGCATACTTAACGTTGGCATCCCCACCACATTTCTGAGCCACCGCCTGAGAGAAAATCTTGAACGACTCAAACCTCGCTTGTCTTGTCAAATCAGAGCTCACGTTCTTGTGTATGGCCACAAGATTGGTGTCTCCTCCAGCGAAACCCATGCCCGAAAGAAAGCACGTCTTGATGATGTCATGCGCCGAATTCTCTTCCTCCAACCGGATCATCCCGTTCCGAGTGAAAACATCAAACCGATCCGAAACAGCGGAATTGGAATCGCCGCAATCGGACTCATAACCCGAAATTTCGTCATAATCAACCGTCATTGAGACTTGGTCTTCAAAATCGCTTTGATTGGCCGACATCTCTGCTGCAAACTTAAAAACTAAGCTATTTGGATCAACGAGAATTGATATTACAATAACTCTGTACACCGAAACTACGAACAAACGAAGGTGCAGATTTCTGAAGCAAGAAAGGGTTCAAGATCAAGATCTCTGAGGATATTTGTCCCGCAGATATTTATAGAGAGAGAACTCTGCGATGCTGTTGGATTTCAAATTCCTTTGAGAGGCGGTTCTGATAGAGTTGCCGTGCCGCAGTTTGTATTTATAGGTCTCTGGCGGTGGAAGCTTTTCGTGGCCTTGGATTTCAAATTCCTTTGAGAGGCGGTTTTGATAGAGTTGCCGTGCGGCAGTTTGTATTTATAGGTCTCTGGCGGTGGAAGCTTTTCGTGGCCTCGAGGAAATAAGATTGAGTTTCAAATTGCCCCTGTGCAGATTACGAATATCGCCCGACAAATGACCGTTATGTGTACCGTTGACAGGGGTATTATAGGTATTTAGTCGAAAGATGGGAGGGTGGTTTGGTAAATTTGAAAATTTAATGCCAGTCACGCGAGACGTGGGTTGTTTCTTTCGCTTAGTTCCAAAGCAAGTTTTTCCTACTCGTAGTAGGATTTGGTTTCCTAAAGCCATTAGGAATCCGAACAAATAAATGAATAAAATAAATAAATAAATAAAAAAGTAAAATAAAAGTAGTTGGGTTGGACCCTAGCCATTCATTTTGTTTTTTATTTTTATTTATGTCAAGTATCACCTTGAACTATTATACTTGTCGAAATCAACATCCAATTTTATTTTAGGTTTTTTAGGTTTTAGACATAAAAAAAATTTCACTTTTGGAAAAAGCCAAAGCTTTTTCAAAAAAGACAAAAAAACCACTCAACTTTCAAATCAAAGACATGCAAATGTATTGGATTCCTTAGGAAATCTAAAAATAAATAAGGGCATTTTTGTCCATTTTTGCTTCTTTTAAAATTTTTCTCTCTCCTTTTGCTTTTTCCAAAATGTCCCTTTTATTTTTTTTCTTCAGCTGATTTAGTCATTGGATGGAGAGGCGGTGAGGAAGCCATGGCCGATGCTTGAGGCTAACAAGCCTTGCCCTCCCAACTCCATCTGGCGCGGAAGGAGTGGATATGATCGGATCAATGCAATTGGGGGTGTTGGTTGCTTGAGTGATGGTTTTGGTTCCAATGGGCATGATTGGTCCCATAAACTCGTAGACACTTCCTCGGCTGTGGCAGCCATAGTCTTCAACCGCTCCTCGCTCTATTAGAAAACGCAAAAGCCTCGTCAGTGACCATCACTTTCATTCCTCGAAGTTCCTCATCAAAGCCTATCTCCACCCATATTCGCTCCTTGTCATCGTCGATGTCGTTACCTTATCTGATGTCTACATCATCTACTTCAATTGTCCATTCAAGACTAAGAAGAATGTTGATGCTAGAGTTAGAGAATTGAAGAAATGTGATAACAGTGGAGGAAGAACAGACGAAAAGGCAGAGATGAAGAAGAAGAATAATATAAAAGAAGAATATCTGAAAGAATGTTTCTGATTTCATTTATGTTAATATGTATTGTTATAATGAACTGAATATCTTATAGCAGCTAACACACTGCTAACCGACTCAACAAAGAGCATGTGCCTTACACATGACTCATTAACTAACTAACCTAGTCTTTACATTTAACATTCCCCTTCAAACCTAACCCGATTCCTCTGACTTAGATGGGGTACCAAGCCTCAGATTTCGACAATGTTGCACAAAGATAGGAGTCCATTTGTAAATATGTATGCAAGTTGCTCTTCTATAGGAATGTATTGCACAACTAAATCTGTCTTTTGCACCCTTTCACGAACAAAGTGAAAGTCTATGTCAAGGTATTTGATTATGGATTGATATACTGGATTCGAACTTAGTGCTAAGGTTGACAAATTATCACAGTTGATGAGTGGTGGTTGGGGCAAATATATCCTCAAATCCCGCAATACATGTCTAATCCAAGCCAACTTTGCTGAAGTATTTGCAAGAGCCCTATAATCAGTCTTTGTTGAGCACAGAACTTTGTTTCTTGGAGTGCCATGAAACTGGATTTCTTCCTAAAATCACTACAAATCAAGTAGTTGATCTCTTTGTATTGATGTCTCTTGCCAGTTTTCATCACTATAGGCAGTTAAATCACAAGAACCACAAGTAAAACTGATTCCATAATCCAAAGTTCCTTGAATGTCTCTGAGTATTCTTTTGACTAGATGAAAATGAGCATTAGTTGGTGTAGTCATATGCTGACAAACGGAATTCACTGGATATGACAAGCCTGGCCTGACAAAAGTCAAATACTGTAATGCATCTACAATGTTTTTATACATAGTAGGATCAGATAAAGGTTCACCATCATGTCTTTGAAAACTGATTATGAGGCTTACAAGGAGTGGGACAAGCTCTACAAGTGCTAATTCTAGCTTTGTTCGACAATTCTTTAGCATACTTGACTTGGTTTACAAAAATATCTCATGTTGTGTTGTATGAGGCCTGTATCCTAAGAAGTAGGTTAGGCTGCTTATGTTTTTCATTTCAAACACTGAACTCATATAATTAATCACATATTGAACCATCTCATCATTAGACTTGTGAGGATAATATCATCTACATATAACAAGAGCATGACAATATTTGTGCCATCATGTTTAACAAATAGACTCGGATATGAATAGGAGGATTGAAAGCCTATAGCCGGTAAGTAACTTGTGAATTTGGCATTTCTTTTTGAAGCCTGTTTCAAGCCATATAGAGATTTATGAAGTTTTCATACACTCTCAGGGTGAACAGAATCTTTGAAACCTTGTGGTTGACGCATGTAAACTTCCTCTCCTAGATCTCCATGTAAAAATGCATTTTTGACATCCAATTGTCTTAACTTCCATTTATTCATGGCATCGATATTGAGAATAAGTCGCACAGTAGTCTATGTCACCATTGGACTAAAAGTATCTCCAAAATCGCATCTTGGATCTTGACTAAAGCCTTGTGCTACAAGTCGAGCTTTGTAGCCTGGTGCAAGCCTAAAAATACACACTGAATAGTCTAAGGCTGTAGCTTGTGAATATTATAACGTCGAGTATAAGGGAAAATTGCAGTACCAAACACCCTTAAGGTGGAAATCTCAGGATGTTTACCAAAAAAACTTAAAATAAGGAGAATGATTATTCAACTGAACACTAGGCATCCTATTTATGAGATAAGCAACATGCGTAATAGAGTGAAACCAGAATCTACCAGGTAAAGATGTTGCAGTTAACAATGTAATAGCTGTTTCAATCAAATGTAGATTCTTCCTCTCGGCCAAACCATTTTACTGGAGTGTGTAGGGACAAGAAAATTGATGAACAATCCCTTTAGATTCAAGAAAGTCAATAAACACTTTGCTTCTATATTCTTCATCGCCATCAGATCGAAAACACTTGATATGAGCATTAAATTGATCCTGAAAAAATGCATAGAACTTAAGAAACTTGGAGAAAACTTCAGACTTATTATGGAGAGGAGAAATCCACAAGTAACCAATACATTTATCGATAAAGGTAACAAAGTACCTATAGCCATCTACGGACTACATCACTATGGACTTGAAGAAAAGGTATCTCTATCTTCACATGAGTTTGAGAAAATGGCAGTTTGTGCATCTTCTCTTGTAGACAAGAAAAGCATAGAAACGATTGAGAATCATCTGGGCACTTAATATCTGAAGCCTTGAGCATTAGTTGCACAACTTGATTAGTAGGATGACCTAATCTATGATGCTACAAAGAAGTCTTGACGTGTTGTCCAAGAAAAGCAATTAAAGGAGTTGAAACCAATAGAGATATTGGTGTAGAGGCTGGGTGAGAATTCTGGAATGAAGAGGAACCTTGTGAAGAAACTTGATGTAAGATATGCTATGGAGAAACATACAGAATAAGGTATAGACCGTTGTTATTCTTGCCCCAAAGTAGAACCTTATTGGTTAACCTATCATGTATACAAAAACTAGGAGCATCAAAGGTAATGAGGCAAATATTATTCTTGCACAACTGATGAATTGATAATAAGTTAGCTTTGAGCTGAGGAACATGAAAAATAGTAGAAAGTTTAAGGCAAGAAGAAATAGCAGCATGGCCAATATGGTTAATTGCCAAACTTTCCCTATTACCAACTGTCACTTGCTTAACTGAATCACAATGAGTTGCATTATCGAGACAAGAAACATCAGACACCATGTGATGTGATACACCACTGTCAACAATCCACACTTGCTCTGGAGAGTAGAAGGTATGTGCAGTCATAGCTGACAACTAAAAAGATGCTCCTTGCCCTTGATATGCATAATTGGATCTATGAAAACAGTCCAAAGCACTATGCCCACACTTCCACAAATTTGGCATTCAACAACATAACATGAAGACTTAAAATTGCCATTAACATGCCTATGATTGCAATTAGCAACGGTATGACCACGTTTGCCACAAATTTGACACTCTGGGACAAAAAATGACTTATGAGCAGAAGAAAAACCAGAATGACCTCCTGAAAAGTGCTAACCCATGAAACTTGTTATGAGAAAATTTCCTTATACCATAGGAAGCATTAAAGGCATTGCTACCACCAGAAAAAGATCGAGAACTAGAATAACCTTGACCATGTGAAAAACGATGATTTGATCTATTGGAGTTGCCAAGAAAGCCGACATGAGGAGTAGGTAGTAATCATATACTAGAAATAGTGCTAGAAGACGAAGAATGAGAAGCCACCATTGTTGTATGAGATGAAATTCATGCTTCTGCAGTCTGTTCAGCAACCAACAACTGCGCTCGGAAATCTATTGATGAATCACGAGCAATAAGAATCGTCTTAATCATGTCATATTCATAAGGGAGACAATTAAGAGTAGCGATCATGAAGTCATCGTCAGAGATCTTAATTGCAGCATAAGCTAATTGATCACGAATGTGTTTGAGTATCAGGAGATAACGTTCTATTGTATCAACTCCCTTTTGAGTGGTCTGCAACTCGGTTTTCAAGTGATTGATTCTCACACGAGAAACTGACGCATAGCGATCAAAAAGATGAAGCCAAGCCTCACGAGCAGTTTTGCCTCCAATGACATATTCGAGAACTTCATCAGATAAAGTGGCGATCATCAAGTTAAGAAAATCCTTGTTAGTGTGAATCCAATTCTTGTAGGCAGCGGTAATTTCAAAGGTCCCTCCTTCCTTGTCAACAATTGCAAATTTGGGAGAAGGAACGATAGTACCATCAAAATGGCAAAAAAGATTGTAACCTTGAAGCACGGATTCGAGTTGAAAACTTCATTTCAGGAAGTTATCCTCACCAAGACCAATAGTAATAATACCCAAGAGACCTTCAACTGTGATTACAGAAGATGCCATTGAAAATATCAAACCCTAAATAGAAGATGAGAAAAGGAGATTTGACACAATTGTTTCAGAGAAATTCACAGAACAGAGGAGAAGAGGCAAGAGTCAAGAATCAGGAAACATAAATCCCCAATTTTAAAGAACCCTAACTTTCAAGATTGAGAAAAAACTTCTAAGAGTGAAAGTAGAATCTGAATCCACACATGAAGACGAAGAAGAAATCAAGCGGCAGCAACAATGTCGAAGAACATAAAAAAAGGAAGAGATGAAGAAGAATAATAATCTAGAAGAAGAATATTTGAGAGAATGTTTCTGATTTTATTTATGTTAATCTATATTGTTATAATGAATCGAATCTCTTATAGCAGCTAACACACTGCTAATCGACTCAATAGAGAGCACGTGCCTTACAGATGACTCATTAACTAACTAACTCAGTCTTTACATTTAACAAAATAGAGTCCCCGAGTAAATTAGATTCAATCATCAGATATGAAAGTTGTCTTCTCGTTGCTCTGATTCGCACCCAAAAATACCCTAAATTCGACCTCCATCTTCTTCTTCTTCCTCCTCCTCCTAAGGTTACAGTTGCCCAATAAATGCTATTTTAATTTTAATAATTATTATTTTGTTCTTTTTTCTCTTTTATTTTTATGTATTAGATAAGATTACCCTCAAAAGTTCAGGCATATGGCATTCACCTGATTTTTTAACAGACATTTAGATTTAATTTATTAAAAACTAATCGGGGGGAGTAAATTGAGGATAAAATTTAATATAAGGGCTAAATTGGCTAAACAAATAGTTAAATGTGATAATTTCGACAAACGGGATAGTTAAGGGGGTATTTAGTAAAAAAAGCCCTTATTTTTTGGCAAAAGCCATTCATTTTGCATGAGATTCGGTCTATGGTCCACTAGCACATGTGCGCTAAAACTTTATAGAACCGCTTGGCACGTGTGATATAAAAAACAAAAACTGTGTTTCTCTTGTGTGCATATGACATGCCTTTTTCCTTCTTTTTCTTTTGCCCCAAGCAATAGAAAAGAAGTTTCAACGGGATACTCTACGAATCTTAAAATCATACAAATCATACAAATCAAACTCTAATTCAAACCCGTTGTAGGAGAAAATTTACAAAAGCAAATACAAAGATGATTATATATAACCATATGCAACCATAGTTGTTTTTCGAAAATATCTCGAAGAAATTTGACATAATATATTCTGAATGATAGACTGAATAATCCAAGGTACTTGAAGAAATTATTATATGATGGACTCCAACTAGGATTTGATATTTGGTCATGGAATATCTTCTCCCTTTTTCTTATTTTTCAGAAAAAAAATTCAATCTAAATTTTTTTTTTTTTTTCTGTCTATAAAGGAAAATCCATTTTTGGATTCCAGAATTCATGGCTAGTTTCCATTTACAAGCACACTCTTTGTATCTGAAATTGTTGAACAGATAGAATTAATAAGGATAAACAACATTATCTTCTGCTAATATTTATACTTAAGGAAGAAACTGCCAGCTCATCCTGTTGGGCCCCATCTAGCCACCGTCCCGTTTAAGTTGCGCGGTAACCCGAAATTGAAGGAGGAGCAGTAACTTAAAAATTAAAGTAAAAAATAAAAAGAGGGAGAGCGACAGTTCGGGTTTTAACTTTTTAACCAACCTAAAAAACCCGCGGTTTACAACCAATATTTAGAGATATCAAAACACATTGAAACAAAAACCTTAATAAGAAAAAACCAAGCGAGAATTTGTAGGGATAGTTTTTATTTTTTCCTTCTTTTTCCCGTCAATTTGTTTCTTATTTTTATTTTTGTCGTTTTGGTGGATTGGTGGTGGTGTGGGTGGTCTTGAATGGTTTTCAGTTCTCACACAACCACCCCGGACCTCTGTTTCTCTCTGTCTCTCTGTCTCTCTGTCTCTCTGTTTCTGTTCTTCTCCTTGATAGATTTCTTTCATTAGAATTTGAGAGCTAGATTAATTCGCACGTGCGTGCATGGTTAGTGCGCGCCATTTGTACGTGAAGTTGCAGAACCCATGCAAACCTATCCAACGTAAAAGTTGCATTGCATGTGCAGGTTCTTGTTGCTTTTCATTTTTGGCGTTGTATGGAAACTTTGCCTTATTGCCTTTTATATAGGGTTGGTTTTCGGTCAAGGTTATTTCATACTTTCGATGATTCTTCTTCTGCTTTTGCTTCTTCTTTAATCTATTTTCTTTTCTGGTTCTCATTAATTTTGGTGGAATTACAGAGAAAATTTGAAAGGACGAAAAGTTGATAGAACGATAAAGGAGGAGGAGAGGTACTTATTGATAAAGGGAAGGAGAATTATGGAAGAAACTGATGAACCTCATCCTCCTGACGAACAAGCAGCGAGCTCGACGCAGCATGACCAGACCAATGGATCGCCGCCGCCGCATGAGCAGAGTCCCGAGCAGAACAAAGCACCGCCAGCAAACACCCCAACTCCACCATCATCACCGCCGCCTGCGCAAGCCGCGCCGCCTCCAAAATCAGAGACTCCGCCTCCATCATCTCCACCGCCTGCTCCGAAAGCTTCTCCACCTCCTAAAGCTGCACCGCCTCCGTCATCTCCGCCACCATCATCTCCTCCGCCTTCATCACCGCCGCCGTCTTCTCCACCCCCAAATTCACCACCACCGTCTTCTCCACCATCAAAGGCACCCACCCCTTCTCCTCCTCCCCACTCGCCACCACCGTCAACCTCATCATCAGGAACACCACCATCAGGAACACCACCTTCTGCTCCAGCTCCTCCGCCTAGTACTACTCCTAATAAAGCTCCTGCACCATCCTCCGGTGGTTCGTCATCTCCATCACCCCCAACTGATTCGTCACAACAAGGAGGCTCTCCTCAATCCCCACCCACTGACTCTCAGTCCCCTCCAGCATCCCCCCCACCTCCGGCGAACCCTGACGGCACAATCCCAACCACCAACTCCACCGCCCTATCTCCTCCTAACGTTCCTACCCCTCCAACAGTTTCAGGAACCACACCTCAGCCCCCTCCTCTGTCTTCTAATTTCACCCCCACACTGTCCCCTCCCTCAAACTTAAATTCAAGTAAGTCTTCAGAGGACACGGGAGGAAGTAGCAGTAGGCATACGGGCACTGTTGTGGGGTTGACTCT
Organism: Prunus mume; assembly: GCF_000346735.1. The sequence goes on from NC_024127.1 coordinate 18,412,341, forward strand.
AGCTGGAGTTTTCCTCGTTGCCTTGCTAGCTCTCATTTTTGTGTTCATAAGGAGGAGAAAGAAGCAGGCCCAAGTATACCCCCCCAATTACTTGCCTCCCACCCCTGGTCCTCCTGGCAGTAACTTATCGGGTACGCGAAAAGATTGTTGGCTAATCGATATACAAAATACATCAAGATCAATGTTGTGCCTAGACTATGTGGTTAAAAGAGTCTTAACTTTTGTGGTGGTGCAGGTGGATATTATCTTGCGCAGCAACAGAGTCCTGCAACTTCTGGTCCCACAGAAAGCTTCTATTCAAGTGGGCCGCCGGGACGTTCTTCTTTTGATAATAGCTATCAAGCGCACAGTGGAGATTCTGGTCTCATAGCTGCTACTAAAGTCCATTTCACGTATGAAGAGTTAATGGAGATAACCAATGGATTTTCTCGTCAAAATGTTCTTGGTGAGGGTGGTTTTGGATGTGTTTACAAGGGTTGGTTGCCGGAAGGGAGAGTTGTGGCAGTGAAGCAGCTTAAGGCTGGTAGTGGGCAGGGAGAGAAGGAATTCAGGGCAGAAGTTGAGATTATTAGTCGCGTGCATCATCGTCACCTGGTCTCTTTGGTGGGATATTGCATCTCTGACAATCAAAGATTGCTTATATATGAATTTGTTCCCAATAAAACTCTTGAGCACCATTTGCATGGTATGTGATTGATACCAAAAAAAAAAAAAAAAAAAGCTCTGCTTTTGATGACATCTTTTACTTGTCATAAATTTGGGTTCTTGTGTTCTCTTTGTCAAAATGTTGATTTGTGATGATTTCAGGTGCCGGAATGCCGGTGTTGGAATGGACCAGAAGAATGAAGATTGCTTTGGGGTCTGCAAAGGGATTGGCGTATTTACATGAAGATTGTATGTACCTGTGCTGCTGCATTCTCTCCTCACTAGTTTATACTATTAAAAATGGAAGTGCTCTCTTTGTGACTTTGTGCGCAAGTAAACTGATACATTCAATACTGAATTTCTCTTTCAATCCATATTATCTGATTTTGTCTTGTTCTCCTTGATCTGTTTCTAGGTCATCCAAAAATTATTCACAGAGATATTAAATCAGCAAACATTCTGTTGGATGATGTTTTTGAGGCACAGGCATGTCTATCCAGTCCTGTTCTTTTGTTGAACTTAATTCTTCTTTTGTTGAACTTAATTTGGTGACATGGGCAGTGGGGTTCTAGTTTCTGATTTTAGAATTTCTTCGAGCACAGGTTGCAGACTTTGGGCTTGCCAAACTTACAAACGATACTAATACTCACGTTTCGACTCGAGTCATGGGAACATTTGGGTGAGCAAGAGCTGGGTGGAAATATAATATTGTACTGCTTAAGACCGTTCCTTGGAATTTATGTTCAAGTTGGCTTTCAGGTACATGGCACCTGAGTATGCATCAAGTGGGAAATTGACAGACAGATCAGATGTGTTCTCATTTGGAGTTGTGCTTCTAGAGCTTGTAACCGGGCGTAAACCTGTTGACACGAGTCAGCCTCTTGGGGATGAGAGTTTGGTTGAATGGGTAAGGACATTTTTACCTCTCTATAACATGTTACAAATTAGTTGTTCACAATTCAAGAACGTGCTTTCCAAAATTTGGCAGGCTCGTCCGATCCTCCTTAAAGCCCTTGAAACTGGGGACTTGAGTGAATTGGTGGATCCTCGGCTTGAGAAGCATTACGTGGAGGGTGAAATGATCAGAATGATTGAGGCAGCTGCGGCATGCGTACGTCATTCTGCTCTTAAACGACCAAGGATGGCTCAGGTGATACTAATAAAAAGCAGCACTAGTAGAAGTAGTTGATTTGCTTCTTTTTCAGGCTTGAGCCAGTCTAATTTCAAATTGTTTTTCAGGTGGTGAGAGCATTGGACTGCGAAGGTGAATTGTCTGATCTGTGCAATGGAGTGAAAGTTGGGCAGAGCACTGCATATGACTCTGGGCAGTACAATGAAGACATTGTGAGATTCAGGAGAATGGCATTAGGCAGCGAAGGCAGCTCAGAGTATGAAATGTCAAGCAGAGAGTTCACCACCAGAGAAATATCTGGACCCCAAAGTGTATGGACTCGCCCCGATTCAAGCGACGAATCAGAAACTCGAGCCTTTACAACCCGCGGTGGTGAGAAGGGACTTAGCGGCACTCAAGGCAGACACAACTTCTAATTTCTGAATGTTAATCTAGTCCATGGTGCACACCAGAGAGAGAGAGAGAGAGAGAGAGAGAGAGAGAGAGAGCACTCAGTTTTTTTAAGATAAAAAAAGAAAAGAACAGAAAAAAAAAACACCCTTGTTTGAGTTAATCTGACATATTAGTGTGTAAATTAAGGCTAAGCTGCTGCTTCTTTTTTCTTTTTCATTTTTCCTTGATGAAAGGCACTATATTCTCTAGTTCCCTCAAAGCATTAGCAGCGGGGAAGCTCGTAAAGTTTACTCAAGCTACTTTTTAGTCATTAATATAAAACAATCTGTATTGATAGTAGAGCAAGAAGATTTCAGTTTGCTCATATATATTAGCCTCCAGAACTTCCATACTTATGATCATAAAAAAGAAATAGAACATGTCTAAAGCAGATATTCGTGCAACGAACATGTCTAAAGGAATTATCTAGGTGTCCTTAGTTGAAAATGAAATCTTCACTTCAAAATCGATGATAATCTGTCAATTTATGCCTTTGTGAACTGTCTGATTTGTCTCCCGTGTTAGCTGGATCAACTTGTCTCTCAATTTCTTTGCCTGAATGTCCCTGTTTGCCTATGGTACGGACAAACGCATTGCAAGTAAATGTTAGAAAAGTGATCAAAGAAATTGTTCTTACTTGCTATTGACATGATTTCTTATGATAGTTTCAAATATAAGCAGAAGTTTCTTTCACAGAATCTTACCTGAACCTTAAGGATGTTTAGGACATTTCCGTCAAATGTGGTAACATTGGCATCAACTACTTGAAGCCCTAAAGAATCCATATTCTCCATCAAATTTGCAAACCCGCCTCGGCTCTGCTCATAGAACAACTTAATCAAACAATCTCTTTTGCCAATCTGGTTCACTTCCACTTGCACCTAAGAGACAAGGCGGCACGTAAATGAACAGAACATTTGATACATTATGCATAGTAGGGATCGTGAACTCTTTCACTAAATCAGCAGACATATACCGAATGTATAAGTTGGAACAAGAGTAACTGCTTAAGTGTGATGCTAAATTCATAAGTACTCATACCGCTGTTGGACTCTTTTGAACAAAACTAGAGGAACCCTGTTTGTGCTCTGTAGAAATCAAGCAAATGCTGCCTTCTTTTCTCATGTCTGAGGCCAGAATTTTCACATCTGCTTTGTTCTTTGTCAAGTCCTCCTCCTCTTCGATTTCCCTGAGCTCATCTTCAAGTTCTTTCACCTTCTTCTTTAACTCTTCAATATATTCAACGGCATCTCCTATAATAGCAGGTATATCCATCTACAAGAAGTCAATAAACGAATAACAAGACCAAATGTTAGTAAGATCAAAGAAAAAAGAGGTTGTCCCTGGAGTCTTTCACAGATAAGATGATCTTAACCTTGCTTATCTTCGGGACTAGAGCACGTAGAGCAAAGTGTCCATCTTTAATCCTGCTCCTCCTATTCCTCTCTGCGAAAAGATTCTTGGATTGGTACTGCCCGCTTCCTGTCTTCCTGGTCACCTTTGCCTTATGTTTCTCTACTACACTGCCACTGCCAGAAGCCAAGCCTGTCTGTTGCTGCAACAAGTTGTCACCACGCCTGGACTTTCTAGAGCGCGAAGATAACAATGGATGTTCACTCGAAGGATTTGAACCGCTGGATGATCCCTCAAGGATAGGACAGGAGGTAGTTTGGGAAACTGATGAGGGGAAAACTTGTGGCCCGGGAATGAAGTTTGCCAAATTCAAAGAAGGTAGCAACTTTTCTGGGCTCTCTTCTGGCAATGGATCAACATGGAATTCATTAAGGCTTGCACTGGCATTGAGGTTCACAATGGCATAGTCATGTGTAGCCATGGGTTCTTGTTTTAAAGAGTTATTGAATGGGGCCATAAACAACTCTAACATCTTTTGATTTTCAGGAATCTGAAAAGTGAACTTCATGTTATTCAAAGTTGGACGAGAAAATATAAAGCGCTGTCTTCTGATGATTAGAAAAGAGAAATAAAAACCTTACATTCTTTGTGGAAAAGAGCTCAATGAGGTCACTTAGCACAGGGATCAACACTCGGGTACCAACGTAGTCCTGTCAAAACAACATTAGTCCATGTTAAGCAGAATGTCTATGCTATTTAAGATCCATCTACTGCATATAATAAACAATTCATAGAGGCACTTTGAGGAGCCTTGGAGCTGTGGGTCTTTGTTTCTAGGAAACTGGCTTTGGGATAGAGAGCACAGAGTGGGTGATTCTAAAATTTTCAATAAAAGCTAAAGCAGTGAAAACAATACAACTATTTCCACGGTCTCGTCTTAAAACGGTGGTCTTTTTCAACCTTTACAATGATGATTTGTTGATTGTGATGTGACCAACCTCAAAAGCCCATATTAAGAAACTCAAAACTGTTTGGTTGCTGAGAAAAAGTCATCAGAAAAGAACGAAGTGAGAGGCATTTTGGGTTACCCACGTGTGATTGTGAAGGATTTGAACCCGAGGCATTGACATGACCACTAAGCCACCTGGGTTGTGCTGATATGATCACCTCCGAATGAATCCTGAGTTCAATCTCACATATCAGAAACAAAAAATCTCTTGGTCTGTTCACGCCAAAACTCAAACACATAAAATGCGAGCCAAAATCAGAGACTTTACCCAGAGTAGAGAGGCATAGAAGAAGGCAGCTGGGAAAGAGCCTCACAAGCCTTTGTCCTAATTGGGTGCTTAAGGAAGCCATCCCTGCAAAGTTTAGCAGAGTGGGACTCTCCTTCTTCCTCTTTGACATTAACACAGTCATACTCATACCCACCACCACAACAGCAACCCATCATTTCAATAAACCTACAAATTTCAGCAAACACACAAAAAGTTCAACAGATTCAAAAAAAGATGGAAACTTTTGATGTGGGTTACCTTTTTTTTTTATGTGGGGTTTTATTGGAAATAGCTGATGATATTACCTAGAGGGATCATCGCCAAGTTTCCACACAACACAATAGTCCCATTGCTTGGACTCAACAAGGGGTCTAAGCGACTCAGCAACTCCCTCCAAATTTCTCATTGATTTGTCTCCTTTTGCAATACTTGCAGTGAGTGAGTCCAAGACTAATTGTGTAAGCTTTGCCTTGTGTAGTGAGTTTAGTGAGTGGCGAATATATATTAGTGTGGCACTGACCGACTTACCATGTTGCTTTTATATAACAGGTTCAACCCAAATAATTTAAAGGCACATGGTACACGACAATGCTAACCAACTCCTCTGCTTTTGAATTGGGAGTGTATCGTTTTACTCAGAGGCAAATCTGTGACAGGGGGAATCTGATACCAGCAGGGAAGAGAGAGAGAGAGAGAGAGAGAGCGAGCAGCGACAGTTTTGACTGACTACCAAAATCATTTTACAGAACGACCATCGAATGGTTCAAAAGCTCCAATGGAATTGAAAGCTACCCATAACTGAAAATATTTCATTTCTTGGGCAAAAAGAATGTGGGTAATTGGGTTCATGACACCTTGCATTTATAATTTTGTTCATATACACATAATCTTTTAAGTGCTGAAGCAGTCTTTAAGCTTAATTGCTGGAATTGTTAGACAAAAAATGGTTTTCAATTTCAATGCAATAGCAAATCAGTCATATACTTAATTGTGCAAAGAAATCTGGTATTGAAATCCACATTTGTGTCAAAATCACCTTGTAAGGCTTGTATAGTTGAGGGTGGTGGTGGATAAAAATAAAATTGTGGGGCAAAGAAAATTTGCACAGTATGGTATATATCCGTATATGTTGTCTGCCTTAGCAGGACGGTTACAGTTATCTGATAATTCCTCAACTACCAGTACATCTGCTAGAGGCGGTTGTCTACGGAAAAGCAAGTCACAGAATTGAGGTCTTGATGGGCCTCAGGCCCAGCTACTTTATGACAGCCCACAAAGCCCAGTTGAAATGCTTAGATACCCTTGTGGGTTAGGTTTTCTGCATTCAACTTGACATTCTTTCTTTTATGAGATCAATTGCTTTTATCAGAGCCTTTGTTTTGTTACTGATGAGGGTTTAGTCTTTGCCTCAAGAACATATCAATGGAAAATCACATGCAATGATTATGTACGTTTGTATCACAATACCTTATAACATCATTACGTATCATACTTTTAAGGAAGTTGCAGAGTTGGAAATTATAAATAAATAAAAAAGGAAAAAGAAAACAGAGAAGAACAGAGAAAACGAGAGGACTAATTTAATTTTGACAGATATGCCAATCCGGCTACTACAAGTTACTGATGATCCCATCCTTACGTGTGACATCATCATGCAATTCATCCAGTTGCTCGGGGCTCTCCAATCACAACATGATCACCAGGCTGCTTCATTTCACCTTTCATGTGAATGTGATGATCACCATTTCCATGATGTGGTTTGCTGTGATTGTTCATGTATCCTCTGCTCTCTGATCTGCTGCCATTGCCATTTGGGATTTTCTTGTCAAACCCGAATTCGATGTCGGCGTCTTTTGGGGCACGAAAACTGGGATTATTATTATTCCCAAACTCCATGTGGTTATGATCCACGACAGCTTCTTTTTTGCTGGGACGAAGGTTGTGCGCCGGTTGCTTGTTGGGTTTTGAGTTATGGAGGCGGCGGTTGCAGAGCCGTCCAAGAAAGCAAGCAATGGCTGATATGACAACTATAACGGCCAGCACAATGAAAACGGTCCCAAATGAGCCATTTGAATGGTGGGAAGACGACGGCTGTCCTCTCACGTTGTTTGGGTAAACAAGAGCAGGCTGTTGTTGCTGAGGCTGCAAGGAGGACATGGTGATGATGGTTTTTGATTTGCCACTTGGGGATTGGGATTGGGATTGGGATAAAACAGAGAATATGGGATGGGATTTGGGGGCTAATTAGTATTATTATGAAGGCTGTCTCTGTACGTAGCTGTTGTTCTTTGAGTGCAGACAAAGGGAGACTTGGGTTTACTCAGGAGCCAAGCAAGAACATTAATATGAATATGGATTGCCTGTGAGATGAGGTTATGTTGTGTATAATATTAACATTAATATTAAGATTGGGGGTTCAAATGTTTGGGTTTTGAAATCAAGAAAGGAGCAAACTTTCTTTAATAAAGAGAAAAACTAAAGAGATTCCTTGCTGATCTCTCTTTAGTCTTTACTGCTGAAGAAGGAATTTAGGAGCTGCAAGAGATTGCTTTGTATGGAGAGAAAGCAAGATTTTGGAGGCTTTGGACAGCACATTGCTTCTTCTCAAAAGCCCCTTGGAAAAAAGTAGCATTTGTTTGATAGGCAGGCAGGCTCTCATATAATTTGTACATATATATGATTGGGTGAATGGATGGCCATCATGGAAATCAGTACAAACAAACAATATAATTGAGCACCTAGCTAGTGTTGATCTAACTGTCATTGGATTTCAATTGATTTAATATGTGCATCCAAAAATTCTACAAACAAGTTGTGGGGTTCTCCAAAGCACCCTTATGAGCTTAATGGCCGGGGACATCTTTATTCCTTTTTCTTTTTTAGGCAAGGATTATGCTAGCTAGCTAGGTGGGCTGAGCTTGATTTTAGGTCTTTTTGATCATCAGAGCAAAGCAATATGCAAAGGATAATGTTAGGGCTTATCACATTTTTATATCACGTTGTGTACCACATTTCTAATAAAGGTGAAGAGCACCAATACAATAGGGCCCACCTCTATTAGAGATGTAGTACACAATGTGGTAAGCCTAAAATTTTTCAAATGCAAAATTCTTGTTGGGTTAACTCGTATGGGTTACAAGGAGGAGACATGTGCAATTTGAATGTCCATATGGGTAAGAGTGGGTGTAGGTGAGAAAGCAATGTCGTTACTTCTCACACTTCCTAAATTATGTTTTGAATGTCGAAGAGTAGGCTCAAATGTGTGAATCGAACTAATACGTGGGAGCTCTGGTCAATCCCAATCCTATGGGTGGCTGGTCAAAAGGTGTGTTTACCCAAACTGACACCAAGGCTGAAGTGGGACCACAATGCATAACACCTTTTAATTATTCAATTGAAGAAGAAGAAGAAGAAGAAGAGGAGAAATTATAATGACCAAACCTGTAGCAAAACGAAAAGGAAATTACCCTCAAACCAAAGCATGCACAAACTACTGCAAAACCAAAACCAAAACAACACATATATCTACTACTACCTGTAGCTAACCCTTCACGCATAAAGTCATCCCAAATTTAAACTCAACTCCATCAAATAAATACTCAACATCAAGCTTAATTGGGATCCCAAAATAATTAAAATGCCAAAGGAATTTGATCATCATCATCATCAGCTCCTCCACTCCAAATTCTCACTCTTCCTTCTCTATCTTCTCTCACCCTCAATAGGTAAATTCCAATGCATGGCATGCCATGACACATGCCCTAACTAACTAAAGTTTCCATAACTATTATACTTCAAGTTTAACCTAGGGTTTTAAATTCTTACTTTTGTAGGTTCAACAACCGCAGTAGCGGCACCAATCGGAATCTGCTACGGCCGAGTAGCCAACAACCTCCCACCACAGGCCGCCGTCCTCCAAATCCTTCAAACCAACAACATCTCATCCGTCCGTCTCTTCAACACCGACCCCGCCACCCTCCAATCCTTCTCGTCCACCCCAACAATCCGCCTCACTATCGGGGTCCCCAACGAGCTCCTCCCCACCCTCGCCTCCGCCACAGTCCTGGCTGCCCTCGCCTGGCTCCAATCCAACATCCTCGCCCACATCCCCCCCAACCAAATCCACTACCTCGCCGTCGGCAACGAGGTCTTCCTCAAAGACCCTTACTACATCCCCCACGTCCTTCCCGCCATTCTCAACCTCCACCAAGCCCTCCAAACCCTAGGCCTCTCCCAAACCATCAAGCTCTCTTCCCCGCAAGCCGCCTCCGTACTATCCGCCTCCTACCCTCCCTCCTCCGCCTCCTTCGACCCCTCCCTCCAACCCTCTCTCCTCCCCCTCCTCCACTTCCTCCGCGACACAAACTCTCCCTTCATGGTCAACTCTTACCCCTACTTCAGCTACTTAAGCAGCCATCCCTTCGTCTCTCTCGATTACGCGCTCTTTCGAGCTTCCGGCGCCGGTGAGGTCGTTCTGGACGGTGGGTTGGCGTATAGTAATCTCTTCGACGCGAGTGTGGATGCGTTTGTGAGTGCGATGGAGAGGGAGGGAGTTGCCGGCGTGCCTGTGGTGGTTTCGGAGACAGGTTGGCCGACACGTGGAGGGGAGGCGGCGAGCATTGAAAATGCACTGGCGTATAATGCTGAGGTGGTGAGGCGGGCTGTGGAAGGGGTTGGGACGCCCAGGAGGCCAGGGGTGGGCGTGGAGGTTTTCTTGTTTGACCTGTTTGACGAGAATGAGAAAGGAGGTGAGGAGTACGAGAAGCATTTTGGAATTTTTGGGCCTGATGGGCTTAGGGCTTACGGGCTTAGTTTTAAATGAACATGGGCCTTATGGTTTTGAGGACGGGGCCCGCACTTCAATGCCAATAATGGATCTCCGTCTGGAATTTCTGGCTTCATTATGGGCCCACGCGTTGTATGTTCAGTCGTTTTGTCAGATGCATCAATACTAGAGTGACGTGCCGTTATTCATATTGTCGTCTTCCTTAATCTAATTACTTCACTCTCTTTTAGATTCCTTTGTGAAAATAATGAAGGTGCAAATAGTGTTGGTTGTTATGCGTTATTTTTATCGAACTTATCTTTTTGGAATCTCCTAAAATCGTTGAAGATGTACTAGTAGATAATCTTATGTAATAGTGTTACACGAACATTACTATTTCAATGTTCACACTTGTAAGGAATCAATGTTTGTTTTTCAAATTATAGAGAGAGAGGCCAGAGGCGAAGAGATGCTCTGATTCTTTTTCTTTTTCTTACTCTCCAAGAAAATAATAATAGAGAGAGAGGCCAGAGGCCAGGAAGGAAAGGAATATGAATTTTATTTTTGTCTCTATCATTATAAAGAGAACCCCTGAGTTCTCCACCCAACCCAACCCACGGTGTATTTTCATTGAGAGATGACAATTCCACGCTTGGATCTTGACACTTCTATGCCCAAATAGTATTTGAGGCCACCTTGGTCCTTGATATGAATTTTTTAATGAAGGACTCCCATGAGAGATTTAATGGAGGCTGGATCATTGCTTGTAATTATAATGTCATCAACATAAATCAATAAAGCAGTGAAAGATTAGCCATGTGACTTGGTGAATAGAGAGTAGTCTACATTGGATTGATTAATCCCGCCATTTTTATAGCATTGGAAAATTTGGAAAACTAGTTTTGTGATGCTTGTTTAAGTCCATATAGTGACTTGTTGAGTAGACACATAAGATTCTCCCCCTATCGACGAAAGCTCGGTGGAGGAAGCATATATACTTCCTCATCAAGATCTCCGTGGAGGAACACATTTTGGACGTTGAGTTGGTGGAGAGGCCAATGTCGAGCAGCAACAATAGCAAGCAAGCATAGTGACAAGTTTGGCAGTGGGGGAGAAGGTCTCATGATAGTCAAGGCCTTCTTGTTGGGTGTAGCCTTTAGCCACTAAGTGAGCTTTGTTAACACTCAATGGTGTCGTCCGAACGATGTTTGATTTTATACACCCATTTGCAACCAATGGGCTTGTGCCCATGAGGCAAGGACATGAGGGTCCATGTGTTATTTTGCTCCAAAGCAGTAATCACAGCAGTCATGGCTTGTTACTAATTGGGGTCATGCACAACTTAATCATAAAAAGTGGGCTCTGTTTGACTTAAAATAATAACTAAGAAAGAACAATGTGCGGGTGATAGACAAGCATAAGAAACAAAATTTGACAAGGGATAACGAGTACCTTTCATAGAACTTGGCATAGAGTTGGACGATAGAACCTTGGTATGCAACATAGCATGAGACACTTTATAATTACGATGCCAAATATGAGGTCGTTTAGGACGAGTGGAGTGACGGGTTGGTTCAAGATGAGGAGATGGGTGAGCCGTCACCGAGGAATCCAGTTCTGTGGGAGCGGAAGTGACGGGAAGAGTTGGAGGAAGAGAAACCGGCCCCAGCGAGGCAAGATGAGTGGAGTTATGGTGGTTCGCATGAATTGTGGAAGAATTATTAGATTCATCCATGGGAATAACAGAAGGTGACTCCTCCACTGAAGGATGGGATTAGTCAAGATGCTATGAAACATCAGGTTGATGAGGAAGTGTGAAGAATGGATTCGTACATGGCTCATAAGAAGAGTCTATGCATGGCAAAACAATTAGGTTTGGTTGTGTGTTACATGCAGAATTTGAATAAGGAAAAACATTCTCATAAAAAATGACATCACGACTAGAGAAAAATTGTTTTGTGGTGAGATCATAAAGGCGATATGCCTTTTGTCCTAAAGGATAGTCGGTGAAGATACAACGACGGGCACATGAGTCAAATTTTTGGATAGGATAGACGTTTGTGGCATAACAAAGACACCCAAAGACTCGCAAGTGATTCAATGAGGGTACACGATTATACAATAGTTCATAAGGGGACTTTCTTGACAACAAACGAGTGGGCATGTGATTAATTAGATAGGTAGCAGTAAGGACACATTAACCCCAAAAGATTAAAGGAACATTTGAATGAAATCGTAAAGCACGAGCAACATTTAAAATGTGGTGATGTTTACGCTCAGCCACTCCATTTTGTTGAGGAGTATAGATACATGTAGTTTGATAAAGGATGCCATGCTCCATAAAAAAATGGGTGCATAGAAGCAAACTTGCTGCCATTGTCAACACGTATTGCTTTTATATCATGATTAAATTGAGTATGAACAACAACATGAAAAGATTTTAATAATGGCTGAGTTTCAGATTTGAAGCGCATGAAATATAACCAAGTGCAACGAGTATAGTAATCTATAATGGTTAAAAAGCAGCGTGCACTAGAATGAGAAGTAACTTTATGGGGTCCCCAAATATCACAATGAATTTAAAAAAAAAAAAAAAGGTTCAGTAGAAGAAATTGAACGTCTACCAAAAGGCAATCTAGTTTGCTGTGCATAATGACATGCATCACATTGGTGAGAAGAGTTAGAAGAAATAGCTGGATTTATTTTAGTAAGTAATTGGAGGCGAGCAGGTGAAGGGTAACCGAGACGTTGATACCAAAAATTTGATGAAGTGGAGACGTGATTTGAGGATGGGTGAGTAGGAACAAGGTGAATAAAATAGAGTCCGCCATGTTGTTTACCTAAGCCAATTGTCTTCTTCGTTGCCAAATCCTACAAAAGACAGAAAAAAAAGGAAAAATGAGGACACAACAATTTAGAGATTTGGTAAGCTTGCTAATTGACATTAAATTAATCCTACAAGAAGGGACAAAGAACATTGTGTAAAGAAATATTGGAATCAAAAGATATGGACCCAACGGAATGTATTGGAGCGTTAGCACGAGTAGGTGTAGGGATCTTTTTATTCCAGCAGCTTGACGAATGGGCTTGGGTTGTCGAAAAGAGAAACATGTGAAATTACCCCATGTGCCTGAGTTCAAGAATCAGGCCCCAAGAATGCTTCGAAAGGGAAGTGAAGCCTTATGAAGCATCCTGGTTATCTTCATCAGCAAAAATAACAATTGCTTACAGATAGATTCTTAGCTTGGCATGAGAAGCTTGTGGCATAGGAGCAAAACCATCATGATTTTAGCATAAACAGAGAGAGAGCTGTGAGTTCTTTTGAAAGACAGGGGTTCTAAGGAAATAGAGAATGAATTTTACGAGGGTTTGTTGAAGAGGGAGAGAGATGAGGGTATAATGGGTGTGTTGAGTAGTTTCCGGCAGTTTGACGAAAAATCTGTCAAGCTCTGGAGTGTTTTAACAGAAGAGAAAAGGGGAGGAGATGGAGGAATAAGGCTTAAAATTGCAGAGGCTTCAGGGAGGAGAGATAAAGCTTGCTCCCCAGATGTGTGTTGCTTAGGATAAAGAAAAAGGAGATAGAAGGTGAGGCACTTGGGCTTGATTATAGCAGTTAGAGAATAAGCCTGCTCGACTGCTCTGCTTGAGTTTAACGGGTCAGAGGTACATTCTTTTATAGTCATTAGAAGCTCATTTTTCCCAAGAAACCCTAATGGGCTCTCCAATTTTGCCAAGTCCCCTTTTCATTTCTCTCATCTCCCTTCGATCCATCCCATTTTGTGAAATTCTCCTCTGCCCAATACATAGAGACCATATTTTTAGGAATTCAGAAGTCTTCTTGCAGCCATTCTAGCGGTGATTTCTTATTTTTGGCTATCATTTCTCCTTCTTTCCTCCCTTATTTCATGACAAGATCTAGTAAAGGAAGGAGATAGGTAACTTTGGCTGATCTGAAGGCTGCCTTTTCTCATGTGCGCGCCAATATCCTTTGGTTTTCTGATGGCTTGCATCGGGTTTGTCTTTGGCCATGTGCTGGAGTCTCCCAATAGCCTGAGCGTAAAAACATCTCATGGTTTTCTATTGTGGTTTCATTTCAAACCATGTGCTGGAGATTTTTGGATATTTTCTAAGCTATTTGGGCCTTGCTAAAGTAATGAGTTAGCCCATTAAGAACATGGGCTAATTTCCTTAAGTGATGGGCTAATTTTCTAGGGTATTCAGGCTAATTTTCTAGGGTATTTGAGCTTTTTCCTCTCTTTTATGTTTACCCACATATTTAGGCTCAAGAAATGGGCTTGAGTTTGGGGGCTCCCAAGCAGCCCAAAACTTCCATTTCTCAGCTCATCAATAGGCCTCATGAAAGCTTATTACCATCCATACCACAACCCACTCAAGCAAGCTCCAGACATTTGTGTGGCTTGGGCCCATTTAAGTTTGTTGCGTGGCTAGGTGTAATAATAATAATTTTTCGCTTGGCATTGCATGTCGCTTGGCGTGCTTGAATTTTGTCGTTTTGAAGAGAGACATAGTGCTTGACGGAATAATTAGCATGGGCTTGCAGAGCCAATGCCTTTTATAGGCTTATTTTAATTCTTAGCGTGATAAATTGTATATTTATTTGGCATGACACATGGCTGTGCTCGTGAAAGTGTGCATGACGAATTTCGGGTGCTCTGAACCAGGTCATTTTTTTAATAAGGTGTCGCATTGGGCCAAGAATTTATTTGGGCTCAACCTTAGATTTTTAGGCCTCAACAATAGGTAATTTAATAGATGAAGGGGTCAATGAAGACAATGATTGAGAAAAAATTGAAGGTTGGGATGTGATGTGATCCGTTGCACAACTATCAAGAATCCAAACCTGTGAAAAATTGTTGGAAGAAACTGAATTTTGAAAATCAGAAAAATAAGAACTTGCTAGACTTGTAATGTTTTTTTCCACGTGATTGGCAAAGGTGGAACAAAACTGATCCATGATAAAAAGTAGAATTTTGAGATACAGAGAGCTCTCAAACAAAATAATAAAAAACGACCATAAGGCTAAGAAGAAATCAAATCGTGGTGAAGGTCCCAGAGCCTATTACTCTAATACCATGTGAAAAGTGATAATCTGATGTATATTGTTTGTGTATTCAGTCATAATAATTACAAAGACATATAGCGAATTATACAAAAATATATATGGAAAGAAGTAATAACTACAGCCTAAACTACAGGGATTGCTGGACTAGAGAAGGAAACAGAATCAGTCAAAGCTCTGCAGCAATCTACTCCTATGATTGAGATTTGATATCGTAACAAGTAAACAAAATACAAATTTATAAATAAACCCAATCTTAGACATATATTTATAAAAAAACCTAAGCACTATTTAAACATAGAAACACACCCAAAATCAACCCCAAAGTTAACTTTTTGGGTGTGTTTATAAATGAGTTTTGAGTGTGTGTAATGATGGATTTTGGGTGTGTTTATATGTTTAAATAGTGCTTAAGTTTTTTTATAATTTCAACCCCCATTTTGGGTGTTTTAGTGAAACTCCCTAAACAAAACGTGGCTGAGCTGGTCAACAGCGAACCCCAAGACTTTCGCTCGCTGCTTTCTTCATCCGAGAGAGACTTTCTTGTCCGCAACAATGGTGATAAGGTATAAATTCACCTCTCAATATCTGATTGTTTTACTTTCGCAGTCGAAGATTAACAAGTCTTGATCTTGGGCGGTCTTTGAGGCCTTATCCTTCGTACCCAAATCGGTAAATTGATTGTTGAGCTTATTTTTTGATGATTGTCAGAAGAGAAATATGTAAAATCATGAGGTTTGTTCCCATCGATGAAAATAGAGGACAATCAACCTTGAACACCGCTGCACGCCATTGCAATCAAACCCAGAAGAAAACTACAACAGTGGAAGAAAATATACTGTGGTTTACAATCTGTAACCGAAGAAAATAGTATCTGAAAACTAAAGATGAACATGTATGAGAGTTTCGTGGAGGTTAATAAAAAATTTATAAAAAAAATCTGTTTTTTCTTAGACAAAAGAAAGAATCAGAGAAGAATTATTAGATTCACACCCAAAGAGTATTGAAGCGGATGTTCAATGATGGGTTGGTCACTGCTTTCGGAATCGGTGACGCTAGGTTGTGTAATTGAAGCCACATCTCCCTCCACTACAATGGAGAATCGGAGGAGGAGGCAGCGGCTATAAGCTTCTTGAGCGACAGAACAAAGAAGAAAGAACGTGTTTTGCGCTGCTTCTTCAATATATATATATATATATATATAGCTTCCATTGAGGGATCCCTCAAATAAGCTTATTTAAGGGACACCCCTTGTAGGCCCCACTCCGGATTGTATTTCACGAAGGAAGAGCTGCCATCGCGAGTTGAGCTTGCAAGAATTCTATGCCAATCAGGTAGGTGTATCCATAGCGGTGTTTATGTTTCGTTCTAAATCTGGGTTGTGATTTTCGAATTGGGGTTCTGCAATGGGTTTTTAATTTTAACAATTTCTGGTCAAGGTTGAGATGGGTTATTGATTTGGGGATTCTGTGATAAGTTTTTATTTGAGTTCTAATGGGCAATTCTTTATTTCGGTTAAAATATTCACAGTTCGGCCCAAATAAATTCTCGGCCCAATGCGAAGCTTTACCAAGAAGAAACCCGATTTGGGCATGCGAAAGTTCATCATATGCGCTTGCACACATGCCACGCCAAACGACACGCCACGCTAAGCAAGGAATTATCATTCCGCACCTAATCACGC
>NC_024127.1:18429608-18440735 GCF_000346735.1 Prunus mume
GCCAAAAGAACTCTGCCTTTCTTTTTCCTCGTTCCCTAGTCAAATTCCTCACAAAACACCTTATTCCTTACTTAAACACTTTCTTTTCTCATAAACCAAGCCTAATTTCTCTTAATGCTAAACTCATGTTGATTTTGCTCCCATGCCACATGCCACTCATGATGAGCTAAAAGACTATCTGAAAGCATGCCAAAATTATCTGTAAGTCACCATTATTTTGATCGGTGAAGATAGCCAAAATATCTCCTAAGGTTTTGCTACCCTTTCGAGGTATTTTGGGGCTTAATTTTCGAACCTAGGCAAAAGGGTTTGGGTTCCATTGATGAATTCTTGATATAAGTTGGCAATTTTTAATTTGTGTTCTAATGGTAAATTCTTGATTTGGGTTCTAATGATGAATTCTTGATATAAGTTTTAATGGGTAATTCTTGATTTGATCAAAATCTGATCCTACACTTTTCTGCACTCCACAGAGTTTGTTTATTCTAGTTCTCTAACAAGCTGTGCACAATAGAGATACTATACACTCATTTAATCAATAGAAACAGATGAAATATTCCTATAATTATAATGTTCTTAGGAGCATAGACGAATCAAATTCTGGTTTTTTTTTTCCTTGAAATCAATTAGGAGCAGAAATTCTGGTAAATTCTTGTAGTCTCATTTTTTCTTTTTCGTTTTTTTTCTTGCATTGCAGGTTTTTAATGGAGTAATCTTGTTCGTTTATGTCAGTCTCGAAGTTGGACCATCTGCTGTACTTTGGATTTAACATCTTTGATGGTGTTTGTTTTGCTGTCATGGAACTTCTCATCCAAGTGATCATGTTTGTAGTACTTTTTGGGTTGGATATAAACTTTTATGCTTAGATGATAGTTCTTGGGGCCAACTTGTACAATTTATTGAAGTTAATTATCAATTTAAGGACCACCTACTCTTAAGCAATTCTATGTGAAAAGGTTATTTGAACACATGGCCAACCTCTTTATCTCAAAGCTTGTTCCATTTGATATATGACGGTTTATATCATTCAGTTTTATTTTTAATTAATATTTTCCAAAATGATCGTACCATACAATGCATAATTTCTCATTGATAAACAGTTATAGGTACTGCTTTCCATTCTTTTTGTTTTTTCTCTATTGAATTGAATATTCCTTTTGGCCGTTGTGCTTTTCTTGTTTCTGCACGAAGGAGGTGTGGCCGTGAAAGGAAGTTAGCCATCTTATAATATACACATTGTAAAACTTAACTTGCTTCCGATTTTAGTGAGCAGGTTGCAGCAACCTGTAATGCCTCCAAATTTTCATTTTTTCCAGTTTGTGCTAAGTCTAATGTCCTTCTTCAGGAACCTCTTCACAGCAGTCTAGAAACATTTGAATAGATAATTAAGAACAATTTATTGACACTTGAAAATTGAGTCTCGTTTTACATGTACATGATGAAAAAAAAAAAAAAACCTAAATACTTCCTTGTAGTGGAAGGAACAATATCCGAGTTCGACCCAAAAAGAACACACACATCTTGTGTTGTTACAGACACCTTACTAGCCATGTCCTAGCTCTTTCCAAGAAATAGGTGGAATCATTGGAGCTCGAAACATCATCCAAAAAACTCATCATCCTGACAAGACAAAGTAAAGGGAGAAGAAATAAAAATTTATCTGTGGCGAAGATCTATTATTCATTTCATTAACAAAATAATATAAGTTTTGTGAATCACTATAATTACCTGTGACGAAGAACTATTATCCATGCCATTAAAAGCATCTTTGTCAACGATTGAAGATCTATCATGGTCAAAGATAACATCATAAAGTTACACATGAGGTTAATACATAATAATAAGAAAGGAAAAATACAAATAAGTTTGCATTCTTACGATTTTTGAAGCATAGGACAGTTCCTTTTGTCGTGTGTTTGTCCATATTTTCCACACCCATTACAACGCCGACCTTTGTATTTTTCTCTCGCCAACTCCTTTCTGCCCTTAAGTCTTTTCCCGCTTCCTTTTGCTTTAACAGGATCTGGTTCATTTAAACTAGTTTCAAAATCAATACTTCTTCTTGCAGAAGGTAGTACTTCTTCGGCACCATTAAGCAATGGTTTAATCCTCTCAATCAATGAATCCAATGCCTCACAGAAGATCTGACTAGCCTCATCACTTAAGATGACTTTATCAATCACATGTGAATATCGTTGGAATAAAGCACTGCGCTTTCCTATTAAGGAGTTGTCAACAAATATCTCAACACCATCATTGTCTACCACAAGATCAGATCTAGCAGATCTAGTCCATCTCTTCAAAATATATTGATCTGGCAATTCATGAAGCTGACGTATTTTGTGCAAATATGCCAAAGTATGGCTGCATGGGATTCCCAAACTCTCAAACATATGACAGCTACATGATGCAAAATCTGCATATTTGTCATAAACAATCAGCCGGTTTCTTTTTTTCTTTTTGCCATCCATATGTACAACTTTATATGTGCAGTGAGTGGCATTCTCTTCTGTAAGCTCAACATTGTTGCAATAACTCTCCCACAACTGATCTTGAAATTTATAGAAGTAAGTACGTGTGTATATATTAGCCATTTGTCTATCCATCATTATGGGGCACTTAGTTTTTGCCTTCTCATTGATATCAGTGTGATCTGCCATCAATTCCAAGTGTCGTTGGTGTAAAAGTCCTCTATTAAATTGAACCATAAAGTCCACCAAGGAATTGTGTTTTGATACATACCTCTTGAAAAATGCATGCCCACTTTCTGCTCGCTGACTACTAGACATTCCACATGAGAAAATGTGGTTCACATAAGCTGGAACCCATTTAGACCGAATATTAAATATTGATTGCAACCATGTATCTTCATTTAACCCGCTGTTCTCAACAATACTCTTCCATCTCAAGTCAAACTCATCTCTACTCTCAGAATCCCAAACGCATTCTCTAAATTGTTGATAGTGAAGAATACACTCGGGCTTGTCAGAGAATTTATTCAAAATATGCCAGCTACAATACCTGTGAAATGTGTTTGGAAGAGCTTCTGAAATGGCTTTTGTCATTGCGGGATCCTGATCAGTAATAATAATTTTCGGAGCATCACCTGGCATAGCCCTCAAAAATTCTCTAAACAACCAAATGAAGGAGTCTGCAGTCTCGTCACTTAAGAATGCCCCAGAAAAAATAATTGTCTGACCATGGTTGTTTACTCCCATAATTGGTGCAAAGATCATACAATATCGATTGGTGTTGTAGGTGGTGTCGAAGATAACTGCATCACCATAAAACTTGTACGATTGCCTAGAGATTGCATCAGCCCAAAAACATCGAGTAATCTTGTGTTCAATATTGGTCTCAACCTTGAATATGAACCCTGGATTTTTTTCTTGCTCATTCATGAAATGATCAAACAACATTTCTCCATCATGACCCTTGATCTTCATACGTCTATCTCTATTGGAGTTGTATATATCTTGTTGAGTAAAACCAACATTTTCAATGCCTCCTGCTTGAGTTGCTAGAATGTCATACTGTCCACCCTTTCCTTGGACTACTAGCACCTAGCATTGAAATTTCACAAAGCCAAAAATTACAGCCAAGACAACAACATCATGGAAAACAATGAATATGGTCTCAAGCACTATAACAACGGTCAACTGAACATTAAAGTAAAAGGATCACACATAAATTTTTAGACATTATAAGCCAATCGTAGTAGGAGTATGTAAGTCCAGATAATCAAATAAAACTTTTTAGACTTTTACCCTGCATGCCATACACCCGCTTACTCAGCTGAACTGTTCTAGGGAGGGATGGAACATAAACACGCGCGCACACACATGAAGAGTGCAAGAAGTGAAAACTACTGTAAATTGATAGTTAATGTGAAGCAGCAAAGGCTTAGTGCTAAATGTAGAGGTTGGAAAACCTACTCTACCGCAAATTAATTATGTTAGTGAAGGCTGACAGTTTTGGCTTCCAATTCTCTGTAAACCAAATTTCACATCTTAAGGACCACAAAACTAAATAATTCTATGAGGCATACAGCCCACGCATTATTTAATATCAGAATATGAAATTGTCCCTGTATTTTTTTTTCTCTTCATGCCCATTAGAACTCAATTCAGATGTCATACACATGATATTCCAAAATTTTAAAAAACCATTACAAATCTGGAGGAGTGATCTTCAAACCCATTAAAACCATATCAGAACTCATCCCAGAAATCCAAATCGAAGAACCATGGCTCAGATATTGAAAGAATCAGAACCAATGATAACATACCTCTGTCGCAGACGATGGTGGGTCTTCTTCTTCAATTGACGATGGTGGGTCTTCTTCTTCAACTGACGATGGTGAGTCTTCTTCTTCACGTCGTTTGGTCTGCGTGAAAAGTCTCCAAGCGTTGGAGGAAGAAGAAAGACGTTTGGTTTCCCAGCGTACGTCATTCCCAAGCGTAAGTGGAGTTTGTGGTGGGTCAGGAGTTTTCAAACGGGTTAAAACATTTAAAAGAATCACAGCCACACAAGCTCATTAATAGAGATCCAACGGTTGAGCGCCCCATCCCTCAAATAACACTATTTGAGGGATCCCTCAACTGAAGGGGATTGTATATATATATAACTATATATATATATATATATATTTTTTTTTTTTCCAGAAAACGTTGGGTAAGTTAAAATAATATGAATCTTTATATGGATTTTTATATCTGTTTTTTTCTATAGATTTGTATGGAAAATACGGGTCATGGGAAAATTTGTGATAATCATGGAATTAGAGTCAATTTGGGGTCGTTGAATTGGGTCTGTCATCACACTGGTAGGTAGATGTATTTGCAAATGGAATAGGTAATTTTCACTTTAATGCATACTGAGTTTTAGAGTTTGATGCATAAAGTTTTTTATCAATTGCGTACACAAAATTAATTTAGAGAGCTTTAGTTTTTAAACACAATATAGTTTACTAATTTGGAAGATAAGAATACAATTTCATCTAATTAGCATAAGGCTAAAGACAAAATGTAGTACCAAATTTTACAAAAATATCATTAAAAAATATCAAAATTACACACAATGCCACTCCTTCTAAGGCAAGCATACTATGCCACATGTCCATATCTAGCCAACCATCACCGCCAGAATCCCGCCGCCGGTCACCACCATTGGAATCCCGTCATCGGCCACCTGCCAACAGTGGCGGACCTGTGCAGGCGCAAGGAGGTGCACCTGCACCTCTGGTGGTCGGAAAACTCCATTACAGCTACTGGAGTTGCACCTCTACTGGACGCACACAACCTGTTTGACGAAATGCCCAAACCACTAGCCTAAACTGATTAGAGAGTTGTTGAATAAGAAAATCGGTTGTTTATAGTTAGTATGCATGGATGAGACTGTAGGTTGCTTTCTTTGATCTTATCTGCTCATGAATGGTCTGCTTAAGCCAATAAGATCAAAAAGGCTATCTCTGAGTGGCTAAAAATAAGGCGGCACTTTCCTTCAAGCAGGAACGATGCAAAGTTTGCGCACTTGTTTTTTTTTAAACGAAGCCTGGCCAAAACGACGTTGTTTTGGACCAGGGTTTTTAAAAAAAGAAAGGGGAAAAAAGAAAAGAAAGGGGAACTGCTGGCCATTTCGTGGGCTTTTCAAAGGGCTTGTATAATTCCTTACTTAATTGGGTTTTAATTAGGAATTCTCTTTATTCAATTGGGTTTTGGGAATTCCTTATTTAAGTGGGATTAAGAATTCTCTTCATAAAAGACCAATTTAACATTACCCAATTTCATCAAAGTGTGAATGCATATTTATTTTTTTCTTGAGCAAACGCCAATTTTGTTTATTCTTTTTTTGTTTTTTGTTTTTTGTTTTTTTGTTTTTTTGTTTTTTAAATAATTTTTTTTGCTTATTTAGCTCTCTCTTTATTAGTAAGATTAGTAGCAAACTCGAGAAAGAGGCTTAGTTGTCTTTTTTAATTAATTATTAATAACATTAGTATTGTTTAAATTATAAGGATGTTTAGTTGTCTTTTTATTTTTATTTTGAGCTCTTAACTTTTTAAAATTGCACCTCCGCTGAAAAATTCTTGGATCCGCCGTTGCCTGCCAACACCACCGCCGGCCACTTGCCAACACCACCGTCGACCACCTGCCACCACCACCGTTGGCCGCCACCGCCTGTAGGGGACCAACTCCGTTGCCCTTTATTCACCTTTAAAAAAAAGATTTTGTGTCATTGAATGGACTCGAACCTTGACCCTCAAAGGAGGAAGACTCACTCACAAATCACTACGCCAAACCTGATTTTGTAATATTTATTCAGTTATACAATATTTATATAAACAATCAACGGTTAAAAAAAAAAAATCATTTCAACACTTGTTCACGTAAAAACTGCAAATAAAAACAGAAACTGCAACAAAAATACAATGTAGATATCAATTATGTTAAAAAAAACAAAAACGAAAATGAAAACAGCTACAACAATTGTAATTAAATGAAAACTGCAATGCAGTTTCCAGTTTCCAGTTTCCAAAAGTCCAATTTTGAGTTCCCTTGCTCTTAGCTAGTTCTACTCTTCTCTTGCCCACTCAATTCCTCATATGGGTAGTCTCTACTCTTCAAATTGGTGAGGTTGAAGGCCAAGGAAAGAGCAAAAATCCAATTGTAATTACCAAAACTGCAATACAATTTCCGAAACTGCAATGTAGTTTGTGCAAAACTACAATGCAGAACCTGTATAAAATTTTACTGAACTAAAGCTTAAATGGTATTGCGAAATATCATATGACAGTGATGACATCAACCATATCCAAATCAAGACAAATGCATAGTAAGTGAGCTCTATAATAAGAAGTTGCAGTTAAAAAACAGTAATTCAATAGCATCAATTATATACTACGTAAAAAACTGTAATTCAATGAGAAAGTTGGGGTGTGAAGGGCACCAACCTGGGCCAATCAATTGTAATTACCAACTCATATACACAACTAAAATGGCACCTGTGGGTAGTGTCCAGCAGCATATCCAGCAAATTGTGAAAATAGCCCTTTGTCATTAAACTCATCTTTGTTGTCTCTTCCACCGTCCATCTTACTTCAACTTGTAACTAATGCACATATAAAAATCATAATTCAAAAAATCAATTGGGAAACCAAGAACCAAAAGTAATCAAATAGAAACAAGCACATTAACAGCCACTAAGCAACCCACATCATATCATAGTCTGAATGGTGCCCGATATATGCAAAGTTCAATAGTTTAACAGAGTCCAACCAAGAAAAGCACAGAGACTATGTTGCAGAGAAGATTCACAAAATTAGCCAAACACATCGGTCATTAGAGAAAGGGCTTGGGGCATTATTTCATCAAAGACCATGATCTTTTCTTCAGCTGTGGCAGTTTCAAGTTTCTGAAACAAATTGAATGCTTTAGAAAGATTATGCTGCTGAAGCTGTTGTGGATTACTATTTTGTTGCTGGTGTAAATGAGCCATTTTTAACTACAAATAAACACACTCTCATAAGCTAAAGGACAATGAACTTTTTGATAACATGTGGAAGCACGGAGGGGAGAAACACCACCATATCGACTACAACTCCAAAATTGCAATGTAGTTTCCAAAATTGCAATTCAGTTTCCAAGACTGCAATGCAGTTTGTATGCAAAATCTGTATAAAATTTCACTGAACTAAAGTTTAAATACTATTGCAAAATGGTACTTAAAATATTATATGATAGTGATGGCATCAACCATTTCCAAAACTGCAATATGATGCGTACTTCTAAGGCTGCATTGCTCAAAAGCGATCAGGTTCCTAAAGAGTGAATCTCATGTCAAGTGAATGTCGAATGGTGGAATTCTGATTATTATCCCTTGACGAAAGTTATGTTCAACAATGGTCCTCCGACAACCCTTTTTCAAACTCAATTCCAGCCTCACTTTTAGAGACCACTCCAACCTTCGCAGAACAAAAATAAACAACTTCAAGACTTTGATAATGCTTTTTCTTCTTCTTTTTTCCCCCACAATTCACCAACAATTCACCATGTTCTGGTTTGCATCAATTAACCTCACGTTATCTGAACTATTTCAAAACAAACCACCACTTCAAAAATTCAATTTCGATTGACAAAAATTGATCACATGCATAAATTATTGATAAACTAAGAAATTGATTAACCTGATAGGGGATATATCAAGTTCACATGGTATCAGAGCGATCCTCTTGAGTTGCTGCTTGTTCTTGATAGGAATTAGGAGTTAGAGCCAAAACTGTAAAACAGTTTTGGATAGTTAGTTAGGCACGTGTCAAGTGTTAGTTGGGGAATCTGTTACAATTACTGTTGTATCCTTGAAGGGGGCTTTATTACCAATTTGGGGAGCTATTGTACGTGTTGTTGAGAAATATACAGAAAACATTCTTTGGGTTCCCTCTGTTCTTGGTTAATGTCTAAGGTTGAAAGATAGAGTCCTATCATTGGTATCAGAGCCATTGATCCTCTAAGCTGTTCCTTTAGTATATGACCCGTGCTCGAGTTCGTACTCGTGCGTTAACAATGGACGCTCGTGTTGCTGCGCTGGAAACCTCTAATTCCAAAAACCAAGTCATTTTGGAAACAATTCAGCGTCTTCTTGAGGATAAGTTTGCTTCCATCGACAAACGCCTCGATTCATTTGATTCTCGTCGTGAGGGTTTTGCTCAGCCATTCTCGCCTCCATCTGATGACGACGACGGTGACGGCTCTCAGTGGCGCGGAGAGAGGGATCACCGAGGAAGGGAAAGGGGTTTTTCTTCTGAGAATCGGATGCCCTTTGTCAAGATCGAATTTCCCAGATTCAGCGATGGGGATGATCCAATTGAATGGATTTACAAGGCGGAGCAGTATTTTGATTACTTTTCGGTGCCTTCTGAGAAAAAGGTAAAAATGGTTTCTTTCCATCTGGATAGTGAGGCTCTGCAATGGTATAAATGGGAGGAATGTGCTTCTTCTTTGTCCAAATGGGAAGATTTTACCAGGGCATTTTGCAGAGAATTTGGCTCTCATGGGTTTGAGGATTTTGCAGAGTCACTCTTTAAGCTTCGTCAAACAGGTCCCTTAAAGGATTATATTGCTGAGTTTCGACGATTGGCAACTCGAATCCGTGATCTTAGTCCTATTTTTCGATTGAGCTGTTTCGTTGGAGGATTAAAGGAAGAACTCAAGCATGATGTCAAGCTGCTTCGTCCTGCTACAGTTCATGAGGCCATGAATTTTGCTCACGAAGTGGAGGCTAAACTTCAGAAGTTGAGGTATGCACATTCTGCTGGAAATTTTAAGTCAAGATTGCCTTTTTTACCCATTCAAAATGATTTAGTTCCTGCTAAAAATGAAGTTGCTCCTAGGAAGGATATGCCTGTCAAGAAATTAACCCCAGAAGAAATACAATATAAACGGCATAATAATCTTTGTTTTTATTGTGATGAAAAATTTGTGAGGGGTCATAAGTGTGCAAGGAAATAAATCTTGTTGTTGGATATGGGTTATAATAGTTCTGAAGAAGAGGAAATAGTTCATGAATTACAACAGATTGAACAAGTGGCTGAGGTAACTGCTTGTTGTATCACAGCTTGTGCTTTGTATGGTACTCCTGCTCCTCTTGCTATTAAGACTATGAAACTCACTGCTGTAATTAAAAACTGTCCGGTTGTGGTATTGTTAGACTCTGGAAGTTCTCATAATTTCATCGATCTTGGCATGGTTAAGAAGTTGGGTTGGAAGTTAGATCAGTCTCATATTTGTGATGTCATGATAGCTGATGGTGGACAAGTTCAGAGTAAGGGTTGTTGTGCTGCGGTTCCTTTAGCCATCGGGACTTATGTATATACCTCTGATATGTTTGCTTTGCCATTGGGAGGCTGTGACATTGTGCTTGGGGTTCAGTGGTTGAGAACTCTTGGTCCAATCTTGTGGGACTTTGAGAGATTAACTATGAAGTTTTGGCATGGGAATGAGCAAATCTGTTTGTCCAGTTCTAAGCCTCAGCCTCCACAGCCTATTTCTTGTCAACAGATGGACAAGTTGTTGCATTCAGGTTGTTATGGTGTGATTCTTTGTGCTGTAGAATGTGAAAATATGGCCAAACCCGCAGAAGATTTATCCTCACCACAACAGCATGAATTGCAAGCCTTATTGGATTCTTTTTCTGCTGTCTTTGGCACCCCAACTACACTACCTCTTGTGAGAGAACATGATCATCGGATCCCACTAATTTCTGGTTGTAAACCACCAAGCATTAGACCATATGCTTATGGACCACTTCAAAAGTCAGAGATTGAAAAGTGTGTCAAGGAGCTGCTGGACTCTGGATTTATACGAAACAGTCATAGCCCTTTTTCTTCTCCTGTTTTGTTGGTCAAGAAGAAGGATAGCACATGGAGAATGTGCATGGATTACAGACAGTTAAACGAGTTCACTATAAAAGATAAGTATCCAATTCCACTTATTGATGATCTGTTGGATGAATTGCATGGGGCAAAGTATTTTTCCAAATTGGACTTGAGGAGTGGCTATCATCAGATCAGAGTTCATCCAGAAGATATTGAAAAAACAGCTTTTCGGACTCACGAGGGACATTATGAATTCCTTGTTATGCCCTTCGGTTTGACAAATGCTCCTGCCACATTTCAAGGTTTGATGAATGAGATTTTTCGGAATTGTTTACGGAAGTTTGTCTTGGTATTTTTTGATGATATTCTTGTTTACAGTACTTCATGGTCAGATCATTTGAGGCATTTACATACTGTTTTGGAAATTTTAAAGCATCATCAACTTTTTGTCAAGATGTCCAAGTGTGCCTTTGGAGTTTCTACTATTGAATATTTGGGTCACATCGTCTCTAGGCAAGGAGTTTCAGCTGATCCTTCCAAATTAAAAGCAGTGGCTGACTGGCCTGTACCTACTTCTGTTAAAAGTTTGAGAGGATTTTTGGGTCTCACAGGTTATTATCGGAAATTTATTCCTCACTATGATAGGGAAAGTTTCCCTTTGACTCAGTTAACTAAGAAGGATGGATTTTTGTGGACTCCCGAGGCTACTGCTGCCTTTCACAGGGTCAAGAAACTCATGTTATCTGCTAGGTGCCTCC
>NC_024127.1:18460908-18510169 GCF_000346735.1 Prunus mume
GGATAGCTGGTGGGTTGTGATCGGGGCTTCGAGGGGAGTCGAACGGAACCGGTGCCGGCTCTTCTCGTTGCCGGAACTGGAAGAACCGAAGAGAGAGAAAGAGAGGGTCGGGGAGAGAGAAACGGGAGAGAGAGAGAGAGTGTACGCGGGAGGGAGAGAGAGAGAGTGAGGTGAAAATAGTAAAATTCTGATTTTTACTAAACCCTTCGGAATTTTTACGGTTCTGCCACCGAACAAGTTTTGATCGCCAAAGCTTCGTTAAATCTCCGATTCAGGCCTACCGCCTGTCTACGGTTTCGTCTCAGTACCACCTACGCAACCACACCACTCACGGTCCCAAAATCTTCCCGGATAAGAAAGTGACCAAAATCACCCTTAACCCAGGAGTAATTTAATATTTTCCCTTAATTAAATTAAATAGGAAAATAAACGGAGTCGGGGTGTTACAGGTGAATTGTATTTCAGCATTTGTTTGTGTAATTTGTTCGGATATCTGTACAGTGTATTAATTTGAATAGTGGTTTATTTAAAAAAAGTGATTAGGAAAGTTCATAGAAATAGTGTAAAAGCATATTGATTATTAAGATGTAGAGGGGTTTGGATCTAGCATAGGCGTTGGTAATCGTATCTAAGCAATGGTAGATCCACAGAGGAGCAAGGGATTTTAAGATATCGTGGACAATTCTAGTTTATAATGTGGTAGTTTCTATTAATTATGAATTATAATATTATGGTTTCAATTTTGTAGGTGTATTTTGTATAGAATTTTTTTTAACATTTTACACGTTGACCCTTAAGAGGAAAGTACCTGGATCCGCCACTGTATCTTTGGATCCTGTGGGGATAATACAAGGGAGGAATCATTTGTTAAATTCTTGATTTACAGATTAAAGTTGAAAGCTTGGAGGGGAAAAATCTTGGGTTGTACTTTTCTGCATCATGGTGCAGTCCATGTCAACGGTTCACCTCGGCTTTAGTAGAGGCCTACAATGAACTTTCTCCAAAAGGCGATTTTGAGGTTGTATTTATCTCAGCTGATGAAGATGATGAGTCATTCAATGGGTACTTCTCCAAGATGCCATGGCTTGCAATTCCGTTTTCTGATTCAGAGGCACGTGATTGCATGAATGAACTGTTCAAGGTCATAGGAATACCCCATCTTGTGATCCTTGGTGAAGATGGCAAAGTTTTGTGTGACAGTGGAGTTGAGATTATTCAGGAGTATGGAGTAGATGGCTATCCTTTTACACCAGAAAAGATAAAAGAACTAAACGATCAAGAAGAAGTACATAGAATGGATCAGTCCTTGAAAACGATCTTGGTCTCTCACTTACGTGACTTTGTAATTTCAAATGACGGAAAGAATGTAAGTTTCAATGTCACTGCTTGTTTATGCTATTAACTACTAGTCTCATTTTTTATACATGTATCATAAAATGTAATTTGGGCCCCAATCTGACTGTTGTTCTCAATGTGCGCATATGTTAAGGTGCCTGTCTCTGAACTTGAAGGGAAGATAGTGGGTCTCTATTTTTCATTGTCTGTATACAGTCCATGTGTTGACTTTACTCCAAAACTTTTGGAGGTTTATGAGAAGCTAAAAGCAAATGGAGAGAGCTTTGAGGTTGTGGTGATACCACTTGATGATGATGAAGAATCATTCAAGCAAGATTTTAAGAGCATGCCTTGGTTTTCTTTGCCAATCGGGGACAAAAATGTTGAGAAGTTGGCTGGATACTTTGAGCTTTCAACCTTACCCACTTTGGTTATTATTGGGGCAGATGGTAAAACTATTAGTAAGAACGTTGCTGAGGCTATAGAAGAGCATGGGGTTCTGGCTTACCCCTTCACCCCAGAGAAGTTTGCAGAGCTTATTGAGATAGAAAAGGCAAAGGAGAAAGCTCAAACCCTGGAGTCAATTTTGGTATCTGGGGATCGAAACTTTGTCATTGGAAAAGGTGGAACTGAGGTAAGATAATAGTTTTTAACCTCCTTTTATGGTTTCAAAAGTGATATTTTTTTGTGCATTGTGGGGCAAAAATCCCACAGGTTCCTTTTGTTAGGGTAGGTGACATCTATCTGTGTGCGTGTTTGTATTGTTTGTGGTAATAAGTGAATGACAACTATTATTTGTGGATTTAGATTCTTGTGTCAGATCTGGTGGGGAAGAACATCCTCCTTTATTTCTCAGCTCATTGGTGCCATCCATGCCGTGCCTTTCTACCAAAACTTGTTGAAGCCTACCACAAGATTAAGGCAAAGGATGATGCATTTGAAGTTATTTTCATCTCTAGTGATAAAGACCAAGGCGATTTTGATGAGTTTTTCTCTGGAATGCCATGGCTTGCTCTTCCCTTTGGTGACTTGAGAAAAGCATCCTTGAGCCACAGATTCAAGGTGAGAGGCATCCCCATGCTCGTAGCCATTGGTCATACTGGCCAAACAGTCACAAAAGAGGCAAGAGACCTCGTTATGCAGCATGGGGCAAATGCTTATCCTTTCACTGAAGAGCGGCTAAAAGAGATAGAAGCAGAGTTTGAGGAGATGGCAAAGAGGTGGCCTAAGAAGTTGAAGAGTGCCCAACATGAGGAGCACGAGCTCACGCTTGCTCGCCGTAAAAGTTATGTATGTGACGGGTGTGGTGAACCGGGAGGGGCGTGGTCATTCTATTGTGAGGAGTGTGACTTTGATCTCCACCCAAAATGTGCATTGGAGAAAGATAGAGGAACCAAAAGTGATGCCAAGCAGGAACAAGATCCTCCTCAAGAAGGATGGGTGTGCGATGGTGATGTGTGTAAAAAAGCTTAAGAATAAGTATGTGTGTGATTTAGAGCTTAAAATCTCATATGGAGATTATTAGAGACTTGTTTATGTTGAATAGTTTCTTTCTGTTGTGTCCCAATGTATTGTCGTCCCATATGGTACAATGTTATTCTATTATAAGATCTGGTGAGGTTGTGCATTTACATCGAATTGAAACTTTTCTTGGCAATTCCCAATTACTTTTTACTTTACAATCTACCACTTTTTTTTAAATTACATGTCTTAAATTTTAGTTGTATTCCAATTTTAGGATCTGTGATTTCATTTAAATCCATTGTCTAACAACTACACGTAGCGTTAGTAAGAATTTTTAACTCCTACACGTCGCATTAGTAAGAATTTGTAACTCAAGTAGTTAAACGTTTACTCTTGAATCTAATATCATGTGTTTGATCATTTAAACGTTTACCAACATTGCTTGCTTATATAAAAAAGTACATATCACTTTAATATAAGGGAGATTCACTATTATACCCAATATGAGAGCCCAAATTATAAAAAAAAACCTATATGAAATGGACTTTAGAAACAAACCCAAAGCTCATCTATAACATAACAAAAAGGTTTTTAACTTCCTTTAAATTACAAAACTGCCATTAATTTCTTAAAACAAACACAACCCAAAAACCTCATAAAAAGCCCAAAACACTCAA
Source organism: Prunus mume (assembly GCF_000346735.1). Next base: position 18,464,385 of record NC_024127.1, read on the forward strand.
TATGACATCAAAGTAATTTAATAATCAAAATTAAATTCAATAGGGACAGTTGTCATTTTTTGCCTTTTTTTGGGGTTTGTTTATAGAAATTAAATCGTGTAGGATTTATCTATATTATTAGTGCTAAGAATGGGTATATGACTAAATATCTCTTAATGTAATTGATGATTATTTGCACGCTGCCAATGTGTGTCTATAAATATGTTGGGCAAGGCATGGCCTACACATGAAGGTTCATTTTATTTTTGTCATAAACATGAAATAAAGGTCAGACTAAAAAAAACATGAAATAAAGGAGACTTGACCCAAAAGAGTTCATTTTTCCTGTTGCCATTTTCTATGTGCCACCTTGTTTCTCCCTTATTTTTGTAACACATGTCCTTTGATTCACCATTAATCGAACTCTGTTAACTTATCATTCAATTATCTGTTAATCTATCATTCAATTAAAAAACATTAAAACTAAAAAAGTAAAAACCCAACAACCCAATAGCCCCCGAGGAACCACCTACCAACTCCAACAGCGGACCACCACAACCATCCCACGGTCTCCCCCATCCTCTCTCTCTCTCTCTCTCTCTCTCTCTCTCTCTCTCTGTGTTATGGATGAGGATCTAAGGAGAATCAAGTGTTGGTTTTTGGGACGAAATAGATCTGCCAAAGATCAAAAGGCTCCAAGGCTGAAACTTTGAAGAACTAAAAAATCTAAAAAAGATACCTTTCAAGATTTTCCGGCGTCGTCGAGGAGGAATGCCTGTGGTTGTTTGGAGAGAAAATTTTGATTTAGTGAGGAAGGGCAAGCAAGCATGACTATTGATGATTCACTTGAAGTAGAGATTAGGTTGGGCAGTTCAACAATCTTGATATGGTTATGCAATTTTAAGAAAGAGAAAATGAGGCTTGGGGCAGTAGAGGCAGAGGTTGTTGCCATTGGGTTGCAGAGAAGATGAAGAAATCAGGTTTGTATAATTATTAAATTTAAATTTAATAAAAATTAATAGATTCAACAGAGTCAGAGTTCTGAAATGATACATGTCAAAAGAATAAGGAGGACATGATGGGCACAAAGAAAATAGTAACATGAAAATTGAACTCGACCCAAAGTCGTCGCCAACTTCTATTGAAATAATAAAATAATATTATATTATGTTAACATAACCACGATATAGCTTTTTGTTTTGTTTTGTTTTGTTTTGTTTTGTTTTTTGTGGTCTAAAGCATACCTTAAGTTGTATATGTTGAATATGATCTAGCATAAGCATATACACAATCATGCTCCTTATTTTTTAGTTAAAATTTAGTTAAAAACACAAGAAAGCTATTTTAGAAGCTCCTTATAAAATTTCAACTCCAACAATGCTTCCTAGTTGGGGAATCATAAATGATTTATTTCTTTTTTAAGTTTAGCATAAATGCTTCCTCTTCATATAAAATTATAATAATAAATAGTAAAGCATCATTTAATTATAAGAAGCCACTAGTAGTCCTTTCTCTCTCCTTAGATTTAGGAGCTCCTAGAGGTCTCCTTATTTTAGAAGTTGGATAAGGAGTATGGTTGGATGTGAGTTTTCTCACATCCTCCCTAAATTTTATGTAAGGAGGTAGTTTATGGAGTCCATTGTGGATGCTCTTATGAGCTTCATAGGATTCTGCTAGGTGGGATGAGAAAGGTTGGGAGGAGTACGAGAACATTTTGTGATTTTTGGGCCTGATAGGCTTAAAGCTTACGGGTTTAGTTTTATTTGAGTCCTAACATGGGCCGCATGGGTTGGACAACTTCTTTTTACACAAAAATAAAAGGATGCAACAAGAGGACTTCCTAGGAGGTCACCCATCCTAGTACTACTCTCACCCAAACTCGCTTAACTTCGGGGTTCTAATGGAATCCGGTGCATTTGAGTTGGGATGATCGCATCCGTCAATAGTGAACCTTCATCGAGAGTTTTCGGCTTTTCTTTACGAGCCCATGCGTCATATATTTAGTCGTTTTGTCAGATCAATCAATGCTAGATTTACATTATGCATTATTGTCGTCTTCCTCAACTAATTACTCCACTTTCTTTTAGATTTCCTTTATCAATTGGAAGGAAAAGTCGAAATTTGGGTGTTTTCAAAATTATAAAGAAAAAAACCAACCAAATTAGGAGCCAATTAGGAAAAAAAGACAAGAAGTGGTGAAAAATGAAAGATTGAAAGAAATGTCTTGACAATGAGGGCTATTGAATAGTTTTGTGAGTGTTCACACCAAAACAAAAGAACAATAGTTTTGGCTCAAGTTTCAGTTGTTAACGTTTTTTGTGAAACTAATTACATAGTCTTTTTCGTTATACTTTATTTTTATCGGATATATCATTCAACATGTTTTAATAGATGATATTATGTAACAATGTTTTGCTTCAATCTATTTCATCCTTTTCTCTATATATAAAAAAGAGACGATAGTTTTCTGGTCAATGTGAACACAAGCATTACTATTCCAATGTTCACGCTTCTAATAAATTATGAATTGCAAGGAATCGAGAACCTGATTTAATGTTTGTTTTTTAAATTATATTGAGCAGCCAAGCTACAAAGTAGATTTAAAAAATGACTACATGCTTAAATGCTATGGACGGAATTTATATTTACTTTGGTGAATTGCATTTAAAAAAACAAAAGGTAATAGAACAATAACTTTATCACATTCACACCTTGAAACTAATCAAGTCACGGAAAAAAGATGGGATGCATATCTCTCCAACTAGGGTCCACGCAAGTAAACAGTGGTGGACCTACAAAGGAGGAAGGAGGTGCAATTGCATCTTCCCTTGTTGGAAAAAGCTTTGGAGGTGCTGGAGTTCCGCCTCTGCTATGGTGCCCACCAACTACTTGAGCAAATGCCTGAACAATATTCTTCTTTCGCTGGCTATGTTGTTGTGCTGCTAGGTTGCGCGTAGCGCCTTATTTATTTTTAAAAAGTCCTGGCCAAAAAGATGTCATTTTGGGCCAGGTGAAAAACAAAAAAAACTTCCAAACTGCCGACACGGAACGAAAGCCTTTGTGAATGTGACTTTACTTAGGAATTGGCTTAATTTCCTAGACTTGTAATTGTGTCCTCGCTGTGTAGATTTAGACCTAGTTTTTAGGCAAATTAACTTGGGCCACAAGACTTATCCAGATTGAGCAGATCAAGGGTTGACTATGTCTACAAAGTAATTTGCATTTGCCTATCATATTAGGAAAACTATATTTTTGTGATTTAGTTTTATTAGGAATGAAATTCACAATAAAATCAATCAGCAAAATTGTTTTCCTGTTTTTTCACGTTAAAACCAATTCTACTTTTTCCTACTCTTTTTGGAACATGATTTCTATTGATATAAAACAAAGCTTGAAGACCTTTGTTACTCACTCCTGCAAAAACTAATTTGGGAGATTTATATTGAGAGAAGCAAAGGTGAGTTCATGAAAAATTAGAATGATAAAGCAACTTTGTGAAGCTTTTTAATTCTAGTTTGCATCTTCATATTTCATAGTCTATATTGGAAGCTGTGTGCAATAGAAGCTGTGTGTGGGCATGCTTGTTCGTGAGGATCATCAATTCGAGAGAGTTCAAGCAAGGATTGAGTAAGGCGGGATAGATTCTTGTTTAGAGTTTATCTTCTTGAGTCTTGTAATAGTCCATTCTTAGTGGAGTTCTAGAAGTTTTTCCCAGTTGGGTTTTTTCCTCTTACCATTGGGTACAAAAATCCTTGTGTTAATTTACTTATGCTGCAAGATTTTATTAGTTAGATTTGGGATTGACATCCTTGTCCAATGCTATTCCGGCTATTTATTTACTCTACCTGAGGCACGATTTCCATTGGCATCAGAGCAAGTCTCTAAAATTTTAGAGAGATCCTAGGGGTTACTTAGGATGGAACGACATTATGGGTCTTCTTCGCATCCTCCTCAGTTCAATGGTGAAAACTATGGAGAATGGAAAGCTAGGACGCAGGCCTATATCTGGGCACAAGGAGATGATGTTTGGGATCTGATTTTGGAAGGATATGTTGCACCTACCAAGACTGAGAGAACTATTGAGAAACGGAAGATTGAGACAAAAGATGGTGTAGAAGAGAAAGATGTTGTGGTTAGTGAATTTCAAATTCCCAAGCCCAAGATAGAATTGACTATTGAAGAAAAGGCTATGAGTGTTTATAATCAGAAGGGTATACATGCCATATTTGCTGTTGTATCTTCCAAACAGTTTGCACATATCAAAAATTGCAAGACGTCAAAGGAAGCATGGGATAACCTTATGATTGTTGTTTATGAGGAGAATAACAAGGCCAAACAATCGAAGCTACAAAGACTTATATCACAGTTTGAAAAACTCAAAATGGGAGAGGAAGAACTTTATGTTGAATTCTATGAAAAAATTATTGGGATAGTCAATAGTTGTGCAAGCTTAGGAAAAGTTATACCATAAGTGGAAGTAGTAGAAAAAATTCTGAGATCATTGCCTATCAAACTTCATCCCAAGAAGACTGCCATAGAAGAGGCAAGAGATATAGATACTTTATCTCTTGCTGATCTTAGTGGAGCCTTGCAAACCTATGAGTCAGAGTTGCGTCTTATAAAGAAGGCCAACAAGAATTTAGGATTGAAAGTTATAAAAGAAGAAGATGATGATTGTAATGAGATTGATCCGAAGCAACTTGCCTTAATCACTCGTCATTTTCAAAAGCTACTGAAGAAGCAAAATTCTAAAGGAAGTGGTTCATGTACAAGATCTTCTATAAACAAGATGTCAAAAGATGGGTCTCAAAGATTCATTCCCAAATCTGAAGGAAGGAAGTGTTATGCATGTTCAGGGTATGGACATGAAGCCAAAGAGTGTGCAAACACTATCTCTAAACAAAAAGAGGAGAAGAAAGCCCTGAAAGCCTCTTATAATTCTTGGAGTGATAGTAAGTCAGATATGTCCGAGGCTGAGGAGGAAGAGATTGCTTTTGTTGCCCTTGAAAACAATGATGAATCCGATGATTCAGATGAGGAGGACGTAGATATTGAAGAAACTAGAGAAAGGTACACGGAATTGTATCTTAACTTTGACAAAGTGAAGAAACAAAATGATGGACTGAAGATCAAAGTGCAAAAAAAAGAGGATGAGTGGCAGAGGACTGAAACATCTCTTCGATCCCAAGTCAACAACTTACTTGCTGAGAGAGACTTGTTGAAGGAAAAGCTTAACGAAGCTGAGGAGAAACTGCAGACATTGATTATAGGAGCTGAAAAACTTGACAGAATGATTGAAATGGGTAAACCAAATGGTGACAAAACAGGTATAGGCTTTAAACCCTCCTCTTCAACTAATTCTGTGACTAAATTTGTTAAACCTATTATTAATTCTAACAGTGTTGCTTCTGATATTGCCTCTAAAAATATGAATGCAATTGTTTTACATGATAATGTTATGACTAGTTTTATGCCAAAAAGGTTTAATCAAGTGTGTCATGGTTGTGGTGAAACAGGTCATATTAGGCCAAGATGTCAAAATAGAGTTAAAAAGTTTAACAAGTTTACTGCATAAAATCTTCAAAATCAAATTTCAAAGTTAGCAAAATAAGTTAGCTGATTGTCAACTTTAATGCAATCTGGAACAATGAAGCAGAAATGGATATGGAAGAAAAAGGAACAAGCTGGATCAAGAAAAGAAAAAGTTCAAGAGAACTTGCTATGTTCCTTAGCTATCACTTCTGACATAGATGAGACTAATGTTGTTTGTATGGTTGCATTTACAGCTCTGAGTGCTTGTCTCAAAGACAAATGGTACTTTGATAGTGGTTGTTCTAGACATATGATAGGTGACAAAAATTGGTTTGAATCTTTCGTCGATATGAAGGTAAGTGGGTCTGTAACTTTTGGTGACGATAAGAAAGCCTGCATTTTAGGTAAAGGTACTGTCAAGATTGTTGGCTTACCTCCCTTAAATGATGTTATACTTGTTTATGGACTAACTACCAATCTGTTGAGTATTAGTCTGTTATGTGATGAGTTTGGAGAAGTTAAATTCAACACCGAAAATTGCATAGTTAGTGATCTAAGTGGCAAACAAGTTATATGTGCACCAATATCAAAAGAGAATTGTTATTGCACTAGCACTGACAATTTAAATTTGTGTTTCAGGGCAGCGGATGATCAAGTAGAGTTATGGCACAAAAGATTAGGACATGTGAATTATCTAGATTTGCTCAAGTTATCAAAGAAGTCTTACGTTCGTGGACTACCATCACTAAGTGGAAAGCCTGAAGGAGTGTGTGGAGGATGTCAAATTGGAAAGCAAACTAGGACAGCTCATGATGCAACTAAGTTCATTGGAACCCAATGTAAGTCATCTTCGAATCTTTGGTAGTATTTGCTACATCTATAAGGATAGAGATTTGGTGGGAAAGTTTAATGCCCGGTACTTTTCTTGGGTACTCCTTAAATTCTAGAGCTTATAGAGTTTACAATCATTGAACCAAAATTGTCATGGAATCGATAAATGTTGTTATTGATGATTGTAAGACATATGAACCTTTTGATGAGTATATTGATATTATAGTGCCACAAAGTTTATCTAACGTGAAGGAAGTTTCTACAACCGATCACAGTGACATTAACATTCAAGACCACATTGCCACAACCATTGAGACTAGCAATACAAGTTCACAAGTTCAACGTCCAGGAGCAAAACATGTTCAACGAGATCATCAGGTCACAAATATTATTGGTGATCCCAATGCTCAAAGAATGACTTGAAGTCAAAAGGCTAAACTTATAGAAGAGATAAGCTATTTATGCTATGTATCTCATCTCGAACCAAAAAATGTCAAAGAGGCTGTTGTGGACAATGAATGGATCTTAGCTATGCAAGAGGAGCTCAATCAATTCACTAGAAATGATGTTTGGTATCTTGTTCCGAGACCAACTAACACCAATGTTATTGGTACAAAATGGATCTTCAGAAACAAGACAGATGAGAAGGGAAATGTTGTGAGAAATAAGGCAAGACTAGTTGCTCAAGGATATATTCAAGTTGAAGGCATTGATTGCGATGAAACATTTGCTCCAGTTGCTCGCTTGGAATCCGCTAGATTGTTGCTGGCTATTGCTTGTCATCTAAAGTTCAAGTTGTATTAAATGGATGTCAAAAATGCATTTCTAAATGGCTTGCTTAAGGAAGAGGTGTATGTTGAACAACCTATAGGATTTAAAGACCCTTTTCATCCTGATCATGTGTATCGGCTTAGAAAGGCTTTGTATGGCTTAAAACAAGCTCCACGAGCGTGGTATGAGAGATTATCCTCTCATTTGTTGCTGAAAGGTTACACCAGGGGCACAATTGACAAAACCTTGTTTGTCAAAAGGGTTTATCATGATCTAATGGTTGCACAAATATATGTGGATGATATTGTTTTTGGTTCAACTTCAAATACCTTATTTTCTGAATTTACTGACGTCATGCAAAATGAATTTGAAATGAGTATGAGTGGTGAACTAACTTACATCCTTGGATTACAGGTACAACAATTAAAAGATGGGATGTTTCTATCTCAAACTAAGTATGCGAAGGACTTGGTTTCAAAGTTTGGATTGGAAAGTGCAAAGCCAGTCACAAATCTCATGAGCACCACCACCAAGCTTCATATAGATCTAACTGGAAAGATGTTGACCAGACACTTTACAGGAGCATGATAAGGAGTTTACTCTACTTAATTGCTAGTAGACCTGAGTTATCGTTTTCTATTTGTGTTTGTGCACGATTTCAATCTTGTCCAAAAGAATCTCATTTACTCACTATTAAAAGAATCATTAGATATGTAAGTGGTACTCTCCAATATGGAATTTATACTCTCCAATATGGAATTTATTACTTATCTGATTCCAACATTGAAATTGAAGGTTATTTAGATGTAGATTGGGCTGAAAATATTGATAATCGAAAAAGCACATCCGGTGGCTGTTTTTATCTTGGAAATAATATGGTTCCATGGCACAGTAAGAGACAAAACTGTGTATCACTTTCCACAGCTTAAGCTGAGTACATTGCAGTCGGGAGTTGTTGTACTCAAGTTCTGTGGATGAAGCAAATGTTGTGTGGTTATGGCTTTAATCAAGGTAAGCTGCTCATTTTCTGTGATAATCAAAGTGCCATAAATATTTCTCAGGATCCTGTTAAGCATTCCCAAACCAAGCATATTGATATCCGACATCATGTTATTCGTGACGTTGGTTGAAGATGGGGTTCTTCGACTTGCTTATGTGAATAGTGACAATCAACTTACTGATATTTTTACAAAACCCTTAGATACTACTAGATTTGAACACCTCCGAAAGTTCATTGGCATTTGTACTATCTTTTGAATAGCTAGGCTACCGTCTCAAATGCATCTCATTGTGTAACACATTGCATTTTATTTTTTTTTTCATTTTTTTTTAATCTTCAATTTTTTTTTTCTATATATTTTGCTTTTGTTTTGATTGGTGTTCTTTACGGCTTGTTGGGAAATGAGCTAAACTCTCTTGAAATTGCTTCGTGGTTACTTGATCTTAGATTGACATCTCTCTTCCCAAAGTGTTTTACAACTGTGCATAATATTGAGATTGAACCTTTGGGATCAGTGGTTAAAATGGTCCTTTTGTTGAGTGCTTAGACTAACAACCCATAAAAATTCTTCTTGCACTCTGTCAATATTCTTGGTGTGTGCCCACTCTGTCAATATTCTTGGTGTGTGCCCTTGTGCAAAATTCAGTTGAGACCAAGTGAGCCACACATTGTCTTCATTAGGCCATGCTTCTATGACACTTGGACCGACTTTGTGTGTGTGTAATTATAGTTTTAAAAAAAACAAAAAAACAAAACAAAACCAAAACAAAAAACAATTAAGGGGCAGAATTTTTCAAGATGACATGATGTGGAAAAAGTTACCTGTAATTCCTATTGCATGGCATATTGAAAATCTTTACACATCTCACACTTGTTGGGAACTTAAAGCCAGTGGGTTAGAGTGTATAGCTACCATTGAAAGAAGGTGTCCATTGTCCCCCTGTTCGAAACTTGAATTTATGCAGGTCAACTATTCTGGAAGCAAGGCTACATGATCACACATTGTGGGTTTTCATTAGTCAAAAGCACAGTATTCTTCACAGGTGTAATCTCCTTTGTGCTGACTCACACTATACACATTTTTTATCTTCTTAATTGAATCTAAGCACTTTGCTCTCTATCTTGGCCATCTCAACTCTTGTTCCATGTCTTTTTAATCTCTTTATTATTTGTGGTTTATACACATCCATGTTGAGTATGTCTGAAATGCTATGCTTGTATCACACCACATAACTTGTTGCGACACTCTACTTGTTTCCCCCGTCAAATCTGTTTTGCTTGTGTCTTGCTACCCTATTTATCTGTTCAGCATTCATTCTTCTGGTTCATCTATTGCATGTGTTTGTTTGGGTATGAACGCTTTTCATGATTCTTGTGCAAGTGTGCAGAATTGTCCAGATACAGGTGATGGTCATCCATCTTTGGCTTTCCTTTCCAAAAAAGGGGAGATTAGTGCAAACCCTACGTTAATTGGTCACTCTGCTGTGATTAAGGGGAGTCTTGTTATGCTATGATTACGGAGGAGCCTTGGTTCTGCATAAGTGGTTATATTTAGGGGGAGTACTTGTGGTTGTGATACTCTAACAACTATATGTTATCTAATTTACTTGTGCAGAGTCGAATCCTTGATCAAGTTGAGATTGAGTGATTTTTTTTCTCTCCTTGTGTTGGGGTTTTGTCTAGGAAATGCCAAAGGGGGGGATTGTAAATGTGAATTTACTTAGGAATTGGTTTAATTTCCTAGACTTGTAATTGTGTCCTTGTTGTGTAGATTAGGCCTAGTTTTTAGGCAAATTAACTTGGGCCACAAGACTTATCCAGATTGAGCAGATCAAGGGTTGACTATGTCTACAAGGTAATTTGCATTTGCATATCATATTAGGAAAACTATATTTTTGTAATTTAGTTTTATTAGGAATGAAATTCACAATAAAATCAATCAGCAAAATTGTTTTCCTCTTTTTTCACGTTAAAACCAATTCTACTTTTTCCAACTCTTTTTGGAACGTGATTTCTGTTGATATAAAACAAAGCTTGAAGACCTTTGTTACTCACTCCTGCAAAAACTGATTTCAGAGATTTATATAGAGAGAAGCAAAGGTGAGTTCATGAAAAATTAGAATGATAAAGCAACTTGTGAAGCTTTTTAATTCTAGTTTGCATCTTCATATTTCATATTTCATATTGGAAGCTGTGTGCAATGGAAGCTGTGTGTGGGCATGCTTGTTCGTGAGGATCATCAATTCGAGAGAGTTCAAGCAAGGACTGAGTAAGGCAAGACAAAAGTATTGGATAGATTCTTGTTTAGAGTTTATCTTCTTGAGTCTTGTAATAGTCCATTCTTAGTGGATTTCTAGAGTTTTTCTTGGTTGGGTTTTTTCATCGTACCATTGGGTACAAAAATCCTTGTGTTAATTTACTTCTGCTGCAAGATTTTATTAGTTAGATTTGGGATTGACATTCTTGTCCAATGCTATTCCGGTTATCTATTTACTCTACCTGAGGCACGATTTCAGCCTCCCAATCCAATTTGAAGAAGCCGTGCAAGGTGATATCATTGATATGCAGCAAATCTCAATATGCAAGATGCCCCATCTCAAATCCTAATATGAAATTCAACGGAGATGGAGTCCTTGTTTTTGCTTTAAAATTTGAATTTCAGCAATTTTAGGTCTGGTTCCTTTTCTCTCTTTTTTTATTTATTTAAATGATAAGTTTTTATTATTTTTTTATTCACACCTTGGCCAATATCAAAACCATTATTGTTGTTTTCTTTTTGTAGAGAACTCCAAGTCTTTTATAAAAACTGATTCATCGATCAAGTCTTGTGTCAAGGAAGAAAATATTGTATCGATCAAGCTTCTAAAGTGTGTTCGAATGTACTTCATAGTTAATCTAAATATAAAATAAAATAAAAAGATGAAACATGTTGCGCTTTTTTTTTTTCGTCATCAACCGTGCCAGTTTCACTTTCGGCGTATAAATGAAATTGTCATTGTTTAAATTATAAGGCTATTTGGTTGTCAATTTTTTTTATAAAGCTTTTAGCCTTTCAAAATTGCACCTCTGCCGAAAAATTCTTGGGTCCATTAGTCCCAGTAAAGGAAGAGAAAGAAGACCAAGTATGTGCGGAAAAAAAGGGATGAGAGGGAGTAAATGCGGGCTCCAACTAATACAGAAAAACTTGTATGAAATGGGGTTAATATTGTTTTGCTATCCCAATCAATCACAAACTGCCACGTAAAAATGTTATCACGCTTGACATGTCGTGATTGGCCGGAAATAGCAAATAAGTATTATCCTCGTTTCACACATGTGTTTCTCCAGCTAGTGGGTGTTGCTTGCGGATGCAAGCGCACCACCTCTCTTCTTCCAACGGATGACTGTGATCTTCTTAGTTTGAAATTCACCGGCTGTTACAAGAAAGGAAAAAAAAAAAAAACTAAAATTCAAATAAAAAGACCTAAAAATTTCGTAAAAAAAATTCTCTATATATACCCAACTAAAATAAATCAACAAAACTTGTTTAATCCTATGTTATTGCAATTAATTTTTTTTTTTTTGGGTTCCATTTATTTGGAAAAATAAAATAAAATAAATAATAATAATTTAAAAAGTTAATACAAAATAAAAATTAACTCAAAAATGAATTAATACAAGAAAATCAAATTTACGTCTTTGGATTTACATTTTCACCATCAAAGCAAAAACATTATTTACATCAACTGCAAATGTAAAAGTGACTTTACACTCCCGAATTTATACCTCCCCATCGTGAATGTTCTTATTTAGATTGTATTTTCATTTGTATAGGTTAAATATCCTTGATCTATGTAAATTTTAAGTTTTTTTTTTTTAAAAAAAAAAAGATTTGTATTGAGTTTTAGTAGGCTGACGCTCCAATGAAAAAGAGTATTAACTTGAATATGAGAAGTCTCAAATTCAAACCCCCATAATATGATAATTGTGTGTATATGAGAAATCTTTCTCCCTCCCCTCTAGTTGGACTATCAATTATACTCAAAAACAAAACAAAAAGGCTAACGCATGCAAGCTGAAGCATTCAACGCAAGTCCCGAAGAGATGCTCTTGCTTTTTCCCACTCTCATAGAAAATAATAACAGAGGCTAGCAAAAGAAATGAATTTTGTTTTTGTCCCCGGTCATTAAAAATAGAACCCCTGAGTTCTCAGCCCAAACCCCCTCAATTCTCACAAATCACAAGCTCGGCAACTTTTAATTATAAGTTTTAAACAATCGAATCCAATCCTGTTGAAGAAAACCCAGGAAAAACCAATATGTCCGATAGTGAACAAAACGTCGCTGAGCTGGTGAACAGCGAACCCCACGATTTTCGCTTGCTGCTTTCTTCTTCCGGGAGGGACTTTCTTGTCCGCAACAATGGTGATCATGTATATTTTCACCTCTCAATATCTTTTTGTTTTAGATTATCTTATGCAGTCCCGTTGAGTTTGTGTCAAGTCACCCTTGGATCTAAGCTAAAGGTGTAAAAATCCATATAAATGTTTATATTATTTGAAGTTACCCAAAATATGTTTTCTGAAAATCCACACGTTCTTTCCTCTTTGTTCTGTCGCTCATGAAGCTTGTAGCTGCTGCCCACACCCTCCTCCATCCAAAAGTGTGACCAACCCATCATTGAACATCCATGATTGCTCAGAACTGAAGCCCGAATCCACGACACTTTCGCAGTCGAAGATCAACAATTCTTGATCTTGGGCAGTCTCTGAGGCCTTATCCTTCGTACCCAAATCGGTAAATTGATTGTTGAGTTCATTTTTTGATGATTGTCAGAAGAGAAAGATGTAAAATCATGAGGTTTGTTCCCATCGATGAAAACAGAGGACAATCAACCTTGAACACCGCTGCACGCCATTGCAATCAAACTCAGAAGAAAACTACAACAGTGGAAGAAAATATACTGTGGTTTACAATCTGTAACCGAAGAAAATAGTATCTGAAAACTAAAGATGAACATGTATGAGAGTTTCGTGGAGGTTAATAAAAAATTTATAAAAAAAGAGTATTGAAGCGGATGTTCAATGATGGGTTCGTCACTGTTTTCAGAATCGGTGACGCTAGGTTGTGTAATTGAAGCCACACCTCCCTCCACTGCAATGGAGAATCGGAGGAGGAGGCAGAGCGGCTACAAGCTTCTTGAGCGACAGAGAAGGAAAGAACGTGTTTTGCGCTGCTTCAATTTTTTTTTCCAGAAAACGTAGGGTAAGTTAAAATAATATAAATCTTTATATGGATTTTTAAATCAGTTTTTTCTACAGATTTATATGGAAAATACGGGTCATGGGAAAATTTGTGATAATCGTGGAATTAGAGTCAATTTGAGGCCGTTGAATTGGGTCTGTCATCACACTGGTACGTAGATATATTTGCAAATAGAATTTAAGGTAATTTTCACTTTAATACAACCGAGTTTTAGAGTTTGATGCATTAATTTTTTTATCGGTTGTATACACAAAATTAATTTTTAACCACTTTTATACCTATTGTTAATCTAATTACTCCACTCTCTTTTAGATTCTTTTGTGAAAATAATGAAGGAGCATATAGTGTTGCTCGTTATGCATTATTTTTATCAAATCTATCTTTTTGGAATCTCCTGAGCATCCATAATCACACTCCCTATTTTTTAGCTAAAATTTAGCTAAAAATACAAAAAAAACTATTATAGGAGCTCTCTAAAAAATTCCAACTTTAACCATACTCTCAAATTTGGAGAGTCATAAATGCTTTACTTCTTTTTAAATTTAATTCCTGATTTGCAATAAAATATTCATATTCAAATACTAAATATTCCAAAATAATAAACTACAATGATATTGTAAGTTTATTTGTTGTTCCCATTATGAATGCTCTAATATCGTTGAAGATGTAACAGTCAACAATCTTATGTAATGGTGTTTTAAGGTCAATGTGAACACAAACATTACTATTCCGATGTTCACACTTGTGATAAATTATGACTTACAAGCTTAAATGCTTTGGACGGATTTTATATTTATTTGGGAAAATATGAATTGTAATTAAAAAACAAAAGGCAAGAATATAAAAAGAAAAAGAAAAAGAAAAGTTAATCTTTTGGTTTTAAAAAGGCTGATGTATACATGCAATGCATGCATCCAACGCAAGTCCTACGCGGACACTAGACGCGAAGTGAGGCTCTGATTCCTTTTCTTTTTCTTACTCTCCAATAAAATAATAATAATAATAATAATAATAGAGAGAGAGAGAGAGAGAGGAATACGAATTTTGTTTTTGTCTCATTATAAATAGAGCCCCTGAGTTCTCCACCCAACCCAAACCGCCTCATTTTCACATATCACAAGCTCTGCAACTTCTAAATTGTAACCAGTTCAATCCAATCCAATCCTGTTAAAGAAAATCCAGGAATAGCCAATATGTCCGATGATGAACAAAACGTTGCTGAGTTGGTCAACAGCGAACCCCACGACTTTCGCTCGCTGCTTTCTTCTTCCCAGAGGGACTTTGTTGTCCGCAACAATGGTGATCAGGTATATTTTCACCTCTCAATATATGATTGTTTTAGATTATCTTATGTTCATTTCTTTTCAGGAAAATATGGGTCTGGGGACAATTTGTGATAATAGTGGAATTAGAGTCAATTTTGGGTCTTTAAATTTTGTCTGTCATATCGTATCGTATCGACGTACCCTTATCCATATCCATGCAACATAGGTCATCACACTAGTAGATAGACGAATTCGCAAATAGAAAATAAATGGAGGTTGAGTGTTTGAGTGGCATAAGAAAAACCAAGTTACTATCTTCAATTGCTCTGTTTGCAAGGTTTTGTATTTGGTTAGGCAAGTTCATATCAGGTGTGGGTGAATTGTATTTTAGCATTTGTTTGTGTAATCTATTCGGATATCTGTACAGTGTATTAATTTGAATCATGGTTTAGTTTAAAAGAGTGATTAGGAAAGTTCACAGAAATAGTGTAAAAGCATATTGATTATTAAGATGTAAAGGGTTTGGATCTAACATAGGCATTGGTAATCATATCTTAGCAATGGCAGATCCACAGAGGAGCAAGGGTTTGTAAAATATCGTGGACAATTGCAGTTTATAATGTGGTTCTTTCTATTAATTATGAATTATAATATTATGGTTTCAATTTTATGGGTGTATTTTGTATAGAATTTTTTTTAAAACCTTTTACACGTTGACCCCCAAGAGGAAAATTCCTGGATTCGTCACTGTATCTTTGGATCTTGTGGGGATAATATAAGACAGTAATCATTTGTTAAATTCTTGATTTACAGACTAAAGTTGAAAGCTTAGAGGGGAAAAAGCTTGGGTTGTACTTTTCTGCATCATGGTGTGGTCCATGTCAACGGTTCACCCCAGCTTTTGTGGAGGCCTACAATGAACTTTCTTCAAAAGGTGATTTTGAGGTTGTATTTATCTCAGCAGATGAAGATGATGAGTCATTCAATGGGTACTTCTCCAAGATGCCATGGCTTGCAATTCCGTTTTCTGATTCAGAGGCACGTGATCGCATGGATGAACTGTTCAAGGTCAGAGGGATACCCCATCTTGTGATCCTTGGTGAAGATGGCAAAGTTTTGAGTGAAAGTGGGGTTGAGATTATTCAGGAGTATGGAGTAGATGGCTACCCTTTTACACCAGAAAAGATAAAAGAACTAAATGATCAAGAAGAAGCAGCCAGAAGGGATCAGTCCTTGAATACGATCTTGGTCTCTGGCTTACGTAACTTTGTAATTTCCAATGACGGAAAGAATGTAAGTTTCAATGTCACTGCTTGTTTATGCTACTAACTACTAGTCTTATATTTTATACATGTATCATAGAATGTAATTCGGCACCCAATCTGACTGTTGTTCTCAATGTGCGCACATATTAAGGTTCCTGTCTCTGAACTCAAAGGGAAGATAGTAGGTCTCTATTTTTCATTGTCTGCATACAGTCCATGTGTTGACTTTACTCCAAAACTTTTGGAGGTTTATGAGAAGCTAAAAGCAAGTGGAGAAAGTTTTGAGGTTGTGGTAATACCACTTGACGATGATGAAGAATCATTCAAGCAAGATTTTAAGAGCATGCCTTGGTTTTCTTTGCCCATCGGGGACAAAAATGTTCGGAAGTTGGCTCGGTACTTTGAGCTTTCAACCTTACCCACTTTGGTTATTATTGGGGCAGATGGTAAAACTATTAGTAAGAACGTTGCTGAGGCCATTGAAGAGAATGGGGTTTTGGCTTACCCTTTCACCCCAGAGAAGTTTGCAGAGCTTATTGAGATAGAAAAGGCAAAGGAGAAAGCTCAAACCCTGGAGTCAATTTTGGTATCTGGGGATCGAAACTTTGTCATTGGAAAAGGTGGAACTGAGGTAAGATAATAGTTTTTAACCTCCTTTTATGGTTTCAAAAGTGATATTTTTTTGTGCATTGTGAGGCAAAAATCCCACAGGTTCCTTTTGTCAGGGCAGGTGACATCTCTCTGGGTGCATGTTTGTGTTGTTTGTGGTAATAAGTGAATGACAACTATTATTTGTGGATTCAGATTCCTGTGTCAGATATGGTGGGGAAGAACATCCTTCTTTATTTCTCAGCTCATTGGTGCCCTCCATGTCGTGCCTTTCTACCAAAACTTGTTGAAGCCTACCACAAGATTAAGGCAAAGGATGATGCATTTGAAGTTATTTTCATCTCTAGTGATAAAGACCAAGGCGATTTTGATGAGTTTTTCTCTGGAATGCCATGGCTTGCTCTTCCTTTTGGTGACTTGAGAAAAGCATCCTTGAGCCGCAGATTCAAGGTGAATGGCATCCCCATGCTCGTAGCCATTGGTCCTACTGGTCAAACAATCACAAAAGAAGCAAGAGACCTCGTTATGCAGCATGGGGCAAATGCTTATCCTTTCACTGAAGAGCGGCTAAAAGAGATAGAAGTAGAGTTTGAGGAGATGGTAAAGGGGTGGCCTGAGAAGTTAAAGAGTGCACAGCATGAGGAGCACGAGCTCACGCTTGCTCGTCGTAAAGGTTACGTATGTGACGGGTGTGATGAGTCGGGAGAAGAGGGATGGTCATTCTACTGTGAGGAGTGTGATTTTGATCTCCACCCAAAATGTGCATTGGAGAAAGATAAAGGAACCGAAAGTGATGCCAAGCAGGAACAAGATCCTCCTCAAGAAGGACGAGTATGCGATGGTGATGTGTGTAAAAAAGCTTAAAAATAAGTATGTGTGTGATTTAGAGCTTAAAATCTCATATGGAGATTATTAGAGACTTGTCTATGTTGAATAGTTTCTTTCTGTTGTGTCCCAATGTATTGTTGTTTCAGATGGTGCAGTGCTATTCTATTATAAGATCTGGTAAGGTTGTGCATTTACATCAAACTCAAACTTTCCCCGGCAATTCCCAATTACTTTTTACTTTACAATCTATCGCCTTTTGTAAATTACATGTCTTATATTTTAGCTGCATTCCATTTTTAGGATCTGTTATTTCATTTTAATTCATTGTCTAACAGCTACACTTCGCGTTAATAAGAATTTGTAACTCCTACACGTCGCGCTAGTAAGAATTTGTAACTCAAGTAGTTAAACATTTATTCATGAATCTAATGTCATGTGTTTGATCTATGTGACCAACATTGCTTGCTTATGTAACAGGTACACATCACTTTAATATAATTGATGATTATTTGCACGTTGCCAACGTGTGTCTATAAATATGTTGGGCATGGGCCATGGCCTACACAGGAAGGTTCCTTTTCTTTTTGTCATAAACACAAAATAAAGGTCAGCCAAAAATAAAGGAGACTTGACCCAAAGTTGTCGCCAACGTCTATTTGAAATAATAAAACAATATTATATAATGTTAACAAAACCATGATATATATATATTTTTTATCTAAACCATACCTTAAGTTGTATATGCTGAATATGATCCAACATAAGCACATTCACAATCGTGCTCCTTATTTTTTAGTTAAAATTTAGTTAAAAATACTAGAAAGTTATTTTAAGAGCTCTTTATAAAATTTCAACTCCAACCATGCTCCCTAGTTTAGGGAATCATAAATAATTTTTTTTTTTTTTTTTTTTAGTTTAGCATAAATGCTCCCTTTTCATATATAATAATAATAATAAATAGTTAGTATAAAATAAATACTTAAAATAACATTAAAGTAAAGCATTATTTAATTATAATGAGCCATTATGAGTCTTTTCTCTCTCCTCAGATTTAGGAGCTCCTAGAGGTCTCCTTATTTTAGGAGTTTGATAGAGAGCATGGTTGGAGGTGAGTTTTCTCACATTCTCCCTAAATTTTATATAATAAGGTAGTTTAGGGAGTACATTGTGAATGCTCTTATGAGCTTAGAACTTCTACAATCACGCTCCCTATTTTTTAGTTAAAATTTAGCTAAAAACACACATGTTATTTTAGGAGCTCTCTATAAAATTTGAACTCCAAACATACTCTCTAGTTTAGGGAGTTATAAATACTATGGTTATTTTTTAATTCAATATGATTGGTCCATCTCTATAAGAAATAATAAATAAAAATAATTAGCATTAATTAAAAGTTTAAACTATGCATAAAACAAAGCAATATTAAACTATAAGAAGTCAGTAGGAGTCTTTTCTCTCTCCTCAGATTTAGGAGCTTCTAGAGTTCTTCTTATTTTAAGAGCTAGATAGGGACCATGGTTGGAGTTGTATTTTTCCAATTCCTCCCTAAAATTTGTTTAATGATGTAGACTAGGGAGCCCATTATGGATGCTTTTAATAAGCTCTTCTTCTTTTTTACACAAAAATAAAGGAATGCAACATGAGAACTCAGGAGGTCACTAATCCTAGTACTACTCTCACCCAAACTCATTTTACTTCGGAGTTCTGATGAGATCTAGTGCATTTTTGGGATGATCGCATCTGTCAGTAGTGAGCCCCGATTGGGAGTTTTCCATTTTTCTTTATGGGCCCATGCATCGTATATTTAGTCGTTTTGTCAGATCAATCAATGCTAGAATTATATTATGCACTATTATTGTCTTCCTCAATCTAATTATTTCACTCTCTTTTAGATTTCCTTTATCAATTAGAAGGGGAAGTCGAAATTGGGGTGTTTTCAAAATTATAAAGAAAAAAACTAACAAATTAGGAGCTAATTGGGAAAAAAGACAAGAATTGGTGAAAAATGAAAGATTGAAAGAAATGTCTTGACAATGAGGGCTATTGAGTAGTTTTGTGAGTGTTCACACCAAAATAAAAGAACAATAGATGTGGCTCAAGTTTCAGTTGTTAATGTTGTTAATGTGTTTTGTGAAACTAATCAAGTACCATATAGTCTTGTTCGTTATACTTTATTTTTATCGAATTTATCTTCTTGGGATCTCCATATATCATTTAAGATGTTTTAATAGATGATATTATGTAATGGTTTTTTGCTTCAATCTATTTCATCATTTTCTATATATAAAAAATATAAAAAAATAGAATAGTTTTCTGGTAAATGTGAACACAAGCATTACTATTCCAATGTTCACACTTCTAATAAATTATGAATTGCAAGGAATCGAGGACCCGATATTAATGTTTGTATATTGTGCAGCAAAGCTACAAAATATATTTAAAAAAATGACTACATGCTTAAAAGCTATAGACGCATTTTATATTTATTTGGTTTTGGGTAAATAGGAATTGCATTTGAAAAAACAAAAGGCAACAATAGAACAATAACTTTTATCACATTCATACCTTGAAATTAATCAAGTCATGGATATGTCTATTTGGTTTGGGAATTTTCCTAAGAACATCCACATTGAGGAGGTGGTGTAAAGGGGCATCTACATTTTCTGTCGGAGATGGGAAAAAAGATGGGATGTATATATCTCCAACTGGGATCCACATAGGTAAAGGAAGAGAGAGAAGACTAAGTCGGTGCATAAAAAAGGGATGAGAGGGAATAAATGCAGGCCCCATCTAATGTAGAAAAATTTGTATGAAATGGGTATAGTACTGTTTTGCTATCTAACCAATCACAAACTACCACGTGAAAAAGTTATCACTCGTGGCATATTTTGATTGGGGGGGGGGGGGGAATAGCAAAATAGTGATATCCTCGTTTCACACAAGTGTTTCTCCAACTAATGGGTGTTGCTTGTGATGCAAGCGCACTACCTCTCTTCCTCCAACAGACAACTGTGATCTTCTTTAGTTTGAAATTCAATGGCTGTTACAAGAAGATAAAAAAATGACCTAAAAATTCAAACAAAAAGATCTAAACATTTCGGGAAAAAAAAATTTTCTCTATGTATGCCCAACTAAACTAAATCAACAAAACTTGTTTAATCTTATGTTATTGCAATTTAAATTTTGTAAAGCTCCATTGATTTGGAAAAACAAAATAAAACAAAAAATAATAATTTAAAAAGTTAACACAAAATATAAATTAACACAAAAATGAATTAATACAAGAAAATCAACTTTACATCTTCGGATTTACATTTTGACCATAAAACAAAACATGATTTACATTAGCTGCAAATGTAAAAGTGACTTTACACCCTCGAATTTGCACCTCTCGTCGTGGATGTTCTTATTTAGGTTGTATTTTGATTTGTATAGGTTAAACATCCTTGATATATTTTATATTTGTATTGAGTTTTAATAGGCTGACACACTAATGGGGTTTAGCCTAATAGAAAAGAGTATTGATTTACAGACCAAAAATCTTAGGTCTGAACTCCCATTGTATGATAGTTGTGTATAAGAGAAATTCCTCTCTCCTCTAGTTGAACTACCAGTTATACTAAAAAAATAAATGAAAAAGGCTGATGCATCCAACGCAAGTCCCAAAGAGATGCTCTTGCTTTTTCCTGCTCTCCAAGAAAATAATAATATTTTTTTTTGGTCAATAGAAAATAATAATATAGGCCAGCAAAATAAATTAATTTTATTTTTGCCCTTTCCCAAAATGCCCCTAAATAGAGGCCCTGAGTTCTCCGCCCAAACCCAAACCTAAACCCCCTCATTTTTACAATACATGACAATCTCGGCAACTTCTAGTTTTAAGTTTAGATGTTAAAAATCAACACCAGCACATCACTTAACTCAGCCCAAGGAAAATAAAGCCTAGCCCATGGAAGGTAGTCAACACTTGAACAGTTGAGCTAGATAAGTACAGAAAAATCTGGAAAAGTGAAGCGAGAGGAAGCAGCCAGAATTGTCTAGAAGATAAACAACTATAAGAAAGAAGAGGAGTATAAGCGAGGGTAAATAAGAAGGGTGAGTAATCCAATCCTGTTGAAGAAAACCCAGGAAAAACCAGTATGTCCGATAGTAAACAAAACGCGGCTGAGCTGGTCAACAGCGAACCCCACGACTTTCGGTCGCTGCTTTCTTCTTCCGAGAGGGACTTTCTTGTCCGCAACAATGGTGATCAGGTATGTTTTCACCTCTCAATATCTGATTGTTTTACATTATTTTCACCTCAGAACTGAAGACCGAATCAACGAGATTTTCGCAGTCGAAGATTAACAAGTCTTGATCTTGGGCCGTCTCTAAGGCCTTATCCTCGGTACCCAAATCGGTAAATTGATTGCTGAGTTAATATTTTGATGATTGTCATAAGAGAAAGATGTAAAACCACGAGGTTTGTTTCCATCGATGAAAACAGAGGACAATCAACCTTGAGGTTTGTCCCTGCGTTAAAATAATATAAATCTTTATATGGATTTTTAAATCAGTTTTTTCTACAAATTTATATGGAAAATACGGGTCATGGGGAAATTTGTGAGAGTCGTGGAATTAGAGTCAATTTGGGGTCGTCCAATTGGGCATGTCGTCACGCTGGTAGGTAGATGTATTTGCAAATAGAATATAGGGTAATTTTTACTTTAATACAGATCGAGTTTTAGAGTTTGATGCATTAAGGTTTTCTTTTTTTTTCTTTTTTTTCATATTAGTTGCATACACAAAATTGCTTTTTAACCACTTTTATACCTACCATTACTCTCGCCGTTTATGTCTATTAAATATGGCAACGTATACACTCATATAGTGTGGTTTGACAAAATAAAAAATAAAAAAATGAAAAATAGTTTAATTAATCAATTGAAAAAATTAAAAAGTATATATATTTACAAAAATAAAAAATAAAAAAGGTTAAATATTTTTTGAAAAATCTTTGCCTGTACGACCTCCTCCCCTGCCACCCAATTTCACAACCACCCCAACCCGACCCACCCTACAGCCCCACCGCCCCACCAACACCAACACCCACACCCCACCTTTTCCCTTCTCCTCTCTCATCTTGTCAGATGCTCTAACCTTCAATTTCATCACCTTCTGCCCTGAAATCGCCATAGGAGATTATGGGGAGTATGGCTAAACCAACAAACTCCTCAATCGCCACCCCTTACCTCTGTTTTGTGGTCACAAACCCACAAGCTACTCAATGCAAACTCCACTTCCAAAATCAAGCTAACACAAACAATACCCACAGACACAATTAGAGTTAATTTGGGGTCTTTGAATTTGGTCTGTCATCATCAGTGTGGTAGATGGATGTATTCACAACTAAAAAATAAATGGAGGTTGAGTTTGAGTGTCATAAGAAAAACCAAGTTACTATCTTCAATTGCTCTGTTTGCAAGGTTTTGGATTGGGTTAGGCTAAGTTCATATCAGGGATGGGTGAATTGTATTCTGATCCAACGACCAGCAATGTCAAACCTAACCCCACCTTTGATTCTTCCAATCTCAACCACACCCACAACCACTGCAATCTTTGACTGCTCCGCCTAACCCCAAAAACCCAATACGAAGTGAAAAAGCACAAAAAATCGAAAGGGCACAAACCTCAGCCTTAGCGTGAACAACTTCTTGAAGCTCATAAGGAAATAGAGAATTAGACCTTTGCTGGAGGCTCTTAATAGCATGATTTGCAGCATCCTGAACCTGAGGATCGTGTGGCCGCACATATTCCCACCCGGGACCGTGCCCACCTTCCTTAACACCAAGATCGGAAGAGGTAAACGACGATAGTCACCAGCGTGCTTGAACTATTGCATTTCCTTAAAACCCATCCATGGCTTCACCCAGACTTCGGCTTTGTAAAGCTTCTTCTTTCTGGCATCGATTGCCTTGATCGTCAGATGGTGCAGAGAGCCAGCAACCGTTTACTCCTTTGCCTTCACCACCCTCACAAACTCAAGCAGAGCATTCTGCACAATTTTCAATAGATTTCTTAATTATCTAATTAATTAAAATTCCAGCATAACATTGAAATTAAAAGGCAAAAAACACAAAAGACCTCCTTCTTATGATCTTGGACGGCGAAGTGAGCGAGGTCTTCGGTTTCGAAGCTGTTCTCAGAGGCATGGGATTCGTGGACTCCACCGGGAGTGGCCATATTTTGGAAATGGGAGCGATTGGATTCTTCTCTTCCGTTTCCCTTGAACGCTACACTCTTCAGCTGTGAGAGAAATAAAAACCAGTTCATATAATTTTGGAGATAAATGGCGATTTCTTGTGAACTGGGGATCTCTGCAATATTGAGCTCTTGCCCTTTTTTTTTTTTTTTTTTTTTGGGTCTCTGTAATTCAATCCACACTAAATGACCAAAATAACCCTCAAAAGAGAGTCAATGTGAGTCAAATGGATGGATTAATATATGAAATGTTCGAATTTCGACGATGGGGAAACGTTGATAATAAAATTTAATTCGAGTCCTTAATTCACTTTTAAAAAAAAAGTCAGGGATAAATTGAAAGTTATGTACAAGTTTAGGGGGCAATTTAGCATATTACCCTTTGTTTGTGTATATATGCTTAATAGTTATATAGTTTTTATGCATATATGAATTTGAATTCTAATATGTTTGGATATGTGTACAAATGTATTAATTCGAATAGTGGTTTATTTAAAAGTAGTTATTAGAAAAGTTCACTGCAGTAGTGGAAAAGCATATTGATTTTTAAGATGTAGAGGGGTTTGGATTGAGCATAGGCATTGGTAGTCATATC
The DNA here is from genome assembly GCF_000346735.1 of Prunus mume. Next base: position 18,488,543 of record NC_024127.1, read on the forward strand.
TTAGGATCCTGTGGGGATAATATGAGAGAGGAATTATTTGTTAAATTCTTGATTTGCAGATTAAAGTCGAAAGCTTGAAGGGGAAAAAGCTTGGGTTGTACTTTTCTGCATCATGGTGCGGTCCATGTCAACAGTTCACCCCTTCTTTAGTGGAGGCCTATAATGAACTTTCTCCCAAAGGTGATTTTGAGGTTGTATTTATCTCAGCTGATGAAGATGATGAGTCATTCAATGGGTACTTCTCCAAGATGCCGTGGCTTGCAATTCCGTTTTTTGATAAAAAGGCACGTGATCGCGTGGATAAACTGTTCAAGGTCATAGGGATACCCTGTCTCGTGATCCTTGGTGAAGATGGCAAAGTTTTGAGTGATAGTGGAGTTGAGATTATTAAGGAGTATGGAGTAGACGGCTACCCTTTTACACCAGAAAAGGTAAAAGAACTAAAAGATCAAGAAGAAGCAGCCAGAAGGAATCAGTCTTTGAAAACAATCTTGGTCTCTCGCTCACGTGACTTTGTAATTTCAAATGACGGAAAGAATGTAAGTTTCAATGTCACTGCTTGTTTATGCTACTAACTACTAGTCTCATTTTTTTTTTACATGTATCATAAAATGTAATTCGAGCCCTAATCTGACTGTTGTTCTCAATGTGCGCATATGTTAAGGTGCCTGTCTCTGAACTTGAAGGGAAGATAGTGGGTCTCTATTTTTCATTGTCTGTATACAATCGATGTGTTGACTTTACTCCAAAACTTTTGGAGGTTTATGAGAAGCTAAAAGCAAATGGAGAGAGCTTTCAGGTTGTGGTGATACCACTTGATGATGATGAAGAATCATTCAAGCAAGATTTTAAGAGCATGCCTTGGTTTTCTTTGCCAATCGGGGACAAAAATGTTGAGAAGTTGGCTCGATACTTTGAGCTTTCAACCTTACCTACTTTGGTTATTATTGGGGCAGATGGTAAAACTATTAGTAAGAACGTTGCTGAGGCCATAGAAGAGCATGGGGTTCTGGCTTACCCCTTCACCCCAGAGAAGTTTGCAGAGCTTATTGAGATAGAAAAGGCAAAGGAGAAAGCTCAAACCCTAGAGTCAATTTTGGTATCTGGGGATCGGAACTTTGTCATTGGAAAAGGTGGAACTGAGGTAAGATAATAGTTTTTAACCTCCTTTTATGGTTTCAAAAGTGATATTTTTTTGTGCATTGTGGGGCAAAAATCCCACAGGTTCCTTTTGTTAGGGTAGGTGACATCTATCTGTGTGCGTGTTTGTATTGTTTGTGGTAATAAGTGAATGACAACTATTATTTGTGGATTTAGATTCCTGTGTCAGATCTGGTGGGGAAGAACATCCTCCTTTATTTCTCAGCTCATTGGTGCCCTCCATGCCGTGCCTTTCTACCAAAACTTGTTGAAGCCTACCACAAGATTAAGGCAAAGGATGATGCATTTGAAGTTATTTTCATCTCTAGTGACAAAGACCAAGGCGATTTTGATGAGTTTTTCTCTGGAATGCCATGGTTTGCTCTTCCTTTTGGTGACTTGAGAAAAGCATCCTTGAGCCGCAGATTCAAGGTGAGAGGCATCCCCATGCTCGTAGCCATTGGTCCTACTGGCCAAACAGTCACAAAAGAAGCAAGAGACCTCGTTATGCAGCATGGGGCAAATGCTTATCCTTTCACTGAAGAGCGGCTAAAAGAGATAGAAGCAGAGTTTGAAGAGATGGCAAAGGGGTGGCCTGAGAAGTTGAAGAGTGCACAACATGAAGAGCATGAGCTCACGCTTTCTCGTCGTAAAAAATATGTATGTGACGGGTGCAATAAGCCGGGAGAAGAGGGGTGGTCATTCTACTGTGAGGAGTGTGATTTTGATCTCCACCCAAAATGTGCATTGGAGGAAGATAAAGGAACTGAAAGTGATGCCAAGGAGGAACAGGGTCCTTCTAAAGAAGGATTTAGGTGCGATGGTGATGTGTGTAAAAAAGCTTAAGAAGAAGTATGTGTGTGATTTAAGGCTTAAAATCTCATATGGAGATTATTAGAGAGTTGTTTATGTTGAAAAGTTTCTTTATGTTGTGTCCTTTTGTATTGTCTTGTCGTTGTAAATGCTGCAGTGTTATGTTATTATAAGATCTGATGAGGTTGTGCATTTACATAAATCTGTGATTTCATTTCATTCCATTGTCTTTGTTTCATTCCATTATCACTTTATTAATAATTACTAGTATCTAATGTCTAGTAATGTCATGTATTTGATTCTCCCCTATCAATATTGCTTAAATAAAAGGTACGCGTCACTTTAATATAATTATAATGATATTACTTGCCTCCTCACCGATAAGGAGATATTCCTTCTTGCGAATCACAATTTGACACATATACAAAAGTAATGTATCGAAAACACAAAAAGTAAAATTTCTGCATATATGTTATATAGTGCTGCTATTTTCACCCTTTTGTCTTATTTTCTCATCCACCATATAAATTTGAAAAAACATAATTCTATGTTCTCACCCACCATTATTCTTAAAATATCATTTAATTATTAATTTAAACAATTAAAAAATAAAATAAAAAACGAAAAGAAAAAGAAACATCAACCACCGCCCACCACCACTCCCACCCTCCCTCTTTCTCTCTTCTTTTCTCTCTCTCACTCTCTCTAGAAAACGAGGAATATATAAGTTGATTGTGAATCTACCATAAGTTGACTGGGGTTTAGTTGGACGTTTAGTTGGACCTGCAATCCATATCACATCAGCAAGTCTTATTTGCAAATCACATCCGCTCATATAATTGACGGATTCGTGGTGGGAGGAGTCGACTAAGGGAGGTAGTGCTAGGTTCGTGATGGCCGGTGGTTTCTGTACAATCTTTTATTATTATTATTATTATTTCTTTTAATTTTGAGGGAAATGAAGACGACCCATATGAAGGATTGAGATTAAGATTACGTTGTTGATGTTAAGGAAGAAAAGGGCAAAATTTGAAAACGAACAACAGATGTTAAATAAGATTGATCTTTGTACATGAAAGAGAGATGGAGGAAGGAATAGAAACAAAGAGGGAGGCAGCAGCAGCGGCCATAAAGGGGAATTTGCCATCGGGGTTAGGGTGGGAGGGTTCTTTTTTTTTTTCTTTTCGTTTTTAAAATTTTATTCTAAAGGGGAAATGCCATATGAATGGTGAGTTCATCGCATTGCTTCCTTGATGTTGCAGTTGTACAGGTTTGCATATGCGATTGTTTTCTCCTATCTTGCAACTTTCCTGAGCGTGCTTTTTTTTTCTTTTTTTTTTTAAAACTAATATATTGTGTTGTGAAAGAAAATAAATTTACTTTATATGAATTTTTAAATATATTTTTTTAAGTTCTTAAAAGTAATTTTATAAATGGATAAATTTGTTTTTAAAATTTTGACAATAAAGTTGATAAAAAAAATAAGACAAATGAGTGAAAATAACAATACTCATGTTATATTGCTATTGACATGAATATAAGAGTTCATACTTGCCTTTTCCATTGATGATTATTTGCACGTTGCCAACGTGTGTTTATAATATGTTGGGCAGGCAAAAAAGACATGGCCCATGGCCTACACAGGAAAGGATCCTTTTATTTTTGTCATAAACACGAAATAAAGCTTGACCAATAAAAAAACACGAAATAAAGGAGCCTTGACCCAAAGTCGTGGCCAACTTTTTTTATTTAATAAAATATTATATTATATTCTGTTAACAAAACCACGATCTAGTTTTTTCTTTTCTGTCTTTTTGTTGGAAGGTTTTTTTTTCTTCTCATAAATCCTTTTGTTAATTATTGTTTTGGAGGATAAATTCCACCAATCCCAGTTTCATACAAGTTGCTGTCTACTGGACCTAAATAAAAAAATAACAAAAAATAACAAAGTTGCTGTCTACGTGACAAGACTTGGTCTAAGGGGATTTTATGCGCCATGATTTATATTTATTTATTGTTGTTCAACAATAAGCATTATCTTATTAAAAAGGGTAATGCTAGGAAGATCATTTTTTTTTACCATAATTATATACCATTTGATGGTATACAATTGTGGTAAAAAAAAATGGTCCCTCTAGCATTACCCTATTAAAAAAGAACATGCATTATTCTTTAATGAAAAAACAAAGAGTCTGAAAATCTCTATGGAGATTGGAGGAGAGAGATAATATTTTAATAACACAGAAAAAGCATCCAACTCTATCACTTAGCCAGCCAGCTCCTATTTGCGTGTTTGCGCATTATTATATTCAGTGATTAGTGGTCTCAACGAACCTCAAAAAGTCACAAAGTTACCCGGCGAAGTTAATTACCAAAAATACAGCACAAGAGACTCAGCAAGCATGGCTAACGGCGACGAAGACGGCGTTGTTCACGACCTGTTTTCGCTGCTTTCCTCCGAGGACAGGAACTTCCTCGTCCGCAACAACGCCGACCAGGTAAACCATACTCAGAAATTGATTATTTCTGATTAAGTTTTCATCTTTATGTTCATGGAGATTGGAGAAGAAAAAAGCAGACCGAAGTGTTCGCATTTTGTTTGGGAATATTAGAATGCTCATCTAAATGTGTTATAGAAGAAACCCAATAGATTAAATGATTTGCAATTGCTTTTTTTCCCAATTTCATCTCCAAGTTTTGACTTTGACATTTGATTATATGGAAAACAGATTGAGATGACTCTGTTTGATTTTCTGGGTCATGGTGATCTTTGATGAATATGTAGGTTGATATCAGTAGTTTGAGCGGAAAGATTGTGGGGTTGTATTTTTCTGGCTCATGGTGCGGTCCATGCCGCCGTTTCACCCCAAGCTTGGTGGAGGTCTACCAGGACTTGGCATCCAAAGGCGATTTTGAAGTTGTGTTTATCTCTTCTGATAGAGATGATAAGTCATTCAGTGGCTACTTCTCTGAAATGCCATGGCTTGCCATTCCATTTTCAGATTTGGAGGCCCGAAAACGCTTAAAGGAATTGTTCAAGGTTAGGGGGATTCCTAATCTTGTCATTATTGATGCCAATGGGAAGGTTTCTACTGATCAAGGGACTAGAGTTGTGATGGAACATGGTGTTGATGGTTATCCATTCACCGCGGAAAATATCAATTTCTTGAAAGAGCAAGAAGCAGCTGCTAAGGAGAATCAGTCCTTGAGTTCTCTCTTGGTTTCTAGGTCTCGGGATTATTTGATTTCGAAAGAAGGGAGTAAGGTACAACTTTTTGTCCCATGCCAACGTTGCTAGAACTTCTGTGATATTGGGTTTCTCCTTTTTCTTTTCTTTTCTTTTTTACATGAATGAGATAGTTGATGATCATGAGTACATGTATTTGCAGGTTCCTGTATCTGAGCTTGAAGGAAAGATGGTTGGCCTGTACTTCTCACTTCATACTCACAAGCCATGCAAAGATTTTACTCAGGCACTTCTGAAGTTCCATGAGAAACTCAAGGAGAAAGGAGAGAACTTTGAGATTGTGTTGATATCTCTAGACTATGAAGAGGAACACTTCAAAGAAGGGTTTCAAGCGCCCTGGTTGGCATTGCCATTTAAGGCCAAGAGCTGTGAAAAACTTGCTCGCCACTTTGAGCTTGAAAATGTACCTACACTGGTTATAATCGGGCAAGATGGGAAGACCTTACGCCCAAATGCGGTTGAACTCATTGAAGAGTATGGCATTGAAGCCTACCCGTTTACAGCTGAGAAGATTGCTGAGCTTGCTGAGATTTCAAAGGCAAAACTCGAAGAACAGACTCTGGAGTCACTGTTGGTTGCTGGGGACCGAAACTTTGTGATTGAAAAGACCGGTTCCAAGGTACAATTTTCTTCTTGGTTCAAAATCTCCAATCTTTTCTAATCTTCCATGCCATTGTATTTCAAAGGTTTCTTTATGGTCATTAATGAGAGGTTTTCTAATTACGTTTTTCAAGTTTCTGTTCTATCTTTGACTATAGGTACCGGTGTCTGAGCTTGCTGGGAAGCACATTATGCTCTATTTCTCAGCTCATTGGTGTCCCCCATGTCGCGCTTTCATGCCTAAGCTTATAAAAGCATACAATCAGATTAAGGCAAAGGATAGTGCATTTGAAATTATCTTCATTTCAAGTGATCGTGATCATTCCTCCTTCAAAGAGTTCTTTTTGACCATGCCTTGGTTAGCCCTCCCGCTAGGTGATCCAAGGAAGGCATTAGTGCAGCGCAAATTTAAAATCCAACCACCAAATGACTCCTCCCACCATATTACGATGTTCCCCAAGTTTTGGACTCTATCCGATATCGATTGGTCCAACCCAAGCACGGCAGCTCATACAAGCATATGGAGCTGATGCATATCCATTCACAGAAGAGCATTTGAAGCATTTGGAAGAAAAGTTAGAGGAAGAAGCAAAGGGGTGGCCTGAGAAAGTGAAGAGTGAACTCCATGCTGAACATGAGCTCACACGGGTCCTTCACCACGAATATGTTTGCTGGTGTAGGGAGCCGGGAAGTGGTTGGTCTTTTTACTGCAAAGAATGTGACTTTCATCTCCACCCAAGATGTGCTTTGAGTAACAAGGAAGGAACAAAAGCTGATGCTCCAAATGCAATGGAGGGATACATTTGTGATGGTGATGTGTGCCGGAAAATTTGAGAATTTATCTGAGTTACAGTATGTTTCTGGTTTTTGTAACTGTGCTGGCTGTTTACTCTTTATACAAAGGTGTTTGTGTGTGCTATGCTAATTACATAAGTCAAGAGGCTTAAGCTTATGGGATGATGTAAAATTGTGATCCAAAAGAGTGGAGATGTTGTGTTCTGAACTTATGAATGTTGAGGGTGGATATCCTTCTGCTATCTCATATTCTCATGATGATGAATGAGAATACTTTCTGCCCAAGATTGTTTCATAAATAAATTGTGACAAGAGACTTTATATATAATTGAATGTGAAATCACACAAATACTCTCTGTATTTTGATCAAATAACTTGAAGGACTTATAGGGCTTATATGGGATCCACAATCTTGGACCAAATCATTCCTCGAATGTGAAAGGCCCGTATTTAGGCATCCACCAAATTATTGTTGTCGCACTTGGCCTTAGCTCATGGGGTCCACAGCCCAAAGAGTAGGTACCGCCACCATTAGATTATTACTTGAGTGATGAATTTCAGTGCTGGCTGCGTATTACATGTGCATCACGTGCTTGCTCTTCTCCAAAATCTGTTGAAAGTTGGAACAAAAGTATTCAAAAAATGAACAGCGAATTAAAAACAGCAGATTCTTGGATCAGCTTCATAAATTGGAGACTGGAATGAATATTCTTCTGATTGGATTTTCTCTGTAACTGTAAGTGAACCATTCATTTCATTCTATCTCTCTGCTTAATATCTAGTCCAGTTGTGGCTCGTTTATTCTTCTTGAGCTATCATTACTGGGTTCTTTTAATTTCCCGTGCTATGGGGTTTTCTTTCTCCAGTTTATGTGCGTCTCGGTGCTCTGTTTTTTTGTTTGTCTCTCTAGAATTTGAGATGGGTCATGCTTTTTCTTGATTTTGCCTTACTAAAGGTCTTGACTTTGCTACAAATGTTAATGGGCAATGCAGATGGCGAATTGTTTTTATCAAATTCAGTTTGGTCACAAATATGTATTCAGTGTTTCGGTTTACCAGCTTGGGATATAGAATGGCCACTGAATTTTGTTATTATTTGATTGATTGTTGGCTTGAGGCACTAATTTTTAAATGAAGAAGAAGAAAAAATGGATTTTAAAACATCTTAGCCTGTCTTTAACTACTTTCTAATTTTCGTTAAACCGTAGGCAACCATTATAAGCTAACATAACCAAGTCAATGTTTACTTTCCCATGTGCAAGTTATGAAATTAATGAAAATGTTCATTGAACTGGTGTTTCCAAACAGTTCCAGTTTTAATGGGCGAGACAGAGGTGACCACGACAAGCGTAAACGTCACCAAGAATGAGAAAAATGGGCACCTCAAGGCATTTGATCTGGTGTTTTCTAAAACTTTTCTGCAGGTTCCTCACAAGCTGCAGAATTGTCTAAAGGTCAGTCATTTTCACTAAAAGCTTGTGATTTTCTTATGGATATTGATTTGATATGTGGATTTAATACCCTTTTAATGTAACAGTCGCAGCTCAAGAGACTGGCAAAAGATGATGGAGTGAAAACAGTTATCTCTGTCCCTAAAAAGGCTACATCTTTGGAGGTTGATTTGGAGAAGCAGTTGCAGGCATGGAGAGAAAATCCTTCATGGGCTGATCAACCACCAGATATAAAGGTGAGAGATGTGCTTCCCTCTACCGAATTAGTTTCCATTGGTGTGGGACTAAATTGGCTTTGTCCTGTTGTAAGCTTGTTGTATGCCAAATGTGATTGGTAATGGACGTCAAAGAATGTTAATTCAATTTTTTAAGTAATATTTGTCATGTCCTTTGAAAATAAATATTTCATATCAATCAGGTTCTGACATGTATAGTCTTGATTTTTGACTCAATGCTCCATGTATATACTAAATGTTAGTGTGTAGCAAGCAAACCATGCTTCTGTTCCTTTAACATGGATACTTTATGTAGTATATGCTGGTTAAGAGAAATAATTTAGGCCAGCAACAAGAATGTTTTAGTGATTGCAAATATCATGCCACCATTCTTTTGGAAGGAGCATCTCAAGAGTTTATTGCTTCTCTGTGTATCTACTAACCTTAAGCCACAACATATTCTTACTCTTTACAGGTCAGTGTACCAAAAGGTTCTCTTTGCAACCTCAGTGTGAGGGTCAATGTTGGGTTGCCCCCAGATGCAGTATATAACATTGTAACTGACCCTGACAATAAGAGGGTTTTCAAGAATATTAAGGCAAGTGATACTATTTAATTGACTTTCTTTTTATTCGATCTATGTGGGTGTTTTTTTATTTTTTTCCCTACTCCCCTATCATGATGCATACTCTTTTATATGAAAGTGTATTCGCCAATTTGACAAGTTAGGTATCTGTCCCAGGAAGTGATATCCAGAAAAGTTTTGGTTGATGAAGGTTCTAGGCAGGTGGTTGAACTTGAGCAAGCAGCTTTATGGAGATTCCTTTGGTGGTCAGGGACCATTGCAGTTCATGTTTTAGTAGATCAAAACAGAGAAGACCATTCAGTAAGGACTTGATCATCTTCTTGTTGCTGTGACTTAAGAACTGCTTCTTTGTTGCTATTCCACATTCTCTCTCTTCTGTCATACATGTGCGTACCATAAGCCTCAACACTTATTTAGGCCTGGTGGGTGACGGAAACAGTGTATATGGATCAAGTACATATTATACAATTGTTGTTGCTATATTTACTTGATATTTTGAAGCAGTTTTCAACCAATTTGCTGAAGCTTCAATTTTCCCCATCTGTGGATCAGAGCTAAATTCTCTAGTTTTCTGATAGTTTACTCTTCTCATTTCACCCAAAAAAAGGCATTTCACATTTTCAGTGGCATTGCATGAAGTGGATATCAGGTTTGTGATGTTGACCCATCACATTCAGGATCTCCACTATACTTTATTTGTCTGCATTACATATATTAGTTAGAAGTGCAGGCCCATGGTTTGCTCCCATGTGGTCTGAGGTTCAAAAACCCCCGAAGGTACCTACCTAGCTATTTGCTAGTGTTTCCTGCCTCCCAAGATTTTTTTTTGGGGGGGGGGGCGGCCATGTGGATTGGTTAATTTCTGGGTATAAAAAAAAAAGTGTAGAAAGTAATGTTCTGGAACAGGCCGGTCAGTAATTCATTACTCCACCTAATTTGCTCTTATATCCAATGTAGGACATGACTGGGTTAAGTATAAATGATCTCTGTAATGCCATGGGAAAATCGGTTCTCTAATATCTAAGAATGACATTTGCCAGATGAAGTTCAAGCAAGTCAAAACAGGGTTTATGAAGAGATTTGAAGGCTGCTGGAGAGTGGAACCTCTTTTTGTCGATGAAAAGACCTGCTTTCCCTTCAAACCCAAGACATGGACAGATTATCATTCATGCACTGGAGGCAAAGGGAGGATTGGATCAAAGGTCAGCTTGGAGCAACTGATCCAGCCAGCTATTGTTCCACCCCCTCCCATTTCTTGGTATCTAAGGGGTATCACCAGCAAGACCACCGAGATGCTGATAAATGATCTGCTTGCTGAAGCTGCCAGAATACGAAGAGAATTAAACCCTGAGAAGTCTAATAAAGAGCTTGAAATGTCTCAGGAGCAGGAAATACTTAGTCAGGTTGATAATGTATCTAACATCAAAGAAAGATGGGCCCTGCGCAGGAGAAATGCAAAGCAATATCATCGGAGGCTACCGACTGCCAAATGATCCAACTTGTGTTTAGTTAGTAACTAATGCAAGCTCCTTATCTGTATTCCCTATTTATGGAAGTTGATATGTAAAAGGTCCATCAATATTTCTTGTATCTGTCAAGTGTAATGGCCCTTCAGCCCAGTGGAGACTCCTCTCCCTTTAGATGAGGGTGGAGGATGAGATCAAGGATTCAATCCTCGTGTATGTTGAATAGTGTTCTTGTTTGTCAAAAACTTCTTGTTGTATCCACCTATCTGCTAAATCAACGTTCCTTTGAAAGATGATGTCATAAATTGCAGCAAACATCAAATTAGATGGTTTGTATGTGTGTTTGTTCTCATTTATCTCTCTGGAACTTATACATGTAACGGGTGCAATGGGCAAGGACGTGTGTGCCTGCGACTATGACCGAATGACAGCTTTCTTTCTTTTAGTATTTGTATCCCAAAATCATAATAAGTGGAATAAATCTTGATTCTGGAAAAATAAAAACCAGAGGAAAATTGCTGCACACTGGCACAGTTAGCGGAAGAAGAAAAAAGTTTAAAAGCTAAAATTAAATAAAAGCCTGCAATGACAGTCAGGAATTCATTTTATTGAATAATGAAGCGCAGTTACAATATTTTGGAAAAGAAATACAAATTACAAAATCTAGACAGATGTTTACGACACATAAGTTACAGTGTACAATATATGAGTTCTCTCTCTTTCATCTGAATTTTTCTTCACTTTTGCAAACATGTCCCTAGTAATTTTATAGACAATGTTACATATGCTACGCAAGTTTCGAGTCATTGAGTTTCAGACTTTAGAAAGGCAACCAAGAGTTGCCTCTCAGTTCTCGTATCCAAACTCCAGGAGGAGAAAATCTAACGCAAACTTTTATGACAGGCAGATACTGCAATCTATACTTTGATTTTCATTCAATTCCCCGTTTGGTGGATCATGAATCTTATCTCCTCCACGGGATGCATCCACTGGAGATTGTTGCACCAACTGGTGGACCTTCAAGTTAAGAAAGCCATGCTTTTCATAGCTCATGAATGAACCCAAAGCTCCAAGAAATCCTTCATGTTTTAAGAACATTGCTTTTGCTTCACCTTTAGACCTGCAAAGAAGGATCAAATGAATGACATTTTAACCCAAAACCATGGGAAAAAATGGAAGAGTAAAAACAAAGCCAAATCAGGCAGAGTATGACGGCCTTCCTGGTGATTTGAACCTGAGGCCAGAATGGGAAGAGCAAATCTGCTCACAACCCAGAAAGGACCATTTTTGTGGCATCAACAAGGCATTGTATGCATGGGATCAAATTTATATTTTGAAGATTCTTTTTAGATAATTTATACTTATATTCGGAACATGAATCAGTTCTGATGCTTGCAAAAGAAAAAGAAAAAGAAAATCCATCATGATTACCAGAAATGAACAGCAACAGCAATCGTGTCCATGGTGTAAGCATGACCCCGAATGAAAAATCCAGCAAAAAATATCCGCTTGAGCCCGAATCTCAGTGCATTCAAGTATGAGATCTGGAGACAAGATAAATAAAGAAACAATATGATAGGCATGCTGACAAAAACAGTTATTAACTCTTATGGTAAAGGTTGACATAATCAAATAGTTAAAGAAATTTTATTCATTGCAAGGAAGTCATTTGTTTTTCACCATGCCTTAAACAGGTGATGACTTACCTGTCCAATATTATTTGAAATCATTCTTAAGAGGGATCGAGAGATATCTTCAGGTTTGTAATCTTCCAGCTCCTTGTTATCAGAAATTGCCTTGCCAAAGCTAGAAGCAATGGTGGTTGATGAAAGACCAATCTACGATCATCAGAAAGTAACGGTTGCAGTTAATAAACATGAGATGAAAGTTAATGGAAACTAGAAGCCCCTCATTATCTTTTAAATTTAAGAACCCTTTAACTTGACATACAGAAATACCAAAACCAGAAATAATTCATCATACTAAACGACAGAGGGACCTGTCTATCAAGAATATGCATTTACCTTTGTATAGTCCATTCCACCATAGATGTCCCCAACAAGCATGTCTATCACCCTATTATTTCCCCGATGACTTAACTCCAGCAACTCGTCAAAACTGAGACACAATTACAGCTTTGGTTCTTAAGAAAATCATATAACAAGAATATCAATAATTATAAAGATAAGCAAGAGAAAGCGTATACCTCTTGCACTTTGTTAAAAGCCTCCCCAAACCCCAAAAGGTGCCGCCACCAACATTGGTTCCACTTACTCGCTCAAACTTACCAGGTCCATCTACCTATATAAGCATAACACAGACGACATTGTCAAGCCTTTAAAAATTAAATATATGAAGCTAATTCAGTAACTAAAGCATCTGATTTTTACTATGAGAATACCTTGATCATACTGACACCAGAACCAATATTAACAAGCATATAGGGATATAGATCATCATGGTCAATCTGCACAAATTCCTTCTGACCATCCATGTATGTGAATGCTTCGGTGTGAACTGCCTACTTAAATAACAATCAAAATGTGAATGTTATTGTCAGGCAAGGAACTCATAATGCAAAAAAGAATGTCAATGATATTGTCGCCAGTTCTGTAACTGAAACAGTGCAAAGGGATTGTTTTTTTTTTTTTTTACTCTTTTAATGAATCTATATTGCACATAAGCCATATATTTCAGTATCCCAAAGAATCATAAATATCTCTACAGAAGTAGCTGAATTTTGCAAGTTCCACATTTTATGACTCATCCACATTTCTTTTCCTTCTGAAACAAAAAAAAGTTACTTCCTCTCGTCTTGTGCACGCTATTGCCAATCCCAACCCACACATCCTATGCAACACATGACAGGACTTAAGAAAGGCACCAACTTGTACATACCAATCTATGTATGTGGTATTAGGATCCCACCTTAAGCAAAAAATTTGATCCAGCCACAAGACAGTCCATTTCATCTTCCTTGTCAAGACAAATCCCAAGCTTTTCCTTAAAGAGATCCGTGTACTTGTATGCCCCACCACCAGTGGCCTTCTCACCATTGTCACAAGTTAATACATTCGCATACTCCAAAAGCACATTCCACAATCATATAGTACGGCCAAGGTAAAAAATCATTTTTACCTTAATAGTGCACTTCTCGCCGGCTGGAGCCCCATGTTTCTGGAAGCCTGAAATAATCTACAACCATAAGCACCCAGAAGTAGCAGAAATGATAACAAAAATTACAGTGCATCTGAAAGAAGCTGAGTGTGAGAGAATGAACAGCCATATTCAGGGAAAATATCATCTTCTTTCACATTTCGTTTTTGGAAGCTGAAATCTTTCAAGACTAAGGAAATTTCAACTGGGTTGATTTCCTCAATAAAAAATAAGGGTACTTTTGTTGAAGTTGCAATGCTCCAACGTTTACTTACAAGGATGGAGGGCATTTTCACAATGAATGTCAGCTGCTGTTAAGCAAATCAGAAGAGTAGTATGGCTTACACTTCTTCAGAAGCTCGTGAACCAATAAAAAATGCTAGTTTCAATCCAAGATTCCAACCTCATTACTTGGTTGAACAAAACAAGCTCAAATAGTCTCAAGCAGTAAAAATTAATCCCCGGAGCAAACATTCCCAAATTTGATAAAAAGGAAAGAAACATACCACTATGGCGAAGTTGCTTGGACCGAATGAAGTCTATGCAATCATTTATCTTGGCGGTTTCAAACTTCGCAAAATGGAGCTTCCCTTCAAGAACAGGACGGCCTTCATTGCCACTAGAAACTGCTACACTGTCCTTTGAAGAAGAAGAAGAAGAATCACTGTTTGTTGAGAAATAAACCAACTTTATCAGAGAGCCTGGCAACAAACAAAAGAAAACAACAGAAAAATGAGGAGAAATGAGTAAATGGAACTCAAGAAATCAGAAATCTAACAGAGGCCAGAAGATTATGAAGATTCAGAGTGAATTGCCTCCAATATCCAAAGCAAGATGGGAAATTTGAGCTTCCGATTTGATGGGTTCTGAAATATGTTTGCTTTCAACAATATCCATTTTGGCTCGGCCTCTCTCTCCTTTAGCTTTTCCTGCACCTCGAATCAAATTGTGCACTTGTTGGTCTGCAGTCTGCTGCATCTCTGCCTTGGAGCCATTTTATAAACGTTTGTGCTTTTTTGGTGGCTGCTGCTGCTGGTGGTCCTTTCACACCGAACTTCAATACCATGCGTTGGATTTTCTCGATCACTCTGTTGATGTTAAATTTCTAGCCTTTTGACTTTCCTGGGGGGGAAGGGTTCGTTGGCCTCGGTACCTACCTACCCTCGCCCTGAAGCCTTCCTATTGGGTATTTGGGTATTGGTCGAGGGTAGTTGTGTCATTTCAATGGGAGATCAATTTGTCCTCTCCACTCCACCCATATGAGAGATGCTATTTATTGACCGGAAGGCTTTAATTAGGTTTTGGCAGCATCGGAAGTTCAGAACCATCTTCATTTTAAAGCCCTTTGTATATTTGGATATATATATATATATATATATATATTTTTTCCTACTTATTGTTCTAACAATATTCATATGTAATCACTTCAGATGAATTCAATTTGTTATTGCATTTTGTCATTAAAGAATATTTGGCACCGTAATTACTTTATATTTGTATCTTTTCATCAGTAGTTACTATCGATTATTCTAAAAAAACATTGATGCACTTGCGTCTTTAACAAATCCACATAGGAATAGCCCGTTTGATTACAAAAATTTGTGATGCTTTTTTTTTAAAATTAAAACGTTGAAGCTCCACGTAACATTTTAATATCTCGATTTTAGATGCTCTTGCTTACCAAATCATAAATCATGTAATCTTCCTGACCTTTGTTAAAGGAAGAAAAAAAAAAGATACATCATCCATGTTATTATTATGTATAGAACTTGTGATAAGATGCTAGTCAATAATTGGTTAGTTGCTTGATTCCCACCAACACCTAGAGAAGTGTATTAATAGTAGTGCTTATATTTATATTCCAATCCCATTGTTTTCCAGCTATTTATATTTCTTTGTCTTGGCTCTCTCTCTTTACAACATTATCATAAAACATGAGTGTTTTTGTTAATTATTTTAACTCAATGTGTACTCTCGCAATCCTCTTAAAAATTTGACACGTGTCTATGACTATAGCCATAATTAGCTCTTTATTTTCTAATTCTTTAAAGTATTTGAAAACAAAAAATAAAATCAAATAATAATAAAATAACATTTTTTAAACTCTCTCTTTCTCTCTCCCCCATTGTCGACCCACCCCCACCCTTGAGGCTCTATTCTCTATAGCCACCGCCCTTAGCAACCCTAGCCATCATTCCCCCTGCCGCAACTCTAGACACCATTCCCTGCCTCAACTCCACAATTCCCTTCTTTACATGCATTGGATTGCAAATTAAATTAACTAAAAATTACCAACTTCAGCAGAGAGACTAAATCAATTTAGGACTAGCCTCTTTTGATAGCTCATCTTACAATTTCTTATTAACTCATGAGTCATCACCATCCTCTCTTTCCATTAAGAAGTCTATATGACACTTTTGACACATCGGTTGGAGATGCTTTAAAGTGATGAGCAAAAAATACTCCCATCATAAAACACCACGAGCTTTTCATTATTTTGGATTTCCACTACACCCAACCCAAATTCGAAATTCCAATTAAAATGCAAAATTGTAATATTATATTTTCCTATTGCTCATTATTAATTAATTATTTATATTAACTGAAGCTATTAAAACGTGCCATTTACTGATCAAAATTTCAGCTTGTTAACCCTCTTTCAAATCTGGGGTCGTTGACTTCGGTCAATTTGATCTGTATGGTTTTGTTGACTTCAATCAATTTGACCTAGTTTCTTTATAGGTAAGTCCAGAGTCCAGCACTCGTTAGTTGACTTCCACTTTTAGTGCTGGCTTCAATCTTAATGCATCCACGGTCTAAACCTTTCTGGATCAAATCGGACGGTACAAATGAATCAGAATATATTAGTTACGAGATCCAAGAATAGGCCCAAGAATGTTACAATTTCAAGCAGCCCACGTCCGTGTCTTATTCAGGTGGGCTCAAACGCAGGCCCATTAATATTAAACTGGGCCCACATCCAAGCCCACAATTCAAAACATGCTTCTTTAGATAGAACGGCGAGTGAGGATGTATACATGCTACATTCTCGCACGGGACGGCGGGAGTTTCATTTTCGATTTCTCTCCCAAAATCCAAAAACACAAAGATGATTATTGCTTCAGTTCGAGACCTCTGCCTGCATGTGAGTTTCAATCTCAACCTAATCTCCATAGCATTTCGATCGATTCGATTGTGTTTTTTCTTTCTTTTATATAAAAACTTATATACATGCAATTACAGTTGATTTCTTCTGCATTTCAACGATGCCATGCTTCGGAGGACCTTTGCAGGCTCTCCGTCATTCTCAAGCGCTCTCCACAGTCCGATCCCCACTCTGTTCTAATTTCAGGTATCTCTGTGCGCTTCTCATTCTGAATTCGGATTTTTATATTAGAAATGAAACGGTGTAGTCTAAAGAAATGTGGCGAACAATGTGAGTGATTAGTAAAATGACGAAGTTGTCCTTGGTTTCCGTACGAGCAGTTTCCGATACGGGTGTGGGAAGCTGCTTGGAGGAGTTTGGAGGTGTAAAGCTTCGTAAGGAGGCTTTTGGCGCGCAGATTTGGGGTAAGTAGAAGACTCGAGTGAATTGACCAAACTGCCTGGCTAGCGGCTTTGTATATCAGTTTTAATTTACATAGCAGCTTCTTGATGCAGATGGATTGCTTTTTGTCACAGCCACCAGTGAGTCATCATCAGTTGCATTACCACCATGCTTTGTTTTGATTAAAACGATGAGTTTTGAACTTTCGGTTTTGACAGGCTGAACTTGCGAAAATTGCAGGTATTGCTGATGATGAAATATATCACTACCAGTTCAATCTAAAAGAAAATGTGTCTGCCAGGAGGTTGACCAGGCTACCTTCAAATCCTAAGAATGGACTCAAATTCAGGCATGCAAATCACTTCCACTTTTGTGCTGCTGAATATTTTCTTTTATTTATTTATCTTTCAAAATTATGGTCTAAATTTCTTCATGTTTTTTTCTTTTGGGTTTCCAGTGGGACAGAAGTATGTCTATCAATTATCGAAAGCATTGATGTTTTGGTGGCAGAGTTTACTCTCTTCTTTCAAAAGATCCTCATTCTAAAGGTCCCTGTAAGATGAGATCTACTTAGAAATTAATGCTCTATGTGTCAAAAGCTTTTCAAGTTAGCAATCATATTGTATTTCACTGAAACATTGTTGTAAGAAGCTATTGACAATGTGCCGCTGAAGTATCGGTTAATACTTGGAATCTACTTTGCAGCAATCTTGCATGTTTTACTTGGAACCTTGCACGTTTTATCTACTTGATATAATATGTGGACAGTAGTGTGTCTAACTGCAATGGTGACTGCAGCACTAGTTAATCAATCAACTTAAATTGTTTCTTTTTTCCCCAGAATGTTGCAATTGAATTGGTGGTTGAACATGGGCATGATCCTGGATCCAGATACGTAAATGTTTTTCTAGCGAATGAATGCAATCCTTTGTCTATTCCAGCCTCAAATCTTGAACGTTTAAAGTCCGGGCTTGAAGATTATGTTTTAAAGCATGGGAATACATTAAGCACAAAATGTGAGTTGTGCTTCTCAAGTTGGTAAGTTACTATGAAGTTCATGCCTTCTTCTTCTCTATTAGGTTCAACTTGCCATTGACTGAAACGT
Source organism: Prunus mume (assembly GCF_000346735.1). The sequence continues at coordinate 18,506,663 of NC_024127.1, forward strand.
TAGTAGAATACGTCAGACTGCAACTGTTTTATTAACTGGTTGGAGATTCCATGGCACAGAAATTGAAAGTTCCTTTTCTGAGTCTTAACTGCTACTTAAACTCTTGTAAGGGAGCATCTCAAGGTTGGTAGTGGAGTAGCATGTTGTACAGAAGGCCGTAAGTATTCTGGATCAGTAATGGAAGCAGTGATTGTAATAAGTGAAATATCAGAGGTAGCCAGTACTTGCCCGAGGACACATGGCTCAAAAACAGAGGTTTGTCTGATCATTTTTGTTCTGCTGTTTATCAATTCCTTTTACTTTATTTTAACCGTAAAATATGTAGCAGTCACTTGTGAGCCTGCAGATGCATGCTTAAAAATCCTTGTGATTGGCAGCAGTTACATAACTGATTGCCCTTCCAGTCTTTGTTGGAATTTTGCTTTGGTTCAATCCAACATGTGTTTATTTATGTATGGAATTTTTATAAGGCAATTGGTGAACTCCTTTCTCAACTTATTTGCCTCTATAGAACTTTCAACTTTGGATTGGGTGTGATCTGTATTGTCTTGAGGTATGATGTTATCTGGTACTCGTACGTCATCACAGTGAAGGGATAAGTTAATATCGCCAAAACCATGTGCAAATGACTTTAAGCATAGGACTGACCTTGTTGATGTTGAAACTAATGATGATAGCAAGGAACCTAAAATAAAGTTATGGTCATCAGATAAAGCTATAAGTAAGGTCTAAGAACATTACTGATAATTTAAACTTTTATTTAAGAAGTATGCTTTCTTTAGTTCTCATCTGGAAAAGATAATAATATTACAGAAGTGACAAATGCATTGTTTTGCTTTTTGTTTTTTAGTGGGGAAGTGTATTGTTTTGTTTTTGTTAATGCTCGTATTCATGTTTTCTTTTCTGAAGTTTATTCTTAACTTGGATGAAAATATTCATTTTCAGGTTTTGTATTTTAAAGATTTCTCACCTTGCCCAATCCCTCAATCTTCTTTGAAGGCATTAACTAGCATTGACTGGAAAAGTTATGGCTTGAGCTTTGGGAGTGTTGTGGTTCAGGGTGGCTTTGCATTAGTGGAATGGGAGAACTTGCCCCCCTATGTTCAAATTGATATTGTCCTGCACCACTACCATGAACAATATCCATATTTGGATTCGATTCTTAATTTTCTTTGATATGGTTAACTTCCCCCATGCATGCTTTTCATTCTGGTTCCTTCCAAATATGCCATATGTTATATGCATATGCCTATTCCTTGACATACTGTCAAGATTACAATACCATCAGGAAGGCTGAAGACACGACGTGATCAGAATCTTATTAAAAAAGCAATTAGACTGGCATTGGATGATTTGAAGGACAATTATGCTGGAGTTCTTCTAAGTGCCCAAGCCCTGAAGGTAAATTTCTCACTCTCACGACTTTCTGTCAAGTTTGAAATTTCTAGCATAGTGGTTCTTCTATGAGATAAATGACTAGAAAATTGCACTATAACTAGGTAATGCCGTCAGTGGTTACTCTCTTACACGCAATTATCCTATATTGGGTCTTACTTTTCGTCTTTATTGCTGGAATTGTCTTACACGCAAACATGTTATAAAAATTTAGATTATGCAGCAAAATGTCTGCTGAATATTCAATATCCGAAGGTAAACTATTCATTCTGGAGTGCTACAATTCTTATCATTAAAATGCTTGAAATGAAGTTGAATTCCCTAATTATTTAATATTTCCACCAAAATTTAGTTTTATGTCTTTGTTGTATGTGATCATACCTTGTGTGGTTGGTTGTTACCACTCTGTCAAACTCCATATGGTAGATATATTCTACTTTTAAATGACAGATGATGCAATGGTGTGGAAACACCTGAAACCTGAATTTTCCTCTTAACAGTACATCCGTAGACTTTGATAGGCTCTCATTTATTTTAACTATAAATTCATTTTATGTTATTATAAGCTCAACTGTTTTCTTATATAACATTATCCTATTTAAGGGTTGAAATAGTAAGATCAAGATCAATTTTATATGTTTTCTGGTATTTCAAAATCAACAAGTTTTTCTTCTAACTTCTGTTGAGTTTTCAAAAGCTTCTAGTACATCCCATGCAGCAATATGTTTGTATTATTAAATGAAAAATGGTTAAGCATCTTTGTTTAATCATTTGCTGCGTTGGCTTAGCAACGCTATGGCCCCCTTTTAGTAGCTGACTTTTACTGATTGCCTTGGTTTTACAGATTCGCAGTTTTGCCCCTGATCTTGCGAAAACAATTTCTAGCTTAATCTTGTCTTCCAACGACTCGGAATTCCGAAAAGAATGCTTTTCTTTTCTTGGCTTGCCATCTCAAGGAGTTGGAGGTGAAGTTGTTGAAGATTGTATAAAGGAAAGGCTCATTACAGTTGTAGAAATGAATGATAGAGATCCCCAGAGAAGCAAAGAAATCCCAACATTTCTTTTTGAAGATGATCACATGCAAGACTCGGGATCTCAAGATGAGGAATTTGAAGTAGAGGATGCTTTTAGCTCCATGGACGTGTTAAAATGCAACACGGTCTGATTTACCAATTGAGGTGATTTGTTCATATGATTATGCTAAATCATGTGCCATTGTCGTTTGACGCAAATGACCATAAGTAACAATCGTTTAATGCATTGATCGCGTGATTAATTGTCCTTTAGGCCATCTTACTTTTATCAGCTGTGGTGTTGTTTTTATTTGTGACCTGTCACCTGTGGTTGCACTTGCTTTTGAAGTCTCTGCAAGCCTTTGGGCCGTTTTTGACATAAACTTGAGGATGATGTGAGGGCTTGCACTAGAGTGATTCTTCTGTGCGGCTGTCATATATGGCATCACACTCACGAGGATGGGACCAAAATACACGGTCCAGTCTTTGTGAGAGCGATCGCACAACTATGTAGTCTGAAAAACCATTTCGAAAATCTACAGCTGAGCAAAATCGAATTTGTCGATTTATCTGATGGCCTTGGCACCTCGGTCCAGACCCATCATAAGACTGCCACGTGTATGGGAAGAGAGTTCCCTCACCCATACAGAAAGGTTGGAAGGCACAGCCAATTGTATGAATTGGGCTGGGATTATTAATCGAGTCCGGAGTTTCAGTCTGAGTTTTGAACCGAGTTGAATTTCAGTTTTATGTCAAATGGCATTGGGTGTGTGGTAGAGAAGAGTTAGGATTCATGTTTTATTGTGAGCCCACAAAATATATATATATATATATATATATATATATAATATCAAATACACTAAAATATGTATGTATTGTATATATTACGTGTAAGTATTAATACAGTAATTAAGTCATACAAAATACATATTCTCATATCATATAATATATTTTTATATGTATGTGATTTCTGTAAACTGTCACGACCAAGAAAATAAGGCCAAGCAAACCAAGCATCCTAATTAATAAAGAGTATATATTATAGATGTACGAGCCAAAAAGAGGAAAAACTGATGATCACACCATTAACTTCTGAACA
>NC_024127.1:18510187-18565670 GCF_000346735.1 Prunus mume
GGAATGTAGGAGATGGCAGGCTCAGGCATGGAAGCCATGATCGATGACCTCGCGAAAGCTTCTTCCTCTGCATCAGCTGGGTTTTCAGCCTTGAAGTCCAGGGTCTCATCATTATAAACTTCCCACCATTTGGCCACTAACATCTTGATGTCCTCTCTGTCCATGTTAGCTTCCTTCCCAGTATACCTCCACGGTTTTGATCCCTATAATTAGTCGTACAGATTAACAAGATTGAGTTAATTAATGAGGGACTAATTATGTGTCATGGTGTGCTTAATCAATCTGTTAAAAGAGTACTTACAGCAGCACAGTAGTGAACCACGTTTACTTTATCAAGCTCCACGTTCTCGGGGTGGCGCCAAAGCATGGCTAGAACTAGATTGTATACAAGTGGGATTGGTTTGTATGTCTTTTGGAAGAACATGTTCAAGAAGTCCTGTCAAAAATGAGAAACAAAAAAAATTCATTAATTACAAAAACAAGATTCATATTTATCACACATCGCATATATATGTACTTGATCTAATGTAACTTACTTGCTCCGCAAAAGGGGTGGGTGGGACGATTTGGAGAGTCTGGAGAAGGCTGTCATAGGTCAACCGGCTAGGCTCGAACACGAACATCCCGGCGTTGAAGTAGAGAGGAGGAGGGGAGCCCAACTCAGCAGGCCATGAAACCTTATCAGGGCACTGCTGGCAATACCCAACTTTGTATTGTGATGAGTGGCTCCATGTTTTCTCACAGAAGCAGTCCATCACAGCATAGAAGTAGCCATCAGGCGTGTCAAACAGATGATCTATGTTCTCATACACTTGGATATCCGCGTCCAAATATATCATTTTGCTGTACTCCTCAAACTGTACATATAATATTGCAATCATAAGATTTATCGGATCGATAGTCTAACAACATAACATATCAGATATCGCTACGTGAAAAACATAGACGCGAAGTAGAGGTAATCTTGTATGTACTTACATTCCAAATACGGAGCTTGGAGTAGTTGATGACATAGTAGGCCATTGCAAACTTGATTTGGTTCTCCGGAGGATAAATTGGTTCGATCTCACGGACAATACAACCCTGAGACCTTAAGATCTCACGGTGCTCCTCAGGGACGTCAGGCAATATGGCAACCACAAGAGGGTGCGCACTCTTCACTTTGCGCAGACCCTTAGCCAATCCCACAACCCCTTTTACATAATCGCCATTGCCGGCTAAAAACGTCACAAAGGCCCCCTTAGAATAGGCTGCAGAACTTAGCGTTGAGACTTTGCTTGTGGCCTGGTACACATCTACTGGAACTTCCGGGGGGGCCATTGCCTAGATTTTGTGTCTGCTTATAAGATTTTGGGGTGATTAGAAAAGTTTTAGGGTGGTGGTTTGATGGAAAACAAGATTTGGTGCGTTGAGGAGTGTGGGGAAAGTAAATTAGCTACACTGAGGAAGCCACCTACAAACCTTTTGTTCCTGAGTTGTGCATTCCACCCTTTGGATGTCTTAAATAGACATCAAATGAGCACTAAATGCATGTAATATGAAACCCCAAATGAAACTCAAATGCAAAGCATGGCCCTATTTTGTTTTTTTAATTAATGCTTTATTGGAGTTTAGGATGGTATTGGAGAAATGAATAAATAAATAAAACAAGAAAAGAAATGAATGAACAAGGTCTGGTGTTCAACCTACCATTCATCTATATAGCCTTATCATCAAGAATCAAGATGGATCGCTGAGATACAATGGGAGTTATTTAGTGTCATGGTCAATAGAAATATGGAAGCTTTCATACACACACCAAGTGTTTTCACTATATTTTACTTGTCGACTGATATCGTTTATTCAAATCTGACTCTACTCTAACTTCATTTATTTTTAACGAGTAAGATTTTGACACGTACACAAGCACATCATTTGATGAATTGCTATTAAGAAAATGTAGGTATGATGATCAAGTGGGAGTCATTTTCCTTGGTGGAAAAGATATGTTTAAGAAAGTTAGCATCAATGGGGTGGAGCAGTCGGTTGAAGTGGGACCTTTGATATGGAAGTGAATTTTGAGGTCGACCGGATTTAGGGGGGTTTTTCAGTCAGCGGTTTCTTTTAACATCCACTAATTTGAAACATGAGATGCAAATCCAGCAGAGAGTCATGGTCAATGGCCAAAGCTTATTCATTAACCCAAACTATTCTAGATTTTTCTTTTGTTTAAGGTGAAACATTTAAGACATGATTAATACATCATGCTTTCTTTTGGTGGAACACAAACATCATAGAATTTCAGTAACTTAGAATGCCAATAAAACACGTTGATGAATGTATGATTAACAAGATTAACAAAGATTGATTAACTTAATCATTGGGAAGAGTAGTGCTAATTGACCTAAGTATATTCTTCTACATACCAATCCGCAAACGGCATTATTTATAACAAAAACAAAATAAAAGAAAATAACAAGATTGCTTAGGACAATAATATAACAAGATTCTTAGTCGTTTTGAAGGCGATTGGTTCACTAAAACCCAAATATATTTTGTCCATAAATTTAACCAAATTTTAAATTAGGTTTATCAATTTGATGAACTTCTTTAATTGTTAGCTTTATCATTTTGATGAACTTCTTTAAGTTTCTCCTTTTTCTTTTGGGCTTTTACTGCAGACACCAGCACTCAGCAAAATTTTGTTTGCCATGGCATTTCTCACATACATACGTTTCTTGAAAGGAAAGTAATACTTCAATCTAGAAGAATGTTTAACGGCAATATTTCAACAGATGTAAGTGTGGTCAAAAGAACCAAAGAGTAAAATGGATTTTAAAATAAATATAAAATGGTTGGCTAAAGCTAATGTTGAAAAAAAAAAAAAAAAAGGTCTCCAATATATAAAATATGAATAACGTTTTAAGAGCATCTCCAACTGATATTTTAAATTGCCACATGGACATAAAATGACAAAAATTGAAGGTTAAAGTTGCTCAAATCGAGTAGCCAAATCTTACATAGATTTGAAAGCCGGAAGAGATATGTCAAAAATAACATATCAAAAAGCTTGATGTCAAATATCATTTTAATAATTTTTTAGTCATGGACCCCACTATCATTTTATTCTCTTTAAAAAAATTATGCATCATTTGGGCTCCATTTGTTTTTAAAAATATAATAAAATAATCTGATATTTGACATTTTGGGTGAGAGTTAAATTTTTTCCAAAATATCAAATTGCCACATAAGCTATCAAATTCAAATTTAACATTTTTGCAATTGACATCTCTCTTAGAAATGCTCTAAGAAAGCAACATTTGCTTGTCACATGAACATTATAAATAATAAATAAATAATAGAAAAGGCATTGCAATATTTTTTTTGGGTCAGAGTTAAGGAGGGGAGAGGGGAGGAACTCACATACACAGGTGTAGTGGAGGTTTGAATCCAAGACAACTTGGAAGTACACGAAAGATACGGGCCAATCGAATTAACACCCCATTAGTTTTTTCTTTCAATGTTGAATGAAATACAATAAAAAGGTGAACTAGTCCCCTTAAGATGAATGTAAAAGAAAAGATCAATTAAGTCGGTAGTACTATAATTTAATTAATTAACATTATCTAATAGAAATATCTGTCCCTTTTATTACATTACAATATATCATCTGAATCTGAAAATATCTATGGATAACCATGCACTAAGAAAGAAAAAAGAAACATAAACTACTGTAGTCGCTGAGCAATCATATGATTCCAAGTAGGTATTAAAACTTGGTCCAAAAGTAGATATTAAAACTTGGTAATATATTCATATTTGTCACTTGATATTACTTTTATTATTATAAGCTTAATATGCACACACCAGTCCTGAAACCCCAAAGTGGAAGCATGTCTCCATGAATTAAGCAGAATACGCAATTGGGCCTACCATGACTGGAAGGACAAACAGAGAAAGAGAAAGAGAAAGAGAGAGAGAAAAAGAAAAAGAGAAAGGAAAATGCTTGGATCAAACGTACTTGCTCAACAATCTTGATCAATCTTCAAATAAACATGCAATGCAAGTTAAATGGCATGGCAGAGCAAGAGTAGGGGGCTCTTTTTTTTTCTTTTTTCTTTTTTTATGAACTAAAGTTTAAGAGGAGATTGGCTACTTTCACTCACTACCAGCACCAGGGCAGACCCATAATCTCAAGCCAGAAAGAATTATGCGTGGCACCCAACTGCCAGTTGTCACCAATATGGATTTATGTAGAAAATTACAAATCACGCACCAACGAGAACTGCTGGCAGCGAGACTCGAACACTAATGGGGCTATACACAATGCAAGGACCTTACCAACTGGACTAATCCTCGTTGGCAGAGGGTTCTCTTTATTATGAGTTAATTTGGCCTACAAGTTGAGCTTTAATTTGGCCTACACTGTTTTGTTATCTCCGGTCAATCACGACACGTCATGCGTAATAACTTTTCCACTTGGGAGGAATAGCAAAAAAGTGCTATCTCCGTTTTATTAAGGCTAGACATGGTCCGATTAGGCCCGGTTCTCACTTAAAACCATAATCGAAATCAATTGTTCATTCAGTCTGATCCGATTAGGATTTTCACTAAAATAATTGAAAGAACTAGACCAACTCAAACCGGTTTAGATTTGGTTCGATTCCAATCTATATGGTTTGAGCCGACTCTTGACACAAATTTTTCTCATGTTCTTAGTCTCCAAATATAAAGTTCCATGGACAAGCATAGCATGCGCCTTCAACTTTTTTGACTGCCCAAAAATGAGTGAAGGAAAACTGCCCTGCCCACCCAATTCTTAATTCTTAATTCTCTAGGCTTTACCCCATAACCTGGATCCACTAATTAACCAAAAAAACACAAACATTGTTGTTATGTGGGGATATTTGTGTACAACCTTCACCTATCTATCATCTCCAAGTGGAACAAAAATGGGATTTTTATTATGAGTGTGAGGTCTCCCTTCTCCTCTGGAGGGTCCCAAACCAAACGAACCAAAACATGGGACCTCAATTAATAAGCAACTCCTTCAATTCAAGTGTGGTTCTGCATTACTCGGCAATATGTATACATTTGAAACATGTATCCAAAATCCAACCAAAACCAATTACAACTCAGAGCAGTTTTGAAAAAATAAAAAATAAAAAAAGGAAGGAGGCATCTATTGAAATCCAATTACAACTCCGAACTGTATCCAAAATCCAACCAAAAGCTCAAATGTATACATTTGACCAACCATTCTTTCTATCACAATATAACCATTAAAACGTCCTAAATGAAAAAGACCACTCCCAGAAGAAGGAAGAAATAGATGATTTAACAACAATTCGATCGTCTTGTCTCAGAAAAAAAAAGAACTAGATAATATTCACCCCTGCATCCAGAATTTCCAGTCCACAAAATGACTCCCCAATAGGATCACGCCTGCAATTAAAAGGAATATAAGAAATCAGAAGGAGAAGTCGTATCTCACAAAGTTCCAAACAATAATTAACTACTTATTTGAATTTCCACAAAGAGAACTGTTATGTGCAACTTTCAAACTTAGAATTTGACCGTCATCCAAGTCAGACAACAACATCAAAGGCTGCCATGATGCTCAAAATTTTAAAAAACAGTGAAATAGAAAATAGTTTACCTTGTTAGCAATGTTGTTGGAGAGCCAATCCAGCCCCTCATATAGACCCTCTCCAGAGGTTGCACAAGTGCTCTGGATGTACCTGAAAAACCACACAATCCATATTAGACTTATATAAATGTTATAAAAATGAATCACACAAGGGAAATGAAGCTCATAAAGATTACCAGTGACGCTGTCTGAGAGAGTGGAGGCCAAGCTTATCAGTAATTTCAGCAGCATTCATTGCATTGGGAAGATCTTGTTTGTTAGCAAATACAAGCAACACAGCATCTCGCAGCTCATCCTGAAACCGGATTATTCAAATTAAGCTAAAATATGGAACAGAATATAAATTATCCCAATGTCTACAACATCAATCAGATAAATCCTGGAAAGTGAAATGGGGGCAGGTAACAGGAACAAAAGATTCAGCCTTCAAATTCATAAGAATTAAATTGCTCAATACAAAGCCAACACAGCATAGAAGATTAGCCATGTCTATAGAATAAGCAGTTAGTTTCCTCGCTAACAAGTTCATTTTGAAAGAAAATTCAATGACTACTTTGCAGAGATCCAACACGCATCAATAGCACACCACCAAATTGCAAAGCACGCTGCCACTTAAGCCACTGGCTGATCAGCTCCAACAACAGAAATATAGGTGGATCTTTATCATCTCTATTTTGTAGAAGACCTAACATTGACATACCTCATTCAACATCCTATGCAATTCATCCCTTGCCTCAACAACACGGTCTCTGTCATTGCTATCCACAACAAAGATAAGACCCTGTGTGTTCTGGAAGTAATGCCTCCACAAAGGTCGGATCTGAAAGTAAAGAAAGGGTTTTAATCCACAAAGGTCAAATCTTTTAAAGCCATACTTAAATAAAAATAAAGTATTAACAAACTCTGAAATCATCACTTTAAACTTCTTTTAATAACTGTACATCATGGAAACAAGAACTAAACTCCATACCTTGTCCTGACCCCCGACATCCCAGACTGTGAAGCTGATGTTCTTGTACTCCACGGTCTCCACATTAAACCCTGTCAATCAAGTATTGTTTTCTTAATCCTAAAATTGCATATTTAATGAACTTTATAAAGGAACAGGAGAATCTTCAAACTGAAAGCAAACAGGGGATAGGGAAGAAAAATTATGTGCCCCCTTAGGTTTTGACCAAAATATTTATATTTGCATTCATTCTTCCCAAAAAAGAGAGGGGAAAACTTCAATAACAGTTAAGTTGTGGAAGATAATCTTAGTTGCAAACTCATTGAACTTCAAGATGATTTAGGGTACAACAAACAGGCACGATCATCATCACCATTGCTATTAAATCATGTAAGGAACAACATTCTACTTTCAGATCTCAAGCTACATTTAACATAATTAGAATATACACGTCAGTATTTTGCAATTTCGTCTGACAATTTCATTTCCATCACGTCATAGTTAAGCCATATCAATTTCATTTCCATCAGATCTTCATATGCAGAATTCTATGAAGTATAACAAGAATGAGCACAGAATTGCCTCGGTCGAGGAAGAAAGAACTCACCAATGGTGGGAATTGTTGTGACGATCTCACCGAGCTTGAGCTTGTAGAGGATGGTGGTCTTACCAGCAGCATCAAGACCAACCATCAGAATTCGCATCTCTTTCTTGGCAAAAAGCCGACTGAAAAGCTTCGTGAATGTAAGCCCCATTCTGGCTGTGGATCCCTACACATTGAGAGGCACCAATTCATTTGCACCAACAGATCAAACACTGATAAAGACAAAGGAATAACGCTCTGAAGCCAAACGATTGCAGTTGATATCATCTAATCAAATCTAACTCAAAACTAGGCAAAGGAGCACTCAAACTAGCAATTATGCGCATGCAGCAACAGATCGAGCGGATCTGGAGACAAAGTCTAAGCTAACACCATAGAGATGCAGAAAATCCATGAGAGCTCCTCATGCATTGTAATTGAACCACCAAAAGTAGCATTAGCAAATTCGAGCATAATCATAGAGATCCAAATGATTAAAACACATGATCTTCGGATCAGAGTAAAACAAACTAAACGGAATTCAGGCATATACGAAATAAACATTAAATTGGACCAGAATCGAAAAAAGTAGCGCGAAATTCAAAACAAAAATTGCACGAAAAAGTTGTGAAATCGAACCGAGAATGAATCAAATGCGAGAAAATTCAGAGAATTGTTGAAGCGCAAGAGAAGAGAGGTCGAGATCTGAGACTTGAATTTTACCTTCGATGAGCTTTCGCGGAGGGATCTTAGTTAAAGATGGAGATCGAGGGAGGGAGAGAGCGGAGGGGAGAGAAGCTTTAAATCAACGCGTGAATGTGGAGGTGAGGATCGTCAACTAAGGGGTTTATAAACTCCAAGACTATTTTCTGTACTTGGAGTAAACTACGAAAATGCCCCTGATATACAGCGTAAATGTTAAGCCTGCGGGTGATATAGCCTGCCCAATCAGCAACCGCCAAGTCATGAATATTATTTTCTTGCATGATTTTGAACGACGGCAGATCCGGACTCATCACCCCACCCCCAATGTTAACAATGTTCCGTAGGATTTTAATTTATTTTTTTTTATAAATGCTCCGTAGGATTTAATGCAAAGCAGTCACCACCACCACCAAACCAAACGGATTTTATTGTTCCGACAAATATTTAAATTTTGATAAATAAAAGAAAAAGCGTCGCTGGTGGTTCAAATTCAAAGTCAATTTTCAATTTTGAAAGGCACAGAATTGAACGTGCAGCTAAAATTAAATAAACTATGCGCATCAAACGACATGCAGTTCAAGTTCTTTTTTTTCAAAAAAATATTCTTTACCTTTTCATCCGAATTTATATTTGATATCTGTATTTCTACAATATTTTTCACTTATGAACATAATTTTTCTCCTTTGTGTTAATACTTGCAACCATATTAACCGCGTTACAAATTGATCCTACTTGGCAACTAAAACGGGCATAAAAGGAAATCAATTAATTTATATACAGGTATTCAATTAAGTTTATTTTTTTGGGGGTATAAAGTTAGTCGTTTAAGTTACATGCTGCATCTTGAGTCTTTCTTTGACCAAACCTACACCAGAAGGTGAAAGAAAAATACAATTTATATACAGCTATGCACAATATTGCTTCCTCTGTTTCAAGCATATCCCTTTCATCTTGATGGAGCTCTCAGATCTGGACCTGTAAAAAAATGAAATGACTTACGTAAATTCATTTTATTGTGTATGGATTTATGCATCTAGAGTAAGAGATCTGAATTTGAAATGTATATTATTTAACGAAAACTTATTCGTATGAATTTCTTATGTTAATGACGTCCTCGACATGAAAGAGGGTTTCCATTGAGTCCATTTAAAAAAGTAGCTCCACATCAGAAAAATTCAAATACAGACATACATGCAGAACGGGCGCCACACACAGTAAAATCAGCCAAAAAAAATAAACCCACTCCAGCATCAGGGGCAGCAAGGTTCAAAATAAGCTGAACTCTTTTGCAGAGAATGCAACAACCGAAAACAGAGAGAACAGAAGTAGAAATTACCGATAGATTTCAAAGATGTAGACGGCACCCAACTTATTTTGAGGATCAGCGCCAGTATTGAGCCCACCGATGAATGGTCTCGACCATTTGAGGAAACAATGCACTAACACTCTCATTGATTAAATCCTGGAAAAAATGTATGCAGGCTTCATCGTCCAAATCCAACCGGAACTTCTCCTGGAGCTACATTATATCAAAAGAGTCGCAATCAAAACAAAAGGACAGATTTTTTTAGACTGAAAAGAAAAAATAAGATTACAGTCATAAAAGAACCTTGAGGATGCCCTTTTCAGGATCCGAAGCTATGTCAGGAATGTTGGAACCCGCCATTAGATGAAACAGGTTCAAGATTAGGTTACTAGATTTGCGAATAATGTTGTATGCTTCACAACAGTAGGATTTGAACCTGGTATAGTACTGGCTGCAGAAGGAATAAATGTAATCAACCCTTTGTATTCTTGTATGCTAATGTTGCACCCCGTATGATATGGATTTCATGTCATAAATTCAACTCCATCTAGCAAACACGACAAAAAATAAAAGCATCGAAGAGAGGAAGTTAATCGTGAAGTACCTTTCAGCTCCACCCATAGCCTCAACCATTTCTTTGCATAGCTTCATTGGTGGTGGAAATGGCTTTGGATCACGACCAAGAATGAAGCCAAAATCAACATGGAAAAGACGTCCATCATCTCTAAGGAGAAGGTTGTCAAGATGCCTACAGAAAAGACTAATGTTAAAATATGCTGAATGCACAATCAACAGCCGTGGTGCAGATATAGTGCTTCAGGCCAACAAATAATTAAAAAAAAGATACACAGTACAAATATTTGGTACAATTAACCGATTCAGAATGGTTAACTAGACGTATGGCAGAAATATAGAACTTGAGCAAAGAAAATGATCCTATGTTCCAAACTTGTATAATGCTCATAACTCTTTACCCATTGTTTTCTTTTTCTTTTCTTTTAGGTGTGGTGGTTTTCCTATAATATTGTAACATCACAAAGTTTCCTTCCAAGAGTACAAGAATATTTTGAACACATGGACTAGAAAAGTAAACTAGGGATCAAGATAGTTTCAATGCACATGATAATCTTTGAATCTTTACCTGTCTCCAATGCCCAGTATATATGTGATAACAGAGTAGCCAGCGCAGCTCTTTATAAATGTTTCCAGACAGGTGGCAGTAATGCCAAACGGTCCATGCTCATCTGGATGAAATTTCTGCAGGTAGCTTGTGATGCTTCTATGCTCTGAGAGAATCTGGAAAGGAGAACATTTTACCAATTATAACAATTTTACAGGCTATGATCAAGATAATATTTCATTTGGAAACAAAACTGAAAGAAAATACACAGCATGTTTAACATTGTTGTGGTCAAAATTAGTAAACAAGTCAAGATACAACAAAACAAAGACATCAATTACTGTAAGCAGTGAGAAGACATCCCCATCCAAGAGGCATCTTTAAAGGACTTAATACCTGTGCTAATGAACGGGATGGTATGAATTCCAGCATTCCTTCATCTTGCCCAGTCGCAAGAACCCTATATGGAGTTAAGTGCAGATCAAGATTTTCCAATTTCAGCAATCGGTCCATGAGATATACCATTTGAACAACCTACAGGAACCACAGATCCATTTAATCAGGTTCTCATGTCTGTGCATGTGCACACGCACAAGCGTGCTTGTGTGAAGGAGAATACTTACCAATTGATCTTGGCGAATATCATCCCCCTTCTTAAAGATGATTTTGCAATTTCCCCCATTTGCTGCTCGGAAAGTCAAACGTAAAGGATGCAATGCACTTTTGAATATTGATGACTCAGATGGCACAATCCCAGTGATGAGGACTCCTGGAGCCAGTGGTGATCTTATTGGCTAGAAAAGTCATAGACCAACACAGTCAACATAGGAAATGATACAATTGGAGAGGTTATATGGAACTCATAGTTTAATAGATAAACAAGATCAGTAGACAAGTAACATTAACCAAAGTAGTACCTCTTCGAAATACGTAAGTTCACTAAGAAGACCAGAAAGCAGCTGTCTAAGCTTTTCAATCTTCTTCTGGGTATTGCCACGTACATTTCTTACATCTCTCATAATTGAGCACAACTGTGCAGTCAATTCTGTCTGGCGCACCAAACTTTGCCACAATTTAAATCCATCTTCATCTCCATGCATTCCAGCTGCCAACTGTTATAAAGCGGATATGGTTATTGAATTACAGAGACAAGTATTCAAATGAAAAATTTCACCAGCATGAAGCCATTATTTTATTACCAAGTTTAATATGGTGGAACATTGCTTTGCTTCATCCATAAACAACCAAGAATCATATAAGTCAATCAACACCAACCTTTACTCTGACATGAAAATTTAAATAAATAAATAAGACAAAAATCATTTCACTCCTATCTTTATTGTCTTTTAGGTGAGAGTGTCTATAAATATAAAATATGGAAAAGATAGGAATGGGATAATTTTATAGATTTTTAAAATTCTCGAGTCAGTGTAAAGGTTGGTGTAGATTGACCCATATCCTATATATGTATAGGTATAGCAACGCAATTATAATCTGTAAGAAAAGAAGTCTAGCAATATTCTTGCTTTCCTTTCTTGTGGCTTGTCAATGCACAGAACCATGTGCCTTCTATAGAAAATTCCCCTCCTCTAGCGTGGGGTTCCTTTCCATTACTGGCTTCAGCAATTAAGAATCTAAAAAAGGCAATATCATATCTGCCCAATAAATGGGCAATCCCAAAAACTCCCTTTCATGGTTGGAGAATCCACAGTAATGCTTATGTTATTTTAAGGTGTCAAAGTTGCACCAATTTTTGTTGCTCTTTCTTCAAGAATTGGATCCAGATTTATACTCTAAGAAGAACAGACACAACAAGCGACCCCATGACAGAAGTTTATAAACTCTCACCTTCATCATATTCTCTTCCAGTAGTTCGTAGGTACAGTAAAAACGCTTGGCGTATGCTGGATCATGAAGTTCCACAGCAACATACCAGCGTAGAAAGCTAGCCAACTCAATGTTTCGTAATGCTGTCAGAGTCAAAGATACAATCAGGATGCCATGAACAATTAAACTCCTGCTACTGTGAAGTACTGAAGTGTGTAGCACTTGAACATGCATGCACACACTCCAAAGAAAAACATTACAAGTAGGATGAAGGTATGTGCATGTGCATATATACATGAAGATAGTATCTGTCCACATACCACGTTGCACAAGGAAATGAGAAAGGCGAGATTTATCAGAGCGCTCAAACCGAAGAGCCTGAACCAGTTGAAGTAAGTAACATTGAAGCTCTTCATCGTCAGCTCTTTCAAGAACACTGACAGCATATGCACGAACCTGGTAGCAGGTATTAAAGTTAGGCGTTACTCGGTCCCAGATCAACAGAATTATACTCATCTAAGACATCATATCCTATTGCTTAGCATGGCAATGAAAGCTTGGACTTTATAGTTTGTGCCTAAACTACAGATGCAAGATGCAACTCTCTCCTTTCTTTACAATCCCATATTTGGCCTAATCAATAATCAGATACATATATGGCTCTGGACGGAGCTCAGTGGCAGACCAATAGATGTGGTTAACTTCAAGTCCTAGTTATCAGGATTTTAAACTTGATTTTAACAAGAGTAGGAAGTAAAAAGAAATCCTCCATGCATCAGTTTTATGTGACAGAGGACATGTAACAGCAGCTCAGATGTTACACACACACACCCACCTCTTCACTTTCAAAAACAGGAGATAGCAGCTCCAATGCATCACAGACATCAATCATTTCCCATTTCCCCATCAGTTCTAAAGCTTGTTTTGCTTCCTGCAAACGAATGAAAATGGAGATCTTGAAATCTGGTATTCATCAATAAAAGATGGCATGGAAAATACTAAATCTGGTATTCATCAACTATAGATATCAACAAAAGATCCACATAGAAACTAATTTCTTATGTAAAAAAGAATTGAATTATTGATATTTCAGTGCATGGTGATATTTCAGTGCAGCACCATGCACGTTGCCAAAGTTACAATAATCCTAAGCGGGGCAGCTGGCCTGCAGCTTACTGGTGATGAAACAGAGTTAAACCAAAGGCCTGGGATCAAATATCAAGCTCCTTGTCATATATAAGCAAAAGAATAAGCTGGAAAAATAAGTACTAAATATACTATTATAAAAATTAAATAAAACTGTGAAGCACTAGTACTATGGCACATAAACTAATGGTTAAGAAAGGAGGATGCTGAGCATGAGGGAGAAGATAGAAATGCAGACCTGAACATCACTCCATTCAACACATCTGAGGAACTTCGTGAGGGCCCTCTTCTCAGACATCAATGAGAAACGAAATTTCCACAGGAGCTGCCTCTCATCGCCACTCAAAGTCCTTGTTGGTGGGTATTTTAAAATCCTTTGTATTGACCTTACAGGAAAAGGCAGGCAAAAAATGATATACCTCCAACTTATTAGAAAATCAATCAATCAAAAGAACATAGAGCAGTGATGTTGAAAGGAAAAAAATATGGCTAAATTAAGAAGACTGGTCCATCAATAAGACGACAACAAAATGAAATGATAATTTTTTTTAAAGGATAAATTTAAGAAATTTTATATCATAAAAAAAACCATACAGAAAAGTGGACAAAAAATGAAATGAGAAATAATTCAGCCATTAAATACAAAAAAACCAAATGAGACACATCTGCATATTTACAGTGGATACCATAAAAGTAGAACACAACTCCAGTCCATTAATCAGCAGTACATGAGCATTTTGAAAGTAATTGTGACCATAAAGATTATGAAAAAAATTTAGCCAACATATGAATCTTCAGAGTAAATTTCAAGCTTACTTTCTCTCGTTGGAGCTTGGTTTAAGATCCCTGTCAATGATACCACGGGTTAAACTCCTTGCAAGTTTTAGTTGCTTGTGCTCTGACGGATTTATCTTTCCTACTTCTGGGTCCCAGACAGTAACAATTTCATTTGTTGAAGCAATAGGGGAAGGTAATAAGAAATTTGCCCCTGATTCCTACATTCCAATAAATGAAGGTTACTGCTATGGAAATTAACCATCAATTAGGAACCTAAGCTAGTAGAAAAATACCACCAACATAATAACAAGCACATTAATGTCAATACCTAAGGCGCTCTTAATGAGAAAACATATTACTGGTAAGATAATATTAGACTTATAAAAAAAACTAACGAAATGGATCTAGTTAAATATCAGCCAGTAGGTAACTTTGATAACTTAAGACTTGTTGCAGATTGGATTACCTGGAAAACAACACGATGCTCAAAACTACAGAAATCAACAACCAGGTATAAATGCAAACTTCCATTTCTAGAGCTTTCACGTTCCTTTATTCTCTCCATTGCTTTAAAAGCTAGGCGGTCCAGCCAATCAACACACTGGATCTGCCCCCTCTCATACCTATTCACAAGCTTCTCCAAACGTTCCAACTCCCCACGCTCATGCCTGGGAACCTACAGGAAGATAAAATGTAAACCATTTTAGAAACCATCAAAGCAAAAAAGCTAAGTCCCATTTCAATAACTTCTGCAAAGGAAGTAATCAGAAACCTTTCCAGGAGTAGAAGTAGGAAATGACCCATCTGCTACTTTTCCTTGCCAAAGTCTCAGCTTCTGCTTCCCTGTTTTGAGTTGCTTTTTGCTATTAAACAGAAGAATCGTGGCACCACCAACCAACCCTTCATCCTTCCCACATGAAACATCCCAAACCTATATTTCCAATGAGTGAAGTAAGTAGAGAAACCAAAGGGGAAAAAACCTAATTATTAATTAATATGCCAGATGTTATAGAAAATTGATAATTGGTCTTGAGCCCTGGCCCTAATTGTTTAAAATGTGAAGTGAAACAGCTAACATACTGTTAAAGCAAGTTGTGAATGACCAGTTAAGTCTCGATACTTAGTACTCAGAGTGATGAGCTCGTTCCAACAATATAATGGTCCTGAAGATTCCAACCTAACAGAAGAAATAAAATTCAAAATCCCTAATAACAGCATTGATATAATTGAAGTAGAAGAAACAAGTTTAGGGGAAAAACCTGGTCCTAGTGGGAAGGCCAAACGGAGCACCATCAATGTACAACGCGCACTCCACATACAGCTCTGCTCTTCTCTCCTCTGTTGTGGAAGTGGGATCAACATCTGCAGTGCAGAAAGAAAACTGAATTGAAGAGTAATGATTGAATGATACAGTTTCTCGGGAGCCAAACGGATAATTGAGATAGAAAGTACCAGAGCTAGGGGACTTGGCCGCACGCAAGGTTCCTTCTAACCTCTCGATCCGAAAGGTTACTGGGAGATTGATATCGCAGGACAAAAAGAAACGGAACTCATTCCCGCTCATTTCTTCTAGGGTTTAGGATCTTTGTTTTCTCATAATTAGGGTTTCGGGATTCGAATTGGCGAGAAAAAGGAGTTAGAGTTAGGTCAATAACGTAATTTAGAAGTTTCTGAATCAAGGTCGCGTAGAGCAATGCAAACTGAAAGGAGTTTTGCTTTGCGGGAGCAGAGGACTGAAGGACGATTGGAGAAAGGAGGCCACCACGTCAGCTTGAAGCGGGTAGGAGTTTTGGGTCGTTAACGTACTGGACTGGGCTTCCTTTTTAAGCTGGCAGGCAAAAGCCCATAATGATTCACTCAATAATTCCGAAGTTCATGAACCTTTTTTTTTTTTTTTTTAAATTTTCTTTCTATGGATTTATACGATTCACTCTCCCTACGAAACAACAAATATATTTTTATCTGTTTTTTTTTTTTGGTGTTATATATGATTTTTTTTTTTCAAGTAAGAAACTTAGTGCAAAAATTGAATCTTATTGTATTTTAACACGAGCGATATTTCGGGAGATTTAATCCAGAATCTCATGTGCACAAGTAACTACTCTTAATCATTTTTGCTAGAAGTCGTTTGAGAGTTGAAGAAACTCAAAACTATATTGTCTCCCCTTTTATTATATGACAAAGTAACTTACAATTGAAATCAGCCATAAATCATAAAGAAGAGGGGAAGTGGGGGTGGGGGAGGGCATTGATTTCAGTTCTCCTCTCACACAGTTAACCATCCATCCAAAAAGGGTCAAATGAGCAAGCTATCCGAAGTTATGATAAAACCATGACAAGGAAAGTGCTCAATATTAAGGTCTCCTGGGAAACTTTGAGAAATCTGGACGTCTACGTTGCATATATGCTGTCTTCCCCTCATTACCTTCCTCAGTGCCATAGAATAAGAGCGTGGCATCTCCAGCAAGTTGCTACATTGGAAATATTGGCCAAGCAGAAGCAATTAAACGCATGCATATATAAAATACATGATGTATGACAGATAAGATAATAGAGGGTACCTGCAGTCCAGCATGACCATCGTCAACTGCATTAAGAGCTGATTTCAGCACTCGAATTGCAGTCGGGCTGTTTCTTAGGATTTCTCTACACCATTTAACCGTTTCTTGCTCTAAACTCTCTAGCTGGATAGTAGTATAGAACAATGAAAATGCTATCTTGTACAGAGTTACAAACTTTGATTGAAAATTAACATGATATTTGCTTTCTCTCTTATGAAATAAGGCTACCTTTCCGGGAAGATGCCATGTACATTCAAATTCATAGTACAAAAGACATACACTATCAACAATCAGGTTCTGTCACATTGAGAGTGAACTTACCGGTACAACAGTGTTAACAAGTCCCATTTTCTCAGCTTCAGCAGCTGTGTAAAACCTTGTCAGAAACCACATTTCCCGTGCTTTTTTAGGCCCAACCTAATTGACCAAAACTATTCATTAAAGGAACTCCACCGCATATCAAGTTAGAGTAATTTGACACAAGTAATTTCAGAACAGAAGTCAACTTCAATGCTTACCAAACGGGACATGATGGAACTCCCACAACCAGCGTCGAAGCTTCCAACCTGTCAAATGTACAAGTTAGGGAGGTTTTATATTCTGTTAGCATGCTGCTCTTACCCATTCTCTAGATTGAAGATGAAAGGAAGATGAAAGATTGATGGTGATCAAAAAGCAAGTATGCCAAGTTCAATAAGTTCTTGTAGCACCCTGACCAAAACTTTACTTGTGAAAAACCAGATTTAAGGAACATGATAAAGTGAGTACCTTAGGACCAGTTTGGCCAAAAATAGCATTGTCTGCTGCAATGGTAAGATCACAGACCATGTGCAATATATGCCCTCCCCCAACAGCATAACCAGCCACCTGATAACCCATTTAATACAAACAAGGGTTAATGATATAGTTCACTAATTTGGGGTGCTGGCAAAGTTTTCGACAACCAGCAATATTTTTGCTTCACAGCTCCCCAACTGTCCAACAACAACAAAGGCCTAAACTTGCAATGTGGGTTCAAAAGGGCATACCATGGCTATTACTGGTTTCGGAAGACGACGAATCTGGACCTAAACATAGCAAATTGAGATGATTTATATGGCGGAAGAACAAATGCTAGTTCACTGCCTAAACTTAAAAGGTCCAAAATATTTCTTTTACCTGCAAATCTAGAACATTAAGACGACCAAAATCTTCATAATCAGCATAACCATCTTTGCCTCTCAAAGCCTGATCACCCCCACTACAGAATGCCTTGGTTCCCTAAATATATCAAAAGTACCAACAAAACAAAGTGCAAAATTGACATATGTGCATCAAATTATTAGCTACATACAGCATAATCAAACCCCAAAAAAATTTATCTCCTTTTACATCCACAATGCATTTCCTTACTCAAGTTTTGACGTGAAGGAGGTACCTTCCCAGTAAGAATGATGACGCCTATGGAACCATCGTCCCTGGCATCGTTAAACGCGCGAATGAGCTCCTTAACTGTCTGAGGCCGGAAAGCATTTCTTCTCTCCGGCCGATTAATCGTAATCTACAAACAAAAAACGCGAGATTTAGTGACATATCAAATCTCATAATGTCCATATCAAACTAATCAATAATTAGTATTAATTAATCAAAACCAACCTGAGGAGCCTGACCTTTGCTATGGCTTCGCCGACGGCCTTCTCGTAGACTATGTCGGTGAAGGCCTCTCCGGAATCGTCACGAACATTTTCCCAAACAACTTGGTGGGTGGAGACTTCGCCGTGAGTCCGGTGGTAGCTGTCGTTCATGGAAGCATTGGATAAAGAAATTGAGATGCAGTTGGGAGGTGAATGGACAGGTCTGAGATGGTTAGCGATGGAGGCCACTCTCCTAGTCATGGTGGTCATGAGGTCCTTCTCTGAACTTTCAGCCATTGATGGAAAACTGGGAAAAGATCACACTTCCGAATTGGAGCTGTTGTTGAGTAAAGTTCAGGACTTGGAGACTAGGGAGAGGTTGAAGATGAGCCTTTTGGATTGGATAAAGAAGATAAGGCGCGTACAACAGAACGGTGCGTTTGGATGTTTTTCACTAAACCTGGTAGAGAATGCGGCGTCGTTTTGGTGCGCCACGACCTAAAATTGGAACCAATTGCAATTTGCAAGCAAGGTGTGTGCATTCAGATTTCAGAAATCGGAATCCCGGGAAAAGACGAAAACGGTACGTTTTCAAACTTCATGTGAAAATTTTGTTCGGATCATGTGGTGAAGCAAATTGTAAACTTGCATTGATGGGTTTCTGATGCTTCCATTGTGCTAATTATAAAATGAAATGAATCATTAACCTTGTTGCTTTCTTAATTGCTGCTTTATATTATATTTCAGTCCCTAATTTGTTAAAGCTTAAATCTTTAGAATGAATTTTCTTCTGGGTTTCTTCTTTCTTAGTTTACAACTATGTATGTTCTGGTGTTATGGTGCTTATTGAATTTGCTAGCTTTTTGAGCTGTAGGCAATTCATGCAAGTTCTGTATTTTTTGTTTTTTGATGAAAATGTCATACATGATTTATATAGAAATTGTTCCAGAACACGCCTTCCTCCTCGTATGTTCTCTTGTAATCACAATGGGAAATAAATGTAAGCCTCTTATAAAGAAGAATTCCTGTAAACTAGGACTGCCAAATTATACACACTATAGAGCAAACAAACTGATGGTGTGAAAGGGGTCAGGAAATCATGCCGACCACACAAAGCGAATGCACCATCATCATCTTATATAAATATATATATATACTTAGTACTAAAATGATCTCAACATACATCATGATCTGAATTCACTCGGTTGCTTGATGGCTTGCCAATCTGTAAGCAAGCAATGGGTGGGACAGTTGGGGTTCTTAACTCTCCAAATGTCTGCCAGCAGAAGGGTTCATACATGTGATACTGCTCTTGCACTGGCTTCAGCTCTATGCCATTTAGTGTTACATCTACACAGGGTAGGCTGTCACTACAGGCAAAGTGTACAGGTTTTACGGTGTATGTCCCTCTTATTCTCTCATAGGTGATCCCCGATAGAGCCACAGCGGAAGTTTGGTTTTTGCATTGGCTTTTGTCACAATAGAATTGGTCAATCACAATAGGAAGTTGAACTTCAGAAACTTGAATGTTTGAGAACAGCACTCCCTGAACAGAGCCTGATCCACCCTGCAGATTTAGAATTGAATCAGATATATGTAAAATGAAAAGGTAAATTGTCAAGCATTAGTAACTAATTTGAGGTTTTGGAAGAACCAA
The DNA here is from genome assembly GCF_000346735.1 of Prunus mume. The sequence continues at coordinate 18,530,061 of NC_024127.1, forward strand.
TATTTAGTTCATGAAGAACACAATTCTTTAAGAGTCGACTGACTCATTTTTAGCATTGGGATCTAGCTGGAGGTGTATGGATTACTGAGATTGTATTCCAAGTTCAACATTTAATTATTTTATTCTTGGAAGAAATCAAATAGTATCTCTGTTTTCTTCTTTCTCTTAAGACTATTTTGAATTCTGAAAGCCTTTATGTAGAAGAGAGTTCTATGTTTGAAATGTGAAAGTCTAAAATGACTCATACTCAGGAGGTTTTAAATTTAAATTTTTATTGACTTGTATGTTTAGTTCCTGAATGAGGCATTAAACAAGCCATGAAGGGTTTAAATCTTGGCTCTGCTTAAAAATAGAAGTGTTGTACTTGGCGATGGATGCTATTTTGTCATGGCTCATTTACCATATTCTGGACCAGTCTTATTTCATTACTTGGTAAGTTCCAAAATCATATAGGAATTGCAGAGGGTATCCATACCTGCCATGTCTTGACTCTGACACCATTCATCGTGTTGTGCATGATGATGTCTCGAACGGTAATGTTTGAGACACAGGCTTTGGTGTTATCCCTTCCTAAACTTCCGATGCTGATTCCATGCCCAGGTCCACAATTCACATTGTGTACGTACACATCTGAGCACCCCGTTTGTATGGAAATACAGTCATCTCCTGCACAAATAATTTAGAATGAAAGAGCCTTTAGCTTAGTTATACTTGACGAGTAAACCTGTCTTATGATCATCATTTTTATCCATGTTATACTAATTGACTTTGCCTTCAGTTCGGTCCCAATTTCATGTGTTGTCTGCAACGTTTATGTACAAATTTCAGTTTATAGTTAGGTTTATACGAATGATCAATATTACTGCTCAAAAGTGTGATGTGAAGTGCTATACTTGAAACATGCGAGTTTCTTATCTCTTCTTTGTTGTATGTGGTCCCTTATTTAAGCTGAACTCGACAGAAGGGCAGGGGAATTTGGTAGTAGTTCTAACATCTGATGAAGACAAAATATTGATTTGAGGCTCGGGGGTACTACAGAACAAGAGTTGTCAGTGGGGTTTGAAACCTAATCCTACATTGGATAGCGCGCTGATGTTTTAAGGGTGTGAAATGCATCATCATATAATAGGTTGGGTATAATTCTTGGAATGTAGTAGATTGCCTGTTGCCATGTGTCAAACTCCTAGTGGTAGGGGATTGTTGATAGATGCAAACAACCATGCATAAGGCTGCAGGCGGGATAAGATTGAACATGAAATTTCTCAAATCATCTACTAGCTAACACCATAATTCTGCAGGTTTTACTTATGTATTTAACGTATCAATATCTAATTAACAAAGTATTTACAAGAGTCCGATACATTGCACTGCCAAGACTAGATATTATAGAGTAAGGATTGTAGTTACCACAAGCAAGATTGGTGGTGTGGATGAGCACTTGTTTGGAGTTTTGCAGGTGAATTCCATCTGTGTTGGGGCTGTTGCCAGGGGACGAGACGCTCATGTCATGGACCAACACTCCCGCGCAGTTGTCAAACTTGAGGTGGCATTGGGGGCTATTCTGAATTGTTATCCCCGTGACTGTCACATTAAAACTTCCATAAAACCTCAGTGCCTGTGAAAAATCCACAAAAAAATACAACAATCATGTTACTGAAGCTGCATGGTCAAGACTCAAAGATCATATCAGCTTCAAGTTTCTGACACCCAAGTGGTCCTTACCGTGGGTTTGATGCTTGGCATTTTCCCACTCAGCTCGCTTCTTATCTGCCGCAGAATTTGAGCCACAGAATGATGATCAGTTTTAAGCTGGATGATCAAAGAGATTTAATGCATAAATTAGAATGGACAATCTTAAGTTTAGTTTTAGTACCGGCATTGGCGGGTGTTGTTGGGCTGTGCTGTTTAGTGGCACAATGAGCTTGAAATCATCATCTATAGGGTCTCCATAGGGAGTGTCCTGCCACCAAGATGAGCCTCTTCCATCAATTAAACCCTTCCCCTGAACTGTTATTCCTCTCAGCTTTGTAAATTCAAGCCATTGCAGCAGACCTTTACCCCAGGATTTGGGGTCTGTTGGAGCTATGATTGTGCCATCCAACTGAGAAATTAATAATTCGTCTCATCAGTCTTAACGGAAATGATAATTAGGTAAATGCTAACAACAGTCGTCCATACGGGATGGAGTCATTAATTGGTTTTTACCTGAAATAGGATGTTTGGTTGGCAGTACGGGCCAGAGAAGGAGATGGGCCCCACAAGGAACTTGTATGCGGCTGGAACAATGATCTGTGATGCCTCAACTTTACAAGCAGCAGCCCACGCAGCTTGGAAAGCCTGCGCGTTCCACCATAGCAAAAATATCTTCGTTATACTATGTAACAATAAGTGATTTTAAATCTTATTATATTATTATTATTATTATTATGTTAAATCTTTCTTATTAAGAGGGGGAAATAGTATATAAATTCACGCTTGAATCCAGGATATAAACTATTAGACTAAAGTACAACTGTTTACAACTATTTTTGGAATCATCTTTCGTGACCCCAACTGCCGTAACGAGAATATAAATTTATTCAGTGGGCCCAAGGGCCCCACCCAGTTTGGCCTGTTCTGTTGTCTCTGCTCTTTAACCTCTTCTGGTATTATAATTTGTGCTCGCCTGTAAGTTTTGTACACCTTACATTTTCTCCTACCACTACTAAAGTTAAAAACAAAATTATTCGGTTGTTCAAGAAATTCTCTCCCATTAATTAATGATTAATGAAACCAATAAAAATTAATTAAATTGACCACAATGCTTCTTAACGATAATTTGGGCAAAATGACTATCTAACCCGACGCATGTCGTTTATAGTTATCAACCCAAAACAATCACGTGCAACTGATCCAAAAGGCATAAAGTTTACCAAAATAACTATTTGTTTCTCTCAATGATTAATTGGCTGCTTTTTTCATTACTACCTGTCAATTGCCTCACTCACAGAGTCACAGATAGATATCCTTCTACATGTTGGAATTTCTAGTCGTTTTCATGGACAATCATGAGCTCAAAAGAGCAACATTTTCAATTAACCCTTGATCATGATTAATTAGTTCTTAATTAAGAAACAGATAAAAAATTATGATGAGAGACACAGCACATATGAATTAACAAACCTTTGTGTCGTCGGTACTTCCATCTCCTTTTGCACCAAAATCCAGCACATTGAAAGAGGAAGAGCCTTTTTGTGGAGTGTCATCTCTTGGCTTAGGGAGCTGAGGTGGAGATGGCGCCTTCTTGTGAGATGGAGATGGCGCCTTGTTATGAGGTGGAGATGGCGCCTTGTTATGAGATGGGGACTTGGGTTTTGATCCACTGCTACCACCACTATTGTGGTGACTGCTGCCGCCGCCGCCATGACTGCTTTTTCCTTTTTTCTTTGAAAGAGAAGAAGCAGAGGCAGCTCTGCTCTGCCTCCAATGCCTGCCTCTTCTGGCCATGCAAGCTTCAAAATTAGATGACCAAACCAGAAGGGCAATTAAAAGCATGAATGTGAGGCTTCTGAAGCTAAACTCGCTCATTTTAGGGTAATGTGGATAGAAATGAGAGAGAGAGAGGCAAAGGTGTGTGTTTGTGTGTGTGAGGGCTTGCTTTAGTTTTAGATAGCTAAAAGATGTGGTGGCTGTGTTTATATAGAAGTTGAGCAGTATGAGATTACTGTTATGCAGACAGAAAAGACAAACTTAAGCTAGCTAGGGAAAACGCATAATTTTGATAATGCTAGCAATTTATTAATTTCATTCTCATTTCATCCTCTGCTTCTCTTTTATTAATTACCATGTTTTCTTTTTTGTGAATTATAGTTGGTATGAAATTATAGTTGGAATTTGTTTTGCCTCGCAACCAGGGCCCATCTCATGCCACATGCCAATATTGCAGCTGTTTGTTGCAACTCTCTCATTCAATTGCTTATGCGAACACTTTGCGCTGTGCTAATCTTATTTAATTAGTCCTAATAACCAACTATATGGCAAGCTAAACATACTAATCTCAAATGGATGTTATTTTGTGGAGATTTTCTTTGTATGGCCTCCATTGTGGTTATCGGCAATGTTTTCTTTTTTGACGAAACGATGTTCTAAACTATTTTAATGTATAAAAGGAAGAATCGAACTCGGATATAAAGGAATAGATAGACTGCCCTAGCCAATTCACTCAACTCAAAACAACTGCAGTGTCTGCAATGTTTTTATTTTCTAGCTTTTTAGCTGCTTAAGCAGTAATAAAATATTTTAAGCTAGCAGGGGGATGTAAAAGCCAAAGGACACACGTGAGTGGGTCTAGGTGGCAAGGCCCGGCACTGATTATAACAGCACTTTATGGTCACATGCAACGTTCACGGGCTACTCTTTCTTTGTACTTTGTCTTCTTGACCCGCACCCATGGCTGCAAATTAACTTGCTGCAATTTCCTCCCAATTATTTATTTATTTTTTCTTTCATTTAATTATTGCTTCTTTAAGCTTGCTTGCTGGCCGAAATAAAGAAATTAAATCTTTCTTTTCTCATAAGAAGATGATATTTGTCTTATAGTTTTAGGGCTTGAGTTAAAAGTGTTGGATTGGGTGTTTGCACTACTCTTTTGCCATATTTTTACGATATCTTTTTATTATCATTCTTTTCTGTGAATATTGTAATTTGTATGTGGGTTTATATAATATTAAACCATGCTAAATTTATGCATACTATCAGTTCTTCTCTTATCCGAACATTACTACTGTGCGGATACTATTGTAAACAGAGAAAAAAGCAGAGAGGAAGATTAGAAAATAGACGTCCGCATATGAAAAAATCTGTTATTGAGACTACAAAACAAATTATGATGATGTCAAAACTGAAATTAAATGTATTAATCAGGGTTTAAATAAGATAATCTCTAAAAAAGAAAACCCCATGCGCACATGGTTTTGCCTTTCCTGCTTATACGGAATTCTGAGGCCATAACAAAAATAGTACAAAGCATCCAAAGGAGAGTGCAACAACTGTTAATAATATAATTTAATTTGTTACAAAAAACATTGGGAAAACATTTCTTTCTTTCAAGTCACATGTTCAATATTTTGCGATTTGCTTTGGCTTTTGGAAGACAGATAATAATAGATTACTTCACATAAAATAGCAAGAAAGATTGGCTTACGGCGTGCGGAAAATTTGGCGTTACTTCAATTTATAAAAACTAATCAATAGTGCAGAAACAGCATCGATCATCTTCGATATTTGATCAGATTCTTTGGGCATGATGGAAATCTCTCGAATATTTATTGTCATGTGCAAACAACCAAAACTAGGCCTTCCCCTATTTTCTTCTTCCCTTGTTTCTTTTTTCAAATTCTTACTTGATATGTTTCATGTTAGTATGTTATATATGTTACGTTACTTTCTTACTGTGCTCGTGTCTGTTCGGTCCGTTTTACCCCTATTTAGGCCTCCCAGAATTCTACGAAAAAGGCGGGAATGTAGTTGGAATATTTATGGTTAGTTTCCGTTGAATTAAGTTGATGTGTCTCGTATGATTCATCAGATAGAGCTAGGCAGCTAAGGCTTGAAGAAAACATTAGGCCATGAACGTCCCCATCGCTATTACTTTATATTTCTGTGGCTATGAATTTACATAAATGCCAGAGCTGCGAAGCTATGGCAAGCACACCTCAATTTCATCACCCACAACCCAACCCAAGCTGCCCCTTGACCACTTCCTTCCCGTCCCTTTCCCCTTAGATTTCCAACCCCCAAAAAAAAAAAAAAAAAACTTTCTCATCTCTCTCATACATTATGTTTATTAGAATCTATGAATTTTTATGTCTATTTCGCAAGTGGAAAATTAAAATTGCTTAGCATATTACAACTATTCTTAATCTGCAGCATTATTTGGACCGAAAACCGTTAAAATTGGGTATTTGCTGTCAATCCCTGACATATTCTCAAATCTGTTGGTCTGCAGTTCTACGCACCAGTGCATGTTTTAAATCCCCAATCATAATCAAACAAAAAGAATACGTACGTCAAATGAATCCCCATAAACTCAGCAAACTAATTTTAATTAATTATGCTAAATGTTTCTTACACAATCAGAAACAACAAACGTACACATAATCTACGCATGTAACGTATCTTCATTATTTTTTTAATCCCAATTTGCCTGCTTGGTTTGTTTTGCATGGCATTTTCTTTTTAATTAATAATTTTTTGGGTGCCAATTATAGCGAATAGGATATGGACACTTGGAGTGAGAGGGGATGGGATTGCTACTGTACGACCTTCTTAGCCGTCTTTTTGTGCTTACATTAAATTTCATGCTCGTGAACTTTTGAGCCCTCTCGTGATCTCTCTCCATCTCCTCCATGCGTACCCATGGATGATTAGGGTTTCTTCTCTTCCATTATTATTTTGAGACAATGTTTTGGTCACTCGCCAAGGCATCAAACTTTTCATGCAACATCTATTAACGCCGCTAATCATATTAATTTTACTAAAGAAGTCCCATCAAATATAATTAAGTTTGGTTGCATGTAAATTTGGTGATACGTGCACTTCGTATGGATACGGATCTGAAAGCTTCTGATCTCTCGGTTGGATTATATGTCGTGTTGTCATGTTCAAAGGAGATTTACACAAGCGAATAGTTTAAATTAAATATCGGGAATAAAAGCAGCAACAAAAAAGTTAATTTTTACATCCCTGCATCTAATCAAATTACTTTTTCAATCTTTGAATGCAATAATTGTCTCCCTTTGGAACTTTAATACAAATAATTACGAGATGAAAAAGCACTTTTTCCCATCACCTAAAAAACATTTTGCCTTGGAAAACTCGGAAGCTTCGTGCTTGATTCTATATGTTGCAGTTGGTAGGATAATGCTACCTCATTCCCTGAAAAGAGATTTATGCAAATTACAGTTTGATATATGTACAAAAATAATTCATTAAAAATATATTTAAAAAAAATCTTACGCACACATATCAAACTGTCTTTTAAAAAAATGTAAGAGTTTCTACTTACAGAATAATAAGAGAAGCATTTTTCATTGATTAATCACAGTGAGGTCTAATTACTTAGTCCCAATGTGGATCTTAAAGATAATTACAAACAGAAATTGACAAAACCTGCCATGAACATGTACAAATTTCAGTAACATCAGTACATATCACCATCCAAATTACATGTCAAATAGGTCCTACAAATAGCAATGACCAGATTGAAATTAGCTTGTAAGCAAAGGGTCACGGATCTTTCTAAAGTTTGGAGCTAGCTAAGCTAAGCTAATAAGATAGCTATTATCAAAGATATTATTATTATTCGCAAAGCACAAAGCATCAGAGCTAAAGCTTCCCCATTTGGGGTTTCTCATTGTTGTTGCTGCTAAGCCATGCTGCTGATGTTAGGGTGATGCCCTCCTCACGGCATGGGTCGTGACATTGTTGTGCATGTGAATTTTGCAGTTTGAAAAACACCCATTAATTTGCTTATGTCCATGATTTCAACATATTATTAAACTATTTCACAAAGACAAAAGCGCTTTTGTCCCCACCTCTTTGTTTTGTATGAAGTTAACCTTGAACCTCAGTTTCTAGCTACAATCACGGATCGCTTTGAGCTCCTGACGAAGTTCCCTTGCACCATTAAAATTGTTTACTTGGGGACAAGATCCTGAGACTTTGCTCTGTTGGTTCTCTTCTCTCCCTCTGACCAAACATATAATGCATGCATGCCAAGCCACACATTTGCTCATAATCAAAGGCACATTTTATAATATATATACACAATAATGTGAATTTAAACCACATGTTTGAAGTAAATGTGGATTAGGCCAGTTGATCATGACAGTAAGCATGTTCTCTTCACTCAAGTTCAAATATACCTCCCTCATAAATACTAAATTCAACGTTTCATAACATAACTGCAAGACGGATAAATTGATCAGAATTGAAGGACCATAACTGGGAATTGGGTTATGATGATGGTGCACGGTAACTACGCATACATGTGCATCCCTATCGAGCAGTCTGGAATGTATCAGGCATGATGCAAGTACCATCAGTTCTACGACCTACTAATTAACCTTCTAGAATATGGCTGTTAAAATATGTAAAGTGCAATAAAATATGGTAAATCTAAAACACACCTCCAGAGAAGAAAAAAAAAAAGTCGATGGTAAAAAATTTGAAAAACCGAGTCTGTTCCTTGATCCACGATGCTCAAGAACGTGATCGTCTGCATTGACTTTACTGTGCGGTCAAATCAGCATGGTATAGTTTTGTTTGCTGCTTTTCAGTGCTTCCAAGAGGTCATTGTTGCATTAATAAATGCGAGTAAAAAATATTAAAAAAATTCGTGCGTCTATTGTTTCTTGATCCATCTGGTACATTCGAGCGGTGCACACACACATATGTTGTAATCAAACAATCAGGATTCAAGATTCAAGGACAAAACAACCCATGCGATATTAAAACTATTCTGATGTATGTTGAGGAAATAGACACATTGCCTTTATCAGCTGAATCTTACTCACATACTTGACTTGGATCTTATGCTTGCCAATTGACCGGCCCTCCGCAACTAAAAGGATTATGTTTGTATTACGTCGCCATATCTTGTGACTACTTGGAGATATATGCCTGTGTTTGGTGGGAGATTTATTATTATATTTGATATAGGAACTCAAATTATTTATAAAAAAAAGTATAAAATGGGTTTTAGAAACACACCCACAGCTCATTTACAATATAATAAAGAGACTTCGAACTTTCTATATAAATTACAAAACTATTATTGATTTCTTAAAACAAACCAACTCCAAAACCTCATTTTTAAAAAAGAAACTCAAAACACTCGCTAGGGCATCCAAGTAATTTAATAATCAAAATTAAATTCAATAGAGTAAACTGTCATTTTTTTATTTTGTTTTTGTTTGTTTATAGAAATTAAATAATATAGAAATTATCTATAAAATGAATATATAACTAAATCCATTACATTATTTGAAACCATAAGCTATACTTGTATGAGGTTTGTTGCACCCTAGCTACTAGGCCTAACATTATTAGACTGGACACAATTCAAATTATAGGCTATAGACAAATTTGCCATCTTGGTGGTCCCTTTTCATCCACATTTGGAATTTTGTTTTTTTGTGCGTGTTTCTGAAGAGAAGTTTGGGTCCAATCTCATCCAAGCTTAAGATATCTGTTTGCCCAACTCTTGTTTGGAGTCGCACCCTTTCTTCTTGTTCCTGCCTTGTTGCTTTTCTTTCTATGATAATTGCAAGAAACAAAAACAGAGAGAAGAAAAAGACAGGACTGATTCATGCTTTTGTATTTTCATCTTCTCCACATATATGCCCAATCGAATTTTTTCTAAAATAATGAGGCGACAGAAAGAACAGTTCAGAATTGCTGGTTTTTCTTCAAGCAATCAGCACACGACATCTATACTCAATCCATCTATAAATTTGTTTGTCAGCACCACTGTGTTAACACTAAATACGTAGGCTGATTAACAAAAATATAATCATTTGTCAATTAGCAAGCAGAAACTTCACCAATCAGTCGGTGATTTATTTTTTTATGATGCACAGGTTCTATTTTGCAGAGTGCAGAATGCAGACAAATCAGAGTTTCAGTCAGACTGGATTTGAATATCCCAGTGGTCCCTATTCCAAAAAAAAGAAACCCAACAGCTCATAGTTCATACCATTTTTGAATGGTCATGGACCTTTTTGTTTTCTTTTTTTGGATGAGGGCTGATTTTTCCCGAAAATTTGTATCGGCCCAGGGTCAAATCACAAATTTGGACTTCTTTAAAAACCGGACAAGATATAGTAGGAAATCATTCTTTATATAACCTATAAGATAATCATTGGTACATTCAGTTTGGTTATATCTATAACTATATATATGATCACATTGTCCGCAACTTCCCTTAAAAATTTGACAAGAGCAACTCAAACCTCCCTCCAACAATCCTTAACATTACTAGAGACCACTCTACAAGCTCATTAACCCTGTTCAGTATACTATCAAACAGTTATTTAATTATGCGCATATAAGGAACCAAATCAGAGTTCAGTGTGCACAATCTCCTCCCTGCTGGGATCTGCAAGCTCAACTTCGGATGCCGGATCGGTGATGACCATAGTGTCTTTGTCATGGGAATTTAGACACTCTGCCGAAGGATGCACAATGCCATACCCGAAGCCCTGGGCAGAGTTGCAATATGTCTCCACCGTGCCATCCTTCTTCTCCAAGTTGACGTTAGTCAGGACTATGTTGCTGCATGGAACTGTGTCACTGCAGGCGAATTTCATGGCCTTAGCACTCTTTGTAGTCCCGGAAATGTTAAAGTACATGACTTGGTTTATTTCCACAGCTGATGTCTGAAATGCCATGAATAAGATAAGCAACTTGCACGGTCACAAGTTAATGAAATTTGACAGTAATAACACATTGCCTGAAATATTTTGGCTATGATTGATCTAGGTGAAGAGTTAATAGTTTATGATATGATCAAAATGAAATGACAGAGATTAGAGATGAAGGAAAGAAACTTGAAGCATTACCAGATTTTGACAAGATTTGGGGGAATCACAGTAAAACTGATCTATAATTATGGGGTTTGATACATTTTCCATCCTCACATTTTGAAAACGGACTCCACGAACATAACCAGAACCACCCTATACAAGGACACCCCAAAGGGAAAAAGAGAAGAAGAAAAAATAAAAAAAGAAGGAAAATTAGTCAGTCATTATAGGAGACAATGTGTTCGGGTTATATGCGAAAAGCATTGACAATGTAACCATAAGAGAGATGTGTCAAAAATGAAAAATAAAGAAAAATGTCTCCAATTAATAGCTTAAAAACCTGCCAAGTCTTAATCCTGAGGCCATTGGCAGTCTCCCTGAGGATTGCTGTATCCACAACCACTTTTGTGACTATGGCAGTGGAGTTGTCCTTCCCAAGACTTCCGATGCTAAGTAACATAGGTTTGTACCAACAAAGATAATAAGCATATAAATTTCAGTTCCATTTACTTAAAGATTAAAGGATGAATGATTATTTTGAGCCTGACATATATCTCTTTGGGACGTCATGGGGCACAAACTGTATGGTTAGCCTACAACAAAAGTAGATGGTACCTGATTCCATGTCCCGGTCCACAAAAGATTCTCTTCATCTTAATATTGGAGGTACCATTGACAATTGAAATGCAATCATCCCCTGAAGAAACACAATGCATCAGTACCTTTTGTTGAAATATGAATGCGCTGTGGCTGTGCACCTTTCACTTGGAGGAACTTGGTCATGCATGTGCGACATTTATTTCAGGTTAATTGTACTCACTTGTTTCCCATCGCTTAATGCTCGGGTTATCTACTCAAAGATTATTTTTTTTCTTAACTACTATGTTACAGGATGATATTCATTCCCCATATAACCATTTTGGTTTCATTTTTATTCCAGTTCCTGCCTTTTGAGCTATAAAAAGTGAGATGAGAAATTATGTTGACGAAAGTTTAAGAACCTGTTCCAATTTTGCAGTCTTGGAGAACCACATTTGTAGAGGAAGTTATATGGATTCCATCAGTGTTGGGGCTGTCTCCTGGAGCCGAGACTTGTACTGCATTAACTCGCACTGAGTCACACTGAGAGATGACAAAGTTCATTTGTTGGCCGTTCTTGATGGTGAGGCCTTTTACCTTTATAGCTGAGCTCTTATCAATAGTCAATGCCTGCAATAAAAACCTCAACTTCAATTCTATCCAGTGATCATGGTCCCATATGATTCGAATGATTTCTTTTTTCGAACTATGGTTGTAAATAAGGGAAAGGTACATACTGTTGGTGCCCCTCTGCAAGGCTGTAGAAAAGGGAAGAGACAGGAAGATAAATTAATGTCAAATTGTTAATGATCATTTCCTGAACTGAAGTACTTGGATACGGTAGAAACTATAAAAATCCAAAAACATACATTTGACTTGTTCTTTTTGCAGGATGAGGCCCACCATTTACTGCCAGAGCCATCAATAACTCCATGCCCTTGGAAAAGGACTCCATTCAATTTAGAAAATTCAAGCCATGCTCGTGAGAATTTTGGATCCCAATTATTAGGCTCATCTGGTGCTACTATAGTTCCATCAATCTGTGAATCAATCGTACCATTTACAAACATGAACATTGTCTTACATTGTAAAGAGTATAAAGAGATGGAATATGAAGAGTTATCATTGATGATGACAAATGAGATAGATTATAAAGAGTTATCTTTGCAAAACAGATCTAAGAAGGGTAGATGTTCATTTAGACGTGAACATTGTGTTACAGATTACCTGGATGACTAGCTTATCTTTGCATGGCCCTTGAAATTTTGTTGCATTTACTAGATACTGGCGTCCCAGGGGTACCAAGAAAACCGATTGTGTTGTAGAGCAGGCAATGTCCCAGGCTTTTTGGAAAGCCTAAAAATAATGGCATTGTAGAAGAATAAATGTCAACAATTATGGTAAAAGAAACTAGTTCTGATAAATGATTTTTTCGCAGTTAAAGATTGGCAAGTTCAGACACTAAAGCTGTGAAGCGTCATGTCCTCTTTGCAATAAATTAATAAATGAAGTGCACTTGAATGACAAAAAATGTCCAAATATACAAACTGTGTATACTCACCTGAGTATCATCAGAAACTCCATCTCCAACTGCACCAAAGCTATCCACGTTAACAAGAACCTTGCAACCACGTTCACTTGTCCATGACGGGATGTCGAAAATGTTCACCTCATTGTCTTCCGCAATGTCAAAGCTTTCAAGCTCATCAAGTATGCCAATGTTGGCATATACCATGTTTCCTGCAACTCCATAAACTGCCATCAGCATACCAAGAAAGGAAACCATCAATAATTTATCCATGTTTGTCTTTTCTGTTGTTTTGCAGATTGATTGATTTGTATAATTTCAATGAACAATGGGTTATAATTTATATGTATAGATTAGTTTAAGGGTTTTCTGGCCTACATGGCTTGCCTTGGAAGTAGATGAAGATGTTACATTTTCTACAAGCCCACACTTAAAGCAAGGGAAAATTTGTTCTTTGCTTTACTCTTAAATCAGTGCACAAAAATGCACTAGTAATAGTGTTCATGGATTCAGCCTGTGGCATCTCTTTCAGCAAAAAGGAAAGAAAAACTGAAATCTGCAAAGTGCAATACTTTGAGGGAAACGAGAATTTGATGGATTTGAAATAATAATAACAATAATGTACAGTTACAACAAAATTAAATGAATTTCTTACTAAGAAGAAAAAGTAGAAGAAAAGGTCAACGAGTTAGTTATACCAAACACAAGGTCACAGATGCATATTTTTTTATTCACTGCATGCACACCAAACGCTTCACCCAGAAAAAAATATAAAAAGAAGTAAAAAACACTACAGTAATAATAATTCTATTGAGGGAGACTACACCTTACAAGCAGGGGCCAGCTTCTTGAAATTGTTGCTGAAGAATCTGGGGGTCAATGAAGAATCTGGTCAGGTGGTTCCATCATTTCAAGATCTAAATCGGACGGTGACTGTTTAGCTCGACCAAACTGTGACCCATCTCCCATTTCACTTTCCGTGCTGTTGCAATTTCCCTCATTTGCATTGCAATGTCAAACTCTCCAATTTCAGAGTAGAAGTTTGAAGCTTGCAACCAAATATCAGGATCTTCAACGTCAAGGTCCAACAAAGTTTTTGCTGTTCGCCTTCCCACTAGTTCATTCTTGTGTACCCTACAACTTCGCAGCAATGAGCTCCACATCACACAGTCGCCATTTCCTGGTGCCTGTTGCAGCAACTCTTCAGCGTCATCTAGCAAACCTGCCCGGCCTAAAAGATCAACCACACATGAAAAGTGCTTTCTGTCGGGAGAAATCCCATATAGATTTTTCATTGAATCAAACAGAACTCTTGCTTCTTCCACCAGCCCTGAATGGTTGCACCCACTTAACACACCCAAAATTGTCACTTTATCAGGTTTCAGGCCTTTTCTGATCATTGCTTGGAGCAAATGAAGACCTTCACTTCCCATTCCATTTCGGGCATATCCGTGTATTATCGATGTAAAACAAACGGCATTAGGTGAAGGAAGTTCTTCAAAGACCTGGCGAGAAAGCTTGACATGGCCACATCTCGCATAAGCATCGATGAGTGAACATGAAACCACGATGTCAGATTCAAAACCTGATTTTATTGCAGAACAGTGTACCAATTTGCAGCTGCCCAAACTTGCCATGGCAGATGCCGATAAAGCTTTCAGGATTGTAGATAGAGTAACCTCATCAAGACCAATTCCCTCATCAACCATCAAACCAAACATCTCCACCACATCCTCAATAACACCACAGTGCAACAAAGAGGACATTAATGAATTACAACACTCCAAAGTTTTCTCATGAACACTTTCATATATGGACACCGAACTCTCAATCTCGCTGCATTTCCCGTACATATCTATCAGAGCAGATTGAATATGAACACTCCCACCACGATCAAAACCTGATTTCACAACATAAGAGTGCATCTGCTTTCCAAGTTCAATATTCCCAGTCCTACTAGCTAAATTCAAAAACCCAACAAGGGAACGGACTGATGGCCTCTTCTCCCAGCACTGCATCTTAGCAAATAATTCAAGAGCATCAAGCAGTAAACCATTTTCGGTGCAGACACAGACAATTGAATTCCATGAAATCACATCCTCCGTTGGAATAGCTTTAAATGCTTCTGTTGCATCAATCAAACTCCCACAAGAAGAGTATAAATCCACCAGAGCATTGGCAACAAATACATTCGACTCTACCCATCCGTCCTTAACAACATGGCAATGTAGCTGCTTTCCTTCATCTAAGAGCCTCCCATTACTGCATGCGCGAATCAAATAACAATAAGTTAGCCCATTTGGTTCGACACCATCCAATTTCATCCTAGAATACCTACCATATAGCTCATCCACCCTACCCAATTCACAAAACCCACGTAACAACAAATTCCATATGGCTAAGTTTCGGTCAGGCAACTCATCGAACAACTTCAAAGCTACATTCTCTAGTCCCATATGCAAATAAAGGTCAACAAGGGAGCTCCCCACATACAAATTCAAGCTGAACCCAAGTGAGACCACCCTGGAGTGAGCTTGAATTCCTTCTCTACAAAACCCTGCGTCAACACAAATACCCAAAACAGAAGAAAACGTCGAAGCACTCTCTCTAATTCCTTGTGAAACCATTTCAGTATAGAGGTGAAAAGCCTGTTGTGGAAACCCATATCGGCCGTGCCCAGAAATTAACAAGTTATAGGTAACGACGTCGTATACAAGCATTTCATCGAACCAGTTGAGGGCAGAGTTCAGGTCCCCGGATTTGATCAAGCTGTCTATTTTCCGGTTGTTGAAGTAAACATGGTCTTGAGCACCGGGTTCACAGTACGAGTCAAAATGCAGAGATGAGGTGGATGAGGTTATGGCTGCGCTGAAGTTTGGTGCAAACGTCGTTTTGAAACGTACAGAAGATAGCAACCTAGCAATTCGCATTGCCCATGCGCCTTTCCGAAGTGAAATTGACGACATTTGAAAATCTAAATTATGGTTCGTATTAATCATTGACCATTTTAATTACCCTCGCTGTCGTGAAAGGAATTTTGACTATCTGCAAAGACACTCTTTTTGGGTTTACCCAAAGACACCTTCTTTGACCTAACCAAACTTGGAAATATCCCCAAACAACGAAGTTAAGGGCTTTGCTTTGCTTGCAAATTGCATTTTATCAGCACAATTCCCACCAACTTGTCTTCCAGTCCAAACCAAACTGTAAAGAAAAATAATCAAAATCATGGAAAATCTGCACGTCATGCTAATACAACTTTCTTATCTTCGATCCACTTGCAGACACTCAATTCATTTTAGAAATTAAAGCCTGACATATGCAAATTGAAAAACACATGATGTCTTTGGAAAAGGAATAATCAGACAAAGTGGTAGCAGCAAATACTCGTACACCGTCACACGATGGAGCTGAATTTTTTTACATATATAATGACATTCCTGGACAATAGGACAGCAAATTCCCTCACCCAAAAAGCAAACAGCAATAGACGTTCATATAGATTATTTTACAATTGTAATGATATTAACACCCTTGATTTACATTTAGCCGCAGATGGCAAGATAACGCAAAGAGAAGCATTCAGAGTATTAACATTAACATGTTGCTGCAATCGCCTCCAAAAGGGAGGCCACAAAGTGCATCTGAGTTTCTTCGTCAATTCTTGAAAAGAGAGGAACATGGACAAATAGAGATTTGTGACCCTTTTCTTCGGCGAAACGGAGGGAATGATAGTAGACATAATTGCACACGAAACGCCCTGCATCATCTGATATTGCCACATCATATCCTTTCTTCTTCAAGATCTTATGGATTGCCTCCGTCGAGCACGAAGTCTTCAAGAACCAAATGGTGGAAAAGTTAGCCAACATGGACACGCTGAGAGAGAGAAACGGTATGGACTACTAATTTGTTAATATTGTAATTTTACAACAGAACTTCCTTAGGGTAAGCAGCAGTTCCCCTTTCAGTTCTAATTAGAACTAGTGCAATAACTGACGAGGCTATTTCGGCCACAACTCATCAAACAATTTATTGGTTGGATAAATTAAGCACATCACAGTATGTCACAATAACATTACTTATTACATAAATCAATGTTAAAACCTGCACAATTGAGGCCTTCCCCTAATTTCTGCAAAATGAAAATTCAGTACAACTCAAACTATACGTTTAAGTCCCTCCCTAAGTATTGATGAACTCACAGCGTATCAAAATTCTAAATAGGAACCTTTGTTTTTTTTCCATCATAATGGAAATGAACTGCTCAGTAAAGAATGAAAAACTTTTTTACTTTTTAATTTTATGAATAACATTGCAAACAGATTATACAAGTACCTCTCTAGCTCGAGAAGTTCCTCCATCCTCGGCGATTATTGGCAGTTGCTAGAAAAGGAAGAAAAAATTTAAAATATTAAGTTCAAGAAAAAGTGAAGATAATATAAACATCGGTAAATAAATAAACAATACACCATTAAAACACAACGAACCACACCCACCTGAGGTTGCCATCCAAACTCATCTGGACAACGGAAAGTGGCTTCATTTATCGCTTGCCGCTCAATGGCAAATTTTAGAGCCCCACTATTCACCCCCAAGTGAAGCTGAAAAAGCAACGAAGGTTAAGTATTTTAACAAGATACTGGGGACTGAAACTAGCAACTGCTTCTGCATGACCATCCTTTTAAAATTTCTATTGCAAACTGTTCACACAGTTTCATAAAATTAGCCATACGATCATTGTTCAAAAGATTTATCTGCAAAGCAACAAAACCTGACGAGAAGTCTTAGGTGAGGCACAATAAGTTTAAGGCGAATTAGATATCAAAGTTTTTGCCTTAAACTTTGGCTACATATGATTGATTCATGGCAGGGGAGTGGCTAGATCATTGAAGTATAATGATGATCGGAACTGAAAGGTCTATTGGATTCAGCGTTTAACAAAAGCCGCTAAACAATCAGAGACCAAAATGTCCTCTAGGTCCTCACAAGGCAGACATTCTCATAGGCCAAACAAGCCAAGCATAAGGGGAGTAGATGCATAAAATTTACACTGTAAGTTAGTTCCCCATGAAGAACCAATTTTGTGACTGGTGACAGAGTCCATCTATTCCCAAAGACAATAACTTTTCTGGACATATTAATAAAGATGATAAGGAACCAGCAATGAATGAATTACTAAATCCAAGATATGTGCTTGGAGTTACTAATGGATTGTGGTTTAGGAACCAACTAGCTCTTGATCTAGTGGTAATTCTCTTCCAAATGTTGGAAGAGGTCCTAAGTTCGAATCTCCCCACCCGCATTGATGGGAAAAAGAAAAAAAAACATACTGGTTTAGGACTTCCAAGAATTCTATAGTGAGGGCCTTATACATGGCCCTTAGGTGAGGCCCTATCTCTTAACCGTTGGACCATGCTAACCAATTTAATCCAACAGTTAAGAGATAAGACCCAAAAAAATAAAAGGGCCATATACAAGGCCCTCCCTCACTATAGAATGACTCTTAGGACTTCATAAGAGTTAGTAACTTCCCTAGTAGTGTTCAAATAACTGAGGTCCGTCTTATAATTTACTTTAAGTGCATCCTGGAGAACACCATTCAAGGCCAGCCTAACTCCTGAGAATATTTCTGAATTCTTTTGAAACCAATTAGTCCCCAATATCCCAAACATGTCCAATTCCTAGGCTAGACCCCGTCGAAACACAGTCAGAGAATAGCATTTAACTTTTCAAAATGGTTTGGAATTTTTAACTTTTAATTTTTTGACTCAAACCTCCAAAAGGAAAGTCAATTTAGCAATCATAAATGAGACACTGACCCATACGACTTGTTCATTGGTGGTAGAATCAGTTGTTGAAACGCCGGAATCCATGGTCTTGTAAAGAGCAGGACGTGCGCCATCTCCTGCGGTCTCAAGAACAGTGCAGCTGCCCAGAGTAAGACCAGCAGGCAACTCTTTCTTCTCAACGAAGCCTTTTAGATTCTTAACTATGGTCTCTGTGGGATTCTCAGCAACGCCTTGGAACTTCTTGAATCCACTCACATGAATGACAACACTCTTCGGTCCTTCTGATCCCATTTCCTCGTCCTGCACTTGAATACAGTTCCCAATCTTCGATAATTCTGCTACCAACACAACAAGTTCAAATTTTTCAATGCTATTAGACAATAACCCAACTTTTCTTTCTGAAAAAGTTTCAAACTTCTTTGTCGAAGGAAAAAACCCAGCAAAGATTTTGAAGTAATCAGGCTGGTTCACTAGTGATTTAAGCATCAAGCATCATATCAACCCTTCAACGAGACCGATCAATTAGTTAAAATATAAGTAAATTTGTATGCTTTGACAGCCAAAAATGGAAATTAGCTTAGGAATTGTCAATTGACCGATCAGCATTTCTTCACAAAAACAATGAAAACAGAGGAAAAAAAAAACTGAAAATCTCTAAGGTAATGGATTAAAAAATGTACTTGCAGAGTTGGAATGGAGCAGACCTTTGAAATTCAGGACGGAACTCTCAACTCCGTGTAGAGTTTAAGGAACGAAAATGCCGTCCTCAAGTTGGAGGAAGCAAAGCTAGTTTTGGTCTCTTCAGCCTACTCTTTCACTTTGCTCGTTGGAAACGAGTCTCAATTAAATAGCCATTTGGTCGTTAATCTTTTACGAAAATGCCATAGTAGGGCGGTGGGATACGTCATCCTCCTTCAATTAAAAGTCGCCGGTTATATGGACTGATTAGGGTCTAGTACAAGAGTATGATTGCACGGGATAAAGTGAATATTTATTAATATTATATTTTAAGAGAGTTTATTTATATACATGCCCCCACGTACTTTTAAACTTGTCTCAGATTATCACATGTACTTTGAAACGTCTCAAAATACCCCCCACATTTTTAAAAACGATCTCACGTTACCCATTCTATCAGTATGATAAAAGTTCCGTTATGCTTTGGGCCTCACTTCGTTTCAATCCTTAACATTGGAGAATAAACATTTTTCTGTTTCAAAAAAGGGGAAATTGGGAGAAGAGGGCTAGGGTTTATGAAAATCTGAGGTGAGGTTTGATTTTGGGAGAATCTGGAGAAGAAATCACTATTTTACGTTAGACTTTAAGGTTAGAAAGTGCGAAGATGGTGGTGCTTAAAGAATCTGGAGGTTGTTAACCCATATGTAAGTGAACCCATTTTCACTCGATTTTCTTGATTTTGGCATGTGTATTGAACTGTTGTTGGAGTTTTTTTTTTCCGTTTACGTTTTTTACTCTGTGCTGATCCTGGTGTGGTCCTTATGTGATCCTTGTGTGTTCCTTGTATTGTACTTATGTCATCCTTGTTTTGTCTTTGTTACCTTTGTCGATTTGTTAAGTCAATCTTCATTTTACATAGATAAAAACGCTGACAAGGTTGTTACATTGAAGTTTTTCCATGGAGATAAACTAGTTAAAAATAGAAGGCACAGTGAATGGTCTTATTTGGGTGGTGAAGTCAGTTGGTTTGATTATTGTGAGGTTGACTATATGTCCATGTTAGAGCTATTTGGAATGACTAAAGATTTGAGATATGACAATGGGTATGATATGAGTTTTTATGGTCAAGAGTTTGGAACTAGTATAATCATTCAAATAGTATCAGATAGTACGCTTTTAGCTTGTATGAGCACGGTACCTAAAAGCAATAACATTGTGATATTTTTGTACTTGAAAGTAGTGAGCCTGACTTCAAGCCAAGTGGGTAATGATAACAGTGATCCAGAATATTCTTGTTCTGAGGATGGTGATAGTAGTGATCTAGACTTTGAAGACAGTGACTATACACAAAGTGATGAAGAGATTGACTTATTGAAGAAGGATGATAAATGGTTTGAAGGTTATGTGGATCATAGTTGTACTAACAATAATCCTAATGCAGAGGAAAATGATGAGTCAGACAATGGATAAGAGTCACCTACACTTACCTGTCCAAATAGCTCTTCAAGTGAAGATGAAGCAGCATGTGAACTAAGAAGGAAGAAGAATATAATGCCAAAAGGTGAAGATTTCAAACCTAAAATTGATATGGCAAACCTAGGTTTCAAAATAGGTTTAAAGTTTGCAACTATCGAGATGTTTAGAAAAACTGTAAAGATATACTACATTAATTGTGGAAAAGAGTTGATATTTATGAATAATGACTATAACAAAATAAGAGTGGCATGTGAAGAGGGCTGTCATTTTGTTATCCATGCTTCAAGTGTTAGTGATAGCACTTACCTGCAGGTGAAAACCTTTAATCCTACATATGTTTGTAGTAAGGGGAGTAAAAATATACATGTCACTGCTAGCTGGTTGGCTGAAAGATATTTTGGGTAGTTAAGGCTCAATCCAAATTGGACTGCTTCTTCTTTTGCAGAGCAAGTTCACTAAGACTATGGTTACAGACCATCTAGAGCAACTGTGTAAAGAGCAAGAGCCATGACAGTTGATATTGTAGATGAGTCTTACAATAAACAATATGAAGTATTGTGGGATTATTGTCATGAGTTAAGAACCAAAAATGTGGGAAGTACAATTATCATTAAATCTGAAATGAAAGGTGATTGGTCACGGTTTTAGAGGATTTACATCTGCCTTGCAACCTGAAAAAAGGGTTTTTAGATGGTTGTAGACCTGTGGTTTGCTTGGATGTGTGTCATATCAAAGGGCCTCACCCTAGGCAAGTGCTTTCTGTAATGGAAGTTGATGCAAACAACGGAATGTTTCCACTTGACTATGCATACGTAGAGATTGAGAGCAATTCAACATGGCTATGGTTTTTAGAATTATTGAGTGGTGATCTGAATATTAGGAATAGTCATGATTATGTATTTATGACTGACAAACAAAAAGGTTTAATAGATGATGTGGATGCTCTATTCCCTCATGCAGAGCATAGACATTGTTTGAAACATCAAATGGAAGCAATTTCTAGGGCCACAACAGTGTCATGGTTTCATGCAGAGATGAGAAAGATGTTGGAGTTGTCTAAACCTGCACATGATTGGCTTGTAGAGAAAGATCCTAGGCATTGGAGTATGACATATTTCAAGAGTGATTCCAAGTATGACATGCTTATGAACAACTTATGTGAGGCATTCAACCGTAGCATAATGGATGACAAAGACAAGCCTGTTTTGACTATACTAGGAAGAATTCAGTTGTATATAATGTTGTTAATGGTTGGAAGAAGGGTTTTCTGTGAGAAATGGCATGGACAAGTTGAGCCAAGAATTAAAAAGATATTAGAGAAAACAAAGGAAAATCTTAGTGGTGCATTCTTAAGGCTGCTGGACAGAATAAGTTTGAAGTAATGCACCATAGTGGTCGTAACTTTACTATTGATTTGAATGCCCACTCTTGTTCATGTCATGCCTAGGATTTGAATGGAATACCATGTTTGCATGCTTGTGCTGCAATAAGTTAGTTTCATGGGAATCTAAAGGACTTTTGTGATACATTGTACAAGAAATATGCTTATTTGAGAGCCTATGAACCAATGATTATGCCTATAACTAGCCAAAATCAGTGGATGAAGATTACTTTACCTCCATTACTCCCTAAAAAATACCACAAGTAGCCTGGTAGGCCCAAGAAGACAAGAAAACAAGCCTTTGATTAGCCTAACAACTCTGCTAATCCATATAAGCTTCCTAGGTATGTCATCTCTTTAAAGTGTGGCAACTGCGGTGGAGAATGACATAATCGAATTAATTATAAGGTATGTGTCATTATCCAAAATTGTTTTACATTTAAATCTATTTGATTTGGTTTCTGACTTGATGACTTTGCTTATAAGGAACCTAGAAATCCTAACATAAAGCCTAATAGGAAGAGGAAAGTTGCTAAGGAAAAACTTTCAGTAAGTGCCACGGTTTCAACTATGTTTTCACCATTCAAATTTCATATCATACCTACGTAATTATTATTTGTTTTAGGTAAGAATGAGATATGGTGCAGACCAAAGTAGCGGACAACAAAGTATGCAACTAAAGCAAAGGAAACAAGCAAGTGGTTCCCAAGGGCCTTCTCAATCCCAGACATCTGAAGTAGCCCAGGCTTCTCAATCACAACCATCTCAAGCAGCTCATGCTTCTCAATCGCAACCATCTCAAGCAACTCAGGCTTCTCAAACATGTGATTCATCTCAATCTACCAAACTATCTCGAGTACAACAACGTAGAAGGATGATGAAAGATCAACAGATGGATCATTTTGTCAAAGATCCTTTTTTTTTCATCCTTAGATGTGATGATGTTGAACTTTTGCAATCTGTTTTTGAATTAAGATGAATTCTTTTTGAATGGTTTGAATGTTGTAGAATTATAGATTATACAATTAGTTAGTTCTATAAGACTTTAATGGTTTGATTATGGTTGCAATTGGGTTGTTGGTTTGTGGGATTATTGATGCCTGTAATAGTTGGTTTTCTTAGGCTTTCATGTTTGTCAAGGTTTTTGAGTCAGGTACTTAGATGTAATTGACCATTTGATATGTAATGTGATGGTTGGAACTTGTTTTGGTGTTGTGTTTATATTGATCAGGTATTGAGATGTAACCACTTGATATGGCATGAACAATATATACTTATGAGTAACTTGTTTTTGTAACCTGTTTTTGGTATCCAATGAATAAGATATGGTTGTAACCTGTTTTCGGTATGATGCTTATCAGTATGTCACCATTTGTAACCTCCAAACAAGTTTCCATTCATATCATAGATCAAAGAAAACTCTAAACTCTAAACAACTTACAATGAACTAATGCTTACTGATAAAACTCAAAACAAATTACATTGTTTTCCCACCAAATTACATTACATTACACAAACTAAACTACTGCTATATTATATTAGCATTTGTTCTCAAATTACATTGCCCATTAAACTACTGCTTCTCAATCACATTACACCCACTAAATTACAAAACATATTACTCTTAATTCCTCATAATTCATCCTAATTCATCTTCATGGCAAGCACCACCAACCAAGAAAGCAACATAGCAGCCCACAATATTTTTGACTTTGCTCGAATCTTTGCATTTTCCTTCTCCACCCTATCAATCTTCCTCAGCAAACCAGGTATCAAAGACTTTGAACGCTCACACATTTCTGCATCAAACCACTGAAAAAAACTTACATCCTTTTTCACCATTTCACTATATCAACCAAGAACAATAACTAAAAATTTGATTAATTTGATCAATGACTGAAAATTTCATCAATAAGAACTCTATCAATTTGTGATGCCCAAAACAATGACTGAAAATTTGATCTTAAACATTCTTACCTTTGATTTTGGGCAGACTAGAAATCTCCGCCCTAGGTTTGAAGTGGTCCACGAAGTCTGCATTCGTGCTAACTTCCACAATGACACCATTGGGCATGCCTTGCTTCTCCTATTTCCATCTCTTCTTCAATTTAGTCAGTATTCACATAAAAAAGAACCAGCTGAACCTCCAAATATGAAATCCCCTTTCCCCCTTTTCTCCCAAATCGTGTGACCCCCTTCTCATTTTCCCAAATCCGAACTCCACTTAGAGATTCATAAACCCTAATCTTCTACTCCAGAATCTCCCAATTTCAAACCCCACCTCAGAGTTTTATAAACTCATGATTTCTTTTTCAGATTCTCCCAAAATTCGAACCCCTCTCAGATTTTGATAAGCCCAAGCATTCTTATCCAAATTTCCCATTCTCACCCAAATACCCTTTTCCCTTTTCTGAAACTAAAAAACCCTTGTTCTCCAATGTTAAGGATTGAAACAAAGTGGGGCCCAAAGCACGTAACGGAACGTCTATAATACTGACAGAAGGAGTAACGTGAGACTGTTTTTTAAAATGTGGGGGGTATTTTGATATGTTTCAAAGCACATGTGGTAATATAAAACAAGTTTTAAAGCACATGAGTGCATGTACATAAATAAGCCTTTAAGGGATGTGATTTCCCCATTCTTTTTTTCTCCATTTACACTCCTTTTTGCTTTTTAATACTTTTTAATCAATTTTATTCTTTCTTTTTCATATTCTATCATTACCCTACATTGATTTCTTTTTACTTCACTTTTATATTAGTTCTTTTTCTTTACATTTAATTTTCCAACTTGCATTCCATGTTTGGTATTTTTTTTCCTCAAGTAATAAATTAAGTTTCTTTTTTCCCTTTAATACTGAAAATGGAGTGTAAGTTAGAAAATTAAGTGTAAAGAAAAAGAAATAATATAAAATGTAGTAAAAAAGAAATTAATGTTGGATAATGATAAAATAGGAAAGAGAAAGAACAAAATTGATTATAAAATATTAAAAAACAAAAGGGAGTGGGCAAATCAGAGCCTCTAAAATATAATATTAATAATGTTTTAAAAGTGATAGATTAACTACATTGGCCAACCAAATTATAGATTTTATCACATGCCATATTTCGATACCACATAATAATTTTTCAGTTTATTGAGTACCTAAGGCCATCTCCAACCCTTGGACTCAAACCCAAAATATCCCCCCAAACCTCTCCCAACCCAAGAAAATGAAGGACCCAAAATTTGATCCAAATGTAGGTTCAAGTATTGCCTGGACCTAATACTATTCAATGGAGCCCATGCTAAGGTGGCAGAGCCCATGTGCTTCTGAAAAATGGTGGGACCCACGCTGGTTACATGTTCTGATGGGCTCGTCTGTGGCATGGGCCACGTGTTGGCACTAGGTGAGAGAGCTGTTGGGCTTCGGTTGTCTCTTTTTATTTTTAAAAAAAAAAATCATATAGTATCGATTGGGCCCACATGTTGGCTGTTTCCATTAAAAAAAATTATGGAATTTCAATTTTTTTTTTTAGGTCAAATTGTTCAAAAAAAATTAAATTATGATATTTAAAAAGATTAAATGAAGAAAAATTATCTATTAAAAAAAATAGACTTAAACAATTCTTAAACAATTTAAATAAAGCTGCGGACTTAAAATTTGAGTCCGGAGAGTTGGGAGAAAAAACGATTTGAGTCCAGGCAAAACCCAAATAGTCACTTTTTGGAAGGAGGAAATTTGGGTTTAGCCCCTCATGGGTTGGAGAATGCCTAATGATACATATATATATGATGACACGTGGACATGTTATACTATGCGATTGTATTCCAATAGTATATAATATTCTCAGTTTATTGAGTATCTGACGGCACCTATATTATAATATGCGAACAAATTATCTCACGTTTAGGATCTTTCCTATTGAGATGAGTGATAGTATATTAAACTTACACACATTACACATATGTTAGGCCATCTCCAGCCATGAGCTATATCCCAAATACAGCCCTAAATTAATGCAAAACTCATCTCCAGTCATGGACTAAATAAAATTTTGGCAAAATTTGGAGGGCCACCTTTGGCCCTTTAGCCCTCCAACCGGGCCAAATGTAGCCTAACTTTGGCCTAGGTCAAATTTATAGTGGGCCCCATCCATGTGCTTTTCAACAACCAATCATTAAAGCACTCCCCACTCCCCTTTTCAAAATAATAAACTATGAAGGACCCTAAAATATAGCCCTGCATGGCTGGAGATGGGAAAATTTAGCCCTACACTATTCTTTAAAAAATTAATATTTTGAATGACTAAATTTTTAGCTATGGACTACATTTAGCCATATAACCTGAAGATGGCCTTATGACTCAAACCTAAGACCATAGTATAAAATATCTATAATATAGACGAAATATCGAGGATATTATCATTTTTTCGAGTCATGGATATTTCATAACGTATCCATACACATATCATATAAATATCGATAATATCGAAAAATATCGACGTCGATAATTTTGATCACACTTTAGCAATATTTTGTCAAAATATTGTTATAATATCGAAAATATCAATGTAATGGAAACAAAAGGCAAAAAAAAACACAAAGCACACACACAAAGGGAATTCGAACTCCTGCCATTCCATTCCTCCAAAGTCTTAACCACTGTGTTGCTTATGTTTTTGTGATAATACACAAATGAGAACTCTATGTGGTACTAAGTCATTCATATATCTTACCATGTAATATATAAAGTGTAAAATATTGTACTAAATCATTGTATATAAATAATTATGGGATGTTTAATCTTCTTTAATTAATTACTAAATATTTTCTACACTTATAGTATTTGTCAGCTCGCTATATAATAAACTTAAATCAGTTAAACCCATCATGCAATGCATTTCCTTTCAATTTTTTTGTGATAAACTAATAGATAATTAACTAAATAAACATCGTCAAAAGTTTCAATAAAAATTTCCAAGGTTTTCTTACAATTTTTCATGATTTTTATTCAATTTTTTTCGATATCGATAATATCCCGATATTTCCATAGAAATTTTTGTATTTTTGGACTATCGATATTTTCGATAACATCGATATTTTAGACCTTCCCTAAAATCTTGTCTCGAGAAGAAATTATTTCAAATCACTATACTTTGATTATCACGTAAAGTACTCATCACATCACCTTGTTCCAATATCGTACAATAATTTTTCGGTTTATTAAGTAGCTGACGACGTGGCATCTTGTGGTTGGATGGATAACGTCAATCAGATTCGAGCCGTCATTCATGAGATGGCAACGACGTTGACTGTCTCGTCGTTTGATTTGAGTAGTTTATAGAGCGTGGAGTGAACGGAAGACAGGTCATTGTTGAGAGAATGGGGAAGCATCCGGTGCAGATGAGAGCAGTGGTGTACTCGCTGTCGCCGTTCCAGCAGAAGGTGATGCCTGGGCTGTGGAGGGACTTCACCGGCAAGATCCACCACAAGGTCTCCGAGAACTGGCTCAGCGCCACTCTCCTTCTTGCTCCTCTCGTCGCCACCTACACGTAATTCTTCGATCTAACTCTATCGTTTTTGACAGAGTGAAAAATTAGGGTTTTCTTTTTCAATTATGTTGCTTAAATAGTTAATTAATAGTATTAATGTTCAATTGGTACTGGGAATTAGGAGCAGGTCATAAGTATTTGCGGTGAACTGTTGAAATTTATGGTCAAAATGTTGCATTTTGGAATGATTGGATTATCTATTGATATAGCTGATGAATTGGGGATTGTTTTTAAGACTTTAAGATCAGCTGAATTAGTAGATCATGTGAGTGTTTTTTGGGGTGGGTTTGCAGGTATGTGCAGCAATACCAAGAGAAGGAGAAGTTGGAACACAGGTACTGAAGATGGGGGCCTTCGTTTGAGCGAACAAATATTGGAATTTTCTTTTTAGCTGCAACTCTGTGCGCAATGAATGATAGACTCTCGTCTCTTATTGAAACTACACTGGTTGTAATTTGGTTGTTTTGTATTAAAATGAGATGACATTTGCAGTGAATTGCAGAAGGGTTTGAGTTTTATTCTTCTGTAAACAAGTTTGTAATTTGTTTGTCAGATTCTTGAAGTTGATATACAAATTCAAACTGCATAATAAATTGAGAGTGCAGGCTCTGTTTCATTCATCTGCATTTAAATGTGTAGTAGATAATGAGTGCATGCTGTTCGTTATCGATGAGCAAAATATTCGTAGGGTTTAGTTTAGATGCAGGTTTGATGCAAGGTGTTTGGTCCTCTGCTGGTAGATGCTAACCTCTTAATGAGAGCATGAGGCCAAGAATGAAGAACCTGCATTATGGCAAGGTTCTTCGGACATCAAAGCGAAAATTGATGCCATGGATCATAACTATCCAGGTCTCAACTTCGGTAACAGGGTGCTGCCTGCACAGTAATGTGGTGATGCCTGTAAAGCTCTAGTTGGTTTGGACATATGATCTGCAGGTTAATTTGTTCGATGACGCTTGTGTT
Organism: Prunus mume; assembly: GCF_000346735.1. The sequence continues at coordinate 18,558,558 of NC_024127.1, forward strand.
TATGTAAGGACCGTGATGGGTTGGTTTATCGTTATAGGGAACGACCAATCTATTATTTAAAATCCCACGGTTTGTTCTAAAGCCAGCCAACTCAGGTGTGGCTCTGTTGCAGACTTTTTTTTTCAAAATAATAATCACAGGCAAACTTATTACAATTTGAGAACAGTTTTAAAACTTGTCAAAAATATCCACAGGTATACAACACGCTGTTCATAAAATTTAAAAGTTAAAAATAAAAATTCAAGCTTGTAATTAAAATTTTATTTACCAAATGATGGAATAATTAATCATAATATTGAATGTGCAAATCTGCAATCAATGGCTGCTTTTGAAGATAATCATCATGTGCAGTGCAGCTAACTACAACTGGAAGCCTGAAGCACCAATCTTTCCTCTTTATCCAGGCCAAAAAATTAACATCACTAATCGTTTTATATGAAATGGTTCTGCAATTTGTGGCCCCAATCTTTCTTCATCTCTCAATTCTGATAAGAATCCGGGAATGCTCTTGACAACAAAAGCTGCTTCATCCTAATTATTAAAGCAAAGACACCGTAGCATGGGATGTGCATCAATCCAACCCCAAGATACCTGCAAGGTGAGTGATCGTAAGGTAAACGATGATAGAGCTGTAACAGTTTCTGGCAAGTAGTTTTTATATACTTCGGTAAATTTCATCTCGAATTTACTTTGCTACAATTAACAATAAGGAGGTAAACAACATACCATAAAGGAGCAGATGAGGATGACAAGTCAAGAAATGGATAGGGCCACCTGCAGTAAAGTTAAAAAATATTATGAACGATAGTTAAATTTCTTCGATCTCTAAAAGAAATGTAACAACTCAAGGAAATGTGACAATTTTGAGTATAGTTTTACCACATAGATTTGCAAGCATGTAATATCCACTGAAATATCACGAATATTCCCGTCCATAGCACAAAGTAAGCGATTCGAAACAATGGAAACCGCTGGAAGGAGGAGACAATTGAATTTTTGTAAATCATTAATGGTGAAATAATAAGCAGAAATGCCATTATAATGAATAAGGAACCAAACTTACCATGCAATTCAACAATGCCTCGCCAAGGAGGAAAACAGCATTGATTGAATGCATACTGACAATCATCTGCAGTTGAATGGAGAGGAAACTCATTACAAGAAGACAAGAACAGATAAACTGTCAATGAAATTACCAGGCTTGTAGACTTACAAAATTCAGTTTGTAATCTGCGGCTGTTAGAAATGGATACAGAACGAGCCAAAATATGCAATCAGTGAGAGCAACAGCACCTCCACACATCTAACACGGATACAAAGGCAAGGAAATGACCAGGTTGAGATAACAGAACTCAGAAATTACAAAACTTATAAAGAATCCAAGTCATCATTTCTAAACCAGAACTGCAGCCCCTTATAGGAGGAAACCTACCTGATAAATAATCTGAAAGATATAAACGCATGCACCTGCGCCTTCACGGCCATGATATTCCTCGGCAGTTAAAGTTTTAGATGCATTGGATGGATTACTATTCTCCCCAAGTGTTGGAGCAACATAAGTACCTCGCTCTTCATCCTCACCAACTCTATTGCGATACTTGCAAATTCCATGAAGAGAGAGCGAAGATGCCAGCTACAAAATGAAGTTCAGAGAATAAGTAAATTAGGGACAGGGACATTCGAGTAAACTAAGCATAATGGTTGCCATACTTCATTAATCGATTAAAGGTACTGGGACATTAACAGATAGAAGGGTTTTATGTGTTTTGAACTGAAAAGCTGCTGACTTATCCTATTGAGCATCTTTGAGTGGTAAGATTGGCCTGAGCAATCCAAGGTAACCAAAGAAACTACTATTCTAGTTTTATATTTATCATATTTTACTACAATGTAAATGCAGGTATGTTCAAGACCTTCAAGAGTTGAAAAACATACCCCAAAATAAAAGGTGACCAAAGTAAATGTCCACCTGTTAAGCGCAAAAAGGGAACAGACTACATCAACATATACATCGTGCAAATACAATTAGTGCAATGAGCTTCAAATTTGTTGGCATCCGCTCCTCAAAGAGATATTTTTGTGATTATGAAGATGAAAACTGCAGATACAGATAGATAGCTTACTGTGTATAAAAGTAAAAGATGCCGAATCCATCTAGAGCAACATTGGCAACTATCAACCACAACATCACAATGAAAGCAATTATTCTATAAGCAAGTAACCAATTGGGATGTATTCCTTTAAGGCATGTCTTCCAGGCTTCATCCTCATACAAAGACCCTACTGTTTCTCGCCGAGCTGCCCTCCTGTTCGTTCTAAGTTTGTTGAAACCTTCATATTTCCATATAAGAATTGAGGCTACAACCATAGTAGATGCGATCCATATTGCACAGATGAGGAACCTCCAGTTCAGCCAGTAACTTGGATCATTAGTATCGGCAGTCATGACGGGCTGCCAAGTATGGTTCGAAGATCCTGTTAAGAAACTCATAAGTTACTCACTTCACTTGTACTTGCTCCACTAATTATGTTAGTCAATTTGGATTCAAGGGCTAAGTGTTTAAATTAAATGATCATGAACAAGTCTATGCCGAAATTTTTTCAAAGAAAGTGGAATCAGAAAGCATGAAAATCAAAACAATTCAAATGTGACAACAGTTGAAATGTGAAAGTTAGCCAAAAGCAGTTCCAAATGTTAAAAGGATTATAAATAAATAAATTGAACTCGGTTGGAAACTTAGACCCAGTATTAAGGTAAGCTTCATTGTTAGTCCGCTGTAACAAAACATAAACATTTTATAAAAAGCGTACTGATAAGTATTTGAAAGTACAAATCAAATATAAAGAAAAATATCTTCAAATACAAAATCTACAAGCAAAGTACTTAATTAGAGGTTGAAGAACCCAAAACTTTTTGGATTTGAATATGTACACACAGAGAATGAATGGAGTATAATTTTATAGCTGAACTATTCCATATACAAATGCAGGCAAAACCCAGATACCAGAGCTAAGGACTGTTATGGTTTCTCATGAATTTATTAAGAAAGAAGAAGAGAGAGATTCCTTACTTTAAAGTGGGTTTTACCCAAAGAATGTCACGAATTCACGATCACATCCAAACGAGAATAGTAGGGTTGATTCCTCTGAAAATGAAAGGTGTGTTCGCTATGAAATTCAAAGGTAAAAGACAGATGCTTTGCTTCTCTCTTTCTCTCAGAGAGAGAGAGAGAGAGAGAGAGAGAGAGAGAGAGAGAGTAAATGGAGGGTCTTTGTTTCTTTTCTTTTTTTCTTTTTTGTTGGGTTCGCGGGAGGTTTTGTTGTCTGATGTTTGCAGTAGCGGGATTGGAGAAGATCGAAGAGAAGACAGAACAAGCTTTTCCTCTTTTAAGTCGAGAATAAATTTTCATTTTTTATTCAAAATTGTGTGTGATTAGGTGATGCACGTTTCTATTTCCAGAACGAGCAAACCATTCAAACAATTCCACGTGGACCTCATGAAAAATGACGAGCATGCCGTGTTAATTGCTATTTACCGCCAACCCATATCTGATCGAATTTACCAAATAAACACAAACAAAATTTGATCCTTCTGTTGGTGTTTGCTTATCCTTATAAATTTGATCCTTCGAATTTACCAACCTAACAATATTTATGAAATTACAGAAGGGATAATAATTTATATGAGCAGGGGGTAAATGCAAACAAGGGACTAAAAGAAATAACAAGGTGACACTATAAACCAGATGAGGCTGCCCTGTAGATTTTATTGAAATTAATCATGATCCAGTTCCTCTACTATTACATCAACAGGTAACGACCCCAAGGGGATAGAATCACTATCATAAAATGCATCATCATCATCACTCTCATAATCATAATTGTCGCTGTAATCGTCATATTCACTGTAAGGGTCACTTTGGGGAATCTCTTCAAACACTTGAACTGAGCTGCTCGTGCCATCTTCACTTGACACAATCAATGCTGGATACGAGTGCTCTGTCGTCTGTGAAACACCCTCAAATTCCTCAACTTTCTTCAAAAGTGCATCAGGATCAAGGTCAAGTTCATCCAGCAACAGGGCTTTGTTCGAATCAATTGAGCGTTTCCAAAGCGACATCATTTTGGGGCTTGTCATCACTGTTTTGGTATCAGGCTTACAAGGTTTATCATAATCCTTGCCTGAAAAAGCAGGGTCAAAATATAAATGGAAGTCAAAGCCAGAGCCTTGTAAAATCAATCGAGAATGACTGCATTAGTATTACAAGAGAAATTTAGTGTTTCAAGAATTAAATTGAGTTGCTATTGTATTATTACTGAGAAAGAAAACAAAACAATGTATCACGCTATAGACACTATAAAGACTGTCCACATCAATCCCTATACGAATTGGTAACTAGAGAGAGCAACTTTCTCACAATTGGTTCAATAAAACTTAGTTCTCAATAATGCAATTTCTAGGATGCTGCGTCTCTTGTTTAAGGTCAGTTCAAAAGAATTTAGTTCCCAAGAATGCAATTTCTAGGATACTACTTCTCTTGTCAGCAACTGATATGTACTTTTCCCAACAAACAGATTGCAATTATAACTGCCCTTTCCAAGATTCCTTGAAAGTGGTGGGTGCCAACGACATTGTAATGCTGGTCTTATCGACTGATGTATACTGAACTCTGGTAGCTACAAGGGTAATATCAACTAAATTTAACTAATATTCAAAACAAAAAACAGAAGCTTCCTTCAACTTGGTTGAGAAGTCCTAAAATATCCCACCATGTCTATTCTAATCATGAGATCTACCATCCATGATGCTGATAACAGAAGGCCCCAAATGATGTTGCATGACTTTGTGAAATCATCTTAAAGCCCTTAATTAAAATCTATCTGTGAATTTTTCCAGTTAAAAACGAACATGATCAATATAGGAGATTATAAACTGATAAAGAATCAAGTGCCTCACTGTTCCCCTGCTATAGAATCATCCCACTCTTATCTAGATACGATGTTAGGATAATATCAGCTTATGAAGTTTCCTGAAACATGGTTTTATTATCTATTAATTCTTCGGTCAGTAATTTCTAATTGATCTAAAAATATTCATGCTTATGGATTGTAACTCGTACCCCTCCCTGTTGATGATAGAATATCAAAATCAGCTGTATCTGAAGGTGAAGGTGCTGCTTGGTGCATTGATATCCAATTTGGACCCCTCCACATCAATATATGTTCACCATCAAAAGAAAGTAGAACACAAGGAACCAATTCCTGTACACGAGTGTAGATGAAAAGGGTTAGGAAACCAAGAGATTGGTAGACAGAATGATTGAGGTAACTCTTTGCATAATATACACACAACCAAGCAACATTTTAAAAATGCTATCTGGCACTTGTACAGAAGTTCCCATCCACATCCACTTATTGTTCATTGGGTGTCAAACAGACATAAGTACCTCCTAAGGTTTTGAAAGCAAGAAATGAAGAAATTAAAGAGAGAACCATATGCTTATTTAAAACCTTAAAAAGACAACTCTTTGTTACATGTCTTATTACAGGATCAGGCTAAAAGATACAGGAGGAAGATTGCAGGAACAGAAGAGGCATACAAACCTTAAGCTTAGCACCCAATTTTTTGTAATCACTTGCATGCATCCCTCTGCAGTCAATTTTTACTAAAGGACTTCCTTCAAAAGCATGCCTAACATCTCTCACCAAGGTGATGTATACTCCATTTTTGGCTGCAATTGCACAAAACATTATAAATATTTTGAAATAAACATCTAAGTTATAAAAAAAAGAGCCTTGGTTCTATGTCTATTAATCTTAATTCAGTCAAACCATGTGATACAGAAAATGGTTGCAACGGTATAAAGCCACAAAAATTTTGGAATGCAATGACCAGTGTCACTGAAGGATCAAGTTTGCACCCTTTTGGAATATTAAACCATATAAAGTGTCTGTATCATGTTATTCAAAAAGCCTTGCTTCACATCTTATGGCTCCAGTTACAAGGATTGGAACAATATAAAAACGGCAGACAAAGTCAGCAAACCACCCTTCTATGAAAAGAAGTTCACGTATAAGAATGAGCAGTGCAATTTAGTAGGGGCATTACCTAATTTACATATTGGCAAAAGTCTTTTCCCTTTCTTCCGAAACTCATCAGCTTGATCCTTTGTCAACCCTTCTGGAGCCTCTTGGATAAGTTTGGGGTAGACTGGAGCAGCTGGTTTCCACAGCATCAATGGGTACTGAGGACGGTCTTTATAGCTATAGTTTCTTCCACGGAAAAGATAAACTACACCACCAACTCGATGAATGATCTTCCCCTTAGTTCTTTCCTGTAACCATAAACAAAACCTCAGTTTCATCTAGTTTCTCCATAGACTCGTCATCAGCTTTAACTGCATTGTTGAAATTTCACATGTATATGTAATAGTGTAAGTGAAAAGCAGAGCAACCACAATTGGGTATGATGCTGAGAAGCTGAAAAGGAATACCCAATACCTCAATATGACGGCATACATTATCCATATCCACAGTTGGAACACCTTTGCATTTTACTTTACAGACTGGTCGCCGCTTCCAATGCGAATGTATCAAATCCAACATGTTATGAGTCAACCCATCTCTTCCTAAACCAACAAAAACAAAGTCATTCTTTCAATTCAACGCAAAACACCAAAAAGAAACAAAACAGTAAACAACTGACCGAGATTGACTTGGCGATTATCTGATAATTGGGGCTGGATTAGCATTTTGATCTCCCATTTCTTCAAGGGCTCTCCTAAAATCTCCTCCCTCGTCTTTTCTTGCTTCGGGTACTTGCCCAGCTCAACGGGCCTCGCCATTACCACCTCCTTCACTCCACTGGTTCCAGGCGCCATTGGACCGAACGAGTCCAAGAGCGGAACTTTGCGCTTCAGCTTCTTCTCCTTGGCGCTCTTCAATGGAGCTTTACCGGTCCACGGTCTCGGCATTGTGGGCGGCGCGAAGGGCAAGAAGGCCGGTTCGCGAATGGCCAAAGGCTTGACCTTTGGGGTCTCGGAGTAGCTGTACTGGAACTCGAAGGGTGCGCCGGGAAGGAGATATGACACGCCGTTTTCGCCGATGACGACG
>NC_024127.1:18576252-18676959 GCF_000346735.1 Prunus mume
AACATTATATACAATCCAATTAAAAACTATTTCCATATTGACTCCTACATTAATATACAAAATGCAATAATGGCTTAGTTGGGGGTATTTTTGGAATCTGAAAAGTACAATAAATCAAATTTTATGCTTAATTAGGTAACTTGCTGAGTTAGATCCTAGTCATGGGTTTTTACTTATACAAATTGGGTATTATTTATAAGAACAAAAAGTGAAGGGTTTTAGGTACAGCAAATTGAATTTGAATGGTGTAAGCCAAATTTACTATATTTTAAATTATACTTTGGTTGTGGTTTATTTTTATTTATGCTTTGGTTGTGGTATATTTTTAATTATGCTTTGGTTGTGATCATTTAACCAATCAGTGTTGCTAATTAAGAAAAGCAACACAACTAATTAAGAATTACTACTAATTAAATAAAAGACAAGAATTAGAACTACTTTAATACAAAACATTAAAATACAATTAAATAAAAGACAAGCATACTAACTTAATGGTTTTGATCATTTAACCAATCAGTGTTGCTAGGCCCATCGTCACAGAAAAGTCTACTTCTCATAACATTCATTCGTTCTAGGTTTCAAAATTGTTTTGTTTCAGGGGACATATGGCTCGTATCCATGGCCATGGTTTCCCGATCCTTCTTCTCAATGTCTTTTTTGCGTACATACTCCCTTTCTCTTGCATACTCTTCATTCATTGTCTTCTCGTCCGCATCTTTTTTCATGTCTAATTCAATTCTCATGGTGATGTTCCTTGCAATTTGCTCCAAATATTTTGCAGTATCATTGTTGGATGTACTCCATCTCTTGGCCTTCGCCGCCTTTCTCCAAATAGGCCTCAGCTCCTTTTGGATTGGTGAGTCTTGACTCATCGGAAAATCCAAAGGCGAATCCGATGACGTTGAATCATGAAGTGGCGTCTCGTTCAACACAACGATCAAACCCGTTGAAATAATTCTGAATCTCGAACAATTCTTCACCACCTCCCAACATTGGTCATGGTTGAAAGATTTTTTGCCTTACCCAATGGCACCAAACTATATTTGTGCTTGCATAATCTATTTTAAAAAATATTGGAAATGCAAGAAATATATAAGAAATATTGGAAATGCAATAAACATTATATATAAAAAATTAAGACATTCAAATTAATAAAACGGAAATTACAAATAATTTACCTCATTGCTAAGATTTTCCCCACTTCTATGGTTGTCCCTCGCTTTTGCCAATGCATCTCTCCATTTCCCCAACTCTTTATTCAAAATTTTCCACCTACTAGACAAGGCCATTTTTGTATGAGCCGAACCCAATCTTTCACAAAATTCGGCATGAATTTTTCTCCACATATGAGATAATTTTATCTCATTGCCCATGATCAGACAATGACTAATTTGGACTCAACACTCACAGAGCAGAACATCTTCCATGGTGCTCCACGCCCCTCCGATTTCGATGAAAGATGTCATAAGATGATGAATAAAAATGAAATTTGAAAGCAAATAAAATGTTGAGTAGAAAATGAATAATAGTAGAAGGAGAAGAAAATGTATGAGAATTTGGTGTTGAAAGTGAAAAATATTTGTAAGTATTTATAGAAAAAAAAAATAGAATTTTTTGGTTTTTTTTTAAATATTTTTTTCATATTTTGATTGCAAAAAAAAAGGGCAACCATTGGATTGGAAGAGAAAAACTGATCGGAGTGCCCAGAGGCCACCACGTGGCTTCTAGCCGTTGGCGGAAAGGAAGGGCTGACACGATGGAATTTAAATTTTTTATACCGTTGGAGCATGAAATGCACGCGCCAACGATAAAAAAAAAATTAAATCCGCACACTGATGTCAGGCTGGCGTCTCAACTCGCCTTCAGGCTGGAGCACGAGCTCGTTTTTCCTTCAAGCCAACCCGGTTTCGTGGGACCCACAAGCTACCTGGGTAGATTCGGCCATGTGGAAGTGCGTTTTAGGGCTTGGGGTCCCCCTGCCCTGGCACGGGCTCTCCGTTGGAATCGCTCTTAGAGCACATCCACCTCAAAGGGCAAGGGTAAGGCAAGGTTTGTCACTATTCACGTGAATAGTAGCAGCCTTGCCTTTTTTGTTTCCACCCCAAAGGACAAAGACAAGGGCAATTACTGTTCACTTTAATTTATTTTCTATTTTTTATACTTAAACCATTAATTTTGATAAGATTTTTGGATACAATTTTCAGTTGCCATGTGTCACTATTTATTATAAAATTCTTATCTCAAATTTCAGATAAAATTTTTGGATAAGATTTTCGGTTGCCACGTGTCCATATTTATTATAAAATTCACATCTCACTCATCATACAATTGAAATACCTTCTCACTCATCACACAATTGAAATACTCTCGGTCCTTATAGTCCGACACAATCGAGTACAATGATGACTCAATTATTGGCGGAGGCAATTCCACCGTCTCATGACGCGGGGGAGTATTTTTCTTCGGAGGACGTAATAGTGCCATTATTTCCAATATGGAACTCACCACTTAAACCAATTGCGGGCATTGTTCACTTGAGGAGCCATGTGTAATGGTTTTCTTCTTTTTTGTTTTGCTTTGAATAATCTTTTAAAAAAATGAAATTGAAATGCAAGGAAAAAAAAAAAAAGACATTAAATTGAATAAAACGGCAATTATATATATTTTTTACCTTGTTGCCAAGATTTTGACCACTTCGAACGTTTGTCCACGACCCTTCGGCTTCGATGAAGAGGCCATTTGTATTTTTGCACAAATAAAATTTTGTAGTAGAAAATTTGGTGTGGAAAGTGAAAAATATTAGAAGGAAATGAATTTGTATTAAGATTTGGTGTGAAAAGTGAATAATATTGGTATGTATTTATAGAAAGAAAAAAAATCCAAAATTTTTTGATTTTTTTTTTACAATTTTTTTAGCCAAAAATTGGAGAGCCGTTGGATTGGATAAGATTTTTGGATCAGAGTCTCCAAGATAAGCCACGTGGCTTGCAGCCGTTGGTTTCTGGTAGCTGTGGGTCAGCGCTAATGTCACGCTGACGTCAGCAGCTGATTTTCAAAAAAAATTTAATGTTGTCGTGTGTTTTTTTTTTTTTTTTTTAAATCAACCGCTGACGTCAACAGCCCAGTCGATTCTTGCCCAGACTAGACCTTGCACTGTGAAGGGTGGTTTGGGGCCTAGGGCTGCCATTTGCCCAGGATTGGGGCTTGCGCTGGAGCTGGAGGTGCTCTTAATGATGTGTGTAGAAGCGGTCCTAATTCTAAGCCCCATGCTGAATTTTTTTTATTCACAAGCGATATTAAGATAACAGAGTTTTTAATGCAAAACATGAATTACAAAAGCAACTACTCTTAATCACTTCAACTACAAATCATAATTCACATTAGTAATAACGATAATCATCACCGAGTTGACACCTGGAAGGGCATAAGTTCTTCGCTTGTGGGAATAAATAATTGCTGGCCTAGAAAACATGAACCTTGTCCAACAAGGTGCATCGAATAATATGTTGCCATTGTATGATAATGGTTGGTTTTTTCTTTTCTTTCCTTTGTGGGTGCGTTTATTCCTCAAGACTTTTGGCCCCAGCCTCACTGCCTTCATTACAAGCAAACATGTCATGGAAATGCATTTCCGAGTTCCAAATTCCACTATCGATGATGAGATACGGATGGGCAAGTCAATCCATTGACATAAAGCCAATCCACCGGAATATCAAACAAACAAGCATTTTTATAATTGATTATGCAACACATAATAATACCACCATCAGTGAATAGATTATTGTATTGCCAACTGTTCTCTTTGTAACCACGTTTATTTGAAAAAAGTAGCACAACCAACCACTGAGACCAACATTGGAAGCTGCAACCAAATGGGAACTTATTCCCCTCAAACAGGGAGAGGTTCCAGTTCAACTTTAATCAACCAAGTACCAACAACCATTACAAAAAACGAAGAAAAAAAGGCGTAAAAACAAACACAATGATTTATATTCTCAAGGATTGAAATTTATGGTTTAAAACTCTAATCTGTTTTGGTGGGTCTGTATTAGGCGTTGTTTGCTTATGACTTTGGAATTCAGCCAAGAAGAAAATATTTTTGAATAACATGTATGATATGTTTACTAATCTGTAATAAGATGAATTGAATTAAGGAGGAATTGAATTCCGGATTCCCATTAAAATTGTTTACTAAACTATATTGAATCAGGGTAGGAATTGTATCGAATCCTTGTAAGTTATCTACTAAATTCTCATGAATTGAAATTAGTTTAATTACTAAAATGCATCTGTTTGCTTATGACGACTTTGGAATTCAGCCAAGAAGAAAACATTGATGAATAACTTGTTTGCTTATGAGAATGACGTGTTTTCCAACGTACATACGAGTACGACATTCTTCGAAATTAAGCGCAAAATTGTGTGATTTACTTAACCAAATATATATGCATCATGTTGTGCGGTTAGAATTAGGTGTCAATGTTGATGGGCCTAGTGAACTTTTACAACAAGAAACAGGTAATGACTTGAAGGAATTTACTTCTGGGCAGGTGGGGGAAAACGAAAAGAAAATGATAACAGATGGAAAGCTGGACTGTGCAAATTAGTTTTAAAATGAACTCACGTCTTGTTCCTTTACCTGTTCCTTCCCACCACCATTATTCCCACCATTTTGCTAAAAACAAAAACGCTCTGTTTTTACGAACTAGCCAAGCAAATCCTGCATCGATGATAACATGGGCAACAAACTCAACTTTAAACAAAGCCATCATTGTGACATGTACGCATGCCAACATTATATGCAAAGCAAACAGCAATTATCATATATGCCGAGCAACAAAAAAATATTTAAAATAACAAGATGCCTCAAGAGCATTCAGTCATTCATTCTATTTAATAAGTTCATACACATTACAACCTAAACATAAACTAGTGCACTAACATACATGCCTTAAGCGCATCCGTATGCATCTCCCCACATCTGCACAATCCTATTAGACATATTCCAAATTTCCAACTATGGTAATAAGGACCAAACACTGAAACAGACAAACAGATATGGAACATGTACCACACACTCAGGCACTTAAACAAAAATTCAAATAAAACCAGAAATCGGTTCGATTGTTACACCATACGCTTCCTCAGCTGTTTTCAGACTTCTCCAAAGCTGTAACAAAGTGCAATGTCAGTACAAATAAACTCATCAAACTTGTAGTAGAATGTTTGTGTGTGTGTGTGAGAGAGAGAGAGAGACAGAGAGAGAAATTACTATTGTAGTTCAGAAGCTTCTCGATGAGGTCGACGTGAGTCATAAGCATTCGCCGACAGCAATAACGGACCAAACCCAATGCATCAAGTGCATCTCTGCATTCAAAGAAATTAAAACCATTAACTAAATTCTCTTTTAGAGCCTAATTTTCATATCTTTATTCCAACCCTAATTTTCATAAGGCCGACTGTCTGTCTACTACCAGTGAAGACTATTAACTTCACCCAACTGATTACTCTGTCAAAATTGAAAATTGAGCATTGCCCATCTACAAACCTTGTATTCCATGTCATTATAAAGCTCATTTAATCATGTGGGTTTTTCCCAAATCGTCCTAAATGCATATCATTATAAGCCCCTCGGGAATCAACTCAGAAAAAATATTGGGCTATTTATGAAAAAATAAACTATTTTTAGCATTATATTGTGCAATTTACAACACGAAACAGCCCTATATGATCATTCTCAACCGCTAAGGAAAACAATGCAATAATCAATGACCTTATTGAATTTCAAAAATTAGGGCAAAATCAAATTTGAGCAACTCACCCTTCGGTGTAATCTGCTTGCAGAAGGTCAAGATACGTATCCCATTTGTTTCCAATGACCTAAAATTGAACATAGAACATACCAATTTACAATTAGATGCACTCAGATCAGCCCCAAAAAGGCAGCAACTTCAGATATGTCGAAACGTCTAACGAAACGGAAGAGGTGAAAACCCTAGCCCTAGGGTCAGTTTAAGGGCGAATGGGGGTACCTTTCCGCAGGTGAAACAGCGCACTGGGATGATCATCTTGTTTTGCCCTAAGTCTCTGGATTGCGGAGTCTATTTCGTTCTTCAGCTCTCCCGCTCTCACGTGTGTCCGTGTGTTTGCAGAATCGGAGGGTTTTTACGAGGTTTATATTTTATATACGGATTGACCAAAAAAAAAAAAAAATATATTTTATATACGGACCTCTACTTGGGCCGGGTTTTAAGTTTTGGGCCGTGACATGGTTGGATCTATCTATGGGCAATCTTGTAATTTGACCTTCCGAACAAAAAGAATCTATTTGTATTTTGGTTTTATATTTTTAAGATAAAATTATATGAAGTTGAAGAATTTGGGATTTATATATTATGTTTCTTTTTCGGTGGACGTTGTATATATTATGTTCTTATAGTGATTGATCAACCAGTGAACAAGGGACTCTATATGCTTATTATATGGAGGAATGTTAGCTACTTTTTCGGTTCTTATTTTCATCCTACAACTTGATATTGTGATTCGAATCGTATGTTTTGTAGATTATTATGAAATATACAGATGAACAGAATATTTTAATTAAATACCAAAATGTTTATATTATCAAAGTATTTCTAATTGGGTTGATTTTTATGCGAATAATAATCTTTCAAAAGTGACCTAAAATATGAATGGTACTAGTCATGATTACGGAACAAGAAAGAGAAGGGAGTCATCCATCCTTGTAAGTTGTATATGAGATCGATTTTCTTCCACTAACATCTAGACACCTTAATCTTTTTTGTTCATGAAGGAATCTCAATCCATATGCATGCATTTACTTTGTAATCTATTTCCTTTAATAATAAATGATCTTATATAATGTTTATCCGCCACCCAAAATTCACGTTAACATAACAAAAAGATAAAAAGATCACGTTGAAATCTAAATCCTTCTCGTTCTCCATCTCCATCACAAAAATAAATAAATAAACCCTTCTCGTCCTTTCACAAATCTACCTTTTTCATACCAAGTCTAGCCGTAGATATCACTCAAGATTATATACAAATGATAGTATATATACTATATATATATTAATATTAAAGAAGAAGAAGAAGGAGGAGGAGGAGGAAAAAAAGGACAAAGTAAGTGTATGAAATATCGTGTGTTGTGATGTTGGGGAAGATGAATGAAAGCCACCGACCCCTCCATTATTGTTTAAGAAGAAAAATCGAAAGGTAAAATATGCCTAAAATCGTAGTGCATTGCAGGCCAACCTTCCATCCAATGACGTGTTCAAACTTCAAAGCATGTGAGGCTCCATCCACACACACACACACGCCTTTTTGACGAAACCCACCATATATCATTTCATTTTTGTACTATATGGTATATGCGCGGGGGGAGAGAGAGAGAGAGAGAGAGAGAGAGAGAGTTGAATTAGGGTTTACTTACCATAATCAACATCATCGCATTGGCATAGCACTCAGAATTTGAACTTGGACTTTGGACTTGGAGATAACAAGAAGAAAGAAACAATTCAGATATGGCATGCCAAACCAATATGCTGCCAAATGATATTTACTTTTCATCCAAGCGGGCAAGCAAGAACCAACCACAACTTTTAATTTGCCGTGCTTTTGGGTTATGTCCTCCTTCCAATTTATTATTTTTTACTATATTATAGGTGGAGGGAGATAGATTCACATTAATAAAGGTGAATTCAATGGTCAAATTTTTTTAGTCTTTCAAAGCCAGAATATTATTTGTGGAGCACAATTTTAGTTTAAATAACACAACAAATTTATTTTTTTATTTATTTTTTTGTCAACTGGGAAATTGTATTCATAAACTACGTCACGAGGGCAACACAGGCTACAAGTGCCACTACAACTATTTACAAAGGGGTTACAACCAGTACAAATGGATGCATCCGCAACATCAACTCATACCTCCATTCAAAGCCACACAGGATCAAAAACACTTCAACATAAATGCATGTCTGGAAAAAAACCAAGTAGACACATTTTTGGTAAATCCTTTTATTATTGCAAGTATAAGTCATTCACACACATCTTTAATTGGCAGGTAAGAGTCACATGATTTTGTTTCGTTTTAATATACCGAAGACAACACATCACCAAAAGAAAAAGAAGAAACATGGCGTTTTACCTTTATAATTCACAATTTTTAACCTTTGAATAGCCTAATTTTAGTTGCGTATCCAATTAATATAATATATATATATATATATATTAAAATAAGCATTACATTGTAGATGTCACTCCATTGTTTTGTTTGATGATTGTATAGGTTTGTTCTTCAACCTTGAAATAAAATTTGGTTAATGGTCAATATAGAATTGCATTAGATTAGTCTTTAGAGGTGGCATGAGATGTCATCCCAACTTCTAAAAACCAAAATTATAATTTCATCACCTTTGAAATTTAATACTCTATTTATAAAAATTAAAAAGAATAAATAAATTATATTTTTTGAAATAGACTAAATATATAATGGTAATGGTTGAAGTGGATGTGGTTGGTCCGTTATGTCCAATTCCGTGAATGATGGGGTGGATGCTGAGGAATGATGATGGCTCGTCTGTCCGCTCACCCGCCAAAATTACCCGCCAACAACAAAGCGGGTGCGTGGGGCCCCAGTGGTGGGATCCATGCGATTCAGTCAGCCATGAGCAATGACGCAGGGCAGGCAGCTAGCTATTAAAAACTCACCCCCCCTTTTCCCGCTTTTATATTTAATTTCCTCTGACTCATGGGCCTCCTCTTTTTTCTCCTTCTACCCACCACACCACACGCACGCTACGCCACCACGACTTGTAATGCGTACCATCTCATGCCTCCCTCGTAATAATTCACCTTTAAATCATTGAAAACACCCAAATTTATTATTATTTTTATTTAATTTTAACAAGGCGATACTCTAAACAAATTATGTAATGGAGATCAAACTCGAGAGCAAAGGGATAGGCACACTTTCTTGATCAACTGACATAATTCACATATTCATATGATAAACTACTCTAATGCATAGAGAGAAAGAGATCAAACTCGAGCGTAAGTCTTGACCGACTGACAAAACCCACATATACGATTAAAAAAATTCGTTGGACGTCAAAATGGAAATGCTTTCTTGTTATTACCAAACTACCCCTGACATTGTTACTGACTAAGCGTTGCCCTTGAGTCTCGAAAACGACCCTTTTTTGGCCCGTTAGTGTGCCGTCGTTTATCGACCCGTCGTTAGTTACCATAAAACTTAAAATTGGGAATGGCTGGCTGTTATAGTGGATTTTATTAGGGGGTGTTTTTTTATATTGTATTTATGACTCGGACTCAACAGCCGAAGCTGAAGCTCCAACAGTAAAAAATAAAAATAAAAATTACTGTTGAGTAAATAAGGAACTGCCAACAAATAAGGTAATAATTGGTGGTGGTGGTGGGAAAAGAAAAACAAGGGAGGGCGGTAAAGTGAGTAGTGGGCAGAGAACTGTTCAAGTGAACAACATTTTCTTTTTCTTTTTTAGTTTTTTTTTTTTTTTTTTTGGTTTGAACCACGAGGTGGTCCTGGATGGGCCCCAACTATGGGTGGCACCTTTAAGCCTTAACCACAACCCAGACTAATCCCCGCTCACACCGGGTCGGCCCGTAAGGGGTAAAGTGCTGGCCAAAGTGGTGACTCCATACGAGAGCAGGGATCGAACCCCTGACCTTCTCTTAAGGAATGAGAGTGCCGAACCACTCACACCAACCACCTTGGTTTCTTTTTTAGTTTTTTGAGTTACACAATGGAACGATTTTAACGGTTACAATTGGAATAATAATATCAACTTTCTAAAGATAAAAATTTAAATAAATAAAAACCAGCATTTTATTTTTAATTCTTATCCTCACATGAAGAATAGTTATTTTTCTACTCTAAACTTTGTGGGGTCCGCTCTCCCTTGTTATCTTTGGACGTTTCATTTTTCTATTTTGTGTCAATATTGATTATTTATTTATTTATGGAAAATAAAAGAAAATTTGGAAAATAAGCAGAGAACGGCAATCCGTTTGCGTAACCACAAGCACACGGGAGATATGTATGTATGTATCAATGTGTTTGATTGGATGAATAATATTTTTTGGGCTTGGGCACTCTCTCCCACTCTCATCCACCCTCCTAACCATTTCCTTCTTTCCCCATTATTATTCTCTCCATTTTCATCTCTCTCTCCTTCTGAATCCCAATAACTCACTCTCTTTATTTCTCCTCTCTCTCTCTCTCTCTCTCTCTTCCAAAGATCGCTTCTTTTCATCCCTTTATGGTTTTTGCATTTCACTGCTGCTGGGTTTGCTTAGTGGCGCTGAAAAATCATATCCCAGAAGATCCTAAACGATCGGTGCCCTTCTCTTTCCCAAAAAGCAGGTGCATTTCCTGAGGAGGTATGTATTCTTGTTGCTTTCTGGTTATTGGGAACTCTTTTTCAAAGCTTTTCTTTTGGTTTCTGGGTCTGATTGGAGTTGGCATGGGATTGCAGGATCTGGGTCAGCACTGGTATTTCCTTCAGACTGAATCAAAGCGGTTTTGGATATTTAGGTAACTTGTTCTATCTGCGATGCTGCTGCACTTTTGGTTTTTTGGGTTATTGATTATTGTTGATTTGAAGTAATATTATGTAGGAAAGGAATCTTTTTTTCAGTATGAGATGAGATTGACATTGAATTCATAGCGTAAAAGATCGAAAGCTTGCTTCTTCTTTTTTCCTTGTTGAGATGGGTATCTTGTTTGACTTACCTGATTTTTAGGATTCCCAACCTCTTAACTTGGAAAGGATTTTCTATTTGAAAATGAAAAAATGAAAACACCACTTGACATAACAATCCCATATCTTTCCCGTCATATCCATTTTATGCAACTGTTGATTTATCTATCGAGCTTCCATTTGTGTCTGTTCTTGCTTGATTCACCGTATTTGGTATGTAGTGTATCTATGATTGCAGTTCTTGTTGGTGGATGCCGTTGATTTCTAGGAAAAATATCACTTCTTTGGCTGTTTTTTGAATTTTTTCCCCTCCCGATCATGTCTAGAGTAATGTTCAGTTTTTCTTGTTTCCAACACCAGTGCAGGAGACGACGAGCTTGAATTCGTTGTCTCCTTAAATATGTTGGTCATGATGATGTTTGAAGGTACAGATTTTAAATTTACAGCTGATCTAAAATATTAAAACTTGCATGGATTGTGAATTTGTGATACATTCAAGCGTTTTGTTTTGATCATCAAAGTTTTTGAATTTCTGGATGTAGTTGATGTAGAGGTTTATGTTGTGGATGATTATCTTCTTTCATGCTTCTGCGTACATACGTGTGCATCCTCTCAAGTGTTTATATAGAAAACAGAATGACGCACCATAGTTCCTTTCCTTTTTAAACTGTACAACTGAACTCTTCATACCTAATTTGAAACCAACAAACTCATTATAACTTGAGCCAACTCGGGGGCAACAGGACGTTGTATTAGGACAAACTTAATAAATTTAGACGCTAACTTTATCGTTATGTATTTTTGTCTGAATATGCTGAGGGTTATTTTCTATTGTTTATTTGCATCATATTGTTTATGTTAATTCAAGATCAACATTGCATTTGGTGGCTGTCGTTTATAATTAATGGATTACTCTCATTCCTAGAGTTGATCCTATCTTTTTTGTTTCCTAGATCCTCGCATTGAGAATATATATGGGTTTCCGACATGAACACAAAAGACCTATTGAAGTTATGCTTAAGTTGTAGACCTGCCATAGAAGGAATGTATTCAATTGAATGAAGTAAAATTGCGGGTTGCCAGCTTTGTCCAAGTATTTTCTTGCTTCATATTTTTCATGCATATTCTATATTCACATTTATTGTTTTCATCTCCTATACCATATTTATGATAAAGCATTCTTGTACGTAAGTATTTTTCAAGAGAATATCCTAATTGAGAGACTGAGTTACAAAGAGAAGCATGCTGAGTAAGACATGAACTGACACTTCTCTTTGTAACTCAGTCTGTCAACGTACTTCATTTTAAAAAGGCCCACCCGTAGTAAGGGTGAGCCTTACATGCCTTTTAGATAATTAGTTCTTGAATTGGGTAAAAGTTTCTTGGTTGAATTATTTGTTATTGTGCATTGGCTGCTGCATAGGCCTCCTTTAAAAGCACTCAGTTTTTTCCACTGCCAGCCTGTTAATTTAAGATTTAATTGTCATCTATCCAGGTGGATTCTTGCTGTTTATTTTACCAGCGTTTGCCCAAGGAAAACAATTTGAGGCAGAATAGTTTGTCTTATAAGATGTTAGGAGGCAACAATGGTAACGCCATGCTTCCTGTTTTCCTGGATGAAAATCGCTTCCCATATCCGACAAATGCTTCAAGTCAGCTGCAGTTGTTTGGAAGTGGTGAGTTATCTGTAGCCTTTGCTAGCCTTTTTGTCTACATTCTTCGTTCTGGTTAAAACTTACAGATAATTGAGATTCTCTGATTTTAATCATTGCTACACCTTCAGATGTAGACCATGTAACTCAATCTTTGTTCAGCATCAAAATTTCCCTTCTTAGAAAATTGAACGTTTAATTTATGTTGCAGTACCAGCTGGATGTAATGTTGATCCAGTAAATTATTTTGGAACTGAGCACATCACTCCCATGCTTCGGCCTAATAAACGAAGCAGGGAAATAGAAGATATCTCACGACAGCAGAAGCTTCAGATTTCTTTGAACTATAATGTCTGTCAAGATGAAGCTGATCGCTCGGCTAGCATTCCAAACCCAAACCCTGTATCAACTGGGTTAAGGCTATCATATGATGACGATGAGCGCAACTCAACAGTTACTTCTGCAAGTGGAAGTATGACAGCAGCACCTTCAATGATCCTATCCTTAGGTGACAATATCAGAACTGAGCTGGATCGGCAGAAGGAAGAGTTTGATCAGTACATCAAAGTTCAGGTATTTATGATTTTCAAGTACAAATTTCCATATATATATATATATATATCTCCACATTTTCTTCATTATGTGGCATTCAATTTGAAATTTCAAACATCCTACTTCATACAGATATTGAATTTCAAAGATTTCTGCTACTTATGATATAACATATCATCGATTCACTAAACCTAGATAATCATTTGAACTAAGAAATGTTGAATCCCATTCCCATCTGAATAAGGCTTAAAATTTCGAACAGGTCGTGGTGTGTTACCTTTTTTCCTCTTTTTTGTGTGTGGACATCATGCTATAACTTTCAGGGGTTTATTTTCTCATGTAAATTTAATCTTGGATTCTTATTCAACAGGAAGAACACTTGGCAAAGGGGGTAAGGGACATGAAGCAGAGACATATGGCTTCTTTCCTTGCTGCTATAGAGAAAGGTGTCAGCAAAAAGATACGTGAGAAAGACTTGGAAATTGAGAACATGAACCGTAAGAACCGAGAACTGGTTGATAGAATTAAACAGGTGGCTGTGGAAGCCCAAAATTGGCACTACAGAGCAAAGTACAATGAGTCAGTTGTTAATGTCCTGAAGAGCAACCTCCAGCAAGCAATTTCACAGGGTGCTGACCAAGGGAAGGAGGGATTTGGCGACAGTGAAGTTGATGATGCGGCCTCATACATTGATCCAAATAACTACCTGGGCGTTCCAGTCGGGCCTGTGAAATCTGTATCCAATAATTACCTAGGCTTGAAGGAGCAAATGGCTTCCAGAGCATGCAAGGCATGCAAAGCTAAGGAGGTCTCCATCTTGTTGATGCCTTGTAGGCACCTGTGTTTATGTAAGGACTGTGATGGTTTTGTGAGTGTGTGCCCTGTATGCGAGTCAATGAAAACTGCCAGTTTCCAAGTGTACTTGTCCTAACTTATGAAAGCTAGTAAACTTTAAAAAGGGAAAATCATGTGCACTGTTGATATATGATGTATGTGATTTTGTTTCATTGAGATCAAAATTTGTATGTAGAGGATCTAGTTGTCTTCATAAAATGAGTTTAGGCTTTTGTTTGAATTTTTCTTCTTAGATAAAATAAATTCAACTTTTCTTCATAATGACAGCTTTGTTGCAGCTTGTGTTGGCCTCCTCCATTTTTTATTTGCAGAAACTGGACTGTCAAAACTTTTCAAGAAACATTAAGACTTTTTACTGCTAGTGATGCATCAAAATATCTAAACAAAACATGTTAAAGTTTCTTGCTGCATTTGCTAATATGTTAATAGTGGCAATAAAAGATTAATCATTATTCCTCAAACAGAGGCAGCCATGGCATCATCTAGACTTACACACAAATCAATATTCTATGATCTGGTGCATCAAGTTTTAGGTGAAATCAACTTTTAAAGTGCAGAAAATCTGTCACATATCTAGGATATTTTATGTGCATGCATCCGTAAGGTAGAATTCTATAGTGAGGAACTTATCTAAAGACCTTAGATGAGGTGTATCTCTTAATCATTAGGGTTTTTCGCAGCAATGGTCCCTCAACTATACCCGTATTTGCATTTGGGTCACTGAACTCAATTATTAGTTGCAGAGGTCACTCAACTGTGTGTTTCGTTGCACCAGTAGTCCTTTTGTCAAACTCTGTTAAATTTTCTGTCAAGAGTGAGGGTAAGTTTGGAAATTTATCCACAACCCTCCCTCTCCTCCACAACCCTCCCCTTCCTCCACAACCCTTCCTTTCTCTCTCTCTCTCTCTCTCTCTCTCTCTCTCTCTGAGCGAACTCGAACAACCACTATAGCAGCATTTTTCATCATGCCTAAATGGTACCGGTAAGGTCTTAAAGAACTGTTGAACCATCCTATTCAAGAACGCCCCGAAATCTACCCCGAATTGCCCGATCTTGTTACCGATATTGGGAATCATGGAAACCCCATTAATCCCGGAGTTCTCGGCCACCAACCCAACGAAGTCTTTCTTGCCGAAACTCTGGTTCGGGAACTCGAGATCGAAGAGCTTCAACGTGTTAGGATTAGGCCAAGCGAATGATGGCGTACTGATGTGGGACTGAATCAAACCTGTAAAGCCCTGCACGAGGTGGTCCGCTAAGTCCTGGCCATGGCGCTGAACCTCCTCCCAAGCTTCGAAGGACCTCTCCACAGACAGTTCAGCAAAAGTTGAAAGCTTTTTGTGTTGTTCCTCTGAAACAGTCACAAATTCTTCATGGCCTAGAAACAATGAGATTAGGATTTTGATTTGAGCTTCTAATAATGGAAAACCTGAGCTTTCTTCAATTTTAATAACAATTTCAAGCGTCAAATTTGAGCTTTCGAGCTTAGATTTTTCAATCTTAAATCTTAAAATAAAAATCTCAACCTGTTTTCAGATTTGTGGATGTTTATGGTTGATGGTTTACAGTGAGTGATGGGTTGGGGGAGGAGGAAGGATTGGGTGGTGAGTTTGGTACAATGGAGGAGAAGCAACCGAGTTGTCTTTCTTTTTTCCTTTTTCTGCCCAGATTTTGATACAAGGAGGAGAAGCAATGATTGAGTTGCAACAATGGAGGGTTGTAGATGAAGGAGAGGGTTGTGGATAAATTTCCAAATTTACCCTCAGTTTTGACAGAAAATTTAACAGAATTTGACAGAAGGACTACTGGTGTAACGAAACACACAGTTGAGTGACCTCTGCAATTAATAATTGAGTTCAGTGACCCAAATGCAAATACGAGTATAGTTGAGGGACCATTGTTGCGAAAAACCCTAACAGTTATATCAAATTTGTTAGTTTAATTCAACGATTAAGAAATAGGACCTTATTTAAGGGCTTTAGATAAGGCCCTTAGGTCCTCACTATAGAATGACTCATTCACAACACAGGGTTTCAGGGTTTCTGCTTTCAGCTGATTTCCTACCAGCATTGGGCTTTCAAGCCACCCTGTTGTGGTCCAAAGCGTATGGACAACATTAGCAGCATGGCCCGCAAGGAGTCTAGCAAAGCAGCACCAAAAAACCCACCAAGAATTGCAAGTTGCAACCCAAATGTCAACAGAGTGCAGGATTGACTTCTGTATTTACTTAATGAAAGCAAGCAAAGCATGAAAAAAAATGAGCATAAGAACGTAGATTTTCCATTCACACTCGCTTCCCCTTTCTCACACACACACACACGTATTGATATGGTTATGACTTGACTGCGTTGTTGAATGATGACTGAGACAAATTGGATTTATGGCTTCTCCTTGGATTGATAAAGCCTAAACGCTAATGAAATGTAGGTAAAAAAACGAAAAAGAAGGCCAAAACTGAATTATATGTTGATGCAACGGCATAATAATGCATGCATGATGAGCAGCATTCAGCCATCAAGATCAAGGCATCAAGTCAATGTTCACCAGTGTCTGCCCACGAATAATAAAAACCCAATATTCAAACGTGCACACCACCAAAACAATGACTTTGTAAAATGAAAACCAAAAAATACTGAAAAAGTCTCACGTTTTACGCAATTACAATTAGCTTTCATCTTCATCAATTATTTTTATTTTTATTTTTCGAATTCTCTCCCAATTATCATACTGTTTATGTTCGGAATCAAGTTTTATTAGCCAATATGTTGGTGCTAATATGGTGTTTTATCCCAAATCCCCAATCCCGAAGAAATAGAAAAACAAAAATTGTTACTTATTATATATAATTTTGGTATAATTTGTATAGATAAACACTACAATTGTGATTCACTACAACAACAACAAAAACTAGTTGCAAAACTGAGTCAACTAGAGAGAGCAGCTGTGCAGTGTTGACCAAGCGCTCACCTTTGACTAGGGTTGGTAGGATTCATTAAACAATACAATTTATATACACTCTCGGATTTTATTTTATTTTCTTGTTTGGGTTTTACTATGAAGAAGTTTGACTCTGTGTTTTAATAGATTGGCAAACTAGTTGAGGATTGTGTTGTTCTTATATCTTCCATGCGTTTTTAATGGAGCCGCACACTTACTTACCTCTTTTATGTCTCGATATGAATGTTGTTCTAGTTCAAATTGAGTCCAATTCAATTAACTTATTGATGTATTAACAGATAATCTAAGCATATTTATTCATTTTTAATAAAAAGGTTTTATCATTTGACTCCAATTTTTTTTTTTTAAGGCTTATTATCACAAAACGTCCATAAAGTTTACGAAACTATCAGATTGCATCCTTAATGTTTTTTTGTGTCACTCATGGTCCTCAAGGTTAGTATGTGTAATCACAAATGGTCTATGTCGTTAGGTTATGTTAAAAACTATGTTAGTTTGCTGACGTGTCATACATATATATCACAAAACATCTATGAGGTTCCCACACCTATCACAAATGGTCCATACGAATTTTTATTTTTATTTTAAATTTAAAATTCATTAAATGTTGGTTTTCTTTTTAAAATTATTTATAAATGAAAAAACCATTTATATAAGGATTTTAATCTTGAGGACTATTTATGAACCCTAAACCCTTAGTTTTTTCATTTTTAAATTTTATGAATTTTAAATTATTTTTTTAAAACTCCATTAGTTTTTTTATGTTGCATATATATGGAGCCCACGTCTACAATAATATAATGCCACATGTATTTAAAATATAATATATTTTTTAATTTTAAATTTTTTTAAATTTTTTTTTATAAAGACCATTTGTGATAGGTGCGTGAACCTCAAGGATGTTTTGTGATATACATATATGCCACGTCAGCAAACTAACGGAGTTTTTGACGGAACTTTACGGTAGGGACCATTTGTGATTATGCATACTAACATTGAGGACCACGAATGACACAAAAAAACATTAAGGATGCAATTTGATAGTTTCGTAAACCTTAAGGATGTTTTGTAATAATAAGCTAAAATTTAATTATCAATCGCTGAAAAAATGGGTGTAGATGATGATGTTATAACATCAAAAAGTAGCAAATAACATAAGTCATATCGCCTAGCAGCACACTAGTTTTGAAAAAAATGAATGCATACAAATAAAGGAACCCACCACACAAAGCAGCCAAGCATTTAATACAGAATTATTCACCAAAACACCCACTCATTATATATTTGTTTTTTTTTTCTATCATAACCACTCATTATATATCTTAATTAAAAAGAAAAACAACCATATGAAAAAACATAAGCAGAAAATTTGTCATGACCACCACTTTTGCAGCAGTACGACCCTGACTATATGGTGTCCAAATTAGAATACTAAAATATGTTACATGTGACCTGTGGAAAATAATTTTTGTGGATCCCGGGGATGTAATGAGAAATTATTAACATTATCATTTAAAGTAATAACTTATAAATAACAGAAGGTAAGCTATTAAAGTTGTTTGTTTTTGGTATAATCAAGAGTGAGCTTCCGTTGAGGGATCTCTCAAATAAGTTTATTTGAAGGATATCCTTGTAAATTGTAAGGCACACTCCGTATTATATTTCACTAATTCAAACCGTTTATTTTGTAGATATTCACTCAAATATCATTTCTATAAAATAAAAATAAAAATATCACTTGAATCCGATATCATTTGACTATTCAATTAAATTATTGAAATTAAGAATTTTTTTAAAGCACCGTGTTTATTGATTTTGTTGGTCTCAATTAGATGACTTAATGATTTTCAATTTTTCTGATTTTTTGTAAGGATAATCTTTGAATGAAGACTTGAAAAATAGACGGTTTGGATAGTTAAATTTTTCTTTTTATAGGATACTTTAAAAGGCGTCTCTATCCCTCAATAGATGGGTATTGTATGATTGATTAAACTGATTTTTTTTTTCGACTAGTTGACTAATAATTAATAGTATGCTGAAAAAATCAGAGTTTACATGCTTGGGTTTTTGGTAAATTTCGCACTCTAATTTTTATATTACACACAATCTATAGAAAAACGATAAAAGTCCGAACCTTTGTGAAGTTCCCATTTGTGGACTAGAGCGAGTGGCAATTGACATTGATGCTTGAAAGTATAAGAGATGAACGGTGATGCACACAACCAAAGTCATCAACTTATGGTAACTCGCGAAGCAGGGGATCAAAGTCCACTAGAAAATTACAAAAACAGGCAGGCTGGGGTTGAATCCCTGGTCCAAATCGGTAGGTGCCGCATGTGTTTGTTAAGTGTGTGAGTGAGTGGTACATCTAAAAATAATACGTTGCCGCTAAAATTAAATTTAAGCCCACACCAACCTACCCCTTTCAAATTAAACCCCCACCAAAAAAAAGAATAAATTAGAAAAAGGCCAAAAACATTTGCCTTTGTTTTTGGTAGCTATAAATAGACGAGTCCATTGGCACAAGGATTTCAGTTGTGAGTTGCTCTGCATCTACCTACCTAACTCTTGTTCGTAGAACCAGCACGCACTCCTCTCCCCTTCTCTGTTATTCAACGGTAAGTTTTTGCATTTCTCAGAAACCCGAAGCTTCCCTTCCAATTTGATCAAATAAAGTTTGGATCTTTGGCTTATGATTTGTATGGGGAAAAAAATCAGATATGGCACGCAAGAAGATCAGAGAGTACGACTCCAAGAGGTTGTTGAAGGAACACTTCAAGAGGCTCGGTGGCCGTGAATTGCCCCTTAAATCAGCCCAAGTGAGTCTTTTTTTCTTTGATTCAGATTCCTGATTTACTCTCTGTTTTTCTGCTCTCTGCTTAGTGCTTGTCTGTTTGTTATGCATTTAGATCTTCAAGTTTCAAACTTTGGCGGCCCATTTTGAAAGATTCTTCGTTGTCATTTATATATAAATAATTAAACAAAAGAGATCATGTGGTTAAAAGTGCTGTTTAAATGCCAATTGTGGAGTATGAGGTTTGATTCATAGATCTAGTCCGAGCTCAGTAGATTTATTCATTAAGAGGGTATTGATTTTAAATCTGGTTTTGCCCCCTTTGGGTTTGAATAGCCTTAACTGGGTTGTTTAAGATTCAACCAATCTAATTGTATGATGCCAGTCGAAGTAAATTTGATCCTGCCAAACATTATGTTAACTGTAATTCAATGATGGGTTTTTTGTTGGCTCTCGCCTCAGATTACTGAATCAACCGATCTCAATGAGCTAGTTGAGAAGGAATCTTGGCTTTCATCTTCCAAACTGGTTGTGAAACCTGACATGTTGTTTGGAAAGCGTGGGAAGAGTGGTTTGGTTGCTTTGAACCTTGACTTCGCTCAAGTTGCCACCTTTGTGAAGGAGCGCCTTGGCAAAGAGGTATTTAATCTTCTCATTGTTTCTTACACATAAGTTTCTTGTGTTTTGTAGTTCATACTATCATTTCCTTTTAAGAATTTAGAATTTTGATTACATGTTTCCT
This sequence comes from Prunus mume, assembly GCF_000346735.1. The sequence goes on from NC_024127.1 coordinate 18,596,572, forward strand.
TTTTGGATTTACAGGTGGAGATGGGTGGTTGCAAAGGACCCATAACAACATTCATTGTTGAACCCTTCATTCCCCATAATGAGGAGTTTTACCTTAATATTGTCTCAGACCGACTTGGGAACAGCATAAGCTTCTCCGAGTGTGGAGGAATTGATATTGAGGAGAACTGGGATAAGGTACTTTAGGATGTCAATTTGTTTCCCAATATTTCTTCCTAATACAAGATACACTTTTAGCATTTTGTTCGTTATCTGTCTCTTGTATAAATTGTCTTAGCACTTCATGTTTATAAAAGAATTGTACTTGATGCAGGTCAAGACCATATTTGTCCCTACAGGAACTCCTTTCACATCAGAAGTATCTGCACCACTTGTTGCAACCCTTCCCTTGGAGGTAATTCCTTGGCAGTCATTGATATCATATATTCATTATTCTTTATTGTTTTGTAGGAATTCAATGTTCAGCTTTGTTCTAGCATTAGGTTTCTATTTTCTTGACTTCAATACTCAGTTCACTTCTGACCAGGAAGAAACAAATATGTTACTTGATTTCGCTTAATTTATTACTGGTTTGGTGCAATGATATGCTATATGTCAATTGAGTTCATGTTCATTTTGGCTTAAATTGAAAGTCATTGACAAATATTGTTCTTGAATCTAGATCAAAGGAGAACTTGAGGACTTTATCAAAGTCGTTTTTACTCTATTTCAAGGTGTGTTAACAATTCTTTGACCATTCCATTTTGTACTAGAGCTGCAAGACGTAAGAACAACATTATTAATTATTAGTATGTTTCAGATCTGGACTTCACTTTTCTGGAGATGAATCCTTTCGCACTGGTTGATGGAAAGCCATATCCTTTGGATATGAGAGGCGAGCTGGATGACACTGCTGCTTTCAAGAACTTCAAAAAGTACCTTTCATTTCCTTTAGTTATTATTACCTTCTCTGTTTCGTCATACATATGCCAAGCTCTTTACTGGTGTTTTAGCTTACCACTTTCTATAACACCTTACATTATTTAATTGTTTCAGGTGGGGCAGTATTGAATTTCCAATGCCATTTGGAAGGGTTATGAGTTCTACAGAAAAATTTATTCATGGCCTAGATGAAAAGGTACACACATATGCCTTCAAATTTGAGATGAAATCTTTACATCTCGTCAATGAACTTCTCCATGGAAGATTTGAGTCATGTATTTATACTTTCTTTTAATACTCTTAAATAATACCCTTCTTGTTTCTTGTCCAAATCCATGGTTGTTAAGTAGGAAAGGAAATGGCTTGGTCCTGGCACTACCAAATCCCTCCATTAAAACTTTTACAAGTCAGCTGATCCCTAGTTTTTCAAATGATTTTTTAAAACCATTATCTAGCATGAAAGCTGGGATTCCTGCCATTGCCGTTTATCTAAATGAATGTCAATAGAAATGCATTCTGAAGTTCAGAGTCTTCTAATCTTTGAGAAATAAAGCCCTTTTTTTTCAGTCAACTGGTATGCATGTCTTTAGTCTGAATTTGGATAAATGATCCCCTAATGTCTCTCAATTGTAATTTTATATTGGTAACTCTTATCACATTTCATTAAGTAACATCCACTTAGTAGCCTTGTCATTGTTTATTTATCAGGTTTATTTGTCATTTGCTTGCAGACTAGTGCATCTTTGAAATTCACAGTTCTCAACCCAAAGGGACGAATTTGGACTATGGTAGCTGGAGGAGGTGCAAGTGTCATCTATGCAGACACGGTGCGGTTACCTAAGATTTGGAATATTTGAACCTTGTTGCTTTTTGAAAGTTGTTTTTCATTGGCATTAATTGCTCATACCCAAAATGATATTCCTTGGTCAGGTTGGAGATCTTGGCTTTGCTGATGAACTTGGAAACTATGCCGAATACAGTGGAGCACCTAATGAAGAGGAGGTATTGCAGTATGCCAGAGTTGTGATTGATGTAAGAACTCTTCACTTTCACTCTTAGCATTGTATTACTATGTCCATTATGGATTAAATTGGTGCTTTCATATTTGACCAGTGCATCTTTTTTCTTCATAAAATGTAAACATCCGGTAACACATGCCTACGCACCTCAGACTTTGGTTTTGTGTATAATAATCTTATTCCTTCTACAGTGTGCAACGTCAGACCCTGATGGCCGTAAGAGAGCCCTTGTAATTGGAGGAGGAATAGCCAACTTTACCGATGTAGCTGCAACATTCAATGGTATCATTCGAGCCTTGAAGGAGAAGGTGAGCTTAATCTACTGGGCTAAGAATCCTATCTTTGTTATGTTAATGTCCGTTCCAAGTGTGAAAATTGACGATGACATATTTGATTACTCAGGAATCAAAGCTTAAAGCCGCAAGGATGCATCTCTATGTCAGGAGAGGAGGTCCCAACTACCAGAGGGGCCTCGCAAAAATGCGGGCACTTGGAGAGGAAATCGGCATCCCAATTGAGGTACCAACGTTTTTGAAATCTCTATTGTTTTAGCAGACATGCAAATACTTGAAATGCCTGTCAGAAGAACTTCACTGAAATTTATTCTTCTGTTTCTGTGTTCTCTTCTTGTAGGTCTATGGACCCGAAGCAACAATGACGGGTATTTGCAAACAGGCAATTCAGTGCATCAGTGTTGCTGCATAAGTCGTTCTTCAGATTGCTCGCTCTTCTCCTTTCTTTTCTTTTCTTTTCTGGCAAGTTTCCATGTCTCCATTAAATCCTTGTACCAATTTCGTTCTATCAAAAACCTCAGCGAAGTTAATGTAGTTTGTACGTGCTAATGGGTAATGGTAGCGTGATTGTACTGTGTGACCTTGTTACTGAAATAAAAAGTTTACATTGGCGTACTCATTTCTCTGCATTTTGAGATCCTTGTTGTCTTGTCAGTACCAAAAACCTTAACCAAAGTCGAAATGTGCATCAAAATGCTAATGTGCCGCAAATGAAAAACAATGAGGGAACGAGCATGGGCTTCTTCTAAGTTCTATGGGTTTGGGTTGGGGATCAAAACAACAGTTGGCCAAGAGTAACTTGACCAGAATGAACACAAAAGCTTGATTCAAACCCATTAATTATCTAAGGCCTTCTGCGGCTCTATTTCTTAACTGTTGAATCAAATTAATTAATCATGTTGTTATATCTGTAGCTTTCTATATAAAATTCATATCTTGTCTTATTTTAAAAATAGATTATTTGTGTATATATCATGCATATGAAATATTTATATTAATGTTGACACAAGACCCATGTAGATTCTTTTATTGGTTTTCTTTTCTTTGAAGACTAACATGAGAAGTAGGGCGGGGTGGGTGTATATGCACTATTCATGCAGTAACGCTTTGGACGAATTATATAATGAAAAGACGTAGCAAGCAACAAAACAAAATATTTTAAAATACAACCTTCATATTTGTTTGATTAAATACCAGTAACATTACATTTATATAGACTTGTTTGGGTCGTTGGTGGTAGGTTGGTGAGCTTAATTTCTAGGTTGCCATAATGCGGCTTCACCTTTACCAACTTTGAAGCCGCAAGTAACCAGTCGTTGAAATTGTAACGTAAAATATAATCCTTGAGAATCTTTCTATAGATTTTTTTTAGGACTTTAACTTTTGAGAGGGGTGTAGTATATTAAATTCACACATACTACATGCAAAATGAACTCACGTTGTGGACTGTATAGGTTGTAGCCCATACCCAAAAAAAATATATATATTTTCAATGTCCATGTAAATTGTAGTTTCTTCTTACTCGTTTGTTTCAGACAAAATTTTGTTGATCTATTCTTTAGTTCCTTTTCTCTATAACAAGTATTGTAAATTTGTCTCCTTCTATATGGTTCATTACATCATTTAATGCTAAAATTGATGTCACGTTATAGAGAATATGAAATTAATAGTTGACATTATACTTGATGCCTCTAATACTTAATGTTTTTTTTTTCCATGATCTACATTTGGGTGTTGTTTCTAAGTTTATTTTGGGGTCGGAAAATACATTTAGCAACTCATTATATTGTAGGACTATAAGAAGGTTTTAACAGCCCTAAGTTGAATTTTCTATTTTTAGTAGTTTTGTACTGAATGTATTTTATTTTTTAAAGAACATACATAAGGTAAATTTAGCCCATCACATTTTCAAATTATGGATTCATCACTGACTACATGAATGCTCGGACTCGAACTCAAAACCTTCCCTGGAGAAGCAATTGCTCCAAACCTTGCTTTACCTACATACGAAGAATGATGTTTGGTGAAATCTTCAAAAAATTTAAAATATTCTTAGAAAACTCCCCCTTCACATTTTTTTTTAATACTGTCCCTCCTTCATTTATCTATTTTAATTTGTTTATTAGGTTTCTTTTATTTCACGCGATTTAACAAAATCTCTATATATCTCTATATATAAAGCAAAATGCAGAGAATGATGAAACATTCAAAATACCAAAAAAATGTCATTGGTTAATGCAAACACTAAAAATTGGAATTATTAATTAAATGAGGATAATATGGTAAACTCACACTTTTTCATATTTTAAAAAATTAAAATTAAAAGAAAAATAAGATAATAGATCCTATTTTTATGGAACATAACTACCCATTATCTTTTTTAATTCTAAAATAAATTTTAAATTTTTTTTTAAAAAAAAGCCTCTTGCAGGCGCGGAAGCGCGTGCAAAGAGGCTAGTTAGAAGAATTAGAAAAAGAAACAAAATAAATATATAAAACTCACACCATATTATTATTATTTATTATTATATCTTCCTTTTCTTTTTATTTTCTAAATATAACTGGGATAGATCATATAATTGAGAATGAACATCACAACATTTTACGCTTGATCCTAGATAAAAAACAAAAACAAACAAACAAACAAACAAACAAACATTATAACATGTGACCATGTTTTATGCATGTCAGACGTGTAATATCCAGAGATAGATATAGACAATAATAATAAGTACTTTTGTGGCTTTGATTGAGATATATAATTGCATTATGATGTCTGCTAGTGACCTTCATGAAATTCACATTTCTTACAAGTATAGAATTGAGAATGAACATCACAACGTTTTACACTCACCCATGTGACCATGTTTTATGCATGTCAGACGTGTAATATCCAGAGATAGATATAGACAATAATAATAAGTACTTTTGTGGCTTTGATTGAGATATATAATTGCACGTTTTTTGTGTTCTATCATAAATCATAAATACCACAGCAGTGCAACATGTAATTCCACGAGTTAATTTACACTAACATTTTGAAGGTTTTCAACTTTTTCACAAAAATTCCTGAGATTTCGGAAATTACATGAACACTGTCTAAGGTTTTAAATTGTTTTCACAAAATTCATTTTCATCGATTTTTCGTCCAAAAATTGATTATTTTATATATGAAAAATTATCCAAAAAACAAAGTTAGCATTTTAAACTAGATTACACATACATTCACTAAGGTTGCTTTTATCATTTACGCACGTTTTTAAAAATGAAATTATCAAATTTTGGAGGAACAATCAATAAAAAGGAATTTTGTAAAAACAATTTGAAACTTCAGGGGTGTTTATAATTTATAAAACTTCGAGAAATTTTATAAAAAAGTCAAATATCTGAGGGTGTGTTAATGCAAATAACGCATAATGTGACTGAGGAAGTATATAATATCAAATCATGTACTATTTCTTTATTTTTTCAGCCCTGCATATACATACATGTCATCCATTGCTGTTTGGACAGCTAGGTTGGTTCGTATGGTAATGCTTTCTGTGGTTCTAGTCCATGTGTCATAAATGCTGATTTAAAGCCAGAATATGATTCAGATATGTCTAGATGAGGTGGCATGCATGGGTGGGTTCCTCATGCCACACTGTAATTTTAATTGGTAATTACTGAGAATAACTCAAAACCTACTTTCTTTGTGTGTGTGTGTTTTTTTCGTCCCTTGGTTTCATTATATAAAATAAATTTGGGTTTAAAAGTTATAGTTGTAATGATAGATTTAGGCGCAACAATTTATGTTTGATTTGTTTAGGCATGTGATTTTTATGTCAAAATTTCTAAGGTCTTTTGTGACTTGTATTTCGATTAACCATATGTGATTATTATGCTTCTATATTTGCATTACTAATTTGCAATGACGGAGCCATGATTTTTCATTAGAGGAGAGCCTTCACAAAATTTTATAAAATAATTCGAAAACATACTGTTGAATTCAAGAGTAATCTAGATCGATAACACGATATGTATTTATTTGTAGGTATAAGTTCAAGGGAGCGATCTCCTTCATTACAAGAGTCCCCCCTATTTATAGGGGGGGTTTGATAATGGAATGTATTACAAGTCGACCACCTCGGCTTGGAGCCGAGCTGTTATGCTTCCCATCCTACCTTGGGCGAGGCCCACCCACGTCTCTGGTTCGTGATGGTCTGTGTCATGGGCGGTTCTTTATATTATGGCTTTTGACAGGGCAGTGTTTAGGAGCCGAGATCGAGCTCTCAGGTGAATTTAATATTCCGTCTGTGTTCTTTTAATTGGGCTGCTCGGCTCGGTACATACCGAGCGTCAACACATACGATGAATAATTAGGTTTACTCACCTTTGTCCCCTACAAAACCATACGATGGATAGGGATGAGTTGCTTTATGATATCCCCAAAAGGAAAGGGCAAAGAAAAGACTATTTTGCTTGTCCAAAAGAAACCGAATAATATGTTAACTTAATTAGATAGATCTATGGATAAACATCTAACTTACTAACATAGTTAATTGCAAAAGGGAATAGATTGCTCATCTCATCTCATCTCATCTCATCTGTGTTGTTGAACTACTCAACCACAATTTAATATGCCTCATCAATTAGCGATCATAAACACTTTTGTAAATGTTTTCGTATCCAGATTTGATGTATTTAAATCAAGAGAAATGCTAATTAGAGTTGCCTAAATCGACTCTAATTTAAGACTCTCTTTATAATACTGTCCATGTGTAAAATAAAGAATAAAGTCTACAGTTGATCTCATCCAGATTGCATTTTCTCAAAGTCGTTAGACTTAGGTTACTGGTCGTTTTGGGTTGCCTCGGTTTAGCAGCATCGCTGAATTGAATCCTCTCTCTCTCTCTCTCTCTCTCTCTCTCTCTCTCATCCGACCCGAATAAATAATTCTCTCTCAAGTCCCGGACCAAAATATTCAAACAGTGGCACCCCTCAAGTCTTCGTTTGAAAGTAGACAGATGTCATTTCCATGGTGGCCTGGTTTGGGCTTAGATCATTACATATTCTTTTTGGTTGATGGTCAAGCCCCAAAACGGACGGCACGGATTTCTTCACCAACATCAGATCGTGGTCAGGTCCACCTACAACACCCCACCCCATCTCACCGGCCACCCCACGCCAATGCCTTTGTCTTTTTATTCATTCTTTTATTAATTATAAAATCAAATTCATAATTATATTGCAACGTACATTGTATTGCACACCTAGTATTATATACGTTTATGTTGTTTCGTTGCCATGTCATTGTCAAACAAATACTGCGTAAAATTCATTCTACTGACCTCCTTTTCTTTGTTTGGAAAATGCATTGTATTTATATATACACGTGTATGTTTACATATAAATTACAATGCATTGTACCTATACATACGCTACTTTACATTCATGTTCTTTTATTCAATGCCAATGAATCATACAAAATTTTCAAAAATACTTTTTTTTTTTTTTAAAAAAAAAACTTTGAGGTTAATTCAAAATTTGAACTTTACTGTGAACAAATTTTATTTATTTATTTTTTTTTTTTTTTGCCAAACTTAGAAAGGAAGAGGGTAGAAAAACTCACACACGGGTATCATGAAGACTTAAACTCAAACTACTTTAAAACGTACCAAAATCCTGAACCAATCCAAGTAATACTCCATTGAATTTATTTTTTAGTACATTCAAAACTTCATTTATGCACAAATATAAAAACTACTTAGAAATACAAAAATTTTAAAAATGAAAATTCAAAATAGCATGAGCGGATCCAGAGTCCATCCAGCAGTGTAGGCTCCACATTCCTTATCTGCTGGGCCCATCTCTTCTATATAATGCATCCCCCCCCGCCACCCGCAAACATATGCCACTCAAACTCATCTCACTCTTCTTTCTCTCTCTGGAATTAGCAATGGCCGAGGTTCAGACTCAGACCACCAAGTCCAAGGTTGAAGAAGATCAACAACAACCTCCACTCTACGGAGACATCCTAGAATCCATCCTCTCTCACGTCCCTCTCCTCCACCTCGTCCCTGCCTGCCACGTGTCCAAGTCCTGGAGCCACGCCGTCTCTTCCTCCCTCCGCCACTTCCACAGAAACATCAAGCCCTGGCTCATTGTCCTCACTCAGACCACCAGGTACCCCTACGTCACCTGCGCACGTGCCTACGACCCCGCCTCGCAAGTGTGGATAGACATTCACCCGCAGCCGTCCGATATCCCGTCCATCCCCATCCTCCGATCCTCGCACTCCACGCTCCTCTACATGCTCTCCCCCTCCAAGTTTGCTTTCTCAACCGACCCCCTCCACCACACGTGGCACCACGCGGCAGCCCCGCTCGTCTGGCGAACCGACCCGATTGTTGCGCTGGTGGGCCACCGGATCATCGTCGCTGGCGGCACGTGCGATTACGAGGACGACCCCCTCGCGGTGGAAATGTACGACGTGACGACCCGCACGTGGGACACGTGCGACTCCATGCCCGCTATTTTCAAGGACTCCGCGGCCTCCACGTGGCTCTCGGTGGCCGTCGATGACAGCAAAATGTACGTGACGGAGAAAATCTCCGGCGTGACCTACTCGTTTGATCCGAATTCCAAGGCATGGTTTGGACCGTACGATCTGGGCCCCGACGGAAGCGTATTTAGCTCCGTGATCGGATTCGCAAACGGCCGTTTGATTTTGGTGGGTGCGGTGGGAAATGCGGAGAATTTGAAGGGCGTGAAGGTGTGGGAAGTGAAGGGAGCGTCGCTTGAGCGCAAGGAGATGATGGGGGAGATGCCGGCGGAGATGGCGGAGAAGCTGAAGGGGGAGAGCGGTTGCGTGGCGTCGATCGGGATGAGTTGCATGGGAAATTCGGTGTGCTTGCATAGCCCGGCGGAACCGGCGGAGATTATCATCTGCGAGCTCGAGGGCGGAGGGTGCAGGTGGGTAAGCGTACATAACGACGTCGTGAATGACGGGAGCCGAATGCAGAGGTTGGTGGTGACGTGTTCGAATGTTGGTTTGCCGGATTTGCATAAAGCCGTACAAGTTGGAGCACTGAGAATCGTGTGAAAAGTGGCGGCATCACTCATCTCTGTCTTATTGGCGGAGAAATTAATCCTACCTTAATTTTATTTTATGAAAATTTATCCCCATGAAACTATGTATTGTGGCAAACTTAATCCTACTACTTAATAATGTACCGTTTTATTTCCGTAGAGTAATCATTGGATTATTAATACCGGCTCTCATCAACTTCTCCTAATATCGTTGTCCACCGTCTTTATTAACAATATAACTAAATTTTGTAATGTAATGTATATATGTCTCGTAACGTGATCATTCACTTACTGAATTTTAGTCGTGTGCAATTCAACTTTCAATACTTTCCATTGCTAGTCTCAACTTAGGTAGGTGGGCTGACCTCAAGAATCAAAGATTTGAATATTGCTCTTGTGTAGTGAAAAATCAATGATATAAAATAGGGTATGCTAGTGATTTACCCATCGGCAGCTGGGTTAGTGGCTCTGCTGCTGCCATTTCCAATTCTTGGTTAGTAGATTAACAAACAAATCAAAGATTACAGCCAAACTAAGAGCCAAAACCTCTTGGTCAGTAGAAGTGGCAGCATGAAGACAAACACAAAAGAAGATAAAAGAGCAGAAGTTGCTCTCATAAACCCTTTCCCCCCCAATTCATAATTGCATGCATTTTGAAGACAATCTTTTGGAAACCATTAACCACAAAGGCCTAATTTTCCTTTGGTTTTTATTCCTTATACATGTGACATTAGGAACCCAACATGTTCTTCCTCCAACCACAACAGTGTCCCTTGGTTAGCTTATTTGATTCTGCTTTTTTTTTTTCCCTCAATTTCCTTTTTAGTAGGCCCCTGTGGTCAAGATTCGATGGGGCTGGTTTAGTCTATTCTGTGGGGGCAAGCTGTATGACATCCCTGCTAGATCTGTTGTATTTCATGTGGCTGGTCATAAGCTGGTCAGTATCAATGGCTGCCAGAAGAGAAACCTCCCCTGCCAGGACAGCATCGGCTACAATTCTGGCCAATTACCTTGCGTTTGCACTGGGGGACTCTCTGTTCGCACCCTTCACACCCAGTAGGTTCAAGCAGGCTGACTGAGATGCAAATTAAGATTAGCTGTCTATATCAGTACTTTCATGCCTTTCTCAAACAAAGACTCGTTCAATTTGGGGACTTTCTTTTTTTGCTGGGTTTTCGGGTACTTTGGTTGTGTTGTGATGGGGTTGATGTGCTGGAGGAGACAGAGCTAGGGGAAGGGGGCGATAGGGGTTGCTGGTTAGTGTCTTTTTTTTTTTTTTTTTTTTGGGTTCAATTTTTAAAATAATTTAACTGAAAATTGTATGAAATATTGAGGATTTAGACGGTACGAGGAAATTAGAGGGAAAAAAAAAAAGGATGGATGGTTAATTGAAAGTTAGGTACAAGTTCAAAAAGCAAATTATTAGTATATCCTATAAAATAATTACAACTCCCCTTGACAAATCTCATAATTCATACATTTGGTACCAATCATCAGCCACGGCGTGCATCCTTCTGCGTAGCAAAACTAGTCATATATGATCAAAATTAGAAAGAAAAATTAAGAGATATTTAGTTATATACCCATTCTTAACACTAATAATGCAGATAAACTCTACACTATTTAATTTATATAAACAAATAGAAAAAAAACCAAAAATTGACATCTGACCTATTGAATTTAATTTCGAATCGGACCAATCAGTTTCTTGATATCAATCTTATTGTGTGCTTCAAATCGAACCATGAGTAGTTGTCACGACAGAGGGGCCTAAAAAAGATATTTTTTATATTACAAATAATGCTATTCTTTGATGTAACCCTCCCTTGTCTGTCCCTGTTTTGGATGCCCCAGCTGCCATGTTAAACGATACACGCAGGGCAGGCAAATTTAAGCCCACCACCTTCACTTATCTTCTTCTTTCGACTTCAACCCTATATGTATTCTCCTCTCTTTCTTAGATATTATTATGTTTAGCTGTGTACTTGTATGTCATTCTCTTCATTAATTGGGATTTGGGACATTCAACTTTCGACTTCTTCCAACATCGAAAAGAGAAATACCATTAGATTAAAAGATTGTTAAGGAGATTGTTGTCTTTGTGTTCGATTCAAGCTGCTAATCATTATTTAAGATTACGTTATTATCCATGCCTCTCTCAATTGAGTTTCGGATAATTACGCAATCCTTTATATTATTTTCTGGTGTTTCTGTTTTATAAAGCATCTGCTACAACAAAAAAAATAAGAAACAAAAGTTGAGTTTGATTGAGGAAGCCCACTTGACAACAAAAGCGTTAGTTTCAATATGAAGCCCAGAAAGCTTCCTTGTGTGGGCTTTGTGTACTCCTCATGCTGATGTAATTGGGGTGGTTGGGATTGAGAGCTCAACCATCGTTTTTAATCTTTCTTTTTTATAAAATACAAAGTGTCAGGGGTGTTCAAACTTGATGTCACTAGTCTACAAAATAAAGTCCTTTTTCACTCAGCCCGGCTATACCCCGCTGAAATCGCTGTCAATTTTGATCAGTGCAAGCGTCACACCATCCACAGATTAATTGGAAAAATCAAATAAAAATATGACAAATAAGAAATAAAAGAATGAAGAATGTGAGTTATAGGGTTCAGCCATTGGTCCACCAAGACGGGCACATCACCCATAGGGGACCCACTTAGCCCAACATGTAAATTATAGGCCCAAAAGGAATCATTTCTCCTTCCTTCCTTTATCTTCCCAGATAGGGTTGGTAGTTCAGGACCATACTAGTTCTCGCTCACCCAATATTATATATATTTTCTAAAAATAAAATAAAATAAAATCGGCGATGTGATTGTAATTTGTATTATTATGTATTATTATCATTATTGAGTGAATGTTAGGTTTGGAAAAATGGGATTGCTACCATTACCTGCCTGTTTGGAGACTTTGACTGGAAAAACAGGGATTACCAAGCAACTAAACTTTTTTGAACTTTAAAAACGAAGCAGAAAATGATCTGATCAACCACTGGGGCTAACTTCATTATTGAAAGTCGCACTTTCTAGTATTCTTTTGTGAGGTTGGTCGTAATAATTCAAAGTCTGCTTTTGTTTCTCTTTTGAAAGGGGAAAAGGTTCCAAAAAAGCATTTACCTAATCATGCTTGCTACGCTCTGGCTCGGATTGCCCTATCCATTTGTGTCAATCGCTTCAAATTCTATCTTCTCACCCAAAAGAAAACAACAAGCTCAAAGGGTTGGTGTGAGTTGGGAGAAATACCTACATATCCAATAAAATACCTCAAAGTCAGCACTGAAAACAATGAGCAACTAAAACTGCATGTTCTAATTTCTCATCCGTAACAACTTATACTTTTATGCCAATCACAATTCAGCATGCATATTTTTTTAACAAGTATTTTTAGTTTGTTGTGTTTGTAAATAGTGCCCTTGCTTATATGTTAGCCAGGGTGGAATTGGATTTTGTATGGGACATTTGTTTTAAGGTAGAGATTGTAATGGGTCGTGTTGTGTCAAGATAACAAACGTGTTAATAATGCTCAACCCAAATTTTGCCTATTTAATAAACATGTTGTGTCGGGTTTTGGTCGTACTGTTTAATAAATTTTTAAACATGTCATATGTTTAAGAGGAGGCCGAATTCAAAATAGAGATGAGAATAAGAATGAGGTGATCAACTTAGGCTTAGGGTTTTCATTTGGGTGGGTTGAAACCCACTACCCTAGGGTGTACATTGGAATAAAATAGAACATGCCAATACAATGCATGCCACATATTTATTGTTATTAATGAAAATTAAAAGTTAAATTGTAAATTTGTCAAGTAGGTTATTTCGTGGGTTAGCTCTAAACCCACTTGTTTATTAAACATGTTATTGAGAGTTAACCCGAATTTGACCCGCAAATTTAATTATGCGGATTTTGAGTCATTCATCGGGTCACGTCAAAATTGGCACCCCTGTTAGGCACTGGCGGATCCAGGAATTTTTCGGCAGAGGTGCAATTTTGAAAGGCTAAAAGCTTTCATTTATATGTCAAAAATGAAACTGGCACGGTTGATGAAGAAGAAAAGAAAAAGCGTAGCATGTTTCATCTTCCTTTTTTTTTCTTTCTATATGAACTATGAATTACATTCAAACACACTTTAAAAGCTTGATTGATACAATATTTTTTTCCTTGGCACAAGACTTGATCGATGAATCAGTTTTTATAAAAGACTTGGAGTTCTCTACAAAAAGAAAACAACAACAATGGTTTTGATATTGGCCAAGGTGTGAATAAAAAAAATAAAAACTTATCATTTAAAAAAGAGAGGAAAGGAACCATACCTAAAATTACTGAAATTCAAATTTTAAAGCAAAAGCAAAAGCAAGGACTCCATCTCCGTTGAAATTCATATTAGGATTTGAGATGGGGCATCTTGCATGATTAAAACCAAATTGAGATTTGCTACATATCAGTGATATCACCTTGCACGGCTTCTTCAAATTGGATTGGGAGGCTTCCGTTTTGTGTCGGCAGTTTGTAATTTTTATTTTATTAAATTTTTTTTTTTGCCTGGACCAAAATGATGTCGTTTTGGCCATGACTTTTTTGTAAAAATAAGGCGTTGTGCGTAACCCAGCAGCAGTAACACAGTCGGCAAAAGAAGAATATTGTTCACGCATTTGTTCTAGCAGTTGGTGGGCAGCATAGCAGAGGAGCAACTCCAGCGCCTCTAAAGCTTTTTCTGACGAGAGGAGGTGCAACTGCGCCTCCTTGCTCCTCTATGGGTTCGCCATTACTGTTAGGTCAACCAATGGGAGTGCATAGATTTTAAATAAATTAAATATAAAAAAGAAAAAAAGAAAAAAGAAAGGGTTGGGCAGCTAGGAGTGGTGGGTAAAGTGAGGAGAGTTCATCTTCCCGAAAGCGACCAAAATACCATTGGATTAGTGGGAAGAAGTGTGGCCTCAAGAGCATTAATTATTATACCCAGAAGACCTTGAGAATTAACATAAATTATTATGAATGAACAAATTACAATGAGCATAATAAGCTGAATTAGCTGCATTACTAATAATGGGTTAAGGGAATATTCAATTTTCCCAATGCGACAAAAATGCTCTTGGGCTTTGGAGTTTGGGTTGCATAAACTCATCATAGAGAACACCACCTCACGGCATCATCTGCAATTTTTTTATCATTATTTAAAGACTGCTCAGGCCCTCATGCTAATAATATTCATTTTTATTATTATCATACAATTAATTTATTAATTTATTTATTAAACTAATAAAACCTTGTATTGTATTGCAGTTATATCCTTTGATTCCCAATAATTTACCAACATTACACTCATGAGTCGTGATTTTGTTGCATACGAGGATACCAATACCTTACCATGATATCAACTTTTTTTTTTTAATAGTTGAATATTATGGTATAGATATAAAGTAATTAATTTTATGATATTATTAATTAAAAAACAAACAAAAAGAGAGGGATTGTTTAGGAAAATTATTATATAGATCTACCCCTAAACATCACTTTCTGGTGTTGTGGTACCAACTACCATACTACAAACACACATTCCCTTCTTTTTATACTATTGAGTTGACGAAATTTAATTATTCTTAATCCAATAACGATGATATTTTAATAATTAGTACCATTACTACTCGAATTTCATATAATTTAGTAAACAGCTTCAATAGACATTCAGAATTTTACTCTTCTCAATCTACATGATTTAGTAAACAACTTTAATAAGAATATGAAATCTATATTCCTCAATTCAATTCCTCATAATTCAATTACGGATTAGTAAACATATCATTAGTGCAAATATTTATAACTAGAAAGATCCTGCACCATTTTAATTATATATACCATCAACTTTAAAGTTTGTATTAAAAATTCAAAGTTCTCTCGTAATTTTCATTTTTATCCAATAAATACCTCACTAAATGTTTTGAGAAGTAATTAGAAAAAGGACAAGTGGGACACATTATAACACGGGCGTAACAATCGAATTGCCACGTGGGCGGGGCAAAGGTGGGTTTTAGAGATTCTCTCACGACACCCGATGAAGAATATAAGGAGGGTAACATACTACAAACCGCACCTCGCGGTTCGCAAACCCACACCACAACCGGCGTGTACTGAACCTCACATGCTCGCTCCCTCTAGGCTTTTCGCTGCCAATACTCCTACCGTCGCTATAAGATGTGACAAAATCTTTTTCACAACAATGATATTTTAGATTATTCTAATGTACGGAAATGAGTGTTCGAAATCGAGTGTAAGGAGGTGGATACATTCTAAAAATATGATAGGGTGCCCTACCATATTTTTATTCCTGATCTGCATATTTATTTTTAACATAAACTTCTTTTGCCAAGCAACACAACATAAAATGTTCACCTCATGAACTTTAATCCTCTTGGAAAAGCGTCCTAAATGTGATAAATTTTTTTATCTTCGGTTGGATTTATGAACACGGCTGGCTACTGCTAGGCTACAGCAACTGAGGAGTACAGAACAATGAACATGATGGCTTGAAATACCCGGCTTATTTAGCGGCAGATGGGCCATGCCCTGCAAAAAAAAAAAAAAAAAAGACTTTAACAGAAAGTGATTATTTTATGTCGTTTAAAAAAGAAATTTGAAAAAAATTCCAGGCCAAAAGCCAACAAAGGCCAAGACAATCCAATCCAAGCACGTGACCTGCCAAAAACTTTCCTGCAAATTTTTTCCCTTTTACATAGACATCCCATTGTTCTCTCTGATCAATTCCATACATCCCTTCAGTCCAATCACCCAACTTTTTTTTTTATATGACCCCAAACTTTATTCTTTTTATTTTTTTAACCTTCTGAAATAATAAAAACCCTATTTTTTTCCCTCTAAAAAAGACGCAATTTTTTTCGTTACTGGGTCTGCTCTGTTCGCATCTGTATCTGTGTCCGCCTTTGGCCTCTTGCATTGGCCCTTGCGTGTTTGGTTCTTTCTGGTGTGAGTGAGTTTCACTCACCTTTTTACTAGTTGAATGAATTTCACTCCCTGTGAAAGAAGATAATGGTTTAGTGGAATCGCAGGGGACGAGCTGAGCTCGGCTACAAACCAACAACATAACCCACAAGGAATTTGTGGGATCACCCAAAACATATACAAATCAAACCCACAAGTCTCAGATCTCTAGGATCTCAGCAATTCAGCCTTGATAGATGCTTGTTTCTCGAGAAAATTCTCTTCTTTTTGCTGTTTGTCTCAGCTCATATGGTGCCCATTGTACTCAGTTTGATTCAAATTCTCTGTTTCCGAGCTGAGGATTCGGCGGGACAGTGATTTTAGCATCCTTTGTTTCCTTCAATTTTCATCAACAAGTCTCTGACTCTGTTTGCAGTGAAAAGCCAAAGTGAGCAGTTCCTGTCATGTGTGATATTGGGTTTGGATTCTGAGCTGCAACTCAGTTTGGATAAGGCAATACTTCATATGAGAATGGCTAAATGTGTTTGTTGGCTATGGTGGTTTTGAATAGAGGCTGCTCTCTGCTCTGGTTGCATAAGGAAAGTTTAATGAACAGAGAAAACGAGTATATGGGAACAACTAGTTTCATGTTGTGGAAAGTGGGTTTACTTCTTTTGGCATCGATAGAGGCTTCTTCTGCAACACTTTCTCCTACTGGTGTAAATTATGAAGGTTAATTTCTCTTGGAATACTGTCATTTTCTTCTTGGCTTATCTTCAAATTAAGCTTGAGAGAAGATAATGAACTATTCATTAGAATTGCAACATAAAGATTTTTTTTTTTCATTAAAAAAATATGCCCAGATGAAGGAATGTTTTTTGAAACAGTAAAGTTTATCCTTCTTCATGGTTCATGCTATACATTTCTATTTCTTTTTTTTTTGGGGGGTTCGGAGGAAATATATTTTTTCCCACTAAAATTGGTCAGTTAATACTCTTATGTTCCGTATGAATTTCGGAACTACCAACATTATTGCATTATCTTAATTAGGTACGGCTGATGTTTAGAACTCCTCTATTTCTTCTGCTATTTTTTTCTCCTTAACGAGTAAATAGAAAAGAAAAATCAGTATGAAACTAACCTAATCTTCTTTGTTTTTGGAAATACTCACAGTTGAAGCTTTGGTGGCCATTAAAAGCGATCTAATTGACCCACATAATGTTTTGGAGAACTGGGATAGTAACTCTGTAGATCCCTGTAGCTGGAGGATGGTTACTTGTACCGCCGATGGCTATGTATCTGCTCTGTAAGTTCTTCTAGACAGATTGTGGTCAGAAAACAAAAAAACAGAGTAATGAATTCATTTCTCAGTGAATGGTTTTTTGTTTTGTTTAGGGGATTGCCTAGCCAGAGCTTGTCTGGTATCTTATCTCCTGCAATTGGAAACCTCAGTAACTTGCAATCTGTGTAAGTTTCCACCTCCTTTACAGTGTTGTCTGAGCATTCGAATTTTTTTGGGTGCCTTTTCATTTTGTTTTTGCCTTTTACATTGTTCTTCTGAAATTTGAATGTGATTTGATATTGCAGTGCAAAAGTGTTGTGAGCAAATATGACTTTTACTTTTGTAGGTTGCTTCAAAATAATGGCATCGCAGGTCCAATTCCCGCTACAATTGGGAATTTGGAGAAGCTTCAGACACTTGATCTCTCCAATAATTTTTTCACTGGTGAGGTACCAGATTCTTTGGGCAACCTGAAGAACCTGAATTATTTGTAAGTTTCAAAATCACCATATCACTTCTTCCAAACTTTCTGAGATTGAAAACACATGCAACTCTTGCACTCGAAATTGTAGCTATTGCTTACACCTTTCCTGTTGTTATTATTTGAGCAAGACAGGCGGTTAAACAACAACAGCCTTACAGGACCCTGCCCTGAGTCTCTGTCCACGGTTGAAGGTCTCACCCTTGTGTATGTCTTTGCCCCTTGTATTATGTGTTCTACTGTTCCTTTTCTATATGGGAAAACCTACGAGCCGAGCTTTATTTTTTTCAACGGACATTTGTGTAGGGACCTTTCTTTCAACAATCTGAGCGGAACCTTGCCAAAAATATCTGCGAGAACTTTCAAGTGAGCCTTATTTTCTTTTGATCCAGCAGTGATAAGTTCCCCATATAATTTGGTACCTTAATCTTATTTTGTTTTTCTTTTCATTTCAGAATTGTAGGAAACCCTTTGATTTGTGGTGTAAAGGCTGAGAACTGTTCTGCTGTCCTTCCAGAGCCCCTATCTCTCCCACCTGATGCTCTAAAAGGTATATATATGCACATTGTTTTTCTATTTTCTACAGTCTTCATCGCGACACTTTGATGACAGTCTACATTGATGAATTTTGGCTTTCTTAGCTCAATCAGACTCTAGGATGAAACGCCGCCACATGACTATAGTCTTTGGAACAAGCTTTGGAGCTGCTTTTGGTGTCATAATAATTATTGGGTTACTTGTTTGGTGGCGATACAGACACAACCAGCAGATATTCTTTGATGTCAATGGTAAGCTTTCTCATATTTCTTCCTGCTTTTCTATCCTTCAATATTAGTATCTCAGATAGTTTAACAGCTTGTCAGGGGTGCTTGTGTTTTAGAAGTTATAATTCTGATTGGACCTGATCTTAGTCACCACTGTCACTTCATAGATGAAACACCACAATCAATGATGCAAGTTTGAGTGTTTCTGTATTATTTGAGGGATCCCTCAATAGAAGGGGACTATATATATATTAATTTTCTGGGTTTTGTAGCAGATCAATATGACCCAGAAGTGTGCTTGGGGCATTTGAAGAGGTATACATTTAAGGAGCTCCGGGCAGCAACGGACCATTTCAACTCAAAGAACATTCTAGGGAGGGGTGGTTTTGGGATTGTATACAAGGGAAGCTTGAACGATGGGACTCTGGTGGCGGTTAAAAGGCTAAAGGACTACAATACTGCTGGTGGTGAAATCCAGTTTCAGACAGAAGTAGAGATGATTAGTTTGGCTGTACATCGAAATCTTCTGAGGCTTTGCGGGTTTTGTTCAACTGAGAATGAAAGACTTCTTGTTTACCCTTTTATGCCTAATGGAAGTGTAGCCTCTCGATTAAGAGGTTAGCCTTTTGTTTTACATAATTTCACACCTTAAAATTGGCTACTCATTGTTTAGCAACATCTGACTTGGGATCCAAATTTGTTACACCATTCTATCCTGCACAACAGCACTCTGCATCAAAGCCATAGATGTCACATTACCACCTTTACCACTGCATTAATTTATTTGCTGTTACAATCCCCCTCTAGCCAGGACACCAAAAATGTTGCCTAGCATCCAATAATCTCCTCTTGTACAGCACCCAGTACCGTGCACTTTGACCCAATAAAACATTATTCATCCAAATATTTGTGATTATGATTCAACTAAAAATAAATCCGTTTATAACTATTCCCACACTTCACTGACCGCAACCACATGTTGCCCTTGTTATCTGTTCAAGCTGAAGTATTATTGTAGCTAAATTGGCAATAGTAGAGCTCTGAGTTATTCAACAGTCTATTCCTATGAAATAGATGCTCTAACCCCGACTCTGACTGTTTCCAATGCCTGGTAACTTGAGAGGATCTGGCATCCGCCTATGAGTTAATTATTATTATTATTATTATTGTTTTCATTCTGGGCTTTTGTATCAGATCATATACACGGTCGACCAGCTCTAGACTGGGCAAGGAGAAAGAGAATAGCCTTAGGGACGGCCAGGGGATTGGTTTATTTGCACGAGCAGTGTGACCCCAGAATTATCCATCGTGATGTTAAAGCAGCCAACATTTTGCTAGATGAAGACTTCGAGGCAGTTGTTGGAGATTTTGGGTTGGCAAAGCTTTTGGATCACAGAGAATCTCATGTGACCACAGCTGTGCGTGGCACTGTTGGCCACATTGCTCCAGAGTATTTGTCAACAGGTCAGTCATCAGACAAGACAGATGTGTTTGGGTTTGGGATCTTGCTCCTGGAGCTAATCACAGGTCAAAAGGCTTTGGACTTTGGACGAGTTGCAAACCAGAAGGGTGTAATGCTTGATTGGGTACACTCTCCCTCTCCCTCTCCCTCTCTCTCTCTCACACACACATGCAAGCCGCACATTTAAGCATGTACCTAATTGCATTTATGAACTGATTATGATCTCAATGTAAGATAAACAAGTTGAAAACGCCTAAATTGAATTATGCAAGAAAATGGGAATTTTGCCAGCAGAGTGGCCAGGAACCTTTTAACCACCAATTAAACACATATGGTTGCTGGCATTCTGTTCCTGTTTCTTGTCCCAGTGCGACATACATGAAATATGAATACCTTAATTTCTTTAGTTCCTAGTAGTATTTTTAACTACTGGTGGATTTGTGAGATAATATCTTGGTACTACAAATCAAAAAAGTTCTTCAACATACATGGGTGTGTAATACATTGCAGGTGAAGAAGCTCCATCAGGAGGGAAAGGTGAATCTCATGGTGGATAAGGATCTAAAGGGCAATTTCGACAGGGTTGAGTTGGAAGAAATGGTTCAGGTTGCCCTCTTATGTACTCAATTTAATCCTTTGCACCGACCAAAAATGTCTGAAGTATTAAAGATGTTGGAAGGTGATGGTTTAGCCGAGAAATGGGAGGCCTCACAGAAGATTGAGACACCAAGGTTCCGGTCATGTGAACACCCGCGGCAAAGATATTCAGATTTTATAGAAGAATCTTCACTTGTGTTAGAAGCTATGGAGCTTTCTGGCCCTAGGTGACAACTATTTTTCTTTTTAGCTATATACCTCCCTTTTATTAAGTTGCTTAAGTTTGAAATCAGAAATCTGTGATTGTTGATAGCTGTTGAATGCATGTATTCATCTGTAAAAAAAAAAAAAAGAGAAAGGAAAGTCATGTACAAGCTGCTTCTTTTTCTCTGTGGGAAAATCAATTGAGTTGATTGAGCTTCTTTCAGAGAAAGTTTTGGACTTGTGTTAGAAATATGTATGTAGTTGCTTTGTATCTAATCTCTAGTTGGTTCTAGTTCATGAATGGATTATATGTTTCCTCCATAACCATACCTTGACAGTGTTAAAAGAAGGATTTTGTTCAGGCTTTTTCAGCTAAGCAAAGGTGTCTGTTATGCTTTTTTGGGCTAAGCAAAGGTCTTATTTCAGACGATCACGACTAGATTATTTTAACATCTGAGATGCATAGAACAGAAAACCATGGCAGGCTTTTCAGTGCCTTTGTTTTTGGGTGTTGGGTCCATTGCAGGAATGAAATCCAGGCTTCCAAATCCAATATGCAAAAGAATGACCCAAGGGACAATTGTGCCATGGCCTAACCCATCCATATTTTTGAGGCCCAAGGTGAACCCTACCCATATGTGCATAGGTGATCAGCATCACTTCTACAACGGTCAAACTTTTTTGGTGAAATTTTCTTGTCTCAAAGTTATAATCTATTTTGCAAAAGAAAGAACAAAGAATCAGAAGCCTCAACCAAAATCTTACTTTTTTTCTCATTTTGCCAGCTAAATATATACTATTTATACATATATGGGCCCACAAAAAGAAAAATATATGCACCCCATCCGGACGTAAAAGTCGTACTCAAGACACTCCGGTGAAGGGCTTTTATTTTTAACATGATCATATTCATTTTTCCTCCTCCTATTCTTAATCTCAATTTCCTTCATGTTACGCTGCTTCTTTGTTTCAAATGAAGAAAGGGAGGGGAGACACAGGTGGCTTTCTGTGTTTCGCGTGCAGCGTGCTCCTGCCACCGGGAAGTCATCACAGTAGCCCATGTATGACTTTGATTCCACTACGCGTCAACATTCCTAATGGACGAAGTTATCGGCCATCACTAAATGTTCGCATGTTATGGGCCTCAAGGCCAGGCCACGTGTCCTCGTATGTGTCGGCGGGAAGCCAACTCATATTTATGTCGTCTTGACAGCAGTTAACCGAAAACACTAAAATTTTGAACGCTCTAGACAAGGCAACCGCTATGCACCATTTATTACGAGCTTTATTTACGCCGATGCCCTTTCCCAAATGACTCGTCTGTCCCGGACTTATATTATTTATGCTTGGGGTTGTGTCGTTGTAAATGAAAATGAGAACAAAAGAAAGGGTAGTAATGTAAAATACACTTGAAGGCGACTGGCATCATTGTACATTCAGGTGGTCTCAGTGTCACAGTCTCTCTCTCTCTCTCTCCACGCCAAAGAGCAGAAGAAGCCTTTTCTTCTCCAGCACTATGCTTCTATGCGTCACACTCACCGCTCTCCATAACTTTCTTTTTGTATTTATTATTTATTTTCTTTTCTTTTTCATAAATGAAAGTATGCCATTCCACGCTTCATCTTGTTGATCTGTCGAAGCACATCTACTTATCTCCTTCCTGATCATGCAAACGGAATTCACATTTCCCTCACGTTTTCATTAACACCCCCTGCTCTCTCGCGCTTTGTCCCCAAGCTGGGTTTGCATTGTCTTCAGCCATGGTTTGGAAGAAGCTTGCATTTCCAGAGCAGTTTTTTTCACCAAGAAGAAAGGTGATTTCTGGGTTTGGTTTGGGGATTGGAGTTTCTATTGTTGTACTTGGTGTACTATTGTTCAGCAACTCATTAAAAAGTCCTACAGTGGAACCTTCGATACAAGGATTCTATAGTGTTGGTCTGAATTCTGGTTCCGTTTCATGGCCTTTCTCATTTTCAAGTAGTTCTGGTTCTTCTTTCTCTCATGGTGCTAGTACTTCAGAAACGCCGGAATCTATTGATTTGGAGCATAAGGTTGAAGAAGGAAGGGTTCTGAACAGAACGCATGAAGCAAATTCCTCTGTAGTTGCTGGAAATCCAAAATTTGTGGAGGCCAATGGGAAAGGGACGGTTTTGGAGAATACCCATTTTCAAAATTTTACAGAGGAGGTTAAAGATCGAAGCATTGTGATTGAAGACGAAAAGAATCAACAGAAAAACAGTGATAATGGGTCATTAATTGCTGAAAAGGGTAAAGTTTTGAGTTCAAATGGGGGAGGAACTGTAGTAGAGATTGCCCATATGGGAAACTCCTCTGAGCTTTTGAAAAATGGAAGCTTGCATGGTGAAGAGGGGAGGGTGATTGGGAATTTTAGCCTTTCTGGCGTAGAAGATGTGCATGCAGAGAAAACAATTGAAGGCAGTTTGTCAAAGAATTCTAGTAATGAGGATGATAAGGTCACAGAAAATAAGAGGAAGAAAAGCGTTCGGGAGACAGCTCATCTAGGAAATTCGAAGGAGAAAAACAAGATCATTGACTATGATTCTCAACTCAGGAAAATGCAGACTGATTCTTATCAGAAATGTGATATTTTTATTGGTAAGTGGGTAAGAGATGATTCAAAGCCATATTATCCTGGAGGTTCTTGCCCATACATTGATAGGGATTTTAATTGTCACTTAAATGGGAGGCCAGATAATGCTTTTATAAAGTGGAAATGGCAGCCAAATGAGTGTCACATCCCAAGGTAAAATCCATCTTCATTTCTTGATTTTTTTGAAGGTTTTTTCGAGCCTTAATTCTCATATAAAATCATCGAATGAAAAGGTTGTTCTGTCGTCAGAACTTATAAAAATGTATTTCCTTTCTGTCTCTGCGTGGAAGAATTTCTTTTATGAAAATGCAATGGGCATAATTTAATCATGTGATATTGGTTGAGCGTGATTGAAGTATAGACCATGTTTAAAGTGCCCTCACATTTTATGTAGTAATCTTTGAAGTCCTCTTTTTTCGTACTCTTGTTTATTACTTATGTGATCCTCAGCCTGAATGCAACCGATTTTCTGGAGAGGTTGAGGGGAAAGAGGTTGGTGTTTGTGGGGGATTCACTGAATAGGAACATGTGGGAGTCTCTGGTGTGTATTCTTCGCAACAGCCTTCGATACAAGAGTGAATTTAAAAAGAAGGGCTTTTATGCCTTCAGATTTGAGGCAAGTGTCCATGAATATATTCTCCAAATGTTGTCACAACATCATTTTTTCGGTTGAAAATCTCTGATCGTCCATGCTATTGCTGCACTGGCAGGATTATAATTGTTCAGTGGATTTTGTTGCTTCTCCATTCCTTGTTAGGGAATCATCGTTCACTGGTCGAAATGGTTCATTTGAGACATTAAGATTGGATTTGATGGACCAGACAACTTCTATGTATCATGATGCTGATGTGATCGTTTTTAACACTGGCCATTGGTGGACTCATGAGAAAACATCTAAAGGGTGTGTATTTGCTTTGTTAAATTGCTTTTCTCCTTGCTGTGCGAATTTAGCTCTCTGGTATTGAACGGTCCTACAACCCTTGGGTTGCTGATACTGTGAATTAAAACTGTAAAATATGTAAAGAGAAGAAAATTTTAAATGCAATGTTCTACCAATGAAAAAATGAAGTCACTTGACTGTGAACTCTCTCATTTTTGCATTTGGTGGTTTGACAGGGAAGACTATTACCAAGAAGGCAACTATGTACATCCCAGACTGAAGGTTCTCAAAGCATACAAGAGGGCTCTCACCACTTGGGCTAGATGGGTTGACAAGAACATTGATGTCAAGCGGACTCAGGTTTTCTTCAGAGGATATTCAGTTACCCATTTCAGGTATAGGACAGTGCTTTCTCGTTTCGTTGCCTCATCACTATTTATGCTCTCAAATTGTTGGAGGTGTCTAGAGTAAACCTTTTAGGAAATTTAAGTTTGTTTAGATTTTCCTCTTATCATAATAGCATCACAGAAATTTATGTTCGCATTTTATAAGGGAGATCCTTCTTCAGTTTCTGCCCGTGTACTATGCCACAAAGACCAATTCTGAAACAGTTTGATCTGGTTGTAGCGGAGGGCAATGGAACTCAGGTGGGCAGTGCCACAAAGAAGCAGAGCCAATCTTTAATGAGACTTATTTAGGGAATTACCCTTCAAAGATGAGAGCTCTAGAGCATGTACTTCAAGAAATGAAAACTCCAGTGACATATCTAAACATAAGCAAGCTTACAGATTACAGAAAAGACGGACACCCTTCCATTTACAGAATGAAATACAAGACAGTAGAAGAACAGATTACTGCAGAGCAATCTCAGGATTGCAGCCATTGGTGTTTGCCTGGGGTTCCAGATACTTGGAATGAATTGCTATATGTTTCTCTTTTGAAGGCAGGAAGGGCATCGGTGGGAAGCTGAACAAACTTATACAGAAGCTGTGTCTACCTAATCATTTGTTATTCTTTAACTGTCTCGGCTAAACTTTTGTGTAGTGTGAGTTTCTCAAGTAGCCTTACATGCTGATTTAGATGATGCATGTATGCAGAGTGGGTGGGCAGCTGTTTTTACGTTTGAAAGATATCCACAATACCATTTCATTGATACTTGAATTTTTTTTTGAATTGATGTTATGGATTGATCCATGTTGACAACAAGAATAAGGTTTTCAGAGGATCAACTTAGCTAGCAGGAGCAGAATTGGAGACACTTTCCATAAACCAAAGTCGTTCTATTTTTAAGATTTAAAGAACAAAATTCCATCAATCATTTCCAATTCCAGCATAAACTAATAAATGAAATATATTAACACACAGAAGACACACGGTATGCTGCTTACACACACATTCACGAGAAGGGAGAGAGCAAGATGTTACTCGTTTTGCAGCAACTGAACTGATAAAGAGAAGACTACTAATCATCAGATTAAAACCACACACGCTTGTATTATTATTACATTCTCATACTATTATTGACAAAGCAATGAAGCGTGTCATTATCTTTACCTGTGTGGAGGCTTCAACTCAACAATTGACTGCCATTTTGCGTTTTTCTAGTTGATTCTGTAGTATACATTACTTGTCTTCCCTTGATGACTCTTATGAATTTTACCCCAAAAAAAATGGTGGCTTTATCTTAACAATTTAACATAAGCATAAAAGTGGGTCCCACACTTGTCACGTTATCAATTTAATAAAAGACTAAACGGTCAAATTAACTGAATGTGCAAATTGATCAAATCTTAAAATATTAGAGTGCAAATTGATGAAATTGAAAATTCGTGGCTCAGTTAGATAACGCTCCCAAACCTGTAGGGGCTATACATTAGCCCAAGAAACTAGCACAAAATCTTGCATGTTATATTACCATATTCTTTCGACTATTAGTAAGGTGATTTTTATTTGAATGTGATGTATAGCTCCCAATTTGGCAAAAATGACATGTTATGCGTACATTATGAGTATGACTAATTGCTCCAACGGGGATCAATTAGATAGATATATTAGATATATTAGGGTATCTAATTGAAAAAAAGAGAAAAGAATAATCGAATTCATTCCTTTTAATCATACATTATGAGTATGAGTAATTGATCAGGTGATTATTAAAAGAAACATTAATTTGAGTCAGTGGCGGATGATTACTAAACAACCGATGTCATCCATTTCTTTATACTGTGATAGCTAGGCTACTTTGTTTAAAGTTTATAGTAAGGTTAGTGGCGGATTCAGGATATGGAAGTCAAGTAGGCGGAACTTGCACATTGCATGGATACGAGTACGGGTACGGGTCCGTCGATACAAGAAATTTTCAAAAACTAGGATATGTGTATAGCACCGATACGATGATTAAAATAATATAAATAGCAAAATTGATATTGCATCCATCATGTTATAATCATCCGTCAAATAAGAAAGAAAAAGAAAAAAATCAAATGCATTTTGAAAAAACAAAAACAATTAATACATGTAAAAACGATTAGTATCTATTGCTATAAAACTAGGCACTAGTGTACAAGAAATTGGACTAGGGAGTACAAAAAAATTGGGTGTCCAAACAATTTTACTCAATCCAAAATAATTATAGAGTCCAATACCACCTATATCTAATCGAGTTTTTATAATATAAAAAAAAGTCAAAATTTGGCCCTTACTTTCATAAATGTCAGTTTTTATAAAAAACTTTCATACATAGCAAAAACTCCACTTAAAAAGACACAAATACCCTCAAAATTAAAACTCACATAAACTTAGAAGTAAAAAATTAAAAATAATAATCTTTCACATGCGATCATCTCTTACTAGACTTGTCAAGTATATCATCCAACAAAGGCTTATTTATGGATATGCCCTCTGTGCTTTCAAAATAGTCTCAGATTACCACATGTTCTTTGATATATCTCAATATACCACCGATACTTTCATTAAGTGTCTCACGTAAGCGATTCTGTCATATTTGAGAGAAGTTTCGTTAGCTGACGTGACCCCCACTTCTCATTCTTCTCACAAATATGAAATCCCCAAATCAAATTCCTATTTTTCTCCTAAATCCCTCATTTCCTCCCAAATCTGAACCTCCACCTTAAAGTCCAATGCCAAACAGTTTTCAAAGATTCTCGAGTAAATCATGCGACCCCCTTCCCAGATAACCCAACATACTAACTCAGTTAGTATTCACACAGAGAAAAAGCAGTCTTCCTCCCTATTCAAAGATTCGAGACATTCTTTCAGAGATTCCCAAATATGAAATTCCCTCAACCTAACTTTCTTCTCCCAAATTCCCCATTTTCTCAACCTAACTAACCATTCATCTCCTTTGTTAAGAGACTGAAAAGAGTAGGGGCCACATCAGCTAACGGAACTTCTCTCAAATCTGACAAAATCGCTTACGTGAGACACTTAATGAAAGTATAAGTGGTATATTGAGACATTTCAAAGAACATGTGGTAATTTGAGACTATTTTGAAAGCACAGGATGCATATCCATAAATAAGTCTCCAACAAATAACATGTTCTAATTAATTCAATTCTTCTTTATGATACAAAACATGGCTTCCTTCATTCAATCTCTCTCTGCTTTTGAAAGTTTTCCTCCTCGGACTAATTGGGTATGGATACATACACATCTAAAGCTAAGGTGGCTTTAATTCACTTTGTTATTTATAGAAAATAAAAATAAATTTCTCTTACATAGAAATTGCTTATGTTTGGTCAAGCAAGTTTTAGGCTGATTTTTTGTGGATATGAAGGTCTTGTTTGGAAGACTACAATTGCGGGGCTTCTGTTTTCGATGGAACTTACCTCTCAAACATGTCATAAGGGATCTCAAGGAGTCCACCATAGTTGTCTTTGTTGGTGAGTCCATATTTAGTTAAGATTTGGGTTCCTTACTATGTTAAGATTTTGGATATTTACCCATTTATCTAGTCCTATTATAATTGAGATTTATTTCATATTGTAATTTATATTTATTTTCTATTGTAATTTGGATTTATTCCCTATTTTCTTTAAGGTTGTACTTCTTTATAAATACCTCCATGTTGGAGAAGAATAAAAATATAAGCATATCTGAGCATAATTGAATATTTGCCATACTTTGTCTAACATGATATCAAAGCCAGGTTCTCTTGTGACATGTGATTACGTTCTTCTTGCAATTTAAGTGCTCTCATCTCCTCCTCTTCAAGGAGGGAAGAGGGAGTGAAAATGGATATGTTTCTCTATCCTATACCTTATCTCTCTCAAATGTGTTGCTTGCCATATTACCTTGACGTATTCCCATGAAGAAATTGCTTATTTCTTGACTTCGACTACCCCTTCTCTTCTGGGGGAGAGATGGAGTAAAGGGAAGTTGTGTCTGCATGAATTAGCTAAAGTTTATATGGAAGAATTTATTGTTGCTGTTGCAGCTATTGTCACCGTTGATGTTGTTGTTGCCGCTACTGTCGTCGTTGCTGTTTCCTTTATTTACTTCGCTTTCCGTTGCTATGGTAATTGTCGTTGATGTTGCTGTGTTTTGATCCGTCTCTACCCTAAACATAAACACTGCTTATTTCCGTTACACTATACACCTAACCTATAATCTTAGCCCACCGCCGTCGTCTATCTTGCTACTGTCGCTGCCATCTGCCTTGCTATTGCTGCCACCCCACCATTCATCACCATGCCCAATGTTGATGCCTTCATTTCTTCATTTGCTTCAAGTTCTACTTCACTTATTACTGTGCTCACGGGGTTTCTGTGTTCTACTTTACCTACTATCGTGCTCACAGGGTTTATGTGTTTTGCCTTATGTATTGCCGTGTTCACAGGGTTTCTGTGTTCTGCTTTACCTACTGCCGTACTCACAGGGTTTCTGTATTCTGCCTTATCCACTGTCGTGCTCATAGGGTTTCTGTGTTTTGCCTTACCTACTGTCGTGCTCATAGGGTTTCTGTGTTTTGCCTTACCTACTGTCGTGCTCACAGGGTTTCTGTGTTCTGCCTTACCTACTGTCGTGCTTACATGGTTTATGTGTTCTGCCTTATCTACTGCCGTGCTCATAGGGTTTTTGTGTTCTTCCTTACCTACTGTCGTGCTCATAGGGTTTCTGTGTTATGCTTTTATGTGTTCTTCTAGGTGCCCTATTTGTTAGGGTTTGTCAGTTGTTTCGATTGTTCGATTGGTCAATGTCGAGTATGGTGTTTTATGACTCGCTTGTCAAGTTGGGCATGCGAAATATCTTTGCCCCAACTTGAAAGGGAGTGTTGGCGAGTCCTTATTTAGTTAGGATTTGGGTTCCTTACTATGTTAAGATTTTGGTTACTTACTCATTTATCTAATCCTATTATAATTGAGATTTATTTCCTATTGTAATTTATATTTATTTTTTATTGTAATTTGGATTTATTTCTTATTTTATTTAATGTACTTCTTAATAAATACCTCCATGTTGGAAAAGAATAAAAATATGAGCATATCTGAGCGTAATTGAATATTTGCTCTACTTTGTTTGACAATCTTTAAGGTCGGCATCATAACAAGTATCTCCATAAACAACACTCGAAGCAACACTAATCTAATACCCATCCTCGGGAGTCCAATTACCATGGCCATTACCACAAACAAGAAAGTGAGAGCAAATTCTTGTTTTAACTATACCTCACATCATATTCTCAAGTGCGGCCCTCGTAATTTCTAGATTTTACATTTTCAAAATTCGACTTCTAGAATTTAATTGAGATTAATGGTAATTTTAGACTATTGGCATATGAGGAATTTACTTTGAGAGCTTCATACAACTAGTTGGGAAGAGCTACAAATAGGTACTTCAAAGAAGAATTAGGAAAGGGTCGTTGGGAGCAGTTTACAAAATGAGTTTAAACATTGCAGTGAAAAAAGATTAGAGAAGCTAGTAGAGATGCAAGCAATCAATTTTACTGAGAACTATTTAGGTTTATAAGGCATTTAATCTTGAGGGCGTTTATGTATTTTTAAGTATTTGCTATATCTGAAAGTTTTTATGAAAACTGACATTTATAAAAGTATGGGCAAAATTCTATCTAATCAAGTGACTCTACACTTTTGTCCCTCTCTCCTCTCTCTCTTTTCTCTTGGGCTTGTTGATTCCTTCTCTCTTTTTTTTGTCTTCTTCCCTTTCTCTTTTCCTTGGTCTTGTTGCTTCATATCTACCTATTTTTATTTCCTAATAATTTTCGGGTAGGCAGCTGCCTACCCAAAACATGGCTAGATCCGCCAATGATAAGGCGTATAGTGAAAAATCTAGACATATTAGCTTGAGACATGAATATGTTAAACAATTAATAACATATCGAGTTATTAATATTTTTACATTAAGTAAAGCAATAACTTGGAGGATCCGTTTACAAAAGCACTCTCAAGAAATTTGGTGTACATCTAGTGGAATGAGGTTAAAACCCTTTACTGGAAATCACCAACAATATGGTAACTCAACTTTGTCTAAAACATCATTAGTTCGAAGTTTAATGGGTGATAACAAGTTATTGTTAAGTGATTGTAAAATCACCGAAATTCAATGTATACAGCCCATTCGAAGATAATCAGTGCAAGACTGCTACGTTTAGGAGGATGAGACTTTATCTCTTGATGAGGTTAAATAATATTATGTCTACAGTAGCTGGGACATGGGAAGGAACCTCACTTATATGAACACAAGAAGTGGTGCCGTTTTTATCAAGAGTTGGGTTTTCTCTTGTAAATGTTCATGAAACCAGGATGAAGCACAAGGCCATAATAGGGCTTAATTAGTACATAAATTTCTTTAAGGAAATATGATATAATCATGTGTGTGGTAATTCCGGTTTTACATAAGAAGACTAGGTTTAAGTTAAAGCCACCATAGGCTATGTTAAAACTTTGATTTACTTGTACTAATTGAAGGTTTAATTCGAAAGACACCGTATTGTATGCATGATAATATTGGTATGATTGTGTTACAATTCGGTGGAGAATTGTTTACATATATTTGAGAGAAGTGTGAATTACTATATATATATGAGTAATGCTAGGCTTACCACATTTTTCATACCACAATTGTACCACATCTCTAATAGAGGTGGAGCCCACCAATACAATGGGGCCCACCTCTATTAGAGAGGTGGTACAATTGTGGTATGAAAAATGTGGTAAATCTAGCATTTTCCTATATATATTATTGAATTTGGGAAGGATTGTTGAAGATTTCAATAATATATGGAGTTAGTCAAACTCAACTTCTACGGCAAAGAGTTTTGATTCATCAATATGTCTTTTGGTTAATCAATTATATATCTTTTGGCTAAATGATACATACCAACTAATTTGTCTTTTGGTTGAAATGGCATACACCAACAGACGTGATATTTGGTAGTGTCCTTTGAGAAAGTGGCGTTGCACACTTTCAGATAAATTGAATAGGTGCCTTCTATGCTATATATATACTTCCTATTGTTAACAGAGCAAGATATCAGAAACCAATCCTAAATAGTTTCCTATGCTCTCCACTTCTACAATCATACAATTTCCTTATAGCAATTTCTAAGGGAATTCTTCGAGTTTTTGCTATTCGCAAATTCCAGACTTTGTTGTATCCTAGAAGTGGTTTGCCAAGAACCTTTTAGCAAACTCAATTAAGTGGAGGCAAATAACACTTTAAGGAAACGATTCAAATTGTACCTCAAAGTCTTTCTTCATATTTCAGTTTTTACTCAACACGTTTTGCAGCAACTGAACTGATATAGAGAAGAGAATCATCAGATTAAAACCACAAACACTTGTATTATTACTTTCTAATGCAAGAACTCAAAATAACATAACAGAATAGAAGGATATCCTTAAATTTAAAGACTCGTGACTGAGCCGGTTGCCGATTTGTGACTTGCCGGTTCGCAAAGCACTAGCCAAACCTCTGCTACCTCTAGATCATTGCCTTGCTGTAGTTAGCAGCCATTGACTGAGCTCAGACGAACTGTTGAGTTTTGGAGGAGGTTTGAGACAAACCTCACTCCATGTCCATGCTTTTAAGTCCCATGGATTGGCTCTTCTTGCCAATCTGTTTCCGCACCCATCAAGATTTGGAGCAACTAAACTGATAGGTTGCTCTAATGATATGATTTCCAATCCAATGGGCACTTAAAATAGACAGTGGAGACATAACTCTCTGGCTATTGGCTTTAAATAGCTGATATTTGATCAGGATCTTTACTTGAATTGAAACCTTGATAACCCATCTACTCCACTATCTAGAAATAATGGCCCCATGCTTTTCTTTTAAAAATTGCACCCTCAAAAGTAAACAGAAAAATCTCCCATCAGATGACTATGTTACCCTTTCACCTAATTCCCATACAGTTCTGATTCTTCTGAATATCTTATGATCACTCTTCAACTGTGTTTAGGAACTTGGTTAGTTGTAGACATGGATTCATTTCCATGCTCAAGAACTTTCAGCTTGAATCTTGATCAACTACATATTAATTTCTGCAAAATTATCATTTTGCTGGTTACTCATCTGCATCTGGGAAAATTCATAACAAGGGGCCTTTAAAATTGTGAAATCATAGAAGGATATTAGTGTCAATGTAATGAAAACTTTAAAAGATTCCTATGATATGTGTTGGTGTGCATTACTTTCAATAATTGGAGTTTTATACTTTTATGTTGCATCAGTGGTACCACTAATTCATCACTCATGCTCATCTACTACTTTTTCCAACTCCAATACCCCTAATTACCTACTAACCCTTTGTTACTTGGCAGCCAAGCCGAATTTCCTTTTCCATACTATTGATGGCTTGGTGAGCTAGACCAATAATTTAACTAATGTGATATGAACCCATAATGGAAATTTCAGCTCAAGCTGATTCTTGGTTGAAGCCAAATGGATTCAACCTAGCTGCTTAGCTAGCTAACAGTCTCCCTCAAAGAATCATTTACAATCTAATGCTCATTATAAACACTTGAAAATACCGCACTCATTAAGTCATCATGGTCCATTGAGTGATACGTTTAGCTTATATTACACAATTTCAAAAGTCTAATGCATCATCTGATTGATAATTTGTCACTGTTGGAACTTGATATGTGTTGGAAGTATAGAAAAATCCACTGGTCTGTAGGGATTGGACACTGTGGCCATTATTGACAAAGCAATGAAGCGTGTCATTACCTGTGTGGAGGCTTCAACTCAACAATTGACTGCCATTTTTGCCTTTCTATTTGATTCTACGCATTACTTGTCTTCCCTTCCTTGATGACTCTTATGAAGTTTTACCCAAAAAGAAGTGGTCTCCTCCTCAGAAGTGCACTCAATTACAACAGTACTTAAGACTCTCCACTGATGAGGCTTTATCTTTGCCTTTCTCTTTATGCGAACAGAGAGAACAACTATCAGTACTTAAAGAATCTCACTTTACTTATCTGTTTATGTCAATTTTCATTTCTTATACAGAAACAGATTGCAGATTTCATATGGCCAACCAATGTTGTGCAAGAACAAGCCAACTTAGTCAAGTTGTTTGTAGGTGACGAGGTAGATGAGAAGATAATTCAACTTAATTAGTCACGTGAAATGACACAAGTACTGTGATTAGTAGATGCTTAGTTTGTCTTCACATTAAATTTCAACCATGCAAAACAAATTCGGGGGCCTAATTTCAATTAACTTCCTGTACAAGATATTCTCTGATTCCAAAAACTACCAAAAAAAGTAGCTTCAGAAGAGTCGTTGTAAGCAGATCATTAAACCAAGAAAAAACATGAGAGTTCTGTTTTGTATCCAGGGAATTTGTGGCCTTCTGGGAAGTTATCGGCTCAGCCCCACTTAGTTCTGTTCACTAAAATGAAGAGCCCAAACTGAACTCAGGGCAACAAGCCCTTTTTGAAAGCCCAATTAATCACTATCAAGAGAGAGAGAATTACAACTTTAATTCACTATCAAATTGACAGAATGTCTTGCTTAAGAGAACTAAACTTTAAAAATGATTATTTAATACAAAAATAATGCCAAAAGCCAAGTGGAAATAAAATAGAGATTTTCTATTTAAACCTTGCACTTCTCTTTGTTCACCTCATATTCTAAGTTCACCCCAACTTTCAATTCAAATTTTCACAATTTCTAAGAAAACCTCACTATCTTCCCAAACTACCCCTAAATACACACCCAACAAAAGAAATTGTTTATAAAAACTCATTAACCTCATACCCCACACCCCGCTATCTTGCCCCTCACCACTTTAAGTTCACATCAACCTCACATTACTTAAAAGAGATAAAAACTACGTTGTCAAATGTGTGAAATAAAAGAGCTTTGTAGAAGAAATCATGGGAAATAAAGTTTGAGGAGAAGAAGAAAATAGTTTTGGAGAAGAAAGAAGCCCCTTTGAAATGGGAGCATAAACTAGAATCTGCTACCACGGCAAAAGTTGATGCTTATAGCGATAGTGACACTAATAGCAGTGACGGAGGAAGAAAGTTGAGTAAAAGATGGGAGAACAAACTTAATATGAAGAGTGATGGGGTGTGTGTACTAAGGTTAAGTATTAAGTTAGATGACCTTTTCTTGTCCTTTTACACGATAATAAAACTTAAGATCTTAATGATTTAAGTATCGAGGTGAATAAAAAAAAGTGTGGGGTTTTAAATAGAAAAAACTCAATAAAATATCCTAAACAAAAAACAAACCACATCAAACTCCTAAATATTCATAGGAATTATTAGACTAAAACAAACTAAGAAACAAGACCATTGTTCCACATCCTCTTAGGCAACGCGAAGAGAGCCATATTGGCTAAACCAATTGTATGCCCCAACGGCTAAACCTAAACAATTGAGCATAAGAGGTATGAAGTAAGAAGGGTGGCCGCCAATCTCAGTTAGGGATTTTTCTTTAGGATTTTCTCAAAAAGCAAAGATTAGGTTGTCTCAAAAAAGCTACGGATTTTTTAAGTTTTAACTTTTAAAATCTATCAACTTTGTGAAACTTTTTTTTTTTTTTTGGGTTGGAAAACGGATGAAAGTTAGAAGGAAATTAAAAGGTAATCTGGGGACAGTTTTCTTCCTTATTTTTGGGTATGAAATAGTTGACCAAATTATCATGGGGCTGTTGAGAGCAGTTTAAGGTGTTAAATGTCGTTCTCAACTTGCCACAGCTGAATAATTGAGCATAAGTGCCACTTCCATAGTCTCTTTTTTTTAATTATTTTTTTCTTTTTTATAATAAATATTTTATAAATAAATTTGACTTGTTTAACCATAATAATGCAGTTTTATTTTCTTGTAAGCAATGATAAATCATATGATCATGCAGCACAGATGATCACAAAGGAGCATGTATATACATATAATAAGCGATTATACTCCCTCCAAATTATTTAAATATATCTTGGGGTTATCGAAAAGATAATGGGAATTTTTGCTCCCCATTAATATGATTAGGATAACATCAACCATCAGACATCTTCCAAGTTGTTGCACTTCCATTTTTGTCTCCCAAATTGCCTTTAGAGATAGAATACTTTAGCCCAAAATAGTTAAAGAGAATCTTGCCTTCTTTTTGACCAGAAATACTACCTTTATAAGCTGTCAAAAAAATGCTCTCCACTTCTTATATTAGTGTAATACTAATTAACACATTTTGGCTTCAGCACTAAGTACAATTGGAAGTGATGCAAAATTTGTATTATTTATGCAGATTTTTTGGATATAATAATGCAAAATGAAAAAGTATGAATGCTGATATTTCTATCTTATGTTTGTTTTATTTTCCTACTCGCCTTCTTTTCAAAAACCTAAAAATAAATCTACCTCTTTATAATATAACTTCTAAGCACTTTAGGGGAAAAACCACAACTTAGGTACCCCCTTGACACCATGAAAACATGCGTTTGAGAGTCTCGATTGACTCAAACAACCTGAAATAATCCCTCTCATTTTCACATCTGTCATCCTTCAATTCACGTAGTTGCTTTTCTATTTCGTCAAGTTTTCACTTTAGATTTTCATGTTTTTGTTTATGTGCACCAAAAAAGAAGATAAAAGTAGACACAAAATTCAATGCATCTTTTATCTTAATCTCTTGTCTGGTAAACAACAAAACAAAAATAGAAAACATATAACAATGATCAAATAGGGGAATGGGGTGGCACCCACCTAAATATCTAATATATATATGTATATTAATGCAAGGAAATCCCTTAACGTTTAAAAAATCTTAGGAGTATACAAGCAAGCTAAATAACTTGGACTGCAAATGTTTCTCCTGCATCGCTTGCAGTTCATTATTCAGACTTTTAACTTCATCCCTATGTTTCCTAGAATTTTCTTTAATTTTTCTCTACCTTGTTAGCATTTGTTTCCTTTGAGATTCGGCTGATCTCTTGTTATTTCACCCACCTTTTAATTCAAAATTGTGAAGATAAATTAAAAGGTGTTTTAGGAATAATAGTGAGTAGAAAGATATGATTATGTTTTTTCAAATTTAAATTGTGAGTAAGAAGCTAAGAAGAACACGAGAGAAATAGAACAGAAAGTGACAATAACAGCACTCAAAAGTAAATGTCAAAGAACCAAAGCTTTAATTAATCAACACTATGCTAAGATATGCCTGAACTACATAACACCTAACAACCCTCTGTATCTTTGACTAATCAGAAATCGAAATCCTTGTCAACCTAGGTCAGCCTTCGCCTCAACCACCAACAGCAAATAATTCCTTTTTGACTGGCCGAAACCAATAACAACGCAAAAGTTTCAATCCATTACGATTAAACAATTCTCAAAAGGGAAAGGGGAAGAAAAAAAAGAGCTTAAAGAGATTTCATTTAATATTAATAACAATGGTTTTCTCCATTTGAATCATATTGTTGTGTTTGGACTCTAGAATTAACATTGCGTGCTTAATGATATATATTTGTAATTAATGATATATATATATTTGTTATGAGTTTGATATTTCATTATGATTAGCGTGATTAATGATATATATTCGTCATGAATTTGATATTTCATTATGATTAGCCTAATTATCAATTAATTTTGACAATGACACATGCCTGGCTACAAAAAAAACAACTGCATGGCTGCTGTTACAGCCTCCGATGACCTAAGTTTTGATTGTATAATATAAATATTCTGAGTCTATCAAATATATCACATGTACAAAAAAGTAAAAAGAAGATCGATCATGATAATGATCAAATATAAGAAGCATTTAAACGTAGTAAGCACGAAGATTTGGTCGGATTTAAGCATCATTGATCTTCGATTATTGTCCCCCAATTACAGCTTCCTCAGATGTAGCCCTTTTAGAACGTGGGACTTGGTCATTGGCCATGTGGTATGTCCGACTGAAAAGTCAAGGAGTAAAAGTCTCTGTGAATCTATGAATAAGCGACACGAATTTTATTTGACTTGAAGATGGTTGGTCAACTTTCCGCCGATGCAGAACCCCTTTAAGTTTGGAGACGGCAAACTTAATATTTGTTTAAGCATGTGATCAGATGACAAATGCGGAACTCCTTTCACTAAATACGGCTTTGTTAGTAACACGTGTCGTTCATGTGAATACGTAGCAAGAAAAATTACTTTTGACGTTGATAGCTGAGCAAACAAGATTCAATTGCTTAATCACGAATTATATTTAATTAATATTCCAAATGCTTTAATTTACGTCCGCCACAACACAAGGCACCTGATTGACTCTATATAAGAAAGCAATTCTTGGACCACCTCCACATTTCCTATGCGATCAAACCTTTTGTGAAAACTCAGGTTCAGAAAGCTATATATATATATATATATATATATATAGCTCAGAGAAGAAAACACACGTGCACACTCGCCAGGCTACAAAAATACAAGAACAACAAGGTGGATGGATATAACTCCGACCCGACACTAGCTCATGTGGGGGGCTGCTGCTGCACCAAAGCCATTAAAATGCTGAAGAGGTACGCCCAGTTTTTGTGCATTTCCGATTTTATTTGTAAATAATTCGACCTACCAACCCAATAAAAAAAGAGGTAAAGAAAAGATACGTTTCCTGCTCACAAACTGTAGGTTTTACCTTAAGATATCAACCGTCTGATTGGCCTTGGAAGTCGGTGTTTGTTTAATCCGAGAACAATCCAACGGTGAGAACTGCACACTATTTGGATTCTCTTTGAAACACGTTTTAACTTTTTTACAGGGAGAGGACTGTATCTTGTCAACTTTTTCCCGAGACGATCAATCAATCCATCAAATCAAACATCAGAAATATATAAAAGAAAGAAAGCCAACTGCTGGTTTGTTGGTTCACCCTCTTGTGCAAAATTTGCACCTTTTTGGTCTTAATGGTACGTATTAGGCTTTAATATTCTTTTTATTTCTTTTTTATTTGTATGTGTTGTTGTTGTTGATGACTAGTGAATGCATGGAGCACCCTCCAACATGAATAAATAATTGAATGTCAAAAAGAAAACATTTCCATTTAGTAGATTTGCAAATGTTGATATAGGATTTTTATTTATCGAAAGTTAAAACGCAAGACAGCACTCAGTTTTCAACTTATGCTTTTGTCAAAAGCTGCAGCTGACCAGCTTGCTTAATATGGGACATCAATATTTTCCTTATCATGAGAAGTAGTAGCGGAGTTAAGATTTCACATTACAATGAATTCTTCATAAGATTTTAAAAAATAATTTGCATAGGAGACCTCAAGCACTAATCGATTACTAACCTTCACAAAATTTTTAATTAACTACTCAGTTTAGCCAACTACTTAATTGTCTTTAATTTCATATTTTAACCTCATCATCTACACTATTAAAGACTCAAAAGTTAATAATTTATATTCCAATATTGAGAATAAATACAAACAAATTCATAAATCTCAATATTAAGGTATCCTACTCAGACATGTATAAAGGTAGGAAAAAAAATTCACAAAGCTTTAGTTAAACAAAAGAGGAGGAGAGAGAAAAAAAGGAGGAATTTTAGTGCAAATATTATAAGCTAACCTAGAAGATTTAAGAGAGAGTAGAAAAGTGATTAAGAAGTTTTATGATGAATTTGTAGGGGAAAAAAACACAATATATTATAAAATTATATATAATATATAAATACAAGGTGTATAAAGATTGAGGGGGGTCTGGGACCACTATGGTCCCAATCATGGCTTCGTCCATGATAAGAAGAAATTACATATAACGAGGATGTTAATATATTATGGCATCTCAAGTCTATCACACATTATTATGTTAAAAAATTATATTATTATATTAAAATATTAAAACACATAATAATGAG
Source organism: Prunus mume (assembly GCF_000346735.1). The sequence goes on from NC_024127.1 coordinate 18,636,437, forward strand.
TGATTAGTTGAAAATAAAGCCGCAGTGATATCTCCTGTATAAGTAAATTTTTCTCTCCTGTCAAGCTTGGGCGGCTTACTACTAATTCTGAAAGTGATGTTACATCATCCCCCATATATACCTTTATATTTGCCGACTAGTAAATTTTTAATCTCAAACTAGTGGATTGGTTTTCACAACACGAATTTATCACATCAGTCGATAACATGAACTCAAAAGGTGCCAAAAATCCTGTGGCCTACTGTCTGACTAGTCAAAGCTGTCGGGTCCCAATCTAGTCATAGCTCTTTTTTGTGTGTATATCAAACACTTTAAATATCAGTTAAGCGTATTAGCTTAAGGTTGTCTTGTCTGCGTAATCAACCATATTATCAGACCCCCCACCGTCTCATAATATAAAGGGTGGGGTTTGGAAAAGTCGTGAAGACGTTTACCCTAAACGCACCGCATAATGAATTGGCCTACCACCACCGACGTCCATGTTTTCTATTGATCATATTTATTTCCTTTTCAAGTTCGATTTCCATCATAATAAAGCAACCAATTGAAACTGGCTCCCAAAATGTCAACTACACACACATATAAATATATATATATATATATATATTCATGCATGCGTATACAATATACAAAATTAAAATTAAAATTAAAATAATGCAGATGCTGGTGGGTTCCAGTTCCATATGCATCTCGAGCTCATTGGGGAGGAACGTGTGCTCTCCACGTGCTAGTGTGTCCCACGTGTAGTGGCCGCCTGTAGGTATGCATGGCCCACCACTAGAATTCGTCTTGACTACATAGATCATACTTTTTATCGAATAATTTTTCCTTTGTCGACTGCATCAATTATCAACATTATCTACCTACAACTGTATCTGTAACTGTAATAATGCAAGTTATTATTGACTCCCAGTAAAAATATAAAAGGTAAAACGGTATATATAGAAAAGTCAACAGTAAACTTTAATAGGGTTATACAATGTGAATTATCAATTACTATAATTGGGGCAGAATCGAAGCTTCATTTATTAGTAATGTCGTCAGCATAAGAATCATAGGTATCAATGTACAGTGAGTTATATACACAAGTTATAGAATACGCTGCTTTTTATATTTTATGTTTTTTCCGCTGGAATTTTAAAACCTGCTTTGGTCGTTCGTGGAGCCTGCCTCTTTCTTTTTTCCTTTTTTGGTCAATTTAGGCATTGCATCTTTCTAATTTTGTTTTGGTGTATCTAACTGTCCGTTTGGGAGTGCTTATAAAGGGCTTAAAAATTGTTTTTTGACAACTATAATCTCTAAACTCTAAAATCTAGAAGTGCTTTTAGATCATAAAAGTACTTTCTGGGGTGTGCTTCTTTAAAAAGTGTTCCCAAATACTTTTCTTATGAAAATTTATAATTAGAACACTTACGATCGCTAGAAGTGCCTTTAAACGGAAAGAATAATGCTACTTTTGCCATATTTGTATACCAAATCATAATGCTATCTTATGTGGCAAGTGAGGTGGACATTCATATCTACATCAATTAAAATTATTTGATATTTTCTTTTCTTTTATGATTTATTTCAGTATTTATTTTTCTAATTGTCTTAATTAAAATACACTTCATTAATTTAATTGATGTGATATATAATATAGATATGCTATATCATGTGGTATAAAAATGTGATAAGTGTAGCATTATCGTAAACATTATTTACACCTTGAAAGTAACACACACGCTAAATAATATATATATTTTAAATAACAACACAGTAGAAAAGGAAAAAGATGGGAAAGGAAGGAGCTATTATCATATCAAATCATATATCACATAGTTGTTAGTTGGGCAACAAGCACACTCCCCAAGAACACTTCCAGTTACCCTCTGATACTCCACTTCCTAGCAAATGTTCTCTCAGTTAAAAATGTTGTGGTTAAAATTTCAAGATGAATAGAAATAAACAAATATACTGCCTTTATTTTATTTTATTTTTCCCCTGTAGCTATAGCTAGAACTAGAAGAAGACATATAGAAAGGAAGAAAGAAGAAGAAGAAGATAAACTTTTCTTGTCTGCCATTTGAATTGGATGGAGGAAATGTACGGATTGCAATCTACGGCGGAGTACGGGGACAAGGGTTTTCAATCAACGGCGGAGTACGAAGACAGGGCGCTGATGACCCCGGAAAATCTGATCCTACCGTTGGATTACCAGAGCCTGCTCGTCTCATCCGGAGCCTTCCGTGGGGAGCATCATCATCATCGGGTCCCGATGTTCGGATCGGACGACGTGGTACTGTACTCGGCCATGTCGGAGGCAGCTTCACCAACAATCACGCCGGAATTTCAACGCGAGGAAGACGTGTTTGGCGCCATCAAAGCCAAAATTGCCTCGCACCCCACTTACCCTAGACTCATTCAAGCTTATATTGAGTGCCAGAAGGTGAACTTTTCAGAACCTACGCCCACCAACAAATAATATGTAGTCTGAGTTTTCTTTGTTTGTTTCAAAATAAAGAAATTTTAGTGTCAGCCTCGGACAGTGTTCTTCTTAGCTTCTTCGATGACAGTGAGGAGGTGCAAATGAATTTAACTTTTGTAAATGTTTTTTTTTTTATGTAGGTAGGGGCGCCTCCGGAAATCGCGAGTTTCTTAGACGAAATCCGCCGAGAAAACGACTTTTATAACTATAAGCAGCAGCAGCAGCAGCGAGGCTCTTGTAATTCTAATTCTTCTATGTCCTCCACGTATTTAGGAGCCGATCCCGAGCTCGACGAGTTCATGGTATTATTGGTCCCCCCTTCTCTCTCTCTCTCTCTCTCTCTCTCTCTCTCTCTCTCTCTTACTTTATAATTTAATTGGTGTTAGATTGCTACTGATCTATTTTTCTGGCTAAGTTTGGCTAAGTTTTCTCCTTTAATTAATCTGGGTTTGTTTATATATTTAGGAAACCTACTGCGAGATGTTGGTGAAATACAAATCAGATCTCTCAAGGCCTTTTGATGAAGCAACCACTTTCTTGAACAAGATTGAACTGCAACTTAGCAATCTCTGCACTTCATCTGCTCACGCCTCCTCCATTAGAACCCTCTCCGGTTAGTCTCTCTCTCTCTCTCTCTCTCTCTCTCTCTCTCTCACCATAGTTGTAGCTTGATTTGGCTCGTGTTAGCACGATGAATATAAAACGCACGAAATATTGTAGCCACTGGTTTCCTAGTCTTACCCTTGCTTACCTACCTTCGGTGATAATACTTGAGACTTATCTCTCTCTCTCTCCCCGAACGGCCCACAAATTGAGAAGCACGAAACAAACGAAAGTTTCTGATCGTATGCCAATAATGACACAAACAAATACCCAACCGAAAAAAAAAACCCTAGTATCTCTATCTACAACTGAAAGAGACTCTTCCTTCTTCAATTTATAAAAACCCACATATATATTTTCCAAACTTTATTAGTGCTAGCTCTTCCTCGGAACTGTAATCGGCAAATGCTTTATATGTTGTATCTTATCAAATTCCTGCCTTCTCTCTCCCTCTCTCTCTCTCTCTATGTGTTTGTCTGTGTGTTGTCAAAGTCCAACCTCGTTGTTTGTTGTGTTTGTTTCCTCTCTCATTTTTATCTTTTTCATTTTCTTCCCAAATGCGCCATAGAAGAACCGGCTTGCAAAGTAAAAGCTTTGCTTTTTTGTTTCAGAGATTCTGATTTTGACGGTTCAAAGATCTGCGGTGATGACATCTTAAATAGTTGTTTGATTGTTTCATACAGTGGCCATTAATTGGCTCTCCTGAGCGAGCTAGCTTGCTAGTACTCTTCGGATGCTCATTATCACTCCCTATTCATCGAGTGAAAAAAGTTTCCTTTTCCTTTCCTTTCCTTTCCTTTCCTTTCCATTTCCTTCCCTTCCCTTTCTCCGCACATGTTCATGTACTTCCAAGTATAAAATGATCTAGGCTAATTATCAACTTCACAATAGGAGTTTATTTGATCTAGTGTCTGCATGTTAATAAAGTTTGAAGGATTCCATTACATTTTTATACACCCTCCTTTGTTTGCGGTTATTTCTCTCACAAGAATTTATGATATAGATAACATTCAAGTTCCTCATTTTTGAGTAAAATATGTATCTTTTGGTGTGCCGACATCAATGTATATATGGATGTTGCAATTTCTGATTTTGACATTAAAATGAGTGCATTTAGACCAACATTTTCAGATGGATGTATCAGTGTGGGTCGGGAGACTCGTAGCAAAATTCTTTTGGGGAATGTAACAAGTTTTGTTCATGAGAAGTTGTGTGGAACTTGGCATCATTATATGCTTTCATTCCCTTATTTGTTGGTCTTCTAGCTGATAAGAGTCGTAGTTTCTTTGTTTCCATGACAAATAGGATAACAAAGGAAAAAAATTTCGAATTGATTCTTACTGGAAAAATGAAATGCAATGCCACCTTGCACTTTCTGGTTAGAGTTTGTTTTTGAACTAGTTTTAGTCTTTTTTGAGGAACTTTTCTATTGAGAGTGGCGATAACAAACTAAATTTTCACACACTATACGAATGTTAGGACTTGAAACCCATAACTTTTCTTGAGGAGCAATTACTCCAAACCAATACAGAGTCCAGCGGGGCCTTTGCAAATTAGTTTTAGCCTTAAATGGAGGAAATGGTTCTCTAAATTTAAAGAAGACGGTATATTTGCTGCTTGTATAAATTATTGATTCTCGAGTTCCAACACAGCATGAGTGGTGATATGTGCACATCGGAAATTGTCCAATTAGTAGCTCTCTGGCTGGTTCCTGGCATCGCAGCCAAACTTATCTTGGAAATTAGAAAGTAGAATAGAATCAAAGCTATGTGTACTTCAAGTCTGGCCCTCCCTAGGCCATGATCATTAGGAACAAAAGTGAATTAGCAAAGCTCACAGAGGAATCTTAATAATCACGTGAGTCCATATCATGCATTGTGTCTTGTGAACTTTCTTCCCTTTCTAAGCGCCTATCTATTTTAATAGATACCCAAAAACAAGATGTACAAGTACAAATCGGATTTGTTGATAATGTAATTGTTTATTTGGGCAAAGATTTGTGCATTTAGGCATCTCTCAATCAGTGAAAACCTGCTGTTGCTTCCTTTTGTTGTTTTTTTATATTGTATCAAAGTACATGATGCCTTTCCAGTGTGCTTAATTGGCCTCGTGCTCTCACTGCTGCGTATCACTAGATTCTTTAAGCATATATTCACGTGCTTGGATGGATGGTTTAGGTGCCTGTCTGGTTGGCCTGCCTGCATATGTAAAGTCTTGTTTGCTCCTTTTTCAATACTATCTGCATTCATTTATTATTATTTTTTTTGTTTTCCTCTCTTCATATCTGTTTTCTTAATTTCTCTTTATATAATAAAATCCTTAGTTGTAATGGATTTCAAGTGTTGAGTTTACAAGTAGAACATAAAATCTGGGAAGTTATATAGGCAGAATTCATGGAGACGAGAATAGGCTTGTTATTTCAGTGCGATTATGGACGTGACATTTCTTGAGATATAGCTAGGCTTTTATCTTCCGTGCACAGCGACGATGCGCATTCTTGTGTTGGAACGGTAACTGAGATTATCATACAGCCGAGAGACTTTTCCCAAGTTTTTATATTTTATTTGGTGAAAGTGGTGATGAGGGGCATAATGGGGAGAGGGTTTTAAATACTACTGGTCTGGTATGGAAGGAAGAAAACTTTAATAGAAAAGAAAAGCCCGGGTAGAGCGGGTGGTCGAAGTTTTCTCTCCTCTCTACACATTCAGTCATTCATTCATTCATTCATTCACATGTACTCCCGTAGTTTACGCTGTTAGCAGCTTTTATGGACTCCCTCTCTCTCTCATGAGCTTCTTCTGGGTATTGTGGCACTGCTACTTGTGCTAAGTGCGTGTCATTTCCATGGGCCGTGGGGTCTCTTGGCCTTTCCTTATTGCTTCACACGTGTCTCTCTCTCTCTCTCCCCCTTCACTCCACTCTCTGGACCTTTGCCTCTCGCACTGGGTCCCCCCAATTCAATATTGTTCTCTTCTTTTCTTCTTCATTATTAATAATTTGTGTGTTAATTTGAGCTAGAAAGAACCGAGTCTCTAATTATTGCAAAACCCTATGAAAATAAAATGGACAGGAGTCATGCATGTATACGCATATTGGCCCCTACCATCCTATCCAATGCACGGTTTCTTAACTTATTATGCAAATTTAGGATGTATTTTTACACTAGATGGTACAGGAACCTAATTTTGTAGGGTGCGTGTCCTTTATAAATGGGACCGCATGGATCGTTAAACCCCCACCTTTGTTTATAGGGTAGGTTGTTTCTCCGTCAGGAGGGAGAGGGAGGGAGGGTTATAGTATGGTGGGTTGGGAAGCTGTGTACTGTCCACTGTGTATGTCAGTTTTGATTTGATTGACGTCCCCACCCGTCTTGTCCACTCTCAGTTCCTGACACACCTCTCTCTTCTAGTCTCCATCCGGCTGACAATGAAATACTACCACACATTCTGTGTCTGATAACAATGGCTGCCCTCCTCCTCGAGCCACATGCCCTATACTACTCTATGGTCTAGAGTCTTGACCTAGTTGCCTTTGAAAGCTTTGTTCTTGGTGTGGGTCCAGCCCTTTCCAATTAACTTAATTTGGGGATTTAAATTTTTTAATTTAAGTTTATTCTTTTCTATTAAGTTTGAATCCTTGTTCCCAAGTTATATGCATGTGTTGCAGGGTAAACTTGAATTTATATGCGCTTTCCCAAAGTTTGCCAAGTTATATGACAGGAAAATTTTGATATGAGAACAAGAAATCACACAATGTTGAAGCTGGACAATTTTAATTATTTTCACAAAATCAAATCAGCATTTTGGCCCATGATGCTACGTACGTATGTTATATCCAATCTTTCTGAAGAACACTTGCAATGGAATGTTGCTGATCAGATGAAGGCGGTGCGTCATCAGATGAGGATTTCAGTGGCGGAGAAATAGAAGTGCAGGAAGCTCAACAAAGGGGTGAAGATCGAGATCTCAAGGACCGGCTCATGCGTAGGTTTGGCAGTCACATTGGCACCTTGAAGCTTGAATTCTCCAAGAAGAAGAAGAAAGGAAAGCTACCAAAAGAAGCAAGGCAAACGTTGTTTGATTGGTGGAGTGTTCATTATAAATGGCCATACCCAACGGTGCAAGAATTTATACTTCTCTTTTTTCACAACATACATTTTCGACAAATCAAAATATATGCTAATCCTTTGGCTTGAATCTCTCATCCAGGAGGCTGACAAGATTGCGCTGGCTGAATCGACGGGGCTAGATCAGAGGCAAATCAACAACTGGTTTATCAATCAGCGCAAGCGCCATTGGAGACCATCTGAGAACATGCAATTTGCAGTGATGGATAATATTGCTGGTCCATTTTTCACAGATGACTGAGGTGCTCTTGCATTGCATGTACATTCTCCCAAATGCTTCATCTCCTGCAAAATTTGTTTTGTGCTTTGTGCTGCGCATGCTCTGCCTTCATGTACATGATCTGGAAAAATGCAGACTTTACTGACATTGACATTGGTTTATTAACTTTACCCCATTCTCTCCAAGATCAATAGAGGGTAAAAATTATTGTAATTTGCTTCCATCTATACTATGGAATTTTACCACCGTTGGTAATGAATGAAATGCTTACATAGTCTTTGCTATTACTCATACTCGCAAACAGAGCTGGTACATTCTAGCTGCGCCAGCTTGTATTCCAACTGATGTGACATCATTTCATTTTTTCTGTTCAATGAATTTAAGTAGGCTAGTTAAAGAGTAGGGCATTGCATGCGTGAGTTAGACTAGTTGCTAAGGAAGTGTGGCCGTCCCTTTGCACTCAATTTCGATCTTCCCTTTAGAATATCATTTTATTATTTATTTTTTGTAAAGTGGGCAAATTTGAACACCATTAGTAGTTTGATAAGATGTTGGGTAAAAAATCCGACCGGAACTTGATATAATAGGTTACCTTCATCAAGTTGCGAACACAAATTTGAGTCCAAGCATCACTATTGGGCTATCCCAGATTGTTCACTGTATTGGGCTTACAGAAGAAACAATGGCCCATCATGTACTGGATTGCAACTCTCTGGTCCGATCACTGAGTCTCACAAAACGGCTCTATCTCTGTTTTACATGTGTCAGCGAGGAGAAACGGATAGCTGACATGGCTTCGCTTCAGCTTCATCTTCTTCCACTCTCCACCGGTCCATGTCTACCCAGTTCCCGGTTCAGACGCAGTCTGGTCCGATCCTCGACCGAGCGCCAGGCGCTCTTCAACCGCATTGCCCCTGTCTACGATAACGTAAAGCTTTTGCTCATTTTACTTCAAGTTGCAGTGTCGCTTTTCTTTGTAAATAGTTAATGGGTCTTGATATTTTTCTCCTTTTCTTTTAGTTGAATGATTTGCTGAGCTTGGGTCAGCATCGAATATGGAAAAGAATGGCAGTGTCCTGGAGTGGGTAAAATTCAAATATATATATTTTTTGGGTTCGGTTGGTATTTTTTCATATTTGGTTATCTGGAGTTCGATTCTTTTAAGAGAAATTCTTTTTGGGACAGAGCAAAAAAGGGAGACAGTGTGTTGGATTTGTGCTGTGGAAGTGGGGATTTGGCGTTTCTCTTGTCTGAGAAAGTTGGGTCCAGTGGCAAGGTTTGTTCATTGTTGTTTGTCATACAATTGATGTTACCAAAGTTTGGTTTGTTGAAATTTTGGTGCTTTTCCATGAATCTGAACTGATTTTTAAGACTGGGATTGTAATTTGAACGCTGGTAGGTGATTGGTCTCGATTTCTCGAAAGAGCAGTTATCAGTTGCTTCTTCGCGGCAAAAGTTGATGTCAAAAGCCTTCTACACGAACATTGAGTGAGCACTGGTAAATCTAGTGGTCAATCAACTAAAAAAGTTTTGAACTTTAATTCAGGATAATCAATCATGTTATGCATTGCATCTTAGGTGGGTTGAAGGTGATGCAATTGATTTGCCATTTTCTGATGGTCACTTTGATGCCATCACTATGGGTTATGGTCTGAGAAATGTAGTAGACAAACATAAGGCCATGCAGGAAATGTATAGAGTTTCAAAAGCAGGTTCCACTCTCTCTCTCTCTCGCATTGTAGTTGTTGGTTGTGGTTTACTGTTTCTCATTATTGCTGGTGTTTACAGGCTCAAGAGTATCTATCCTTGACTTTAATAAAAGCACCAATCCAGTTATTGCCTTTACTCAGGTATTCATAGCCAGAAATTTTGAGTTTTTGATAATTTGGTCAATGTTTTTGTATTGTTAGCAACATGACAAACTGAGAGTGCTGGATGTTTCAACCTTTGCTAGGAATTGATGATTGACAATGTTGTTGTACCTGTGGCTTCTGGTTTTGGCCTTGCAGAGGATTACAAATACTTAAAGAGTTCAATCCGGGAATTTCTGACAGGTGCTTTCATCTTGATCAACATAGCATCATGCTTTTTGCTCTTTATTTTGGTTACCTATTAGTTTTAAGGCACCTGCACTGAAGTTGTTTTGATAGTTTAAAGCTCTCTTTGTACTACTGCGTTTATATATTCCATCTTCAAATGTAGTGAATTTGAATGCCTTGGCAAAATTTGGAAGCCTTTGTGCATTGGCTTAATAAGATGGATAAGAAAAGGTACTAGTTTGTTGATTAAAAGTTCTCTATGAATTCAGGTAAGGAGATGGAAGAGCTGGCTTTAGATGTAGGTTTTTCCAATGCCAGATATTATGAGATTGGTGGAAGCCTCATGGGGAACTTAGTAGCCACCCGTTAAATCTTCTGTGTTATCTTTCAAATTGTGTTTTGTTGAACATGAAACATGTGCCTTTGGTAGAGAAGAATGATGTTGGACTTGAACATTTCCTTTCAATTATTTTCTCATTGCTGTGAATAACAATCTTTAAGAGCATTACCAATGATCAATTTTACTTCTAACAAGTGAGAATGATAATATTGACCATATACTGTATGGCTCAGAAAAATGAGAAAAAAAAATTCTTTATTTAAAAGTCTGGCTCAACCATTCTCAGTATATCTACAAATCCTCGAATGCCACTTTGCACTTTATCACAGTGGCTCAAAATATGCCGTCATTAGATGTGTTTTCCTATTGAGCTGCGCAGGGCCAAGTTGTTACTTGAGATTCCTGGGCTCTTTCACTGGAAAAATGAAGTGCGGCTCTGGAATTTTGAGAATCCTTTCTTTTCCATCTCATGTGGTCACCTGGGATAGAAAGAACTATGTGAAACATTAGCAACTGAAGAAGCACCATCTGCATTTAGAGGGTAACCCGGGTCGTCGCCGGTGTCATTCAGTTCCATGGTCTTTTCATCTATAAAAGGTGGATTGGCGGGTGCAGGAAGGTGCTTCTCCTTCTTTGTTAGCATCTGCAGTGCCTTTGACATTGTGGGTCGTAAAGAGGGACTCTCCTGGGTGCATAGAAGTCCTATTTGCACCACTCTCAGTATCCCATCCTTAACATCGTCATTGCAATTCTGCAGCATTAAATTTGAGTCGTATAGTTCCTCTGTAGTCCCTGCTTGAAAGTGCTTCCAAGTCTGTTTAGCCAAATAAACACAGGAGTGACAAAGTAAGTACGAGGATAAAATCCAAATTGTTTTATGATTGGAAAAAAAATAAAAATTGAAGAATTTATTGGGAACTTTACAATTGTGACTATGCTGTCTGAGTACTCTGCAGATTTGCTCCTGTTGTTCTGCCTTCCAGTGACTATCTCCAATATAAGCACTCCAAAACTGTAGACATCTACCTTCTCTGTCAGCTGGCCATGAGCTAGGTACTCTGGAGCCATGTATCCCCTGCGATTAATTACAAAAACCAGTAAGCTAAACGTTTTTCATGGTGTGATACGTTTGTGTTCACCAAGACAATTCCAAAATGAGTTTGTATGTATTGTGTATATATGCAGCATGCTTACAATGTTCCTGCAATGGCTGTGCTGATGTGGCTCTTATCTTCCTCGAAAGACCTAGCCAACCCGAAATCTGCAATCTTAGCTCGAAGCCTTGAATCCAAAAGGATGTTGCTAGCTTTTATGTCTCTGTGAATGATCCTTGTTTTCGAGTTGTCGTGAAGGTGGACTAAGCCTTCTGCTGTCCCAACAATGATCTCATATCTCTTGTCCCAGTTTAGTGTTTTACCTCTTTCTTGATCTGTTCAAATTTGTTGAAAACATTAACATGCATTGCATGAACTATCACGTCATTAAGACTGGTTTAAATAACATAAAGTTATGAAATTACCGAAGATGAAGCGGTCAAGACTCCTGTTGGGCAGGTATTCATAGACGAGAAGGCTTTCGGGTCCTGCGCAACTACAACCCAACAGCCTGACCAAGTTTTTATGTTCCACGCTGCTTATAATGTTGATTTCATTATAGAAATCTGCTGCTCTGTGTCTGTTGTTAAAGAAAAGCCTCTTCACTGCAATCTCTCTCCCATCAGCCAGAACTCCCTGCAAGTAGAAAACCACTTAGTTTCTGACCATGTGTTTGATAATCCTAGATATGTCCTGTTCCAGTGAGAGAGAGAGAGGCATTGAAAGATATAGGATTAAAGAAAGGGAGATAAGGTACCTTATAAACTGTTCCAAAACCTCCTTGTCCAAGCTTGTTGGCAATGTCGAAAGATCCCGTGGCCTTTTCAATTGTTGAGTACTTGAAGTTTAAGCTGCTGTCATTGAGGGTTTTTGCCCACTTTTCTGCATCATTTGATCCTGCATAATTACCAATGCTCGTGAGAGAATAGAGCCGGGGGTTGACCTTCATGTCCAATAAATTTACTTTCTGGAAGCAATAACTTATATGAAACAAAGCCCTTTTTTTTACCTCTGCGTTTCTTTTGTATATATCTGTGCTTCCAGATATAAAATCCAATAGCTACTCCAACTACCAAAACCACCAAGGAGCTGATAACTGAGACTACTATCACAATTATGGTACCTGCAAAAGTCATCAATGTAAAATTGATCATGATCAAGCCAAACTTTTCGCTATAACAGGTCAAGAAAAAAGGGCAGCATCCCTTTTTACCTCTAGAACTTCCATTCCCCACTTCCTTGTTGAGAAAATCTCTATCTGAGTACCTCATGAAGCACCCTGTGTATAATGCTCTCCCCTCAGACCAAGGCAAGCATCCCAACATTGATACAGATGCATTTTCCAGACATTGCCTGCAAGAGTTCTCATCCAAAGTTCTCCAGCAATCAGCCAACACATAAGCCGATTCGTTCGCCATCCCACTAACACTCACCTCACCCCTTGCATACCCTCCATTGCTTGGAGCAGATTCAACTGCACGCTGCACAGCCTGCCTTGCTGATTCTTCAAACGCCGTACTCTTCCTCGTTGTGTTCCCGCACACTGCCCTGTCGTCTGATCCTCTAAACTCCTCATAAAACGTGTAGTTTTCGGACCTCATGAAGCAACCGTCTAGGTAAATCCGACCCCCAGTGTAAGGAAAGCATTGGGGAAGCACCGTACGTGCCTCAGCATAGCATAGCACACAGTCTAGAAGAGAAAGATCACCATAGCATTGAGCTAGGCCATAGTTGGTGTCAGGGCCTGAACCAGTCCTTGCCACTCCAAAACCAGAAGTTCGCATTTGTTCACTGATGTTTTCCATTGCGCGCACAAAGTTTGGAACAAACACGGTTGAGTTGTGCTCCCGTTGCTTGCTGCACGTGATTTGGACCGTCTGGGTTCTTGGATCTCCTAGAGCCATTCCTAGTAGCAGCAGGATCTTCAGGAGAAGAAGATGTTGGGAAATGACTGAGATGCTGCATTTCTTCATTTTTGAGATGAAATGTAAACTTTGAGTTAATGGGCGGCTACCTCCATCCACTTTATATGAAGCTGTTTGACAATTGGGCAAAATGGAATTAGAGATATAGCAGTGACAGATGGCATTACAACAGAGCCCCAGTAGATCAATCAAAACAGCAATTGAAATATTTCAGTGAAATATGCTTTGTCCAACTCCAACAAATGCCTTTTATCCAATAATCTTTGAAATTCAATCTATATTTTGATCAAAGAAGCATCTTTCTCATTGAGATGGGTGGTTAGTCCAGGAGGAAAGAAGGGTTGGTCCAAAATCATCATGATCAGGGTGTGAAAGTGAAAGGACATAGATAGCATTCATATTTATTTAGGCACCGTCTTTAAAGTTTTGAGCAGGTGGTTGGTTCATTTTGCTGTGACATCTTAAGTCAAAGGGGCAGGTCTCTTGGATTGGATCTGTCACCATAAAATTGTTGCAGCCCCAAAGTTTTTCTCTGGGTTCACACTTTCACAGCCAATTCTGGAACGAGAAACGTTTCTATCAGCCCCTTTAATTGGCTTTTAGATGAAAATTGAAATAAATCATCGTTATAACAAGAACAACAAGGGATCCCACAAGAATTTCAAGTTGGGTCCCAGAATTTTGGATGAAGGTGAAGATGACGATTCTAATGTCGGTATTAAATTATAGAAGGAACGTGATGCTTGAGAACACCACAGCTCTCTGAGCTCAGCTAACCTACACAAATAAATGTCCAACAAGATGAGACCCTACCCATCCCCACCATGACCGCCAGCCAGCACACCGTTGCCATCAACAGCTAACGGTCAACGTCTAAACTGCTGACTTTCTATACCGGTCTCAGGTGACTGAACAGAAGGGCAAGATGTTAAGCAGCATCGGTTATTATGGCACAAAAGAAAAGAGAAGAAGAGAAAAACAGAGACCAGCACAAACTATATATGAACTATATGTATATATATATCCTTAAATTGAATGTCTAATTAATATAAAGTAAACAAAAAACTATGTTATTGAAGACATTGGAACTGGGATTCAACTAAACTGAGACCAGCACAAATGCATGAACTATATCGTAAGTAAAGTATAATTACAAACAGAAATATACCAAAGAATCAAGGATTTCGTATCACTCCATTGAAAGGCGAAAAAAATGATAGCTTTGAATCCATGAAAATGGATTTCCAAAAACAACACATGCATATATGCGTACATACCTTTTGCTGTTGCATTGGATCGGTGAGCTGAAACTTGGAGTTCCGGGAGAGATGAAGCTAAGCGAAACAGATAGAAGGGCAATTTATATCACAAGTCAAGAGTGAGGGACAGCAAGTAGAGTCTAGAGAGATGAAAGATTTTCGTCTAAATTTGTTCAAGTTGAATTGAAACCTGAGAAGCAAAGACTAAAGACTGAGGAGGGGACAAAGTGGAAACGACGCGGTCTTGGACTGAAAATCCATCCAACAGTACATAAACGACGTAGCTATCTCTCTCTCTCTCTCTCTCTCTCTCTCTCTCTCTTTCTCTCTCTCTCTCTTGTAACGCTTGGTTGCCTTTGACTATTAGGAGTTGAATGCTCCAGAATTCCAGTGGGAATTTCCTGTTTGAGGCTTCTTATCTTTGAAAATTTACAAAATGGTTTGTAGGTAGGTAGGTACTGGCGGTACACTCTAGAATAAATATTCAAAGATTTTTGTGTTTTGTGTTCTGTTTTTGACCCTTGGCCATTGCAAACAACCAGTTGCTAGAATAACATTCAACAGATAACCATTCAATAACATACACTCTCAGTTTTATAAGTGATAAACAATGTCCAAGTGGGGAAGAATATTTGTTGTGATTGTTAGTGTTGTGGTTGTTGTTACAATTGTTATTTTAAAAGAAAAAAAAAAAAATAGCAACTGCACATTTAAAATGTTCTTCTTTTGTTTACGTGATCAACCCTGAAAATATGTATGTTCGAAGGAGTCTTTTGCAGAGAAAATTTGCCAGATTGTCTTTGTATATCAGACAAATGACATTTTACACCAAATTGTGTTTTACAAATAAAAAGTGCAACGCGTTGCTTGAAAACGGTAGAGCTGCTGCTGCTTCTCCATGTGCCTATATTTAAACCAAAGCTGGCATCTATTTTTCTTTAGGTTACTTTTCTTTATTTTGACTTTAGGACGGTTGTTTCATTAAAATTATCACCGTCATTTGAAAATATTGATCAAGCCAATTATATATATATAGATTTTCTCAAATGCGGACGTCCGGCTTTATTATTTTGTGGACACCATGTATTTTTTACTATCCCTTTTTGCTTTCCTCCCTGTTTACAATGACATCCACATAGTAATAACGTCCGGACATCCGCATTGGAGAAGAACTATATAAATATATAAGAAGAAAAATAGAGGATTACTTTGGTAACTTCTGCCTGCATGGTAGTACACATTTTACATATATAGGACATTCTGCTCTACCGATGTTGTACATATACAAGGTACACAAAATTTGATTGCAATTTGACTGTTTCAGCTCCTACATCACTTGAATGCTAGGAAAATCAATAGAGGAAGAAGCCATGGGTGCTGGAAAAAAAAGAGGGAACAAGAAGATTGAGGATCGAGGACTGTGAGTCTCAAGCTCTGATACCATGTAAGGTTTTGAATATTCTCAATGATTTTCATTGAACAATCATGTGATAATTATATACAATGCTTTGCTTGGTGTCTACACAAAGGATTTCTTATTCTAGGCAAGAATCAAGTCCTTGAGAGACAAGGAATATATACAGCAAATCTATTAAATAAATACAAATAAAACAGGAAATTAAATCACGTCTCATTATAACTTGCTCATCATCTCTCTTGGGAGAAAAATTATAGAATAATACCGTATCACCACGTCAGCTGATAATTCTTCCACTCAAAATACGTCATGTGTCAATCTTTTTAAAATAAATTTGATTTTCTTTAGAAGCTGTATTTAAAATTCATTATTTACATTTAGAATAACATTTTAGAAAGACAAAATCCAAAAGACGCCATAACCACCTCCCTCCCACCACAGCCCAACCCAATTTCCCCACTCCCACTGCTTGCCGCCCCCTCCCTCTCTCTCCATAAAAATCTGCAAGATCTCTTAAACCATGGGAGCAGAAAACAAAACCAATATCATATATTCTAAGTATGCCAGGAGTATCCATCACTTAAACCCACCTCACCACCTGGTTGCCTCGCACTGCCTCATGATGAACGAGTGCCTCTGTTGCTCACAATCCCACCAGCCTTTCATAAATATCGCACGCCACTCAAGAGATTCATGGCACACCTTTGTGATTGATGAAAACATATGCCTTCATAATCCTTACCGCGACATCAAAATTTGAAACCGTAGATTCTTTGGTTGATTCATGAGGCATAAAGATTTAATTATGGGAATAATTGTTGTACAAAAAATTCAAATTGCGTCATGCCGAGTGTTTTATCCGTTTTGTGTCTGGTACAGTAAGCTGTTGTGGGCCTCTTTGTTGGCTTGTCCAGATTGACCGTTGTCTATTGCTTTCTCAGTTTCGATTGTTGATGTGGTCTATTGTTTCCCTCTTTTCTGTTGTCTCTTCTTCCTTGTCAAGGGAGGAGGTTGGGGTGGGGTGGGCGGTGGTTCTGTCTTTTGGATAGTCTTATTTTCTCAATTTTATTTTAAAGATAAAACCATATTTAAAGTCCAGCTGTAAAAAAAAAAAAGTTTTAATTATTTAAAAATGAAAATATGTGGTATATTTTGAATGGAAGGATCACCAGCTGACGTGGTGATACGGTACCATTGTATAATTTCTCCTTGAAGAAAACAAATAGGAGAAATACAAGTCCTGGAAGTTGGAGATGAAATTCTGAAATGCTGGTTTGGTGAACTGGGTCTTGTGAGCTTAGGATGAACACTAATGCTGTGTGTGGAAAAAGTTCATCTGGGCTCAATCCAGCTTTGAGTCATGCTATTCCTTGAAGAGTGTGTGTTGTTAGAGTCGGGCAGAGTATTGAAAGTCCCTGAGGGAATTTGTCTGCCGAATTCTGCACTGCCAGAATTGAGAAATGGTGGCTGTGTTGGTTGAGGAATCTTGGGATTTTCGATCAGCATTTTCACAACTAATGACATTGCTGGACGCAGCTCTGCAGAGGCCTGTACACAAAGTAGCCCAATTTGAAGTAATCTAGATGCCTCTTCTTCATCAAACTTACCCTCTAGGAGTGGATCAACAACACTGCATAGCCTACCCGTTCCATAAAGGTCCCAAGCCTTTTATGATACGAAAACATAAGAAATAGGTTAATATTTGCTTAAGTTTCATAAACTGTAAGTCGATGACAAGAGAACATATGCAAAATATATTCATTTACCATGTGTAGAATTGAAACTGAATTTGGAATGTAGCAGTTGTTCCTCTTTCCACATACGACTTCGATGACAAGAACTCCAAAACTGTAAACGTCTGCCTTCTCCGTCAACTTGCCACGAACGACATACTCTGGAGCCATATAGCCTCTAGAGAAGCAAATTTTAAATGCTCTACGTTAGAAACTATAAGCACATCTATGAAGCAGCAAAGGAAAAAAAAAACAGGTGCTCAACTTACAATGTGCCAGCAATGGCAGTGCTGATGTGAGTTTTATCTTCAGGAAATAATCTAGCAAGTCCAAAATCAGCAATCTTCGGCATGAAGTTCTCATCCAACAGAATGTTGCTCAGTTTTATATCCCTATGAATAATCCTCACTTTTGATTCTTCATGAAGATAGGCCAAACCCTCAGCTGTGCCCAATATGATTTTATACCTCAACTCCCACCTCAGCGGGTCGACATTATTTTTCACTGAAAATCATTCAAGGGATGAATAGCAAGAACAAGTAAATGGACTGAGAAGGACCAATTGTCTTCCCCAAAACAGGACAGAGAAGAGAAAATTACCAGTAAAATAATCATGAAGGCTTTGATTTGGGACATACTCATAAACAAGAAGGCTTTCAGGGCCTGTAATGCTGCACCCCAATAGCTTTACAAGATTTTTATGATGGATCCCACTAATCAAATTGACTTCATTGAAGAAATGATCCACCCATTGCCTTGTATTGAAGAACAGCCTCTTTATGGCAACAACCTTCCCATCTGGCAAAACTCCCTGTGTTGTTCATAAAGAAATTCACGAAGTCAATTGAATCCATTCCACATTACTTATATCCAAATCCCTCCTACAGAAAGAAAATCCATGAAACTACCTTGTAAACGGAACCAGACCCTCCTTGTCCAAGCTTGTTAGAATCATGAAAGTAATTGGTGGCCCTTTCAAGATCTTCATATGAAAAATTGAGTTGGGACTTATTCACAGTGGCCAACAGAGGACCTAATTGCTTTTTCTCTGAAGCAAATGTGGCATTAAAATTAGAAAACAAAAATGAATTCAGTGCTTAAAGATGGAATCTATTAGAACTTCAAGCCAAACCTAGGTACCTTTCCTCCTCTTCAGTATTTTCTTCCTTGTAAATAAAGCAACTGAAAAAATACTCAGCACAACAGCAAAAACAGCAGATGTTACAGCCAAAATTATGGCCAAGCCGCGGTGTCCTAACAAACATTTGCATGCCAACAATGAACATTATTACTCAGGAACAGAGTTGGAGCGTTCACAACAGAAAACCAAATTTCAAAAGTCTTTACAATTCAATACATGAAACTTCGAAATCGATTTACTGTCGAAATCAATCCAATTCCAGTTCTTTGTATCAAAATAACACAGACAAAAAGTAAAAGCCAAGAAAGCCAAGAAAACCAAACTAACCTCCATTTCTTGCAGCATCGGTGCTTGTATTGTTACTATAAAACTTCTGAGTCGAATACCTCAAGTAGCAACCAGCATTCAAGACCCTCCCTTCTGCTTTTGGTGGGCACGACCCAATTCTGACAACTGTGTCAGCCAAACACTCTTCACAAGCAGACCCATTCACAAACTCCCAACACTGAGCCAACCCATAAACCGTCTCATTCCCCTGACCCACAAACCCAACAGAAAACCCATCATTCTTCGGCGCCACGAAACTCAAGTTCCTCACCAACCTCAAAGCATTGTCCTTGAAAACACTCTGGTTCCCACCAAAACCTGTGGCCCCGCAAACAGAGGTGTCTTGGGCGCTCAAGCTTTGGTTGAAGAAATTGAAGTCATCGTACCTCAAATAGCACCCATCGAAGAAAAGCCGGCCCCCACGAGTTGCTTTCTGAAATGGGAGGCACCTCAAAATCTGGGTCTTGCACTGAGCAAAGCAGACATCGCAGTCTTGTTTTGAGAGGTCCTTCATGCACTCGCCGAAAGCGTAGACGGTGTTGTTCCCGGTTCCATTGACAACAGCTGCGTATCTTTGGACAGCAATCTGAGGAGTCACTGCGTCCATGGTTGCCAAGAAGTTGGCTATGAAGGTTTGCCTCTCTGCCATCAAAGCAGTCTCGTTGGTGCACATCAGGGCTGCCTCTGTGGCTCTTGGGTCAGAATGAGCAATCTTTACAAGAAAAAACAGAGGAAGGAGCAAAAGCAGCACACAGTTCTTGGACATGTTGAAGTTTGGTGCAAAGTTGCGAAAATCATTCAAAATCTATTATGGGAGCGGTCGGAATTGAATAACCAACAGTAGTATCCACCATCCACGAGAAGAAGGAATGTGATGGAGAGTGATAGAATGACCAGTTGGTGATGGTGGATTGACCGTGGATGTGTGGAGCCAGGTGGTGACGTGGTGTCTGGTTATAGGAGCTTGTTGGGTGTAAATGACAGCTAGCTAATGGTATATCACTACTGCGCGTTTTCTGCGAAAGTCAAAGTCAACCATCAATTGCTGCTGTTAGAAGACGGAGACGGGAGATCCAACCGCGTACGGAACAACAACGAATAACTACGAAATGAGGAGCTTTCCATTTTTCTGAACCTCAGATAAAAGACAAAAGAGCTAGCTTTCGGCATTGACAATTTGACAATCAATGACTCAATGGGTGGTAGGTTGATGCGACCTCTCGACGTAGTAAGAGGCGTATGCGACATGTCGTTTCCGAGCATTACCGGAACCGGATATCAAATGGCTAATGGATAAAGATCCGAGGCCCAATCTAAAATGAGTGTTTCCATAGTCATCAATATGGCTCAAGCTTCGTATTTGTTTTTTCAGGCCCAAACGAAAGAAGGGCTTGTATTTCTCTTTGCGGTGTCAATTAACAATGACAAATGTTTTGCTGTCAATCTTGCACTTTAATTTCTGATCAATTAGTAACTTAATACGTCGTTAATCACATGTTTTGGCACACTCCATAATGTAATTCTATTCCATGATCTGAGCCCCCGCTTACTTTTTGAATTATGAAATCATATTATGGAGTGAGTCTAAACGAGTGATTAACATCGTATTAACTTTATTAACTTTAACGCTTGAGCATTATTACTTAAGTGATTTAGGATTTATGACTTATATGGAAAATATATTAATGAATTATATCCTAAAACAACCTAGTTTCTTTTACGCATAAACACAATATCAACACAAAATAGATTAACCGAAGATTTGTACTTGACTTGCAAATTAGTACACAAAACCAAAACAATGAAGAATGTCCTTTAATCCACGGATGGATTACAAAGTTGATTAACGCAGATAAAAAAAAAAATCAATGGTGAATTACGACTAACACAACAACAATGTCACAATCATAATTCTTAACTACTCATAATGTTTGAAGAATGCTGCTAGCAACATTCTGATTTGAATATTCTTTTTTCCTCATAACATGTATCATTCTTCTTAATATTTGTGCAACTATGGCCTATGAATTTGTTTTAAGTGTAAGACGATGATGAAAATGACATGAGGAGAAGGGAAAAGTCCATCCAATAAGAAGATTAAAAGAGAGAGTTAGATAACATACCCCTTAATATTTTGTGTTTAAGAGAGAGGGGAGGGAGGTGGGGGGGAAAGCAGAAAAACCGGCCGCAATAGTGACAGGAGCTGCACAAATTAATGGCACCGACCGGTCCCACGTGTGGCCCACGGCGTGCGAGAAGAAGACAGAGACAAAGAGTAGAGCTTCAGAAAAGGTCCTAACATTTTCTGCTTATATACCACACAGCCTTTTTCAGTTCTTTCCCTTTTTATACATGAACGTGCGAGCCATCTTCTCTTAAACTAAAGGCACCAGAATTGTAATGGCGAATGGGGCCTCCATATTCTCCAACTTGTAACTAGAAAACCTGCCACCCCTTTTATTTGTTTTATGCATGCCAAAAACAAAAAGATGATAAGAATCCACCACTTTCTCAATCAAACTCTCCTTTTTGCCATCTTTGTTGTTCTGCAATCTGCTTTGCTTTGGTTTGATGAACATTCTCTCTGTGCTCCATGTTATTTATATTACTTCAACAACAACAAAAACCTTGGACCACCAACCTTTTTACTTTGAGTTCTATTTTGGAAATCTGATATAATATTCTGAAAGTTTAGGTGCTGCAGGTTATTCATAATATACTGCATGCCAGAGTCCAACGAGAATAAAATTGTGTTTTTAAATCGATGACAACCCCATTTATCAGATGGAGGAATCCAGATCATTCATTTTCATTCATACCTTTAAGGTTTCAGCACCTTCTTATGAACTAGTTAAATTAATACAATATTAATTAAGGCTTAATAATGTTATCCAAGTTCCTATCTGAAAATATATATATATATATACTACTTTCCTCATCTAACTTCCACTCAACTAAATGATGGATTTGTCCTTATATTAAGAAGCTGCAATTTCCAATTATAAGACACACGTAGGATGACGGAGTAATTTTTGTATGTTTCAGGTACATCAGTTGATTTACACTCCAGTACACATGGGACATGTGGAAATATTGTCCAATACATATAGGGCATAAAAATAAAATATTTACACATGTCCCATGTGTATTGGATTGGATGGTACACCAACCAGTTGGTGTATTCGAAACATACAAAAATTTATCGGACATAAGTACACAAGAGAGAATATATCACCTAGGATTAATGGAAACTGAAATTGCATGATTAGTTATAGCAAAAAGATCAAGGGTAATAACTTGGAAGGCAGCTAAATTTGCTCAAGCTTGTAGGAATATATATAATGGATCACAGATTCACAGATGGATAATTAATTTTGAATCATAGTAAATCAAGCAGCTGAAACACATATAGTTTCTTCAGGACATAGTTGTTAAATGGCTCATCATTTTGCACTAGTTTTGCTTGAAGATAGACAGATTTTAAATGGCAGAATATTTAAGCTGCATACTTGTAGATGACTCAGAGATCATTTAAAGATAATTATTAATCCAAATTCTATCATAAAATATTGTAACAAAAAAAAAAGAAAAAAGAAAGGGCACCTAGTGCAGTAGAAGAGGCATAGAACTCATAATTAAATTTAAAAGCTAGCTGGCTAGAAATGAAGGGTGTTCATGAATATTAGAATCCAAGCAAGGGTGCTTTCGTAAAAGACCCTTGTATAAAGTTTATAAACTGCCTATAACTACCTTACCCTCCCTGCTGCAAGCAGAGTGCTTCCTGAAACTTAGAGACAATATCTCTCTGCTCTAAGCATACATAGAAGCCTAAAACACAGATGAAGAGGAGCAAAAATTTATCTTCTCTACTTTTCTTGTTTTTTATTGCGTTTCTGTCATTTCTTATAGCTTCAGTTGAGGCAAGAAAAAATCATACCAAGAAGAGCAAACCACATAAACATCATCAAGGAAAGGGTGCCACCAGTGGCAATAACACTCATAATTCACATTTGCCTGGCCCTGCTCCAGCCCCTCCTCAACCCCAACAGTCTACCGTTTTCCCCATCTTGTCATTTGGTGCCAAGGGTGATGGAGTCTCCGATGATTCGAAGGTAAAACAACATTGGGAAGTGCATATATATGTTCTTGTGTGCTTGCATTAATTATGTGTGCGCTGGAGAATAAGATAGAATGAAATAACATATGTTCTAATTTTATTGAGCATCCCAATCCATCAGGCACTTGTAGCAGCATGGGAAGCGGCCTGCAGGGTTAAAGGGGCAACTGTGGAAATCCCTTCAGGATTCAAGTTCCTCATCCAGCCTATAACTCTTGATGGCAGCGGTTGTATGCCTGACCTTGTTCTTCAGGTTTATTTTGTTCTCTCTTTTTTTAATTTATCACTTCATCAGATTTCAATAACTATATATTTCATGCTGCATTAGGAACTAAAGAAATGAAGAAGTGTAAGAAGTGCATATGCTTCTTGCACTTAACCATGCTTTAATAACATGCAAAGCTAACTAATAATATTAATGTGATTTTGGAATTCCAACAGATAGATGGAACTCTCTTGGCTCCTTCAAAAGCAAGTACCTGGCCAGAATCCAGTTTGTTCCAATGGATAAACTTCAAATACGCTCGTAACTTCACCATCCAGGGCACTGGCATTGTTGATGGCCAGGGCTCTGACTGGTGGAATTCATCTGCGCATAAGAGGTCCGAGCACACTTCAGATACGAAACCCACTGTAATTATATCTCTTTCGAGCCTTTTCTTCCTTCTCATTATAAACTGTTTGAAAAGAAATAAAAAAATCAGATGCAATGCAACATGGTTTTAAAGGCTCTCTCTCTTTTCTTATTTTTACATGCAGGCTTTGAGATTCTATTGTAGCTCAGATGTCACAGTTCGAAACATCAAAATCATAAACAGCCCTCAGTGCCACTTAAAATTTGACAGCTCTTCATGGATCAAAGTGAACAACATTACCATCACTTCACCAGATTATAGCCCAAATACAGACGGCATTCACTTGCAGAACACACAAAACGTGGAAATTCACCATTCTACTATTGGCTGTGGTAAGTAAGAATAATCAAGCCATAATTAATATCCTTTTTTTTAATTATAAATAATTGAAAAATAAAAATAAAAAAGGAAAATGTGTGCTAAAAAAAAGTAGTCAGTGCCCAGTGCCTAGATGGTGCATTGCGCACTTGGAATTGTACTGGAAAAGATAGTTAGCTCACTGGTACGAGGAAGAAAATAATTTATAAACTGGTGCCTCATAAACCTTTTTAAACGGTAAACTGTCACTCAATTATAACTTTTGAAGCAAGCAGGGATTTGCAGTGCACAAGAAAAACAATGTGCAACTTGCCAACTTGACTTCTGTATGCCTGATATTGGAGCTCCACATTATTATTGTTATTATATTAAATCCTAACATTTGTGGTTTCTCTCTTTATACAGGAGATGACTGTGTATCCATACAAACAGGATGCTCTAACGTTCATATTCATCATATTAAATGTGGCCCTGGCCATGGCATAAGGTATGCCACATACATATACAATGTACATTGACCCTTGTTAGATCTTAGTTTAAATTTCAATAGAAAACATGAGTTTTTTTTATTTTATTTTTATAAATCAACTATGCATAATTTTGTTTTATTCCTTTCTTTCTTTCTCGTATTACAGTCTAGGAGGACTCGGAAAAGCCGAAAGTCTAGCTTGTGTCTCAAACATCATCGTGAACAACATTTTATTTCAGAATACTCAATCAGGAGTTAGGATCAAGACTTGGCCGGTACGTATAAATAAAGTTAATAATTAATTATGTACTTACTAATTAAATCCACATGTTAATAAATCCTAAATTTGGCAGGGAGGAAAAGGGTCCGTGAAGAATGTATCATTCTCCAACATCCAGGTTTCCAATGTGGGGGTTCCTATAGTGATAGACCAAAACTATTGTGACAACATGAAGAAGCATTTGTGCCAGAACCAAACTAGAGGAGCTGTGGCAATCTCAGGTGTTAAATACGATAATATAATTGGGAATTATTCAAAGGAGCCAATTCGTCTAGCTTGTAGCAATGACACTCCATGCACAGATGTGGATCTTATTGATATCCAGCTTAAACCTACAACCGGGGACCCGAGATCACTTCGATCCGATTTGTGTCGAAACTCTTATGGGAAGTCTAAAGCTCCCTTGCTTCCTTCAGTCATAGACTACTGCTTGAGAAGGGATGGGGGTCAAGTCAAGCATATAGCAAGGTCGCTTGAGAAGATGTGTTAGAAAGATTTATTTGATTTAGTGGCTTCTTTGAGCTTCCCTTCTACAAAAATATTTTCAATTCTGTTTGAAGGTGATGGATGGTATAAAAAGATATTTAAAAATATTTATGCTTGCTGTGGTATTGTAGTGTAATTCAGTTCGTACTTTGTATGAAAGAAAAAATAAAATAGTTTCTTTGTTCTGAGTAAAAGGGCCTAAAAGCTTCCAAGCTTGAATTGTTTATTCAAATTTGTGTTGTGTCCACTTTAGAACGAGAAACCAGAACCAGACCCGTTTGAGTGGGTGACTTAGGTTTTGATAGTGGAAGAGGAGGTGGGTGCTGGCACCGTCCAACGCAGCCTTTAGGCCTCAATGCACGCGCATGGCCTAAAAAACTTTGCACAGATAATAAAGACGATGTCTTTACTTTCTGTCTCTTGATCATTCATCAAATATAGTATTTGTTTACAGACTCACTTGTTCATCTCCTCTCTTAGCCTACATCTTTCTCAAATTTTATTTTATTTTTAGTAAATTTGGCTTACACCATTCAAATTCAATTTGCCGTATCTAAAACCCTTTACTTTTTGTTCCTATAAATAATACCCAATTTGTATAAGTAAAAACCCATGACTAGGATCCAACTCAGCAAGTTACCTAATTAAGCATAAAATCTGATTTATTGTACTTTTCAGATTCCAAAAATACCCCCAACTAAGCCATTATTGCATTTTGTATGTTAATGTATGAATCAATATGGAAACAGTTTTTAATTGGATTGTATATAATGATATATGTTGAATTTAGAAAGATCTCCAAATGGTTGTAATGGATGTAGGAATTAATTTTGAAACATTTTTTAAAAAATTTAACCATAAATTCAAATTTAGGTAATCGGTTTGTTTAATAAAATGTTTATGCTATTTTATTTTTATGAATTATACATGACTAATAATCCACTTTACAATTGTTTATGAATAAAACTGTACATACTAATTATGTTGAAAAAATAATGTACCTATTACTTGTTTGTTTTATGAAAAACATAATTTACCTAGTATGAAAAGTGTACATAATTATCTATTCCAAATAATGTACCTATACACATTTACAGGTATATTGTAAAATAATTTACATTTTATATGTATATATTTATATTATATTTTTCATAGGTACATTATTGGATATGTAATTTACAGATTTTTTTTTTTGTTTGCAATTTTAGGGGGCGAGATGTGAGAGGGAATGACAACTAAAAGAAATGGGTGATTGATATGCTATTAATAGGGAGTATATTAATTACAATGATGACAGTTAATGAAATGCTTGAAATAAATTATAAATAAAATATGAAGTTTAGTGGCAATGATGTAAAAACATAAAAATACTAAGACCTCTTATATCTTACTGGCCATTTAAATTTGAAATTGGGTTTTACACATAGATTTATAGAGTGATGAGTATATGTTTAGGAAATAGAAAATGTAGGGATCTATATTGGACAAACTCTTTTATTTTCAATCGGAAAGTCATTGTTTATTAGCTGACAAAGATTTTGGTAACTTGTAGAGATATGCAACAGTTAAGTTTCTCTTAGAAGAGCTCAAAATCACAACGGATCAGAAAGATCTCTTGCTAAAAAAGTCTGCTTCCTTGGGTTTCAATTTTCATCATGCACCTACTCATGATATGAGAAAAAGTGTGAACCGATCCACTAGTTTCCTCAAAAATCTTTGACATTGATTCAAGCATATATAGCTAGCTACTCATGATATGATGCAGCCTGCTTAGTGATCACGTCCTTGAGTCTCTCCTCGCCATGTTACATGTTTTTCCATATTTGCCAAGAAGAGTTGTGATTTTGATGGGAAACTTTCCTCTTCTCGACTATAAAGTCTGGAATTTTATTGTTTGGCCGATGACCATTTGGCAAAGAATGACGTGGATCAATGATGGGCTTGCAGTTGTATAAAACCGGAAGGCCATACCAAATAATAAGGTCCGTTTGATGAATTGGATTATGTAGTTGGATGGGATTTATAATCCTCGTCAAATGTTTGATGGCCTAAAAACAACATTGATTGGATTATGTCTAATCCTACTACAAGCCAAATGTAGTATGATTATACCTACCAAAATGTTGGGATTAAGTTGGATTGGAGTATGTCTAATCCTACTAAGCCATGTAATAGCACATTTCCATTAATTCAACCCCATAATCATATGTGGTATCATGGGCGGAACCACACTATGGGCTACAATGGGCTGTAGCCCAGTGTGGTTTTTGAAGGAAAAAAAATATATAACCTATATATTTAACTTATTCTTAATATTAGCCCAGTTAGTGCCGGACTTATTAAGGCGCAAGGAGGTGTAGCTGAACATCTCATCACCGAAAAAACCATTGTAGGTGCTTCAAATTGCCTATTTGCTCAGCTGGTGGTGGTGTACTCCAAGTGTATATATTACCTTATTTCCATTTTCAATATTTAAGTAAAGGTCTTTGTCATTTTACATTCATTTATTTTTGTATTACTCCATTTACTTAAGTTTACAATGTAAATAAGGAAGTACCCCCCATTTTGATTCAAATAAAAAATATTTGAAAATCAAATTCCCATCAAATCAAAATACGAAAAATCGGCTTTAGTGTAAAATACGATTTAGGGTAAAAATGATGGATCATTAAGTCAATATACTTCATAATAAAATTCCATAAAATCAAGTTTTCTTGTTTGATGTATAAAGAATAAAAGCCGCCAAAAATTATCTTGAGAAAATGATTATTCCAAAAAACCATTTTTCATACTTAGTCAATATTTTTACATAAAACAATTTTTCATGTATGATATGAATGCATGAAGGGACCTAAGGTCAATTTAGGTATAAAAAAATCTCAGATTTTCAACCCACAAAGAGTTTTTAGCCTTTCAAAATTGCACATCTGCTAAAAAATTCATGGGTCCGCCAATGAGCCCAGTATATATTAACTTATTAAGCCCAAAAAAATCCAATTCTTTTTATAAATTTAGTTGGAGGGCAGCAATAAAAATACACATTAAAATAGTTTCACTTTCAGTTATGTTATTGAACATATTTTCATTTTGATCATATGTGTTTTTCAGATGTATTTAATATGTTTTTGTTTTTGATAAAGAGAAATAGTATTTTATTGATAAGAGGAACATAAACAAGTACAGAGCCACTATGGTGTTAAACCCTATTTGATTTATGTTAAAGCTTATTGAAAATTAGTTTATGGAGCTATGAACTAGCGTGGTTTATATGATTTAATATTTACTTTTATTGCTAGAAAGACTATAGAAACTTTAAGTACCAAAAAAATAATCATTAAATTTTAAGCTAAAAACTTTAGCTAGCCCACCCGTTGAAAAAGTCTTAGTTCCGCCCTTGTGTGGTATCAAACACATCATTGGATTAGTGTTATTATTTCCAATCCAATGTAATCCAATGCAATCCAATTCTACCTCATAATCCAATCCAATCTCAGTCACCAAACATGTCCTCAACTATAAGTCAAGAATCACAACATTCTGTTCCCATTTCCTTGGAAAATATGGGAAAACATGTAAGATGGTGACTGAAAATGGAAATTGTAGAAAAGGAAAAGAAGACGAAGTGGGCAACAATTTATTACCATGTGGGCTGCATGTGGCAGCTTATATATGGTTGAACCAATGCGAAAAACGTTTGACGAAATCAAAGAGATGGCTTCACTTCATCTTGAAAAAATATTGTGGCTTGTCGTATGATGCTATGAAATTATTTATTTGAATCGTAGTAGCTTTGAATGTGATTTAATATTTAATATTACACAATATTGTATGTGTTAAATGAATGAAAATCCAATTGTTTCATTGGTTTAAAGTACAATTTTTTATTACAATGGGTGTCACTGTCAACAAGCAGCTCATCTCTTTGTCGCTGCTCTTTCTTGCCTTCCTCTCAGGCCAAGCTCATGGACAGGGCATGGATCTATGTGCCGGAGCTAACTACGCAGCCCTCTGCCACTCGGTTGTGGGAAGAGAGAAAAGCCCATATGTCGCCGCGGAGGCAACTGTCAACCGATTGATTTCAGAGACAAAGCAAGCAAAGAGTTCGGCTGCTAGGCTTCCCCACAAGGACTCTCCAACTTGCACGTACGTGTATGACGAAGCCCTTTACAGCCTCAAGGAGAGCCTGCGAAGTCTCAAGAGTCATGACATAGGCAGCTTCAACGTCAAACTCTCTGCGGTTATGAGCTTCGCCGAAGCATGCAAAGACTCGTTTGAGGAAATGGGGAAGCCATTCCCCATTGCCAAGCAGAATGAACTCATCAAACACATTGCCAGCAATGCTTTGCATATAGCAACATTCATTCCCTGAAGACGCCGCTGTGATTATTCATGGATTAGCCTAAAATAATTTGTAATACATATAAGAGATGAAGAAAACAAGTGAGGTTATCAAATATGCCGCAAAACTTTTGATTAATAAGAAGAGTTTGATGGGTTAATGTAGAAGCAAAACTAGCTGGGCCTAGCAAGGCATTGCTGATTCTTATCAAGAATACCCATAGCCCAAACAAACAGCGGAAAGGTCCATAATATGCCGCAAAACTTTTTGGTTTTTTTGGTCGTATATGCCCAAAAACTGTCAAACATTTGGGAATCTAGTCTCTTGTGTTTTCTAGGCTTACATTAGGAGGACGATGGTCAAGGCTTTTGATGAGTAGAGTCTAGAGAGGTGGGTAAATTTCATGCCAAATTCGTTGTTCAATTCCAAATCATCATCAAGTTGTTTGCTGCATAATTCTGGGAGTTTCTACAATGAGGAGTTAAAGTGAGGAGGTTATTTGAGGAGACCGATCCGATCGTCAAAACATTTAAAATATTTAAGTCCCATGATTTCTTTACATTTGTTGATGGTGAGATTTGACCTCCTCAAATAACCTCCTCATTTTAAGCCCTCATTATAGCCTTTCCGCATAATTCTACCTCCTTATTGGACTTAAATTGCTTTGGCTCTGTTAGGCAATAAAAAAAATCACCCATTTGAAACAAATGTTTGACACAATTGACCACATAAACTTTCTTGCTTTAACAAATATTGACACCTAAAGGAAACTTTTCATTTTGCTTAAACTAAAACAGTACTTGATCAACTGTAAAAGCTATAAACATGCAGAGATTTCTGAGCTTTTTTGTTTGAAGCTTCACACATGTGGTGGTGAAGTGTCATCAGAAGGCCTGGTTACAGAGTCGGGTTTTCCTCTTTCACTTCTGCTGTTCTCGGCAAATTTGACACTTGCCTGGTGAAACCCTTTGTCCTTCTCCTTCGAACTCCACTCAGACATGTAGTAGTCTTCTTCTGTGGCCTTCTTTTCAGATGGACCACAGAACATGCCACCCCATTGTGGGAAGTAAATCAAAGTCATTGGGAGGGTACAGCAGATGATCATGATCCCCATTAGAGTTATGCCTGTTTCTTTTGAATATTTTGATCCTTTGAAGAATATCAGTTGGGTCAGAACCGCACCCACATTTCCACCTCCTCCTGTCATACCAGATATGACCCCTAATGACCTGAAAAAACAAAAAGTATGGAAATTGTGTCACAAAATTACACAATAATGTAGCTACTAAACAAGGCAACGTGTCAAAGCTTTCATTTCTCTACTCTGACCGTAGAGGTAGAGGGATCAACTTAAATTTCTTTCATGAAAACTAACACTTCGATCGATGTTTCTAACTTTCTGTGATCAATTAGCTGTTCTCTGCTAGATAATTAATATTGCTTGACTTGCTTTTAGTTAGCAAATCTTTCTCATGGAAAAAAAAAAACTAGGGAAATTGAAAAACTTAAATTATGGAATAAATATTTGTGAAAAAAACTTACCTTCTCGAGACAAAAGGAACCACCCCAAATGTAAGCCCACAAGCACCTTGGACAAAGAAGGAGAACAAAATCATCACAGCAATGGATGCAGTCAAAGAATTCACCTGCCCAAGAATAACACAGAGGACACCTCCAAAGGTTTGTACAATCCACAAAGTCCACAACCTGCCCCTCATCCCAAACCTCTTTGCCACTACATCTGACAGAATCCCTCCTCCAGGCCTAGAAACAATATTTGCCAAACCAAAAGTTGCTGCTATGATCCCTGCAGTGTGGAGATTCAGATTGAATCTGTCATAAAAGTACTCTGCTATTATGTTGTCCACAGCCAGCTCAACCCCAAAGCAATATCCATAAGTCAACGCCAAAATCCACCCTCTGTAATTTGTAACCCCATGGTAGAAGACGCTTGAGAATTTGTCTTTTGGCTTCTCCCCAGATTTCTGCAGGCCAAGGAAGTTCCCGTCTGGCATGTCCTCACCAAATATCAGAATAAGAAATGCTGAAAGCGTCTGAAACAGGGCAGGGATGAAGAAGGCGATCCTCCAAGCTGTGAACTTGGCAGCGCCAATGTTCTTGATGACGTCAAAAACAAGGG
The DNA here is from genome assembly GCF_000346735.1 of Prunus mume. Next base: position 18,667,912 of record NC_024127.1, read on the forward strand.
GCATGATCAGCTGCGTTGCTCCACCACCCAAGTTTCCCCACCCGCCTGCAACTCCATTGGCTGTGCCAACGACTGGAGGAGAGAACATGGAGCTCATCCAGAATTGGGTCGAGACGAAAGTGGCCAAAGAGAAGCCTGTGAAGAAACGCACGAGGAGGAAAGAGATTGGAGATGAGGCCATGGAAGTGAAAAAGACTGCTGGTGCAGTGAGGAGGATGAGCGAGGCAGAGGCAAGCCGCGGTCCAAATAAGTCACAGGCAGTTCCCATGGCTATTCTTGCAAACACTGCACCAGAAACTGAAGCTATCCCGGCATTACCGATGTCGGTAGCCGTTAGATTGAGGTTGTCACGTATGACAGGAATGAGAGGCGGCGCGGCGAAGCTGGAGACAAAGCAGAGGAAGAAGGAAAACCAGGACAAGTGAAACGCTCGCATGTGGGGTTTGGCTATGGAAAACAATCTGAACTCGGTGGCCTTGTGATCAGAATCCACAGGCAGAGCAAATTTTGGAGACTGGGTTCCCATCACACTGCTCTCCACTTCCATTTTTTTCTACCCTTTGATCGGAAACAAGAAAAGAGCTTGAAAAAAAAAAGCAGGAACAAGAAACTTGTAACTGGTTTTGGATATTGGGTAAGACCGACTGGTGCCTTACAGAAGATACATGCATACAAACAAAAGTTCCAAGCTTTTGCTTTTCTTGTGTTTTGGCTGTTACTTATAAATAGTATTGATGAAAAAGGGGAGGTGTGTGGCCTTCTGCAGCCCCGAAAGGCATGGTTTTGGAGCTTGAAACTATGTGAATCCGCCGAGTCTCACCCTTTCACTGCGGCTTGAAGATGCAGGGGAATTAAAGTTGAATAGATCAAAAGACTTGGAGGGTAGTGGTTGGCAGGTAGTGTGTTTCAAGTTTTGAGTGTAACGTTTTGTGGAATTCAGATTCACAAATGCCAAGGATTTTGGAATTTGACGAACAAGTTGGGCTTGGCATTGACTTATTAATTTGGAGCTTTGGAGCGGTTGCCTTCTTACAGAGGGATGGAATCCAAAGCAGTTCCTTCTTGACTGAGTAAGAGATTCCCCTTCTATCAAATTTAATGTGCATTTGACTTTGGAGCTTGGACTTATTTCACACATGGCATAGTGGACGGTGAAGGATAGTATAGGGGCTTCAGGTCTTGAGCCCTTAACCATCTAAACCACAGAAAATCTAAGTCCTTAGAAATTAGAATGGATGTGACGTACACAACAAATCAAACCCCTCCAAACAATTCATAGGAAGAATTTATATCAAATACAATTACATTTAGAGATATTTAGTTATATACCTATTCTTAGCACTAATAATATAGATAACTAAATATACCTATTCTTAGCACTAATAATATAGATAAATCCTACCCCATTTAATTTCTATAAACAAACCCAAAAAATGACAGCTGGCCCTAATAAATTTAATTTTAATTATTAAATTACTTTGATGCCATATTGAATGTTTTGGGTTTTTTTTATGAGGTTTTGGAGTTGGGTTTGTTTTAAGAAATCAATGACAATTTTGTATTTTGAAAGAAGTTAAAAGCCTTTTTGTTACATTGTAAATGGGTTTTGGGTGTGTTTCTAAAGTCCATTTCATGTATATTTTTTAAAATTTTTTAATTTGTAATTTGGGCTCCTATATTTGGTATAATAGTGAATCTCCCTTAAATTTAAAACTAAACTAAATTATAACTAATTTTAACAACAAAGACAAAATCTAACCAACTACCTTATAGAATCACGCCAAAAGTAATTAAGACGATCATCGCCAATCTTGATAGGTAGTTTAAGCTCATCATACTAACCATTATTCACCATATTTGTCCACTATTTAAGATTGTGTTCTAAGCAATCATTGAATGCCAAGGTTGCGCAAGCTCTCTTCGTATTCTCCTTAGGGTGTTTCGGCTATGAGTATGAGTGTGTAGGAATTTGATGGTAGGGTTCTCTCAATGACCAAAACTCTTTATTTATAATACTCCTAGAAATCCTACCTATCTAAGGTATAATTACAATTATTATAAAAATAAGATTCCTACTAATCTAGGGTCTTCTTGATTTCTCTTTGTTGACTTGGTATGACTTGAATCATCTTGAGCTAGGAAATTTGACAATACTCCTAATGATGAAAGGAATGATTTGGCTTCTTTACTTGATTTGCATGAAATCTTCATCTTCTTGTCCTTTTTAGCACACATTCTCCTATTTCCACAATTCCTTCACAAATATCACAAAACGAGTTAAAACAACCAATTTAATCTAAGGAAATCAACAAATAAATAAGTAAATGAGGCATAAAATATATGTAAAAATATCACAAAACGAGTTAAAACAACCAATTTAATCTAAGGAAATCAACAAATAAATAAGTAAATGAGGCATAAAATATATGTAAAAATATCACAAAACGAGTTAAAACAACCAATTTAATCTAAGGAAATCAACAAATAAATAAGTAAATGAGGCATAAAATATATGTAAAATATAGACTTATCAGTCGTAAAACAACACCATCAGTAACTGCACAATTCCTTTCAAATACTGTTTTTGCATTTTGTCCAGCAACTTTTACAAACACCACATTTATAGGTGGCTCGTAAGGATCGAAATATAAATACAACTCTTACAATTTTTTAGAAATTTTATAATTAAACTTGAAATTGTAAAAATAAACCACATAACCAATTATCTCGTTCTGATTATCATTGTTACGATGCAACGTTTCAACAAACTCAAACTTATTTCCTGGTCCTCCATTTACCGAAAAGAATTCTTAACAATTAAAGTAATCTGTAAGAAAAGATAGAAACAAACAACAATTAATCTTTTTAATCAGCCAGCCAGCAAGGAAACAAATTGCAATGCACTTTAGCCTTCCAAATCAACATCCCAAATAATGTGGCATATCCCACATGATTAATACTTATATTAATAAATTTGTGACATGTTGTTTTAACATAAAAGCATTAAAAAGCAAGGTTACTTTTACCCTTATCAGCAATTGAATCACAATTCACATATATTTTCTTACCTTAGAAATGCTAGATTTCATTATATTCACGTCTTTTAAATAGATTGTAAAACCTAAAATGGCTCACGATCATAATTAGGTTTTTATGTTTTAAGACTTTTTACTTTTAAACTTCGCTTTCTTTTTCACTCACTTCCCATCTATTGTCTTTCCTTCTCGCATCATGTTTATTTGAATAGAATTTGATCGTCTTTTCTTTTTCGTCTCACGTTTTTGAAAATAAAACATGAAGCTAAAATAGCTCATATCATCACTCATTTTGCATTTTAGTACCTCAATTTCTTTTTCACTCATCTACTCACCTCTTATATTTCCTTGTCATATCACCTTTTTGGAAACAGAAATTTTATCTTCAGAAATTGAATGTAAACCTAAAAATAGCTCACATCATCACTGGTTATGTAGTTTAATATTGTCGTTTCTTTTTCACTCATCTTCGCACCTCTTTTCTTTCTTTCTCATGTTAGCTTTTTGGAAATATAATTTGAAACTTGTCTTTGTTCTGCTCACATTTTGTCCTTAGAAATTGAATATGAAGCTAAAAATAGCTCACATCATCATTGGTTTTGTAGTTTAATATCTTCGTTTCTTTTCCGTTCATCTGCCCACCTTTTGTCTTTCTTTCTCAGATCACCTTTTTGGAAATATAATTTGAACCTCATCTTTCTTCTTCTCACATTTTGTCTTTAAAAATTGAATATGAAGCTAAAAATAACCCATATCATCACTAGTTTTGCTGTTTAGTGCCACTATTTATTTTTCACTCATCTGCTTACCTCTCGTTTTTTCTTCCCATATCACATTTTTGGAAATAGAATTTGAACTTCATCTTTCTTCCTCTCACATTTTGTCTTTAGAAATTGAATATGAAGCTAAAAACAGCCCATATCATCACTAGTTTTGCAGTTTAGTGCCACCGTTTCTTTCTAACTCATGCTTTCACCTCTTGTCTTTTCTTTTCAAATCACCTTTTTGGAAATAGAATTTGAACCTCTTGTTTACTTTCTTCTCACATTTTTATTTATTTATAGAAATTGAATGTAAACCTAAAAATAGCTCACATCATCATTGATTTTGCAGGTTAATATCTTCATTTTTTTCCTCTCATCTTCTCACTTCTTTTCTTTCTTTCTCATGTCAGCTTTTTGGAAATATAATTTGAACCTCATCTTTCTTCTTCTCATATTTTGTCTTTAGAAATTGAATGTGAAGCAAAAAATTTCCCATATCATCATTGGTTTTGCAATTTAGTGTCACTGTTTATTTTTCACTCAACTGCTCACCTCTTTTCTTTCCTTCCCATATCAACTTTTCGGAAATAGAATTTGAATTTCATCTTTCTTCTTCTCACATTTGTCTTTAGAAATTGAATATGAAGCTAAAAATAGCCCATATCATCAATAGTTTTGTAGTTTAGTGTCACCATTTCTTTCTAACTCATTTGCTCACCTCTTGTCTTTCCTTCTCATATCACCTTTTTGGAAATATAATTTGAATCTCTTGTATGCTTTCTTCTCACATTTTTTATTTATAGAAATTGAATGTGAAGCTAAACATATGACGCATATCACAAATTTTTTAAGTTTAATACCGATATTTCTTTCTCGCACATATTCTCACCTCATCTTTTCTTATCACATTCTATCTTTAGAAATAGAATTTGAAGGCTACAAATAACTCACATATTCACACACAAGTTTTGAAGTTAAGATGACCTTGAGTTTTAGCACCGCTTCTTTTGTTTTCATCTTCTCACCGTTTCAAGTCTCTTAAATTAGAATATAAACGATGTGTCTTACGTCATTACATAAGTAGCTAGTAAAAGTCAGAAGATTGCCGCATCAGTAAGTAGCTAGTAAGTAGCTTGTAAAAATCAGAAACATCAATTCTTTGCCAAAAGGGTATTCATCAAATCACACAACTTTCTATTCCCATTTTCTTAGCATCTCAACCATAGAAAATCTAAGTCATAGAGAGAAACTTATCAACAATTGAATCAAATCTATTACCTCAATAATGTTGGAGTCCAAGAAGTTGAAGATTCAATTATATTCACGTCTATCAATAGATTTTACAATCCAAAAATGGCTCACAATCGCAATTAGATTTTCAAGCTCTAAGAATATTGCCTTTAAGCTTTACTTTCTTTGTCACTCACCTTCTTATTTATTGTCTTTCCTTCTCTTGTCATGTTGTTTGGAATAGAATGTGATTGTCTTGTCTTTTTCGTCTCTTGTTTCATCTTTAGAAATAGAACACGAAGTTTAAAATAGCTCACATCATCACTAGTTTCAAAGTTCAGTATCATCGTTTCTTTTTCACTCATCTATTCACCTCTTATCTTTCCTTCTCAGATGACCTTTTTGGAAATAGAATTTGAACCTCTTCTTTACTTTCTTCTCACATTTTTTCTTTAGAAATTGATTGTGAAGCTAAATATATCTAGTATCATCACAAATTTTTTAAGTTTAATACCGATATTTCTTTCTCGCACATATTCTTACCTCATATTTTCTTCTCAAATTCTATCTTTAGAAATAGAATTTGAAGAGTACAAATAGCTCACATCTTCACACACAAGTTTCAATGTTCAGATAATGTGACCTTTGAGTTTTAGCGCCGCTTATTTTCTTTTCATCTTCTCACCTCTCTTTTTTTCTTTCTCATGTCAGCTTTTTGGAAACATAATTTGAACCTCATCTTTGTTCATATAATATTTTGTCCTTAGAAACTGAATGTGAACCTAAAAATAGCCCACATCATCACTAGTTTTGCAGTTTAGCGCCATTGTGTCTTCATCTGCTCACCTCTTATCTTTCCTTCGTAGATCACCTTTTTGGAAATAGAATTTGAACTTCATCTTTCTTCTTCTCACATTTTTTCTTTAGAAATTGAATATGAAGCTAAAAATAGTCTATATCATCACTGATTTTGCAGTTTAGTGTCACTATTTTTTTCTTTCTAACTCATCTACTTACCTCTTGTTTTTCCTTCTCAGATTACATTTTTGGAAATAGAATTTGAACCGCTTGTCTATTTTCTTCTCACATTTTTCCTTTCGAAATTAAATGTGTAGCTAAACATATCCTGCATCATCACAAATTTGTTAAGTTTAATACTGATATTTCTTTCTCACACATATTATTACTTCATCTGTTCTTCTCACATTCTATCTTTAGAAATAGAATTTAAAGGCTACAAATAGCTCACATCTTTACACACAAGTTTCAAAGTTCAGATAACGTGACCTTTGAATTTTAGCGCCGCTTCTTTTCTTTTCATCTTTACACGTAAGTTTCGAAGTTCAGATAATGTGACCTTTGAGTTTTAGCTCTGCTTCTTTTCTTTTTGTGTTCTCACCTCGTCTTTCCTCACCACTTCAAGTATCTTAAATTAGAATGTTAATGATGTGTCTCGCGTCATTACATAAAGCTTTAAAAGTTTCTTGAAAATTGTAATTTCGTGTCTTAGCACCGTTTCTTTCTCTCTCAATGTCTCAGCCGATGCATCTAGCCAAGCCAACTCTCACCTCCAAAGCACCATCTTTTTGCACCCGTGGCGAGCATCAAAGTCCATTCTATAAAACCTCATAAATTTATTGCGGTAGGTCTTGGTGAAGTTAAGGGGTAAGAAAGATGAATGGTGTTCGTACATGCCCAAAAAATCTCAAAAGATATTTTGGCAATCCGACCAAGATGAATGATTGTCTGGGTTGGAAAAGAATTTTCAATGAGGATTCTGAAATCAATTCAATATGCATCTAGAATCTGGTTTAGAAAAATAAAAAAGAATCTGGTTTTGCCCATTTTTCAACTCTACCACGTGACGTGGGTGTGCCTGATTCGTTGCTAGAATATCGGCCAGTAGGTTCCCTCACCTGCTCTGCCCTCATGCCTTCCACCTGTTTTTCAATTTTTTTCTTGAAACTTTATTGGTCCTTCATTTAGACACATGGGTCCCACGCATAATTTGTTGTTTAGAAAAGGAAGAAATTTCTCTTTGGTCAGCACAAACCATCAAAGCGAATTGGCTGTTCAAATTGTGAATACAAAGATTGACAAGTAAGCAAAAAAAAAAAAACAAAAAAAAAAAAAAGAAGAAGCAATTATTCTATGAAGAAATGGAGTGATGGTGGAATGCTACTTACTTTCATTTTGCAAATAAACTACAGGCCCCTAGTTTTTTGGAGTTGGTAATTGACACTTTGATTTGATTAAAAGATCAGTGGTGAGACATTGAAAGGTCTGCTACCAATAATTTTAAATTTTAAAAACTTTCTCATTCGCACATCGCTTTTCTTTTGTAAATTGTCAATTGTGACACGAGAAACTCATCATTATGTTAAAATGTCAATACTTTGATCAAATATAAAAGTATTTTTTTGTACATGATTTGTTTGCTCTGAACTTTCACACACACATTTATGAGTGATACTATTTAAATGAGAAAAAGACTAACACCTAGTCTTCCAAAGCTCGAAAAGTTTCAGCGTAACTTCCAACAAAGAATCATGCTCTCTATTTTTCAGTTAAATTTGAGCTAAAAACATATAAAAGTTATTTTAAGAACTCTCTATAAATTTTAAACTTCAATCATGCTCTCTAGTTTAAGGAGTCATAAATATTATAACTCTTTTTTTATTGATCAATCTCTATTAAAAAATAAAATAAAATATAGTTAGCATTAAATAAAGGTTTGAAATACTCATTAAATAAAACAGTATTAAATTATAGAGAGTCACTAGGAGTCATTTCTCTCTCATCAGATTTAGGAGCTCTTAGAGGTCTCCCTATTTTAAGAGGTGGATATGGAGTATGATTGCAGTAGCATTTTTACAATTGCTCCATAAAATTTGTCTAAGGAGGTGGTTTAAGGAGCCCATTGTGGATGCTCTTAGAGGTCTCCCTATTTTAAGAGGTGGATAGGGAGCATGGTTGGAATTGTATTTTTACAATTTCTCTATAAAATTTGTCTAAGGAGGTGATTTAGAGAGCTAATTGTGAATGCTCTAAGATGTGCAAACTTTAGGTGGGCTCCCTATTCACATTGACTTTGAAAGGCCTTTAACCCATAAATTCATACATGCAAACTTGCCGTATGGGAATAAAATTTGAACACTATCTATGCTTCCCATCTTGACCCTGGAGATTAGTTTTCTAATTTTTTTGACAAAATAATATTCTCGACTGCTCCAATGTACGAAGATGTGGATTGTGTTGGAATTTTAGTGAGTATTTTAAAATACAAAAAGAAATTTCATTACTTAACTGTTAATTATGTTGAATTTAATTTTCCAGATTATGTGGCTTGTTTACCTTTTAAAAAACTGAAATTATTTTATGTATTTATTATATATATGAATTGTACAGTTATGAATTTATTATATTATATTAGTGTTAATATCCATTAGATTGGGTTTTAATTTCGTGTTATTGTTATGGTCTTGTAATTGCTTTCAATATCATTTCCATGCCGTTGGCATTTAAAAATTTGAGTCCAAACATTATTTGCTTCAATTTTGGTTGCCCAAATTCTATTTTGCATTTGCTATATTAATTTGGCCATATAATTAGAATGTTATAGCTATTAATTTCTGGAAAATGGGCAACACTTTTAATGTGTTTTATTACAATTGGTTTAATGCCGTTGAGATGCAACCAACTATAAAAAGCCTTATTTTGGAGTATGGGAAAACATTGGAGCAACATTGATACCTTTCTTCATTATTTTCTCCTCCATATTCTTGAGTTTGTGTTCCAATTTGTTTTCTTTCATCAAGGGAAAGATTCGAGTTATTCATCCGATCCAAGTATTGCGAGTATACGCATATGAGGGTCATAGGTCGGTGTATCTTGGAGGGTAGGCCGCCATACAACTTTGCTACTCCAAGACATTGTCTCCAAGGGGCAAAATCTACTCTTAAGGACAATGACTACACTCCTCAACCTAAAACTATTATTCTACTCAAGTATCAATGGAG
>NC_024127.1:18685385-18699301 GCF_000346735.1 Prunus mume
GATTAGGAAATTACACTTATCCAAATCCTAATAGACTTCTAGAAATCCAAACCTGAATTGAATAAGGAAAACTGAAATTCTTTCCTAATCCCTCTAGGACAAGAATTGGTATACCTCTAATTTTCCTAAAACAATCCTAAACCAACTAGGACATATTCGACGAGCCAAAATCCTAACACATCTCAATCAAAAGTCACCCTAAACAATTAAAATCACAAAACCACTCTCTCACTCAGGATTGAATCATTGCACAGACTGTGATAAACATAAGCCTGCGGCAATCCTAATATCTAGGATATTATGTTCAATTGTAATTTTAAAGGACAAAACATACACATTCAAGCAAGAACTCTACAGCATGCCTGCTCAATCAGGCCATACAATTTTCAGAACTTATGTACCAAGCATATTGAACTGGCAAAGTAAACCATATGTTTCCTAGACACCATATGCTTGAGAGTCAATCTAGATAAATGGGTTTTAAAACATGAATTATTTCAAGAAGATAAAAAGAAACCTTTCTTTCTAGTTGAACATAGGGAATTTAGGATAGAATTTAAGAACCTGTGACATATACAGAAAAGCTTCGCAGTCAAGAACTATATTTTTCATATACAGAAACCAAAGTTTAAGCCACATAGCTATGTCTCAGAGCATATGGTGAAAAAATTGACGTGAGCAGAACTTAGAGAGTACACAAAGAAGGGAAGATGGCACTTTATCAGTATGGTTGCTGGTTAATCATTCCCAATTTCTATTTTGACGAAACCTGATTAATCTTCACTTCTTTTTTCCTTGTGTTTTATCATTAATTTTTTTCTCCATATTTAGGATACAGCAACCAAAAGCAGATAAAAAAAAGAATTTTTTTTTTTTTTTTTTTTAAAGCACGCTTGGTCTTTGCTTTCCAGTGTGTTATCAGCAACCAAAACAGAAATTGGGAATGATTTCCATTTCTAAGATTTCTCCGAGAGAGCAAAGTCATTGAATCGACAATTGATTAAAAAAATAATAATAATAAGAACGATGGAAATACCTGAGCTAATCTGTGAGATTCAATCCCCTTCCTGATAGAACCCAATATGTTGTGAAATATAAATACCTCAGCTCCTCTTATATAGCATTAGGGATTACCCAAGAACCTGAAATCAAATTAACCAAATAAATGAACCCAAATTCGTAAAAAATAAATCAAAAATACCCTAAAGATAGAACATGGCTCACACCCACGCTCTACAAAGGACGAAAAAAATCCCAGCCAACAATCAAATTCATGAAATGAAGACCAAAAGATCTGTTAAAAAGTTGACGGGATGCATACCTGAAGACAAAGGATGCAAAAACTCGCAAGCAAGAAAGATGGAAGACGTCTGAGTCGAAGGCTGTAGAAACGATGAGAAATCTCCCGACCACAAATCTGTGAGACGAAGACTAAAAGTGCAGCTGGATTTGCAGCCCACCTCCCAAACGAAAATCGACGGCCCCCCACGCATGTCTAACAATGAATGCAGATCTTCCATAGCTGCTCCCCAACCAGCTGGTTCGAAATGGACTGAAAATGGACGCCTTCTCTGAGCGAACGAAACGTTCGCAGCGGAGGGAAAGGGGCAAAAAGGAAACAGAAGAAGATGTTTAGTTGAGGGCAGTTTCGTCAATTTACTGTTATGAAGAGAAAACAAAACAAAAACAATAGCAAAATGAGGGGCATTTCCGTCATTATACTGTGCTTAAGAACAATGTTTAGTTGGATTGTGAAACGACCTGACCCAATTTCCACTTTGGAATGCAAGTCGAAACCTGTTTAAAACTGACACCTGGTAACCGTGGGTCGTAAAAGACCAAAATGCCCTGAAAAACAGTAACACAAACTCTGGGGGCCTAACTCGTGGTTGCGCCTGACAACTGTTGGCTGCCTACGTACCCTTACTGAGAGATCAAGCCACACATAGTCTTTTCCTCTGTTCTTGACCTGCAACTGGTGCGTTATTTTGTAACTGGTTTAATTATCCGTAAAACATACTCTATGGCTGACATTTCTGGAGTATCCGGGACTCCGTTTTACGATCCGTCAAATACTATACGATCCTGGAAATACCTAGATCAACATACTTTTAATTGACTACGATCCAACGGTTCAAACGTATAGAACCCGGAAATCGCATACTAGGCGAGATCTGTTCGGGGTTCAAACGTTATCCGAATTAAGATCCGCGAAATCCTACGCGCCCTTGAGGATTGAGAGATTATTCTAGGACTGACTGTGGTCTCCACCCTACTGCTCACGCGCCGCCCACGCGCCGGCAGCGCGTGGTGCCTAAAGTGATAACGCTTCACCGAAAAATCACAACATCTCGGCTCAAGACTCCTATCCTAGGTAAAACACCCTATTTGGAACCACTTTTGTTCTTGGACCTACCCCAAAAACTGACCGGAAGTGGCCGAAACAGTGACCCGAAAGTCTGCTGAAACCTAACTTAAAAATCGAACTATCTACGCTTGAAATCTCTAAAATCCTACCCAACCAGCAGCTAGAGCATGAAAAATAGCTAGAAAACCATACCTCTCTCGTCCGATTTGGTGGCCGGAGGTGTCCGAACGAGCTCCGTGAAATTCCATCAAAAACTGTCTAAACCTCCCTGTTTCGTGGCGGTTTCCGGCGTCCACACCGGCGGATCAAGGCTGGAATGGGTTAAAACTGAAAGAGGGGAGTGAGGTGGTTCGTTTGGCACTGGTCTTGCTCAATTTTGTGGTTGGAGCTGAGAGAAACCATCTCCTAAAGTTGGCTGGTCGAACTGGAGGAGGAGAAGAAAACTGGGTTTATAAAATCTGAACTTCGAAATATTTACGGTTATGCCACTGAACTTCTTTTGATCGTAACTCCTTCGTTACAATTCCGATTTGAGTCCACTACATGTCTACGAACTCGTTTCGTCGCGCTCTGTGCAACAGTACAACTGAAATCCCCAAATTCCTTCCCGGTCAAAAAGTTAACTTTTAAACTAATAAAATATTCTAGGAGTATAAGTGTCTTTTACCAGAATAAATTAATAATTAAATATTAATTAAGGACCGGGTTGTTACAGATTGTATATAATTTCACAATTTCCTCAAACTTGATCCAAAGAGCCATGTAACCCAAGAAGAACTCATTCTCCTTACTTTTCTGGCTATACTCGCTTTCATAAGTTTTTGGCACTGTTTTTTTTTTTTTAATGAAAAGTTTGGTGAGTTTTTTTTTATGTAAGTTTTTGCATACTAGAAAATATGAATTCCCGCACTACGAAACTTGTGAAATGACGCCTATTTTGGTGGAAATTAAACTCAGGAATTTGATGCATCAATTTCCATGGTTTTTTCCACGCGTCATTTAATAAGTTCCGCGTTTAAGTTGCCAAACAAGAGAATTGTCAATTTCTCTTCTTCAATTCCCGATTTTTACCTAAATTCCGAATTATTTTCCCTCATCCAAACAGAGGGTAAAGTCATTTACAAAATTTGACGTTCATAAATCCAAATACTGAAATTTTCAATTGCCAGAAATTGAAATGATGGAAATCTAGCTTCCGTCATTTTAGAATTCTATGTAATTTTCAATTACTTCGTCCAAACAGAGGATGAAAGTAGAGTTTGATTGGCCCCTGGGCCGCTAAACATTTTGATTCGCAGAGACCACTTTGGAACTGTAAAACACATAATAAACTATGAATTGACCAAGTATCGAATTACAACAATAATCCTTCGATTACTTGTTACGGTGTAGAAAGGAAAATTTTATTGCGGGAACAAAAACCCCCCCAAGACCGTTCAAACTCGTTTCCTAGAAATTGAAATTCTGAAAAAATGCATATGGGAGACCAACAAAACTCATTCCACACATACGGCCTCAAGCAACTTTTTACTGGCTTCGCCCACCTCCAATTTCTCCATTTTCAACCGAGCACGCATTGAAGGTGTTGTTCTTCCAGCAGCAGCATAAGTTCTAATCAATGACTCAAACACCTCAACCCCTAGGGAATCTACAGACTTCTTCAAAATCTCCAGGAAACCTTCTGCCCCATCAACATCCTTCTCTTGCTCAAAATGCTCCATCAAGGTTTTGACAATCTTACGTGATGGACTCCACTTCCCACCATCCCCTCTACCAATGGATGTCGCATTGGCAACACAATCAACAGCCAACTGATATTCTCCAGTCTCCAAATAATAATCCAGAAAGATCTCCCAAGTTTTTGCATTAGGCTTGGCTCCTCTCCTACGGGCCTGCTCCTTGAGCTCCTTAGCCTTCTCTAGCATACCCTCTTTAGCATAAGCTCCAATCAAAACATTTGCTACTCGAATATCATAGGTTGAGCACCGCGATTCCCATTCCCTGAAACATTTCTCTGCACCTGGTAGATCATTCAAGTTAACCAAAACCTGGATCATATTCAGATAACTTATATTTGCAGTTTTAGGGAAAGCCAGCCTCAAGGAACGCCATACCCGATAAACTTCACGCAGATTCCCCGTTTTACCGTACAATGTAATAAGGAATTGGTAAGCCAAAAGATCTCGGCGTGCATTTTTTTTCTCCAATTCATTAAGTGTCTTTTCTGCCTTCTCAAACATGCCAGCCTCAACATAAATCGAAGCTAAGTTGCTATACGTGGTCCAATCACTGGAAACTCGACCATCCCTCTTCATCTCATCAATAACCCTTTCAACCCCAGAAATATCATTGACAGCAGCAAGAGCACGCATCCAGACATTGTAAGAACAGGAATCGAGCATGACACCGCCAGCCTTCATTTCTTGAATGATGGCTGGGATCTTTTCTGGATGCCCAGTTTTTGAGTAAAGGGTCATAAGGCTGTTATAAGGCATGGAGGTTAAAGAAAGGTTAAGTGCCTTCATCTTTTCCATGAGTGCTTCAGCTTTTTCGGTCATCAATTCCTTACAGTAACAATTGAGCAGGGCACCATATGAGTGATGGGTCTTTGCTGCTTCAGGAAGATCAATGAAATAATTTTCTGCGCTATAAGATCAAGATGTATTGCCTGATCACTGACTGTCTTGTTCATTCCTCTTCTATCCATAGCCTCCGAGAGCTGTAATGTGAAACACACTTAGCATCTATCTCTTCCAGTTCAGATTAGAAACAGGGAAAACAAGGAAACATAACATTTAACATACGAAACTGTTACAGGATTAAGCTTCAATTTATAGTAATATCAACCTACTTCCTCCCATATACCATACAACCTTCCGAAAAGAAAAATATGGTAAAAAAGCCAACAAGAGGTACTTGTCTGAATAAATTCGAAGTGGCAACAATCGAGAATAATTTACAACAAAATAAAATGTTATATAAAGAATTGACAAATACACACATGGGTAAGCTGACATTGGCGATTAGACAAATATTCTTACATTCTAACCTCAAGACAGAGAGAAAGATCTCACATTTCTTGAAAAATACTATCCAATTTACAAATGACACTTCCAACCATTTTATTAAATTGTGAAAACCATACACATTAAAGAATAATCAATCACATAAGCTCTGCATAAATCTACCTCTACTTTCCAGAATATGTGAATTACCCAAGTTCTACAAATCAAGTAGCTAGAAACAATGCTATCTAAATTCATAATTTGAGGAACTTTTGTGAAGAACAAAAAACGTGGCAAATCATAACCAGTAAAAACTTTAGAACTTGGAATTGCGGACCTTGAGAGCGGGGTAGTAGAGCTTGCGTTCGCGAAGCTTCTTGAGGGTGTCGCCGACCTCCCATTTGTAAACTCGCTTGCGACTCTTGAGGACTTCGTTGAGCTGCTGACGAACGCTCACCTCGGAGCCACCATCCTTGAACAGCCTCAAGTACAGAGCTTGCTCCACATACTTAGTCGACCGCTTCGTCACGCTCTTAGTGCGCCCAAACTGTTGCAGCGCCATTGGACCTCTGAAATTAGGGTTTTGCGAGAGCGAGGAGAGTGACAGTGAGGGGTTTTGCTGAACAAGAAAATGAAAATGAATCGGGAAGTTAATTTTGGGCTTGGATTGTAATTTGGGCCTCCCACGTGGTGGACTAAGTAGGAGCAATTTTGGGCCGTACTGTTGTATTCTCTAGAATCATTGACTTGAGACGACGACGTTCTGGAAATTGGATTAGCAATTTTTTAATCATGAATTGCGTCACATGATTAACGTGGTAAATGAGGCGCTGGAAGTTTCTAGGATAAAGTGGATTCTTCTTCTCTGGCAACTCTTTACTTTCCGACTTTCAGATTTGAAGCGGGACTTTCACGCGGCCCGCGTATCACAAAAGCAGACCCGCCGTCGCTTTCCCCGTATCTGTTTCTGGTAATTCAAATTTTAAATTTTGCGACCCAAAAAAAAAAAAGAAAAAGAAATTATTAGCTGCTCAATCTCTCTCGATAAAGGAGGACCGCTCAAGTATAATTTCCCCTCCTACTCATAAATACAACTTCTCGTAACTCGTGGCTCTGATTTGGTTGGTTGGTGAGAGGAAAAAATATATTAAAAACTGAATTTTCATATTGATGGTAAGATTTTATCACAGTAATTTAGATTTAGTAAATAATGCTAATTTCATATACGATGGAATTAAGTTGTATTTAAATATTGAACACAATAGCGAAACACCATCAGAAGATCCTAACACTCGAATGCCGAACACAAAATTTAATCAATAAATCATAATTTCATGAACTCGAGTCATGTTATTCATCTTTAAATTTTGTGGTATAAGGCTTTGATTTAAGGGGGATAATGAATTTTTTGTTTTGTTTTAAACAATCCAATCCAAAATTTTAGTTTAACTGCCAAACACGAAATTAGACTAATACCTTTTTGGGCAGTCTCATGGGTTATCAAACCAAACAAACAATAGCCAGATGTATTGGTGCAACGCTCCAACGAAAACGAAACTTTAAAAATGATTTTAATTATTTGATTGATGATACGTGAAGAACGATATTAACTTATAATCGGTCGATAAACAAACCAAATCATGATTCACAGCAAGTTTTGGTGGCGTATGCATCAAATGATCCAAATCGGTTCCCTTTTGGAAAACAAACAACAGCGCCGGTGTGACAGATGGCTCATCCCCCACCACCAACGTCTCTCACGTCTGCTCTGCTGGCCGCAGGGCCCAACTCGGTTTATTTATTTATCTAAAATACAGTCATAGCCAGCAATAGGCCTAGCCAGCAATGAATTTGCATGTGCACCAAACCATTACTTTACTCTTTCGAAAACCCCACCACGTTTAAGATAAGACGTGCAACATACGTCCCAGTTATTCCGTCAAAATTGCAAGTCAAAACTTGGTCGGTATGTAAAGAGGTTAAGAGAAGTTAGGCTATCTTCAATCATAGGGCTAAATGTAGTTCAGGATTAAAAATTTAGTCCCTCAAAATATTAATTTTTAAAAAAATAGTACATGACTAAATTTTTCCATCTCCAGTCATGCAGGGCTATATTTTAAAGTCCCTCATATTTTATTATTTTGAGAATGCTTTAAATAAAGCAAGTCGGGGAGTGCTTTAATATTTGGTGATTGAAAAGTATATAGTGGGGTCCACTATGAATTTAGCCCGATTGGAGGGCTAAAGAGCCAAATGTAGCCCTCCAAATTTGGCCAAAATTTTATTTAGCTCATAGCTGGAGATGAGTTTTGCATTAATTTAAGGTTATATTTGGGATATAGCTCATGACTGGAGATGGCCTTAGTAGCTAGCAAATGCGTACGTGCGTGGGCAACAATAATCATAAATAGTCAATGCCAAATTGAATCCTTCAATCAATCAAATATCCTTTGCTGCAAAAAGTGGTTGCCCAAATGCCCATACTCTAGGCCATCATAAATACTAATAGAACCATCAAGATCAATATGAAACGAGTTTCTCATGTGTTGTCCACTTTACGTTTTACGTTTCGAAAGCGCGTTGATTCAAAATAAGGGTCTTTTTTGGGTATTGAATTAAAGACGACATTAATGTTATTAGATTATACGGTTTATGGTTGGTCCGCTCTGTGAGAGAGAGAGATAGAGAGAGAGAGAGAGAGAGAGAGAGAGAGGGGCACCTTTCAACTTTGGGAGTTAGATAAATAGAATAGGGCTTCTAATTTCCTATCCAGCCTTTAGCTCCAGTGCGCACACATACAGAGTCACACTTGGACCTCAATAGAAACGCCTATAATTTTGTTGTACATAATTGTAGGGTAAGTTACAACAAAAGACCTTATCTAAAAATCAGAATCTTTATTATTAGATATTACCTGTTTTATTTATTTTTACCTATATCAGAGGAGCAAATGTTGCTGTCACTTAGAGGGCTCCACCTGGATTTTTATAATTTCTTGGAGCGAGTTTCTCTAGGACACGTTGCACCAGTCCAAACCAAACAAGGCCTCCCCCTCTCTCTCTCTCTCTCTCTCTCTCCCCTACAAGCTTTTGCTTTTTCTGGCCTCTCTTGCTGTCTGCCTCCAAACGACAAAATAAGGAATGAAACAGTAAGGCTTTTTGATTGGCTGTGGGTCTTGTGACTCGCGTGAGACGAATATAGTTGGGAAACGAGACAATTGTGGTGGCAATTTGGCAAAGGGGAAGGAAGCCAAAACCCATTTTTCCCAAGACCTCAAGCATAGAAAAATTAGTCCTTTCCTGTTTTTCCTTTTCTTTTTTCCCATTCGTTGGATAACAAAACAAAGGCCCGCGGAGTTCCATAGACCTTGTTTTGGGATTTTTCCCCTTCTATTGATTTTTCATAGAAGGGGGCTTCAAGCTATTTAAAAAAGCTTGAGGCTTTCATTCTGCAGAAGAAGGAGCCTTCTTGGTTGTTTTTGTTTTCTGGGTTGGAGAAGAAGAAGGCTCTGTTTTTGGAGGAACAAGAAGAAGCAGCAAAAACGGATAAATGTTTTCCAGTTTGGACAAAATGATTAGATTATGGATAGCTGCACTGCAGTTTTCGGAGCTGATTGTGAGCAGTATCGTTCATATGCTCTATGGGTTTTACATATTCAGCACAGCTGTGGCTGGTGATCTATCGCAGGCTTTGAATGAATTGCTCTCTAAGCCTAACATGAACATTGAGGTGAAAGAGGAGGTGGTGCCTAGAGACACATCAACCAATGAAACTCTACCTCCTATAGTTTTGGTTCATGGAATATTTGGATTTGGCAAAGGGGTATGTTGCTTTTTTTCTCAAATGGGTTTTGATTCCTTAACCAAGTGGAGCATTTTGGGTTTTCTAATCGATTTTGTTCCCTTTTTGTGTAACTGGGTTTTTCATTTCCTCTGTTTTTCAGAGATTGGGAGCTTTATCGTATTTCGCCGGGGCAGAGAAGAAAGACGAAAGGGTTCTCGTGCCTGATTTGGGATCTCTAACCAGCATTTATGATAGGTTTGTGCTCGGAGCCTCAAAGACTTTTCCTTTGAAATTCATCCATGGCTTTTCTTTTATCCAATATTAGCCAGGTTTTATGGGGGTTTTGGGGTTTCAGGGCTTGTGAATTGTTCTATTATTTGAAGGGTGGGAGAGTCGATTATGGTGAAGAACACAGCAAGGCTTGTGGGCATTCACAGTTCGGTCGTCTTTATGAGCAAGGTTCTGGCTTTCCCCATTCATTTTTTCCCTTCTGTTATTTGATGAAAATTGTTTGTGTTGTAAGCCTCATAGTCATAGCAAGTGTCTCATGGTTTGTTGTAACTGGGATGCAGGGCACTACCCTGAATGGGATGAGGACCATCCTATTCACTTTGTTGGGCATTCCGCCGGAGCACAGGTCGTTCGTGTGTTGCAGCAAATGCTTGCTGATAAGGTTAGTCCAAATTGCATCACCAAATTAATGAAGAAGCTATGAAATTGGTTTAGACAGTAGTTTTGAATATTGACTGAAATGTTTCCTTTTGTTTTCAGGCTTTCAAGGGGTATGAGAGCACCAATGAGAATTGGGTATTAAGCTTAACATCATTGTCGGGAGCATTCAATGGGACAACAAGAACCTACTTGGATGGGATGCAGTGAGTTTCATTTGAGCTTATTCTAGATGTTCAAAACTGTGTAGCTATATTATTGCAAATTTTAACTGTGACGGATGCAATGCTTGATAAGACACTTGGGTGGTCAAAAGAGCTAATTAGATAGAAACTTCTATCTGACCTCATATTTTTTTGTCTTTGTTTTATGTTTATAATAAGCCATAATAGCATATGCAACAGAAAAGTGGAAACGAAGTAACCAAAAACTTAAATTACATTAACTTATATCATTCTGAAGAGGCAAACACACATCATCTTTGGAGTTTATTGTGTCATAAGCCAACCAGTCGCATGCTACAAGAGTTGAATTGTGAAATTGTACTTGATATTTTCGGATTTAAAAAATATAAACTTTTGTTATTCAACAGAAAGACTTTTGAGTGCGAAAATACTTACTGTGGTTTCCGTATGTCTCAGGCCAGAAGATGGAAGAACCATGAAACCTATATGTCTGCTGCAGTTATGCCGCATAGGAGTGATCATTTATGATTGGCTTGACATTCCCTGGCTGAAGGCTTATTACAACTTTGGGTTTGATCACTTTAACATCTCATGGAGGAAAGTGGGTGTTTGGGGTCTTGTTGATTGCCTGTTGGGAAACTCAGGCCCGTTCGCTTCGGATGATTGGATCCTCCCGGACCTTACAATTCAAGGGTCTTTAAGGCTCAACAGCCATCTACATTCCTTTCCCAACACATACTACTTCAGCTATGCCACTAAGCGCACAAAGAAGATATTGGGTGTCACAGTACCTTCTAGCATATTTGGAATTCACCCATTGCTCTTCATTAGAGTATTGCAGATGAGCCAATGGCGTCACCCTCCTGATGTCTCTTCCCCCTATAAAGGCTACAGGTGTGTTTTTAAGTGCATATTATGCTTTGGTTTTCTAAGCATCAGTAGTTTCACCACAATCCATATTTTGCATGTGGTTACTCAAGCCTTGTGTGAATAATGTATGTGCAGGGATGAGGATTGGCAGGACAATGATGGAGCTCTCAATACCATCTCCATGACTCACCCTCTTATACCAGTTGAACACCCGAGCCGTTTCGTGAAAGATGATTCAGATTGCCACCCCTTGCAACCAGGCATCTGGTTAGTAATGCCTCTTGTTTGAGCATCCCTGCCGATTCTTCCTTGTTTCTCTGTGAGGAAAAAGATAAGTTGGAAGCTGATCGCATTGATTAATTAATGCAGGTACTACAAGATTGTGGAAGCTGATCACATATTCTTCATTGTGAATAGAGAGAGAGCAGGAGTTCAATTTGATCTGATATATGACAGCATTTTTGAACGATGCAGAAAGCATGTATTTAGAAAGACGCCACAGACTTTACCAAACGAAACTCACCATTAGTTCAGCAGCATCCCTTTACTCTCACGCAGTATGCTACAACTAGAATCTAGAATCACAAAGCAAGCTATTGAATTAGCACCCGTACCCTTTCTTCCCCTTCCCTCACCTGATGCCTTCCTGCTGGTACAAATTTTTTAGTTTGTTGTGTTGTGTAGTGTAGTGAGAGATGTTAGAGGCTTTAGCTTGTTCATCAGAACTCTTTGGCATTTCCAAAGTTAGATGATAAACAACTTTTTCTGGTTTTTTTCAGTAAAAAGCAAAACCTCATCATACGCCATCTCAACATGTTATAATTATATCCGAAGTCAAAAATCAGACTTTAATCTCAACAGAAAATTTGTTGTTGGGTCTAGTTTGCAGACATTAGGGTCTCCATGCAAGTATTGGCCCATTCCTCTCTTTCTAAATATGCTACGACACCTTCTAGGCGCAAGCCTCTTAATGCTCTTCACACTAACATAATTATGTCTATCTTTTGTGTTTGCAGTGTGGGATCTCGCAGGTCTAGTTTTTCAAGAAATAAAAGTCTCATCCCTAAATATGGGATAGATTTAAATGGTGATCGTTAGTTGAATATATCACTGAGTTTTCCCCCATTTCTATCTCTATATTTTATTGCAATGGTGTCATGCAGTTAAGGATTGAACATGGATTTCTTAAATTAATTTCGAGCTCAAAATGTGATCATCAATTAGCACGTGCAACATGCATCATCATTGGGGGCACATGGGATTATATACGCATGTTTTGTTTAATGCATCCCCATGCATGTGTCGGGACCAAACTTAATATTTCTTAAACAAAACTAAAGTCAAATTGAAGACCGGAAAAGTTTGACCCCAATGAATGATAGGAATCTAAATATGGTAATCTTGGGGCACTTCAGATGTAGATATGGTATGGAAGATTCAAGTCAAAATCCGACCAAAACAGCAATTTCATGTGAAAAAAATTATAGTCCATCAACCGACCTGATTGATATTGAGAGATGATGCATTAATTACTTCGTTTATGTGGCATTACAAACTAAAAGAGTCGGATGGTTTTTGTTTCTTGCGAAGCATGAATATAAGTCAACGATAATTGTCTTAGGCTCAAAGCTTCACATTTTATAATTGGATTTTTTACCTGAATTTTTACCTCATTTTTAATTTATCACCTTAAAAAAAAATTAAGAAAAATATAATCTTAATTTTTTTAAAATTCATGATTTGTCATCTGACTTTAACACTATCTAATTTCCCATCAATTTTAAGGGTATTTTGGACATGTTTGGTATTCAACTTGAATCCAACTTTTTGCACTCAAAAACAAAATTTGAGTAAAAAACAAAGAAAACCTGTTTGGTAGCCCTAATTTTAAAAACTCAAACTCAAGAACAACTAAAAAAACACCCTAATTATTAAAAACAAAAAGTATATGTTTTTCTAACAACTCATAAGTTCTCAAATTTTTAATATTTGAAAACAGTTTTCAAGTTGCATAGCAAACAAGTTTTTGAATCTTAAAAATAGATTTAAGCACTCCTTATTTTTAAGAAAAAACAAAGTTTTTGAGTTCCCTATTTGAATAGGATACCAAACGCCTTTAGTTTTTCAATTTTCAAAGATATTGTAAAAATTGAAAAATCATTATAAAACAAATTGTATATCTTTTAAACAATTAAAATTGAAAAAAAAAAAAATTCCTCCATCCCCCATAAGCCACTAACGGTTCCAACCAACCCCGCCCACCTGGAAATCCATTCTTCCTTCCCTCTCTACCATGGAACACCTACTCTCCACACACAAATTCCCTTAGTCCACCCAAACCGAATCCATTTTTTCTTCTTTGTTTTTCTTTTTGGTATTTTTTTCATTTACATATTGAAAATTGTGGAAGGACAACTACCAAACCAACAATTCGTTAGGCTACAGATGGTGATTAAACAAACTTTAGATCCTTCACCAAAAATATAGGGGGGTAAGTTAATGAAACTATAAAGACAAGAAATGGGTTGGATTTTGGGTGGGAAGCTTAAGTAGTTTTAAATCATGTATCTGAAAATTTCAGACATGCTCAATAAACAACATAAATTTTTTTATACATGTTCAGAGAGAGACAAGAGAGACCACTACTACAAAAAAGGAAAACCACGACGGGAATTCACCGTCGTGTATTCTGTTTTCAAATCGTCGTGGAATCCACCGACATCTTTTCCATAACAAAACCACGACGGTGAATAACCGTCGTTGTTAAAACAAAAAACGTCATCAAAAAATAAAAACCGACGTCTTTGTGCTGCAAAAAGACATAAAAAACAGTCGAGGATGAGAATAGACGACCAACTCCAACAAAAAAAACGTCGTTAAAAAGGAAACAGATGACAAATATAAATACGACGTCTTTACAATCATAATAGACGACGTTATTGACACCTACTACGTCACAACATTTCCCACAACCGTCGTAAAATAAATTTTCCACTTCGATTTTTTATGAATTATGACGTGGAAATAGATGTCAGG
>NC_024127.1:18712018-18725101 GCF_000346735.1 Prunus mume
CATAGTTGTACATTAATTTAATACGGCGGTATTTTGTATTTTACCGCCGTGGATTTATTTGTAATTATACGGCGCTTTATACGAAAACTTGGTCGTGTTAATTTCCGGGTAAAAACGACGGTTTTTTTTGAAACCGTCGTCTTTACTTTCTACGTCGGTCGGTTCATAACTTCCGCCGTTATTTGTTGGCTATGATTTTACCTCTTGAAAATCCTATTTCAATAAGACGTCGGTTTTTAAATTAAGTACGTCGTGTTTTATGAACAGCCATTTGAAACTCCATTTTTTAGTTGTCTAATGTGTTATTACACGGCGGTTTTATAAAACCGTCGTCTTTTAAAAAACAACGACGGTTTTCACTTAGACCGTCGTGTTTTTCTGGTCGTCTTTTTCACTTTTTGTAGTAGTGGACATAGAAAGAGAGAGAAGAGGGGGAATGGGTTTGTGCGATGTGTTTTGGGGGCGGGTGGGGTTGGGGTGGAGGAGAAAGGGAGGTCTCTTTTCTCTCTCTTTTTATTTCCTTGAAAATGGAAAGACTAAAATACTCTTAAAAATAAATGGAAAATTAAATGATGAAATCAGATGACAAATCATGGATTTTGAAAAATTAAGATGACATTTCTCTTACATTTTTCTTTAAGCCGATAAATTGAAACTAATGCATAAATTTAGGTGACATTTCTACAAAAATGCCTTTATAATTTCCATCAATTAATTTTGAATGAAAGTCAAAGATACGTACATGCAATCGAATCTACTAACTCCTTCACTTTTGTAGGATATTAAGGGGTCGTTTGGGAGTGATTCTAGATATGCTAATAATTATTTTAATGGAGAATTACTTCACCATATAATCACTTTAAGTGCCCGTTTGACATTACTTATTTGGGGTGATAAGTGATTTAAAAAAAAAATTGGGAAGCCCAGCCCGTTTGGTAAACTATGAGAAAATCACTTATTATTCAAAATTGCTATGAGAGAAAGTTACAAGGGAAAACAGCTAATGAAGTGCTTTCATTTTCTGATTATGCGGGAATCAGTTTTGAAGAGGCACTGGGTTTAATGATTATGCAGGAATTATTTTCTGATTATATGGGAATCAGTACCAACAACACTTTTAACAAACGCCAAACTGCTTTCTCTCACAGCAAATTTGACAACGATTTTTTTTTTCACGGCATTACAATGCCAAACTGGCCCTAAATGGTTTAAAGTGATTTTATGGAAAAGCATATAGGAAGTGTTTCTCCCCAGAATCGCTTAAAATCACTTAAATTGATTATATGGAGAAGCATGTGAGAGATGGTTCTCTCCATAAGTGATTCTAGCCCTTCTAAAATTACTCGCAAACGAGCCCTAAGTCGTTAAGCTAGATTCAATTTGCCATTAATCTATCTCTTAAGCCTCCACAACTTCATTTTCGATTAAAATGGACCTAAAAAAACTTTTCTATTAAAAAAAAGAGTGCTACTATTTTCACCATTGTCCTATTTCTTCATCCAACTTATCTTAAAAAATTTAAAAATAAAATTATCCATTTGTAAAATGACTTCTAAGGCCATCTCTAGCTATGGGCCATATGCCAAATATAGCTCTAAAATAATGCAAAATCCATATCTAGCCATGGGCTAAAAAAAATTTAGCCAAATTTTGGAGGGCCACATTTAGCCATTTAGCCCTCTAACTAGGCCACTTGTAGCACAGCTATAGCCCATGTCAAATTTTTGTGTGGGCCTAGTGCATGTGCTTTTCAAGAAGAGAAAGTATCACGAGTGGGCATGAGCACGTAACATCTCGTGTGATTGAATATCCAAAGGATAATATTAAAGGCGTGCTGACGTTAGCTAGCCTTTAGTTTTTTTAATAACATTTTAAAATGTATTTAAATCTGTTTTGTTTTTATATATATATATAATTGGATTTGAAACGTTACTTGTTTTCGTTCCACATTTCTTACAAATTCAATCACATTCTCTACTTATTCACAACTTTCCACTCTCTTTCTTTTTGTCAAAAATTTTCACACTCATTACATCCAAACATTTCCTATAAATTTATTCTCTTATTGGTCACGAGTGGAAGATGAACATCTTTGCAAGTCTTCCATAAGTCTCCGAAGATAGCGTAGTGGAATATTGTCTCTAAATAGTAGTTTAATTAAATTGAACAATACATAGTATAGTGGAATGTATGAGTGTTGTACCACCGTTTTTCTCAAAATAATAAAATATGAATGACCGTTAAATATAGACTTGCATGGCTGGAGATGAAAAAATTTAGTCCTACACTATTCTTTAAAAAATTAATATTTTGGAGGGCTAAATTTAGAGCCATTGACTACATTTAGCCTTATGACTGGAAATGGCCTAAGGACTTAGGCCCCGTTTGGTTCACGGAATGGATTTGAGGGGAAATCACTTCCCATGTCATTTCTCAATGAATGGGAATGAACGATTCTTTTCCCCCGTTTGGTAATGTCGGGAAAGTAACCGGGAGATTTCACTTTGTTTCCTTTCCCATGTTTGCTTTGAGTAGGAATGAAAAACAAAGTTTGTATAATTTTCCAATTATACCCATATTAAATCAAATAAAAAAAGAATGCATTTAATGATATGTTGTAATTCTAAATTGTTCATAGGGACAAAATAGTCATGAAAATTGTGTATTGAATGTTGGCTCATTTTCCCAAACTTTCCCATGAAGAGGGAAAACAAAACCCAAGTTAAGAGGAAGGCTTCACTTTCCCTTATACTTTCCCATGTGCTAGGCAACCATTTCCCATGCCTGAACTTACCAAACATGGGAAAGCAATTGAATTCCCATTCTCAAGCCTCCTTTCCCATGAACCCAAATGGGCCTTAGGGGGAAAAAAACATCAACTCATGAAACCTACCTATTCTACCATTTGACAAAAAGCGGAAAGAAAAAAGAAAGTGACGACTCCTAAGTTGCTCACGACTCTTTTTACGCACAAAGGGAACATAGTAGAAAATTTCCCAAAGTGGCATGATTAAACATGATAGGAGATCAAAAGAAACTTGAGGTGTTTGGATAAGAGTAAGTTTGAGTTAGGATAATGTCTAATTACCAGATTATCTTTAATTTTTGAAATTTATTGTTTAAATTTCTAAACCTAATAGTGCTACTCGATTGTTCATTAAAAATGAGGTACTAGATGTATTAAAAAAAAGAAAAAAAGAAAAAGAAAAGAAAGAGGTACTAGACCAACCCCAAACATGAACACCCGGAGGGGATATTCTAGAATAGAAATTCTTTTGGGGGTCGAACCTGGTGGGGATACATCTTATTGATTATCAACATATTTCCAACATATTTGTTTAATAACACATTTCAATAAAAATCTACAAAGTAATTCCCATAATTGTTAAAATCTCCAAAATTATTACCAAAAATGTGTATACAAAAACATAATAGAGATCAATTTGAACTCAACTTTATGTTGCCTGGTGGTATAATTGTTAAAAACGGAACGAACGCCTGCTTAGGTAATCAATATCCCGTCATAGTTATTATTGAGATTTCCATGAGTTACGAAAGGAACGAACGCCTGCTTGATATGATGATCAGATTTTATATTAACAAACAAGCACAAAACAAAAATGAATTAGGGTGCATGCATCAACCTCTCTCAACATGTTTCCCGATGCCCCGAAGGTGCTCACATTTTCTTCTTATAAGTGAAGAGAAACACAGACGAGGAGAGAGAGAGAGAGAGCAACACCAAAAAATTGGACAACAATAATTAAGTGGGTTGTTAGAGAAACAGAGAAGAAGAAAAATGTGCGGCACAGACAGCCCTGCTTCCATTAACAAAGGCTCTTTGACCTCTGCCAATGGCAATGGCACCAGAAGCCCTACTTGCTCATCTGACCGTGTCCTCAATCTTGAACAGTAAGTTCTCTCCTCTTTCTAGCCAGCCTTCCTTTTCTTTGCTTACCAATGCTGCCATCTTTCTTGCAAAAATTAAGTAATTATAATTGTGGGTTTTGTATCCTTAATCAAATCCATCAAGTGGGTTTAGTTAAAACTGTGTGATCAACAATTGAACATGCATGAGGTTAATCGTTAATGTTGGTGTTTTGGATTTGATGATGACAGGGGTGACCCATCAGTGTTCCAATCATACTGGAGCAAGATGGAGGACAAGTGTACGATGGTGATCTCTGGGAGCCAATTGATGAGCTATATCAGCGATTTCACCACCCTCTGCTGGTTTATGGAGCCAGAATTTGAGGAGGCAGTTAGGAGGCTTCATCGTGTCGTTGGAAATGCAGTGGTGGATGATCGGTATATTGTAGTGGGGACAGGCTCCACCCAGCTTTATCAGGCTGCGTTGTATGCTCTCACTTCCCCTGGTGGTCCTGAGCCCGTCAGCGTTGTGTCTGCTGCCCCTTACTACTCGGTAAGCCTCCTACTCATTCACATCTCATCACAGCAGTTGATTGCTTGGGTTTCTTGATCAATATACAGATCTTGATCATGTAGCTTTCTTTTCTTAAGTAAACTGAACAAGCTCATCAATAGAATGCTGCTTCAGCTTCACTTCTTATATAAATGACATAAAATCAAGCGTGGTTTCAGCGCTTGTGTTAGCTATGTTCAAGGCCCCATTGAAATGAGACCATCAAGCCTTTTGCTGTCGAGCTATAAGCTGTGGTTAATCAAATTCAGAGTCTGACAATACAAACATGTTATCTGAGTTTGTGAGTTGTGGGTGACATTATTATACGAGAAGAGTGTTGTGGAACGTGCAGATGTTTGCATGGGAGATGCGACAAAGAGGCAAACATAGATGTCTTTTGGGAAACATAATCATGTTTGGGAACATGCAACAAACATATGCACGTATAACTGTGTTATGAATCCTTGGCAATTAAACATAGTAACATGGGCATTTCTAGTTTATTAGTAGCCACCTCCTCCAGGTCAACCTTAGATTCTGTGTTATTACTTCTTTTCCTTTTGATTCGAACTCAAGTCGTGTCAAAAACAAAAGATGAATTGTTTTGCTGCTTGCAGGCATATCCAGAGGAGACGGACTACCTCCGTTCACGGCTATACAAATGGGCAGGTGATGCTTATGAGTTTGATAAGAATGGAACTGGACCTTACATTGAGGTTGTCAACTCCCCAAATAACCCCGACGGCACTCTCCGGGAGGCCGTCGTGAAAAACAGAGGTGATGAAGGGAAGCTCATTCATGACCTTGCCTACTACTGGCCACAGTACACACCCATTATTCGTCCGGCTGATCATGACATTATGACCTTCACATTTTCCAAAAGCACAGGGCATGCTGGGTCACGCATTGGGTAATATGATCAATCTGTACTATTTGATCCACTTGAAAATTGCATGTTTAAAGTGTCAAATTAATTTTTTCAACTTGGGTTAGATGGGCTATTGTTAAGGACAAAGAAGTTGCTAGAAAGATGTCTAAATTCATAGAGATGAGTACACTTGGCGTGTCCAAAGATTCCCAGCAACGAGCTGCAAAGATAATGGGAGTGATTTGTGATGGCTATAAGAACTTCAAATCTGATGAGCTCTTTTTTGAGCACACCCGCCGAGTCATGGCTGAGAGATGGGAGAGGCTGAGGCAAGTGGTTGATCGCAATCAAGTTTTCAGTCTGCCCAAGTACCCCAAACAGTACTGCCTTTTCTCTGGAGAGTTGATTGAACCATATCCAGGTAATGATGATGATTAAGACTAAAGTTAATTAAAAAATAATTAGGAGGAGGATGATTAAGATTGAACCTTTTTCTAATAATAAATGTTTTGTGCATACAGGATTTGCATGGTTGGAGGCCAAGGAGGAGGAGGAGGAGATAGACTCACAGAAGGTTTTACGAGGATGCATAAAGGTACAGGGAAGAACAGGGAGCCGCTTTGGGGTTGCTCAGAAGTATGTTAGGGTCAGCTTGCTCAGCAATGAAGAGGTGTTTAACCAGTTCTTGGAGAGATTATCAACTATTAAATCTATCAGCAATGGCCATTAAATAATAGTTATTTGTACTACACACAGAGGAAAATGGCATTACCAAAATAACTGTAGGAAACTTTTTTTTTTCTTTTCCTTTTTCTGTTTTTTTACTACTTAATGGAGATCGGTACTTGAGTTTTCCCCCATTTCTCAATTATATTTTATTGCAATGGAATCAAGGATTGAACATGGGCTTCTTAATTAGTCTCGATTAGCACGTGCCACATGCATCATCATTGGTGGCACATAACACAATTCAGACTAAAAAAGTTTACCCCCCCGGTAAACTTGCAAAACAAAAATTAAAGAGATTTTCTATTTAAACTGCATTTCTCTTTGTTTACCACAGTATTTAAATCATTAAGCTGTAAGTTTTATGATTAGGTAAAAAGACAAAAAAGGTCATCTAACTTAATACTTAACCCTACCTAGTACATCTATACACTCATCCCACCACTCTTCATATTAAGTTTTAGAATGACCTATGCAAGAAGCACAATTTGCCTTACAAGCAGTTGTCCTTCTGGGATGCCAATGTAACCACTACTAGGCTTCTAAGGTCTGCTGCCCGGAAAGCTTGGGACATGGATCTTCCAATCCCAAAGAACTTGGCCTGGGAAGCTGTTAATACCCATGGCTGAGATTTGTTGACGCTCATTAAGATATTGCCCCCACATTAACTTTATCTGTTTATAAGTTGGGGCATTTAGGATGGAGATAAATTTTTCAGCAGGTTTTTCAATTGCTATTTGATATTTTTTTTGGCACTCCCTTCAACAGTATTTGATTTATATATGTTTCTCTATTTAGATCTCCATAACAAACTACAATTTCCCATAGGATCTAATCACATGATAAAAACAGCTTGTGAAAACAACAAAATCTCATGTATACTACAAATATTGTTTAATAATTTAAGTATTGGGGTAAACAAAGAAAATTGTGGGGTTTAAATAGAAAATCTCTTTTATTTCTTATTTTTTCAGCTTGGGTTGTATTTAAGGGTAGTTTGGGAAGATTGTGGGTTTTCTTAGAAATTGTGAAAATTTAAATTAAAAGTTAGTGTGAACTAAGAGAAGTGTGGGGTTTAAATAGAAAATCTCAAATTAAATTGTGTGATGTATTAATGATATTGATTTAAATGTAAGGAAAGTAACACATGTTATGAGTTGAAGGGATAAGGTTCAAAAAGGAAGGTTAGGCCCCATTTGGTTCATGAAAAAGGAGGTCTAAGGATGAGAAATCAGTTGCTTTCCTATGTTTGGTAAGTCCAGACATGGGACATCATTGCCTTGAACATGAGAAAGTAGGGAGAAAGGGAAGCTCCCTTCCTCTCGGGAAAGTTTGGGAAAATGAGCCAACATTAAATACACATTTTTCATGACCACATTGTCCACATTAACAATTTAGAATTACAGTATAGCATTCAATGCATTCTTTTTTTAATTAATTTCATATGGGTATAATTAAAAAATTAAACAAACTTTGCTTTTATATTCCTACACAAACCAAATATGTGAAAGGAAATAAAGTGGTATTTCTTGGTTACTTTCCGAGGATTACCAAACATGGGAAATGAATCTTGATTTCCCATCTCTGAGAAATCACATAGGAAGTGATTTCCGCTCAAATCCGTTCTGTGAACCAAACGAGACCTAGAGAAAGGTTGCTAGTATTCCCCTAAAAAATAGTAATATGTGGGTACTTATATTCAAATGTACATAGAAGATATAAGTTAAAATCTGATCAAATAAAAAAAATCATGCCAAAAAAATTATACTCGATCAACCAACCTGATATATGGAGATGATGCATTAATTTGTTTATGTGCCAGAGCAAAATAATGCATTCTCCTTCTTGTTTTGGTAGTATTTTGTTTATTTATGTATGGATGATGGATGAATTTTGGTTTACTAGCAGAACTCATAAGTTTACATATATAGGAATGTTTTTTTTTTTGAATGGCAATATATATGAAATGGATGAGATGCCTCTATATTTTGAGATAAAAACTAAGTAAAATATGATGTGAAACATGGAAATTGCTTACACTTTATTAGTAACAACGATGTCTATTGTGTATAACAACCTCAGTTTTGCCATAACAACTGAAGTTAAAAATTTAAAACAACATCAGCACTTTGTGATAACCGAAGCTTATAATCCAAAGGGTCAATAATATTTGTAGAAAGTCAAAATATTTGTAGGCTTTTCACTTCAGCATAAGCACAAAAAACGAATGTGTAAACCATTATTTGCAACAGCAGTGACAGCTTTTCTGAAGTGGTAAGTCAGAACACGCTTCAATATATTACCTGATGCTATTAAAGGTTTAGGCATCGGAGGTCAACGCTCTTTTGGCTCATGATAACAGCTTACACATCGGCGATTAAGTGAATAACGAAGTCATAAATGATCTTTAGCAACGGATAATATTCGAAGCGTATAACTATATCATACGCATCGGTTCCCAATATTTCGGTTCTTGGGTACCTTTAACAACGGATATTATCCGAAGCTAAAAGTCAATTTTCGCATAGTGTAGTTAGAATTTTATGAAGTTTATTTGACTTTCTTGAACTCCACATATACTTCGACTGAATTTCATAAAAAAATTGATAAAAGTAGTTGAAATCTTATCATAGAGTTTGATAAATTTTATATAAACTTCTATAAATTGTAAATAGTGGTAGGTCATCATGTTTGATGTTGGTGATGGTAGTACAGACAGTGGTGGTGGGGATGGTAGAGGCATTAATGGTAGCAGGAGAGTGGTGGCAAAGACCATATCAAGTGGTGGTGCTGGGGGTGGCGGATATGCTTTTTTTTTTTTTTTTTGGGTTCAGGTGTGCCTTTTTCCAAGCCTTAGTTGTGGGCTTCGGTTGACTTTGTTTGGGTGTGAGTTGTTTGGTGTTGAATAAGCACATCAACTCCTTCGAATTTGATGCGTGCTTTTGGTCTTTCTGCAGGAGAGTTTGAGTTGTGGGTGCTACTTGGCTTTTCTAGATGGATGTTTATGTCATACTATCTTTGGCCCTGTGTGGCTTTGAATGGAGGTATATTGTATGAGTTTGATGTTGCCAATGAATCCCTCCGTATTAGTTTGTAACCCCTTTGTGGGTGGTGATTTTAACCCGTTTATGAGTAGTTGTAGTGTCTCTTATGGCTATTCTATTTGTATTATCCTTAGTGCGTAATTTATGAATACAATTTCTCAATCGTTTGATAATAAATAAATAAAAAATTATTGAACTCGGGGTGGGGGCAAAGACCATATCAAGGGGTGGTGCTGGGGGTGGCGGATATTCTTTTTTTTTTTTTTTTTGGGTTCAGGTGTGCCTTTTTCCAAGCCTTAGTTGTGGGCTTCGGTTGACTTTGTTTGGGTGTGAGTTGTTTGGTGTTGAATAAGCACATCAACTCCTTCGAATTTGATGCGTGCTTTTGGTCTTTCTGCAGGAGAGTTTGAGTTGTGGGTGCTACTTGGCTTTTCTAGATGGATGTTTATGTCATACTATCTTTGGCCCTGTGTGGCTTTGAATGGAGGTATATTGTATGAGTTTGATGTTGCCAATGAATCCCTCCGTATTAGTTTGTAACCCCTTTGTGGGTGGTGATTTTAACCCGTTTATGAGTAGTTGTAGTGTCTCTTATGGCTATTCTATTTGTATTATCCTTAGTGCGTAATTTATGAATACAATTTCTCAATCGTTTGATAATAAATAAATAAAAAATTATTGAACTCAACTCTATGTTGCGTGGTATTTACTCTTTCTGCCACTTAAATAGTACTTAAACTAAAAAACATTGTTTGTCTAATTATAATTTATATATGTCTATAGCATCTTGATGCACATGTACATTGTGTCCAACACATGACAAATATATATTCCGTAAACGAGTATCGATCTTAACATACATCAAAATTTTAAAAAAAGAAAGGTTGTTTTCGAGTTCAATTATCAATGAAATTTTTATCTTGGAATGTTTATATCCGTGTCACCATTCTATATAATTCTTACTTGAATATTACTAGAGGAAAGTTATCTGAATAATATAAGAGTAAAATAAAATTATAAAGTGGCCACATACAAAACTTCCTCCAGAATTGGAAGTTATATATTTATTTTGTTGCCAAAGTTGCAAAGGGAAGGGGGCTTGAACCCATGACTACTTGGATGCACATCAAAGGTCCAAGCCAATTCAAGTACCAACCATCCCATTGATAAGTTAGAATATATATTTAGAATTTGTTTAGGTATATCCGTAACAATTATGGGATCCGTAACAATTATGGAGGTTCTCAGATTTCCATGAGTTAGAAAAGGATGAACATGCTTGATATGGTCAGATTTAATATGACCAAACAAGACAGAAAACCCCCCCAAAAAAATTATAACTAGGGTGCATGAACCTCTCTCAACAACATGTTACCCGATGCACCGAAGGTGTTCACATTTTGTTCTTTATATATAAAGAGAAACACAGACGAGGAGAACCAACATTGAGAGAGAGAGAGAGAGAGAGAGACCAAAAACTTGGACAACAATTAAGTGTGTTGTTAGAGAAACAGAGAAGAAGAAAAATGTGCGGCACAGACAGCCCTGCTTCCATTAACAAAAGCTCTCTGCCCTCTGCCAACGGCAATGGCATCAGAAGCCCTACTTGCTCATCTGACCATGTCCTCAATCTTGAACAGTAAGTTCTCTCTACCGTTCTTTTGCCTGCCAGTGCCATCTTTCTTACACAAATTTAAGTAATTATTATTGTGGGTTTTGTATCCTTAATCAAAACTTCATCAAGTGGGTTTAGTTAAAATTGTGTCATAAGAATTGAACATGCATGAGATTAATCATAAGTGTTGGTGTTTTGGATTTGGTGATGACAGGGGTGACCCAGCAGTGTTCGAATCATACTGGAGAAAGATGGGGGACAGGTGTACGATGGTGATCTCTGGGTGCCAATTGATGAGCTATATCAGCGATTTCACCAACATTTGCTGGTTTATGGAGCCAGAACTTGAGGAGGCAGTTAGGACGCTTCATTGTGTGGTTGGAAATGCAGTGGTGGATGATCGGTATATTGTAGTTGGGACTGGCTCCACCCAGCTCTATCAGGCTGCGCTGTATGCTCTCACTTCCCCTGGTGGGCCCGAGCCCGTCAGCGTTGTGTCTGCTGCCCCTTACTACTCGGTAAGCCTCCTCCTATACTCATTCACATTTCATCACAGCCGTTGGTTACTTAGGGTTTCTTGGTCAATGTATAGATCTTGATCATGTAGGCTCTTTTCTTAAGTCAACTGAACAAGATCATCAATAGAATGCTGCTTCAGCTTCACTTATAAATTTTATCAAATTAAGCGTGTTTTCAGCGCTTGTGTTAGCTATGCAATTACTACCTGGTTAATTCAATTCGCAGTATGATAATATAAGTATATTATATTTCTCCGAGTATGTGACGGGGGCGACATTATTATACGAGAAGAGTGTCGTGGAACATGCAGATGTTTGCATGGGAGGTGCGAAAGAGGCCAACATATGTGTCTTTTCGGAAACATAATCATGTTTGGGAACATGCAACAAACATATGCACGTATACCTGTGTTTTGAAACCGTGGCAATTGAATATAGTAACATGGGCATGTCTAGTTTATTAGTAGCCACCTCTTACAGTTGTGGGAAAAAAAAGATGAAATATTTTTTGCTGCTTTGTGCTTGCAGTCATATCCGGAGGAGACAGACTACCTTTGTTCAAGGCTATACAAATGGGCAGGGGATGCTTATGAGTTTGACAAGAATGGAACTGGACCTTACATTGAGGTTGTCAACTCCCCAAACAACCCTGACGGCACTCTCCGGGAGGCCGTCGTGAAAAGCAGAGGTGATGAAGGGAAGCTCATTCATGACCTTGCCTACTACTGGCCACAGTACACACCCATTATTCGTCTGGCTGATCATGACATTATGACCTTCACATTTTCCAAAAGCACAGGCCATGCTGGGTCACGCATTGGGTGATATGATCAATCTTTGCTGTTTGATCCACTTGAAAATTGCATGTATAAGATTCAAATTAATTTTTTCAACTTGGGTTTGTGTTTTTTTTTTATCCTTTGATCAGATGGGCTGTCGTTAAGGACAAAGAGATCGCTAGAAAAATGTCTAAATTCATAGAGATGAGTACACTTGGCGTGTCCAAAGATTCCCAGCAACGAGCTGCAAAGATAATGGGGGTGCTTTGTGATGGCTATCAGAATTGCAAGTCTGCTAACAAATCTGATGATCTCTTCTTTGAGCACAACCGCCAAATCATGGCTGAGAGATGGGAGAGGCTGAGGCAAGTGGTTGAGCGCAATCAAGTTTTCTGTCTGCCTAAGTACCCCAAACAGTACTGCCTCTTCTCTGGAGAGTTGATTGAACCATATCCAGGTAATGATGATGATTAAGATTAATATTAAGCTAATTAAAACATACTTAGGAGCTTACTTTAGTTGGCCTTTTTCTAATTACTGCATGTTTTGTGCTTACAGGATTTGCATGGTTGGAGGCGAAGGAGGGGGAGGAGATAGACTCACAGAAGGTTTTACGAGGAAGCATCAAGGTACAGGGAAGGACGGGGAGGCGGTTTGGGGTTGCTGAGAAGTATGTTAGGATCAGCTTGCTAAGCAACGAAGAGGTGTTTAAGGAGTTCTTGGAGAGATTATCAACTATTAAATCCATGAGCAGCAATGGCCATTAAATTTAGTCACATCTATGATCTATCTATTAGTAGTAACGGGCAATAATAATAGTTAATATGTACTCGTCACTACCCAGAGTCTGATCGCACTCAGTGCCGGTAGTAGTAGTCCTCCTATATGTCCATTTCTAGCTGCTGAGGGCGATGACGTTTGTATCGTCATACAGAACAAATAGGAATGCCATAATTATTATTTCTATTTGCATAACAAGGTTTGTATCGTCATAATTATGATTTACATATATACACATCTTTATAGAGTACATTATGCATTATATTTCAATAATTCAAACCGTCTTTTTGTCAACACTTATCACAATAAAATAAATAAATATGATGCTTC
>NC_024127.1:18725111-18752472 GCF_000346735.1 Prunus mume
ATATATATATATATATATATATATACACATATGATGGTTCGAAAATACACTTTTTATTTTATTTTTTGCAGTCTTTGATTTAGGACCTTCAGATTAAATACAATGCGAAGTGGGCACCACAATAACGTCCCTATTGAGGGATCCCAAAATTGAAAAATAAGAATTGAAGAAAAAAAATAGATGACAGCCAAAATCCACAACCACAATAACCAATTCTCAATTCAACGTATAGAACGAATCTACCTTCCGGTAACCATCAACTTACAACATCGTTAGATGAACATTCATTATACAGAGACAGAAGCAACAGAACCATTCTCAACAAACCACAGATCTCAGGCAACTGGTTTTCCAAGAGGGTCTTTAATGTATCCACCAATTTTGAGTTTGAACCATTCAAGACCATTAGCAAATCCGGAGGATGGGGCAACTTTATATAAGCCTTAATTCATACTCGCCAGCCATGGTTATGTATCTCACCCATGGAAGAGCTTGGTATCCGCTTTTTTCAATTATCTTCAGGTAACGAACCTACAAAACCCCACCCAATTTACATAAATGTCAAACTTATCTGCTTTGGTTGGTTCTGCATCCCAGAAATAGAGCAAGCAATCAGGTGCATACCTGTATTCCAGAAACGGTAAAATATGGTATCTCGAACTTCACACGTATAGGAGCTCTTCTCTCAGGAGTTGCCTCTTCAGCTGTTATACTTGGAAGACGAAACTCTGCTCTCAACATATACTCCTATGCAATTTGGATTAAAGACAGAGTCAATAAAAAGGGGCTAATGTGTACAGCACGGGGACAACATAATAATCTTCTTAAACTAGATATAATTTTGGAAATGTGTGCAAAGATATTTAAAATGAATCCGCACCTTGCCACCAGGAAAAGATCTTATTTTCCAGATAAGCGCATCACTTTCAGGTGCATATGCTGCAGATCCTAATGATGTCCGAACCTCAGGGTTGGTGGCATCAGATAACACAGGGACCTCAATCTCCACATTTGTTGCAGTGCTGTGCAATTAAGTTTTCATGAGAACTAAGGGAATAAACATAAGGTACCCAGAGAACAAAGCAATTGACTTGACTAGAGACATGATTCGGCAGCAGTAACTAGACCCAACCGTCTCAGTCTCTATACAAATAAAAGAAACTTTTCTAATACCTACGCTCCTTGAACTGACTTCTGGCTTTTACCAGAATCTCAATACGACTTTTCGAATGCCTTTCAATTTGAGCTTCAACCCAAATTAGAGGCTTAACCTAAAAGGGGAAATAACGAAAATCATTAAATGGCATGTGACAGGCAATTAACAAACACCCCCCCTTCCAACACTAACCCACACACACAGAAAAATAAAAGACAGCATCAATAGAGCATGAGGGATACCTGTGTACTCAGCCTATATGTCATGAGATCAAAAGCTCCATCAGGTGGTACAAAGGATATTGTCCGGTCATTTTCAAACCGAGCCAAACGCACACACCTAAACCAAATTTTATGATTTAGTGCGAGGACTTGTAGGAATATTAATGATTTAAAATCTCAAACAATTGTAAGACAAACGCAAGAATTCAGATAAATCAGAGAAAGCTACATACTGATGAAATTTGATGTCTTCCAAATCAATGGCCTTCCCCTTTGTTGCTCGGCCTTGTGCCTCCAACAGAACTCTATCATTTAAGCCCAGCTTACACTCTGGCATACCACTGCAACAGGAATTCAGTAAATACTATAGTTACCAGATGATACTCTCAGTACATTAATGAGAAGGCTAAATAGTTAAAATGTAATTAGAATTATATAAATTCACTAGAGTACACCATTCTCTTCTGGTGAAGAAAAAGTCTACTGTACAATTGTTGAGTGCAAGCAAACAACTTGAGGCTGTACTTCTCAGCTCTACAAGAGCTTAGGTGTTTGTATGAACAGAGTCGAACAACACAGTCAGAACATGCTAAGGAGGTCCCAAGTAATATAGCGAGGGTGCAGTAAACACTCGATGGAGATAATTAAAATTATGAAATTAGTTATGAATTTCCAACACATAATTGAAATTTTCAAACAAAAAACTTTAATTTCTTAAAGGGTCAAATTGTTGTTTAAGTTGAGACAGTCTGCCGCCGCTCAATAAAATGCAAGCCCATGCAAGCCCTAGATTAAATGGGAAAATAACCCATGAGTGTAACGTTTCATAGATCAGTCACTTCACTGCATCGACTAGTTTTCCATGGTGAACCAAGGGTTTAGTTAGTGGCTTTCACAACAATAATAACAGAGTACTCCAAAGAGCGATATTAACTAGAATTTACACCATTGTCCTCGTAATATTGTTGCTTCCTAAAATGGATTGAAATATTAGCATACGCCAAACAAACTAGAAAATCCTAAACTGATATCTCCATATGGAATAGTTGTATTCAGTTGGCATTTGGCTAGCATATGAATCTACTGCCAAGTTAAGTGAAAGAAGCACAAGTTAGACTGCTCAAGCATAGATAGAAATTCACTGGGTTAGGATGGAAACACACCTCAAATAAGTTCTCATCTTCAACGCACCAACAACATCAGACCTAATGATTTGTCCATTGCTGTTGACAAGTATATTAACACTCTCCACCACATCCAGGAAAACCTGAAAATTAAAGGAGAGAAAGGAAATTCATTTAGTGGTAGTTCCTAAAAAGAATAAATAATCTTATTTTTTTCCCCATGCGCCTACCTCATTCTTCTTGTAGCGTATCCCTTCACTGCGCCAAGACACCGCATTTGTTACAGCCATGGGAGGTCTCTGTGTAACTTCCATCCTGTAAGCATCAGTCTTGATAAATTCACTGAGAATCTTGGCTTCAGTATACTGAGGGTAACCAAAGTCCATCATCTCATCAAGCAACTCATACTACAAAGAAAGGACACAAAGATCGCATCAAATCACAAAATTTCATGATCAAATATAAGCCAAATAAATGGTACAAATATCTTCTTACCACAACCACAAAGTTATCCCTAAGTGATTCCTCTTCTAACTCTTCAAAGTAATGCTTGAAAACCTGTGGCCCAAGCATGGATCACCATAAAGTTAAAAAAATTCCCAATCATGCTGGCGGAAACAAAACAACTACGAAAGATGAATGCAACTTATAATTACCGAAAGAGCTTACATCAACTATGCGGTGTAGAAAGAAGAGAAGACTAGCGGCATTGCAGTTCTGCCTGGACGCAGTCATCAAGTAGACATTGTTATGCTGTATAAACAAGTAGCTTACGCCATTATCATGCACAACTGGATCATGGGATTCCGGATCAACCTGAAGCACATTGCGCAACCACAAAATGAAAAACAAAATGCAGCTATCAAGTTCTACTCTTACAAAATAGATCAAAGAAAACTTCGTTGTCGCTAATTTCAGAATCAAACGACACAAAAGGGAATAATTTATAAATAAACGATAATTCAGTTTTGTTTTCCATCGTTCTCTCAGCAACCAATCAGTTCCTCAAACAATTAAGATACAGAAAGCGCAGAAGCTGTAGAAATTGAGCAAGTGAAAGTAAGAAGAAGCTTCGAACCTCTTTCTCGATGAGCTTAGTGAAGAAGCGCTCGGCTTGAACGGCGGAGACGTCGCCACGATAGTCGCGCCAGATGAGAACGCGGCCTTTGATGTCTAGGAGGAACAGCGCCGAGACTGCCCCTGCCATGAGGTCACTGGTTTCTGCGTAGGATCAGATCGGCGTTGCAGAAATTGGATGCGATCTGGTTCTGATTTAGTAGCAGAGTCAATTAGCAAGAAGGAGAAGGAGAGATCACGTAGTACGTAGATCTGAATCTGAAGCTTTGGGTTTTAGGGCTTAGGGCTCGGTTCGCCATCTACTATTTCTCTTCCAACATTAACCGTCATCTTCAATCTCCCTCTCTGAAGAGTCTGAGTTTGGAAATGGAGCTGTTCGCGGTGAATATTTGCCTCTTCCAGACGTTAGAGACCCGCGACTCTCTCCTTCTTACGACGCCGTTTTTGGTTAAATTCTTAAATAATAAATAATTACCACTCAAGATTTCCCTTTCCTATATTAATTGAAATCGAAAATGGGGTATATAGTGACTTTATTAATTAATTACATACAAAAATTATAAGATTATGATAGAAAGCTGTTTGAATTTTTAGCTCGAGTAAAAGAGGAGTTATTTCTTCACCTGAGGTCTTATGTTCGGATTTTTTTCTCGCCTAATGTTGCTTGTATACCTTCCTTAATGTTGCTTGTCTAGAAAAATAGGCATATTTATTGTAGTATTCCTGAAACTTCGGTTAAATCTTATTTTACTCCTCCCAAAGTTAAAGTGGCCCACTTAACCCCTTGATCGTGGTTTTGTGTTTCACTTTACCTCCCACCGTTAACGCCATTCAAAAGACCATAAAAAATGCTGACGTGGCAAGGTCATTATGATAAAAGCACCCACGGTGGCCAATTGTTGAGCATAGTTAGCATCCTACATGGCACAGTGGACCTCAAAGGCTTTTAAAATCCAAATCTAAGCAGCTCAAAGGGTTAAGTGGACCCCAGTTAACAATCGACTCTCTTCTTCTTTGATAAAAGGGTTTCTAAACTCAGAAAAATTACTTACCACCATTTCAAGGATTTAAGTAACTGTACCTAAAGAAAAATTTCTCAATCTTTCTTCAATTAAAAGGTGTGAAGATGAGGAAAGACCCTCCATGAGGAAAAGAGCTGGCTGTTGCTGCACCTCATTGCTACTGTGGGAGGCTTGCTCAGCTGCAGACTTCTTGGACAGAGTCCAACCCACTTCGGGGTTCTTTGTGTGTCCAAAGTCAGAGGTAGGTTTTGAATTTTCTATTTTATCAAAATTTGGACAATAAATTATGAGAATGTGATGGAACTTTTGTTTGAATGCAGAGGGGGGAAAAACAATTGTGGTTTTTTTTTTTTGGGTATAGGTTGATATTGAATGCCTCCTGTGAGAGAGCTCTGATGGCTTGGCTACTGAGGACAATGAGAGAATTTGAAGATCAGATTGGTCGTGCAAGAGCAAGAGAGAAGAAGTTGTGGATTGCTTTATTTATTTCTTGGGCCTTTGTGTTTATGGTTTGGTTCGGCAATATTGTGTAATGTAAGTTAGGTAATGTGGTATGTTTGAAAGTTAAGTAATGTGTACCTAGTAGAATGACAATTTAGTGAGATGAGAGGCTTATGTAATGGTTGTGGCATTTTGCAAATGTAATGGTTTCAAAGCCCTTTTTGTAATGGTTAAGATTAAACACTTTTGTATGCACTAAGAATTCTTGAAACCTTTCAGAGTTTTTGAACTACCATTGATTAATAACTTGTACATAGTCTTGTAAATAAATTGTACAAAGTCTTGGACATAACTCAAAAGAAAGACTTTGTAAGCACATGTTCAATTCATGGCAATGCCAAAACAAAATACAAAAGACTGAATATGCACATGTGATATCCATGACAATGCCAAACAGTTTGTACCCAAAAACAAAATAGACAACAGAATATCAAACATACAGTTTCTACCCAAAAACACATGTGTTCACCAAGACAGAACAAAACATAAAACTAACATTCAACCCATCAAAACACATGCAGATGATTTCTTTGACCCAAAACACATGTGATAACCAAAACAAAGCAGAGCTTTTTCAATATCTCCATTATTGAAACTTTGCCAAGAATGCTTTCCTCTTAGCTAGAGACTTAACCCTAACTTTCCTTTGTTTAGAAGCTTGTGGAGGCTGAAATGCTTGAGGTTGAGACCAATTTAGTTCTTGAGACTGAGATGGTTGTTCAAACTGAGAAGCTTGAGATGCTTGTTCAAACTGATATGGTTGTTCAAATTGAGAAGCTTGAGATGGTTGAGTTGGTTAGTGAGATGGTTGAGAAGCTTGGTTAGATTGATAAGATGTTTGGTGATGATTGAACCTTTTTTTAGCCTTTGATATGATCTAAAATAAACAAATGAAGAGTTCCATAACGTTACTTAAATAAAAGAAACCCAACTTACTGGTTGTTTTTGCCTTGATTATGTAGAAAATGATGCATGAAAGAGCATCAAGGGTGATGATGCTGCCAAGTGTAAATAGATTGAAGGATAAGCTGTTAACAAGTCATGTGTGCGTCACGTGAGGTAGTTAGATAGTTGTTAGTTAACTCAGTAGTCAGGTTGTTAAGCAAGATTACTTAAGATGTAAGAGATCTCCAATTGTATAATATGAGACTTAGTGTACTGAACAATTCATTAAGTGAAATACAATAGAATATTCACTCTCAGTTTATCTCTGTATTTTCTTCCTATGTGCTTTTTCTTTATAGAATTTTTGTATAATTTCTTTCATCTTAACAATTTCTGCCTTGATTGTCCTGTAACTCTTTGAGTTGATGTGTGTTGCCTTAAGATGTTCTCTTCTTTTGCCTTTGTGATGGTACCTGACCAATAAAAATCACATATGAATCCATATCAGAATGCTAAACATATGGAACTTTTAAAATCAGATGCTTTAAATATACCTGACTACTACTCCTTGTTTCATTTGCCTTTGGACATTTCCTCTTATTATGGCCCGTTTGATTACATATGGAACACTTGGTTTCCAAACATACCTTTGCAAGTGTTTAGCTTTAGGATTAGAGCTTGAAGGTGGTTCAATAGATGACCTTACCTTGTTTTTCTTTGGCCTCCCTGGCTCCTTATGATACTTAGGTGGCAGCAAATGTGGGAAATTTGTTTTAGCCCAGAAGTTTTGGCTTGCCATTGGATGAACTTGTGGAGGCTGAAATGCTTGAGGTTGAGACCAATTTAGTTCTTGAGACTGAGATGGTTGTTCAAACTGAGAAGCTTGAGATGCTTGTTCAAACTGATATGGTTGTTCAAATTGAGAAGCTTGAGATGGTTGAGTTGGTTAGTGAGATGGTTGAGAAGCTTGGTTAGATTGATAAGATGTTTGGTGATGATTGAACCTTTTTTTAGCCTTTGATATGATCTAAAATAAACAAATGAAGAGTTCCATAACGTTACTTAAATAAAAGAAACCCAACTTACTGGTTGTTTTTGCCTTGATTATGTAGAAAATGATGCATGAAAGAGCATCAAGGGTGATGATGCTGCCAAGTGTAAATAGATTGAAGGATAAGCTGTTAACAAGTCATGTGTGCGTCACGTGAGGTAGTTAGATAGTTGTTAGTTAACTCAGTAGTCAGGTTGTTAAGCAAGATTACTTAAGATGTAAGAGATCTCCAATTGTATAATATGAGACTTAGTGTACTGAACAATTCATTAAGTGAAATACAATAGAATATTCACTCTCAGTTTATCTCTGTATTTTCTTCCTATGTGCTTTTTCTTTATAGAATTTTTGTATAATTTCTTTCATCTTAACAATTTCTGCCTTGATTGTCCTGTAACTCTTTGAGTTGATGTGTGTTGCCTTAAGATGTTCTCTTCTTTTGCCTTTGTGATGGTACCTGACCAATAAAAATCACATATGAATCCATATCAGAATGCTAAACATATGGAACTTTTAAAATCAGATGCTTTAAATATACCTGACTACTACTCCTTGTTTCATTTGCCTTTGGACATTTCCTCTTATTATGGCCCGTTTGATTACATATGGAACACTTGGTTTCCAAACATACCTTTGCAAGTGTTTAGCTTTAGGATTAGAGCTTGAAGGTGGTTCAATAGATGACCTTACCTTGTTTTTCTTTGGCCTCCCTGGCTCCTTATGATACTTAGGTGGCAGCAAATGTGGGAAATTTGTTTTAGCCCAGAAGTTTTGGCTTGCCATTGGATGAACCATGGGCTTGTAAGCTCTCATAAAGGCCTTTTTTTTTTTTTGTAATAATCATGTACATAGCTCATATGATTGCCATTTCACTACCCAATGGTAGCACGAGCATACTTACATGGGATCCCAATTAGATTCCATTGCCTACATGAACAACTTATGCTTCTCAAATCAAATACCACCTGAGTGCCTCCAAAACACTTAACCTCGTATTTGTTTTCCCCAACAAGCCTTGGAATGCACTAGGTTGACTACTTCTTAAGCTTCTCAGAAGTTGCAAAAACTCTTGGCCCCACATCACGAGCCCATTTTTCCATATCTTCTCTTCTACTTGCCATCAACAACATGATGTAATACATGACCCTCTCAAGCATTGTTATAATAAGCTTGTCTCTAGCATTAAGGATAGACTTGTTGAATGCTTCCCACATGTTATTCAAGAGAATGTCACACTTTGAGTGTGTTTTGAAGTGAGATCTACACTACTACATTAGATTAAGCCTTGCCAACTAATCAAAAGTTAGTCCTGACAAATCTTGGAGCTTTTTCATCTCTGCTTGAAACCAAGTTATAGTTGTACTTCTTGCAGTAGTTTCCATATGTTGTTTTAGAACTAATTCTCTACGGTCATCAAGTATAAA
The DNA here is from genome assembly GCF_000346735.1 of Prunus mume. Next base: position 18,733,573 of record NC_024127.1, read on the forward strand.
ATTAGCATGCATATATTTAAGGCAGTGCATATGGTCAAAGTTTGGGAACATGTCACCCACTACATCAATTAAGATGCCAAAAACTCAGTCCAAGGTTCATAATTATCAGCATATGCCACTTATCAACACCAACATCAGAGAGTAATTGGTCAGGGTGTTACCTCTTGATGTGACAAGCATCCAAACCAACAACTGGCCTCAGAGCATCAACAAACCCTTTCTTTGTAGCTGCCAAGCATATATAAATCCTTTGAAATCTGGATTTGTCACCCTCCAAATTGGACTTAATGATTATAGTACTTTCCACATTTCTCCTTTTTAGCTCCACAACATAATCCCAAAGAGACTCAAACTGTTTTGTGTAAGACCCCTTACTTACAGCAGTTCCCTTTTGCCTTGCTCTGTATATTTGTGATCTTGAAGCTATAACACATAAATCTTCATTTAGCATTTTCTTAAAAGCTCTTATCCCAATTCATTATTCTAGACAATATGTAGAATATCTCTCTGCTAACTATGATAAGTTAGCATGTGCGTTCAACAATCTCACAAGTATGCTCTTCTTCATAACTCTTAAATTGAACCATGCTACTTCCATTTACAGCTAAAGCATAAACAAACCATGGACATTTTCCATTCTTAATCTCATCACAAACTGCTCTAACCTTTTATCATTCTTAGAGAACCTAATATTCCTTTTGTTAAATAATGAATAGTTTCTCACTGCTTTCCTAAATATATAGATGTGGGGGTCTTTTTGTTCCAGCAGCCTGACGAATGGGCTTGGGCTGCTGTAAGAAGAAAACGAACATAAATTCCCCAAGTATCTGAGTTCAGAAACCAAGCTCCTGAAAGAGTTTTTGAAAGGTTTGATGAAACCTTAGAAAAATACCCTCAGGTTCTTTTCACCAATAGCCAAATAAACATAATAGATTGATTAATGGCTTAGCATGAGGAGCTTGTGGCATGGGAGCAAAACCATCATGAGTTTAGCATGAACAGAGAGAGATAAGCGTGAGTTTCTTACAGTGAACAAAGGGTTAAAGTGGAACAGAGGAAGATTAGACAGATTTCTTTCCTAAGAGAAGAGGAAAACAAACAAAGGAGAGAATTGGGTGGCTTGAGTAAAATTCCCAATTTGTTTGACAAAGCGTGGTCAAGCCTTGGATGGGTTATTTTGCTAGGTAGAAGAAGCATGGAGGAATATGGTTCGAAATTGCTGGGTTTTGGAAGTAAGAGAGGAAGCTTGCTCTCTGGATGTGGATTAAGTGAATTTCCAGTTGCTTGACAAAGCTTGGTCAAGCCCTAGAGGGGTTAGGCTGTGGATGGTTTTCTGGGTAGATGAGGCTCTCTTTTATAGGCTTGAAGAACCCTAATTTCATCTAACTTTTCCTTTCCCTTTTCATTGTTTCTTCCTACTTGATCTAATTTGGTGAAATTCTCCTATCCAAGGAGCATGGGTAAGGAACCCTTTGTGGTTCCAATAGTTTGACGCAACTGGACCTTCTCATAAGGGGGGAGGCGCCACCTGCTTTCTCTCACGGTTTTCAAGATGGAGCTTGCATAGGAAAAAGAGATAGGAGGAGTTCTTTGAGATAGGATGAGTTCTTTGTCCGAAGGGTATTCGTCTCTCACACGTGGATTTCTACTGGTTCCTGCCATGGTTCCTTGTTTGACCGTCTTGGAATTCTAGCAAGGATGAAGCACGATGCCAGATTTTTTATAAGGCTTTGGGCTGGGCTTGTATGTACAGTGTTGGGTTATCAGCATGTTATCTCCAGCATCTAATGAGTTTTCGTCAAGCTGCTGGAAGTGTTTTTGACAAAGTGTTTGGGTGCTCTAATTAACATAAGGTTTTCTAAACAAGCTATTGTATTCTTTCTAAGGCATTGGGTTATGTTCTCTCTCTCTCTCTCTCATGCTAGCCCATGTGTTTGGGATCAAGAAATGAACTTGAGTTTTGGGGTTCCCAAGCAGCCCAAAACTTCCATTTCTTGGCTCATCAATGGGCCTCATGAAAGCTTGTTACCATCTATATCACAACCTACTCAAGCAAGCCCCGGGCATTTGCATGGCTTGGGCCCACTTAAGCTTGTAGCATGGTTGTGTGTGAAATAATAATTTCATGCTTGGCATGGCATGTCAATCGGCGTGTTTTAATTTTATCGTCCTTGAATAGAGGCATGATGCTTGATGGGGTAATTAGCATGGGCTTGTAGAGTCAGTGCTTATTTCAACTCTTAGCGTGAGAGATTGCATATTTATTTGGCATGGCATGTGGTCATGGCTTGTGCAAGCATGAATGATGAATTTTGCATGCTCCGAACCGAGTCTTTTTCTTAATAAGGCATTATGTTGGGCCAAGAATTTATTTAGGCCCAACCCTGGATTTTTGGGCCTCAACAATAGACACTGGAAAATCTTAGACCAATCTTAAAGATTGGATTAGTCAAATTTCTGGAAGGCCTAAAATCATCAAACTTGGGTAGTTTTCTCTTCCTATTTCTTATAGGCATATCAACCTCATCACATGAGCTACTATTCAAGATATTAACAATACTTACAACCATATCATCTGACTTCTCTCATTCATCTGCAGATCAATATCTGTAGCATTGTGGTCAACATAGTTGTCAAATGCTTTATCATCATTTTCCAGCAAGCATTGTTTATCTTCACTTTACTTATAAGCACTGTCATAAAATTCAAGGTCTTCCTCATGTTCTTCACTGTCTTCATTCTCATTTTCAGCACTTTTGTCATTCTCAACCTTTTCATCACCCTCATCCTCCACATTTATAGCCTCTTCAACAGCCTTCTCATCATCCTTATCCTCCTCATACGTACCCTCATAACCAGACTGTTCTTCACTCTCATCTTTATGTTCAAATTCAACAATTAGGTTTCTTGCAATAAGACCCTTCTCCCTCCAAGCCACTGTAGTTTCATCCACATTAATAATAGTGGGGGTGTTCCAAGTAAATTACAATCACTCTCTCAAAGCTAGGAGGCACCAAATGAGACCATTCAAGTAGCTGAGCATCACTATGTATACACACTTTTTTACCATTTTGTATCCCTGTCACAACCACTTGGTCATGGTAGCCAAGCTCTTTTGCATACTCATATATCTCTAACAAATTTATGTAGTCCAGAAGACACCAATCCAAATAATCAATAAATCCCTCCATATAAAACCACCACTCATTGAGGTTTGGGGACTTTACCATTCTACCTCCATGATGTACTTCAAAGATGACTATTCCTTTGTTATCTGTACAACAGAACATAAAAAAAAAAGCGCACTTTAACCATTGCCTAGTCATATGTACAGTTTAAAAAGGACAATAGAACCACCAAACTACCAGTAAGTAGACATGGAGCAAGATTCACACACAATTAACATTTTTAAAGTACAAAAAGAACCTTTAAACAACTAGTAAACAAGAAAACATAACAGCAAGACATAGGGGTCCACAACAATTTTTTATTCCAGTCTTTTCAAACTCAACACCTTTGGACCCAACCCAACAAAGCCAGCAGACAATGAAGAAGCTTAAACCTGGACCACACTCTGTAAATCTCTCGTTGTCATCGATTCCATTTCAAAAGAGAAGGGCCTCTTACCGTACTCTGGTTGAGAACCTCATTTCTCTCTCGGCACCATTATTGCCCTTTTCAATCTCTCCAATATTCGCGCTTCTCCCAAGATTTCGATTCTTCTACAATATTAGCTCCTTATCAGATTTTCGAATCTCTCTCTCTCTCTCTTCAATTATATACTCCAAACCGTAATCCCCAAATTATTTCGACTTAGAAGCTTTTTCTTTTGGCTAAATCCACGAAATGAGTTGCTTCAATTTGGATTTTAAAAGTCTGCGCAGTACACTATGCCATGTAGGATGCTGACTATACTCAACAATTAGCCACTGTGGGTGCTTTTACCATAATGACCCTGCCACATTAGCATTTTTTACAGTATTTTGAATGGCATTAATGGTGGGGGATAAAGTGAAACACAAAACCACGATCAAGGTGGTTGAGTGGGTCACTTTAACTTTGAACGGTAAAGTGAGATTTGATCGAAGTTTCAGGAAGTACTACAATAAATAAGCCTTTTACGCACACATACACAAAAGTGTCAAGAGAATAGCCCCAAGCTAAGGCCAAGAGTTTTGGGTGGGATCAAAGCATATAAAGGGTTACTACATTTGGTTTTGATAAAAAATTTCGTTTCTTTTCCTTTTCCTTTTTTTTTTTCCACATCAATCTTATTATTACATTAAAACAAGAATCAAACTAATAACTTTATACATGTCTTTTTATTTATTTGTCTTACTTTATATGCCAAACATTGAAAAATTACAAATTGGTTACGACTACTAGAGCTGCATTTGACTACAACACAAAATTAGTTAGAGACTTAAAAAGGGAAAGAAAATACAACAAATTATCTAGAAACTCACTTGATTGATATACGATGAAAATACATGTAACAAAATTACACCCAAAAAAGAAGAAGATCATTTAGCAGAAAACAAGCAATCTCTGTGTGAACAAGTGTTTTAGGATCATCTTCCATTAAATACACCACTGAAAACCTGGCTATTCCCACCAAGCGATGCTTCCCATTCAATTGAAGACACCATAATCTGTGAGAGCATCACAACAATCTCCCGCATCTCTGGCCTCTCCACTGCTTCTTCACTCAAACACCACTCAGCAATCTCTGCCATCTGCAGTACGTATATATATATGATCTGACTCTTTTTTTTCTATCTTCAAAGTAATAAAACATGAAAGACAAAAGGGTATATAATTAAAAAAGGAAACCTTGAATATGTCTTCCATGGGATAGTTGCTCCGGAGATTTCCATCTGTGGCAGCCTCTAAAGCTGATTCTGGATCCTCGTCTTGGAATATTTTCTTAATCTGACGATGTGTTGGAAATTGAATTTAGATTGTACTGTTGTGACATGCATGCATGGATATTTGTTAAAGTACAATCATTGGACAAACATAGATATCTGTTCACTTTCATGTTTCATGTGTGGTTTTGATAAACTCTGTTTTAAGATGTAAATATATGTCAAAGTCTGTGGAAACTTACAACTATAATTAAAGATTTCATCTTCTCAGGCTCACGGTTGTCACGAAAAAGTGCACGTTGCCCTGTGATCAGCTCCGCTAGCACCACTCCGAATGCAAATACATCAGTTTTGTGAGTCACCTGGAGCTCCTTGACAGATCTTTCAGAAACACATACTAGGTCAGGTCAGATATACCAACAACTAAGAAAAACTTGCTTCTGTGTGAAGGTTTACCATAGTGTCCTTTGTGATAGTTGTATAAAAGGCAAAGATATAAAACTTACTCTGGGGGAAGATAGCCTGGTGTTCCAACCAACCTTGTTGCTATAATGTCTTCCTCATTGGTTCTTCCAACAAGCTTTGCCAAACCAAAATCTGCCACCTACAGAAATGAATTTTAACCTACTAACTTTTAACAGAAGTCGTACAATAAAATTCAGTATAACTTTAATCAAACTCGGCCGCATTAAAAAGATCCCCATGGTGGAGAATGAATTCATTTTTTAGATACCTTTGCCCTGAGCCCCTCATCAAGTAGAATATTGCTTGTCTTTATATCACGGTGCACGTATCGGGCTTTTGTGTGGTCGTGAATGTATTCAATACCTTTTGCAGCATCCAGTGCAATTTGTGTTCTTGCGGTCCAAGAGAGTGGCTGGTGACCTGATTTAATAGCCCAGTTTAGTGAAGTTCCTAACAATGCTTTATAGGTTAAGGATCCAAGCACGCAAAAAAATCCAGAATCTTATTAGATATATGACCTAAGTTTGAAAACATATAGTCTTTGTTCCAGATGTGCACTAGTATAAAGCCTGTTCTGATACTTAAGTTTGGATTTGTTTGGTTAACTTCATCTCATTTAGCTGCAAGTTAATGATTAGCTCTCCATGTAAAAGGTCCTTTTTAAGAGGTGTGTGGCTGTGAAATGATTTGAATACCTTTAAGTAATGGATCGTGAAGATGTTCACTCAGTGATCCATTCTGAATATACTCATACACCAGGTAGAGGTGGTCATCTCCACTTGCATACCCCAAAAGCTCCACCTAAAACAGAGATTTCACAAGTGATCATTCTGCTAAAGCCTTTCTTTCACACCATGTTAGAACTCAGAGGAGGTCATTTATTTAGAAATGATTAGTTACCACATTAATATGATGGATCTTGCATAAGACTTTTAGCTCTGCAAAGAACTCTTTGGTACTATTCGATCTCATCTTCTTTACGGCAACCTCCTGAAAGTTGAAGTAGCTGTTATCTTCTGAAACTTAATGTAACCACATATATGTGGCTTAGTTTTGTAACTTTCGTCAGGTAGAAATGGAGAAAAACTTGTGGGGTCTTTCCATACCTTCTCCCCTATTACTCCAAAGTACACACTACCATATCCACCCTCTCCAATTTTCTTAGTTTCATCAAAGTAACCGGTAGCCTCTTCAATCTGCTCAACACCAAATATTAGCAGTCCGTCTGATTCAAAAACTGGCCCATCTATAAAACCAACAATGTAGGTTAACTGTAATGAGCAATTTTCTCCCTCTCCAGGCATATTGACATAGCTAATCCAACATGCACAAATTATTAAATTCTAGAGATGGTTGGAGTTTAAATCTGACCTTCCATGTTTTCTTTATGAAGTAACTGATTATGCAAGGAAAAAGATCTATGGACAGCCAAGCTTTTGGAGCTTCTGGACACAGATTTATTTGGAACTTCCACAATTTTTTCTGGTGTTCGTCTCCTATAAAGGAGAAGGATCAGTGTGCTCATTGAAAGTAATGTCACAGCTAATGTTATGCCAATCAGTATCATCCACTTGTGTCTGATTCCTGATGATAAAAAACAAAGCAATGACCGTCATCTCCCATAGAAAACTATCTGTGAATTTTCTGAAATGCTTGTATAAACTTGTCTATGTAAGAATACATAAATCCGCAGTATTGGAAGATTGAAAAAAAACAAAGCAAAATGAAATGAAGTTACATCATATCAAATAATTATCAAACCCTTGTAGTAATCTGATTTCCAGTAAATTTCGATTTGATTCAGAACTTCCTTTTTTGTGGTAAAAATTGTTGACCAACAAATTCATTCATGTTGGACGCGAGACATTTTTTTGTTTTTTTCAACTGTGGACATAGATTCTTAGATATTTCAAGCACGTGAAATTTAGTCAAGAAGTCTAAAACAGAACTCACCTGTTTTCGATGTTTTAAGTCCATTCTTTTCCATGGGAACAAACAACACCCAACCCACAACTATGAATGAAGGTTTCTCAGTCATATTTTTGTTCATGTTTTCTATGTTTTCAAGTTTGGCAGACAGCAGAGTTCCAATATCCGACAGTGTATCATGCTCCTGAACTGTATATGTTACCACAATCTGAGAGTCACTTTCTACGCAACCACACGGAAGATGAATGGGAAAGTTGGCTTCTGGAACGAATTTCGGTAGCTCTTCTTTGACAGACAAAGGTTGGCCACTGTAAATTTGATTGGAGACATCATAAAATGTGTCTGATGGCTTCACTTTGTAGGTTGTATCATAGAAATATCCAACAGTGCCAGATATGTTTTTGCAAGAACAAGGCACACTTACGAGGTAATCTTGTTTGCTGTTGTGTTTTATAGGATTGACCTCCGATGGAAAGACAGAGTAGAAAGAGGCAATTTGTTCTTTGTTCAGACTGATGTTGATGTGGTACAGTGAGGCATTACATGTCATGATTTCTGCAGAGCAACTCAAAGGGTTTATGAGAGTGGCTATAATAGATGCATCGGAGGCAAATCCTGCAGGAAATTGGGTGAGCCAGAGAGAGAGGAGAAGACAAGGAAGATGATGAAGGGATGCCATGGTTGTGGTGTGGACTTGTTCCTTCCTATGCAGGAAAGAAAGAGCTGAAAATGTAGGAGTTTCAAAGCATTGTTTTTTGTTTGTTTCTCAAGCAACACCAAAAGAAGTGATTGGTGGGAATACCCTTGTTTATTTGGAAACTGCTTAGGTTTCCGTAGGTTATTGCAAAGAGAGTTGAATTCATATATTACTCAATAGTATAGATAAAGTTTTTATATGACCTTTTTGTAAGCATCGACGAAAATGTAATCTATAATTTTCTAATCTTGATCATATTTTTGTAGGGGGTAAGATCAAGTCCCAACTTAAATAGACGAAAGTGACCCTCAATTTGACTGAATAATTGACATAACTAAATGCAGGAGGACATGACACGAACCATAAGTTTACGAGAACTAATTGAAAGTACGTAAGGCAAAGTAGAACACAACCTATAATTCAGGGACATTGCTAAATTTTTGGTATCAAGAGAGCAGAAGTAGATCGAACGGCTCAAGATCAAATATTTAATTTAAGCATTTACTGGGGTCTATTGATATAGACAGATAAAAACGCTAGTGTGCTGCGTCAGTGGAACATATGACATTAATCATTATTAAAAGGCAGTCTGGACTGGTCCAGTTTTTTTATATATTTTTCTTATTACTGTCATTAGTAGAGCAAACACGAGCTTTGTTTTTGCCGTTTGTAATGCATGGTTGGCTGTTTGGAGCTTCTTCCTTTGTTTTTAATTCAGGGGCGGCTGGAAAGATATTTTTTCTATCTGAGCAATCAGATATATTCTTATATTTCCATTAATTATTTTTTTACTGATTAGAATTATACCTTAAATTAAAGCCGGAGATGTCTTCACAGCTCTGCCAAGGACTTCTGCATATTACAATTATTTTTAGTGCATGAACACGTAGAATAGGATTATGGGATGCTTCCTTGGTGAGAAAAAAAAGGACTGCCGCCTTGGTTCCTCATTTAACTAAAATAATCATCATATTGGAAAAGAAAAAAAAAAAGTGTCCTCAGATGGCAACGAAGAGCTAATCAAGATTAAATTGTGGTTACAATATTAATCAGGGAGTTAGAAGTTAGACATTATTGGTTTTTGTTACGTACGTAGGTTGCTTCTTCATTTGAATTCTCTGCTGCCGGCTGAGAAAAACCTTATCTTAGAAGTTGATGCAGTAAAGTCATATATATATAAGACTTTTGATCTTGTTATTTTTTATTGGAGAGTGCTGAGTTGTTCCTTCCAGTTAAGGTTGTGATTGATTACAGTCTTTCCAATTGAACAAGAACAAAAAAGGAACCATAGGTATTTTTCATGCCCAGCAAAGCAAGCATGGTGTTTAATGATCTAATAAGCCCACAGTTTATTTTTTGTCTTTTCTTCATGGATTGAATCGAAGCTCAAGCAATTCACAAAGGTTTCTTTCCACTCTCTAAAGACAAAGGTTTTTATTTTATTTTTATACAAGCGATATTGGAGAAAGGAGATTCGAACATAGGACCTCGAGTGCAGAGATAACTACTCTTAACTTACAAGCCCCTGACCTCTAAGTAGAGGCTTGAGTGGACAAAATAATTTCAACCTTTAAAATAATATTTTGTTATTACATTATTCTACATGTTTTATCAGAATTCGTTTTGGGCTATGCTTATTGCAGACACTAATAAAATTAGAAAGATCACAACACAAAATTCCTACCGCTCTTACCCCTCTCTCTCCCCCACCAAGGAAGGTATATCACTCACAATTCACTGGTACGCAATTTGTCACACCACACAGGAAATCGAAACTTCAAACCGAGTTTATTAGAAGAAGAAGAAGAGCCTAACAAATTTTGAAACCTATTTCTCAAGACTATATATTTACAAAGGCCAACAGACAAAACATCAAGAGAAACATATAGAGGCAAGGCAAAAGCACCTGCAATCTTGATATAACACTAATCATTAATCATGTATAGGTAATTGTGACAGTTTGCACATCATTAATCATTGATTAATTAACAGGGACACCATGGGTCGTCTAATGATCACCACAGCAACCTTCTTCACCTTGTGCATCATCATCACCATCATCGTTCCTTCGTCAGAACTCACTTGTATTTGGTGTTTTAAGTCCATTCTTTTCCATGGGAACAAACAAAACCCAACCCACAACTAGGAAAGAAGGGTTCTCAGTCATATTTTTGTTCATGCTTTTTATGTTGTCAATCTTGGCAGACAGCAGAGTTCCAATATCTGACTACCGTATCATGCTCCTGAACTGTGTATGTTATCACAATCTGAGAGTCACTTTCTACGCAACCACACGGAAGATGAATGGGAAAGTCGGCTTCTGGAACAAATTTCGGTAGCTCTTCTTTGACAGATCATTAGGTTGGCCGCTGTAAATTTGATTGGAGACATTATAAAATGTGTCTGATGGCTTCACTTTGTAGGTAATCTTGTTCGCTGTTGTACTTTATAGGTTTGATTTCGGATGGATGGACAGAATAGAAAGAGGCAATTTGTTCTTTCTTCAGGCCGCTGTTGATGTGGTACAGTGAGGCATTACACGTCATGATTTTTGCAGAGCAACAAATGGGATTTAGGAGAGTAGCTTTGATAGATGCACGGGCGGAAAAACCTGCCGAAAATCAAGTCAGAAACAGAGAGAGGAGAAGAAAAGTAAGGAGATGAAGGGATGCCATGGTTGTGATATGGACTTGTTCCTTCTTATGCAGGAAAGAAAAGGCAGAAAATGTAGGAGTTTCAATGTGAGAATGTGAAGATGAAAATGTCCCACGTTGGAAAGTTAAAAAACCTTGTAAGGACTTATATAAAGTATTGGGCTACTCCCCCTATTGCCAATTGATTTTGGGGTGGAACCTCAACTTCCTTCGTGCTATCATAGCAGATTGCCCACTTGTAAAAGCCCAACGATCACACATGCTCTACGTCACCAAATATGTGTTGTCCAGCTTTGTTTTTGCCGTATATAGAGCATGGTTGTCTCTTTGGTGCTTCTTCCTTTGTTTTTAATTAAGGGGCAGCTGTCCCTTTGGTCTGCCAAGGACTTTTGCATATTATTATTATTATTATTATTATTTTTTATTTTTTATTTTTTTGTGCATGAACACGTTGAATAGGAATAATATAGGATGCTTCATTTCATTGGGGAGAAAAATGAGTCTGCAGCCTAATTAGTGTCATTGGACTGGTAAAATTCCTCGTTTAGCTGAAGGTAATATGAATCATCATTATTATTATTATTAATCATTATTATATTAAGATACATTTGAAAAGAAAAAAATGTGTCCTCAGATTGCAACGAAGAGCTAATCAAGATTAAATTGTGGTTACGAGTAAGTTTTTGGTACTTTGGTTCCTTAGGTTTCTCATTTGAACTCTTAGCTGCCGACTAAGAAAAACCATATTTTAGAAGTTGATGCAATATCAAATATATAAGACTTTCAGGGTTTGTTATTTTTAATTGGAGCATGATGAGGTGATTGATTGCACGATTACAGCAGTCTTTCCAACGAGAGCAAAAGGAATCATAGGTATTTTTGAGGCCCAGCAAGCATGGTGTTTTTACCGATCTAATAAGCCCACAGTTTATTCTTGTCTTTTCTTGATGGATTGAATAAAAGCCCAAGTAATTCACAAAGGGCTTAGATGAGTCTATTTTTTATACCAGCGGATTTCGAACGTGCGGAAGTAACTGTTTTTGACCACTTAAACTACAAGTCTCTTGCCTCTAAACAGAGGTTTGAGTGGACAATATAATTTCAACCTCTAAAATCATCTTTGTTAACTTATTACATTATGTTACATGTTTGATCAGAATTCGTTTTGGGCCATGCTTATTTGCAGACACTAACAAAATTAGAAAGATTCCAACACAAAAGAAGAAAAGAGAAAGATGTCAAACTTAGGAAGTTGCAAACATTTATTTTTGGTGAGTGGTGATTTTTGTTCCTCTTAGTTTTGGGGGGTTGAAAGTGAACAAATTCCTACCTCAAGGATTTTGTCATGTTAATTGGCTGGTGGCCCTTACCCCTCTCTATCCCTCTCCAAGGAAGGCAATCACTCACAATTCACTGGTACGAAATTTGTTACACCACACAGAAAATCCAAATGTACAAAATAAAAACTTCAAACCGAGTTTAGAAGAAGAAGAAGAAGAGCCTAACAAATTTTGAAACCCATTTCTCAAGACTATTTGCAAGGCCAACAGGCAAATCACCAGGAGAAAACATATTGAGGCAAGACAAGCACCTGTTATCTTATAATACAAGAAACCTAATATTTCACTCACGTCTATGTAAATTTGACAGTTTAGTGCACATCATTAATCATTAATTAATTATCATGGACATCATGGATCGTCTAATGATCACCACAGCAACCTTCTTCACCTTGTGCATCATCATCACCATCATCGTTCCTTGGTCAGAGGCAGCTGGAGAAAGCACTGGGAATGGGTTACGTGTCGGCTTTTACAGCCACAGTTGCCCAAATGTGGAAAAAATTGTTGCTGACATTGTGTCAAAGGCTCATCAGGATGATCTAAAGCTCCCCGCAGCCCTCATTCGCTTCTTCTCCCACGATTGCTTGGTCAAGGTAAGTCCATATACATCCGGATTGGATAAAACTATTTATACCATCTCAACTGAACATCTCTAGTAATAACAACACGTTGCAAATGGTACAAATAATATGAGTTGAAATCATGCTCCTCCTTAATGAATTGCATGGTTATTAACATTACAGGGCTGCGATGCCTCAATTCTTCTGGATGCCACAGCCTCACATGAGCCTGTAGAGAAGCAAGCCCAAGCCAGTGAAATGCTTAGAGGTTATGAGCTCATTGATGAGATCAAGGACAGGGTAGAGCAGGAGTGTCCACAAACTGTCTCTTGCGCTGACATACTAGCCTTTGCTGCTCGGGAAGCTGTTTTTCTGGCCGGTCTGCCACGTCACATGGTCCCCGCTGGACGCCGTGACAGTCGGACTTCCCGTGCTTCCGACATCACCATCCCTAACCCTACAACACCTTTCGATGAGATCATAGATTATTTCTCCAGAAGAGGCATCACCATTGACGAAATGGTTGTGTTGAGTGGTGCACATTCCATTGGGATTGCTCATTGCAGCTTCTTTGACTACAGACTCTACACCTTCAAAAACGACCAGCCCCAAGACCCTGCCCTCAACGCATCCTATGCTTCTGAGCTGTCTAAAACGTGCCCAAAACCCAACACATTGAATCCAGCTGAGGCTAAACAGAGAGCCGTCGAGTTAGATCCCACAACACCACTCGTCCTGGACAATCACCACTACCTGAACCTGTTGCAAGGGAAAGCCTTGCTTCAGTCGGATCAGACAATGGTTACTGATCCCCGCACCAGCGGATTGGTGCAGCAGTTTGCCTTGGATCCCGAATCTTGGGCTCGAAGATTTGCCAAGGCCATGATTAAGATGGGCAGAACCAATGTTCTCACTGGAAATGTTGGAGAGATAAGGAAAAATTGTCGGGCAATCAACTATGAGCAATTTAGTTTTTAATGTCAGTTGTATGTAGAAATAATTGTGTATATACCGTAGTGTATCGAATCTACTTAAGTCACCATCCCATGTTGGGTAACTTAATAACTTGTATATATCTCTCGTCAGATAATTAGGTCACAAAATGATGAGATATATAGACATGTAAATATTATAAGATACACAAAATATTTCTGCATTGTGGCTTGGACAAAGCTTAATTACTGTAAGTTAGTCTGTAATTATAAGTTTTTTTGTTAAATGATTTTATGAATTTGATTTGACTATTAGTTATTTAGCCTAAGGAGGTCTCTAGATATCTAGAACATAACACATTGGTATGAACTATGAGAGGTAATGTCTGTCATTTATAGTGACATGACAGACAGGTGTGCTATATATTTTTAGGTTTGTGTATGATAGAACCTTACCTTGGAACTTGCAACTTGGAAGTTGGAAGGAAGCATCTCCCCTATATATCTCTGCAAACGAACCATTCAATCAAGGAGGAAAATTGAGCACTCTAATTGAGGACATCTATCGAGCATTTTCTGTGCACACCTACTAGCACTCATGAAAGCTCGCTAAAACGTATTTTTAGATGGTTTTAAACATTTAGCACAAGATCACGTTGCCTTCACCATGTTACATCTCACGCCGTTTAAATTCATAGTGCCGTTTGGTTGGCGTGAGAATGTGTTATGTAGGTAAGGTATGCATAATATATTGGAGTTTTTATAACTTATATTTTCATAAATGTCAATTTTTATAAAAAATTTCAAAAGTAGCCAAAAATCCACATGAATAAACTTAAATGCCCTCAAAACAAAACTCACGTAAACCTGAAAGGCAAAACCCTATTAGATAAAACTTTGAGAATATTTAATTTATAAGTTTATTTAGATCATTTTGTTGATATTTTCGTTTTGCATACATACCTCTAACTTAGAGAAAACTTGGAAGATGTAAAGTTATAGTGAATATCTTTGGATATTGTAAACAAATATTCAAGTAAAAAGAATTTTTTACAGCAAAATTTAATGGTTTTATACATGCACCGATTCAAGATATAAAGATTTAATGGTGCAATAGAAGGGGATGCCACATGTGTGATTCAAGCAGTTCTTCATCTTGTTGAAAATAGATCGGCTTTTTAACGGATGATGGTTTGCGGATTGGTATTGTAACAAATAGTAGTTAGTTAAGTCTTGCCTTTTTTTGGTTCCAAGTCCAGAAAACTCAGCAGAACGTTTTCAATGATGTTTTAGTGGAAGATCTTTTGCAATTTTGTTTTGTTATCAATCTATCTCGCATTTTTATAATAATTATAAATAAAAAAATAAGAAATAAAAAACGTAACAATACATAATAAAAATTGAACTTTGGGAATATACGCTACAGATCATGAGTATTCCCTGAACGATTCTTTTGTTTTTAAGGTTTTTGCTAGTTTTAGATTTAAGGGTATTTAAGTCTATTTATGTGACATTTCTGCTATATTTGAAAGTTTTTATAAAAATTGACATTTATGTAAGTAGGGGTCAAATTTTGACTATTTTTAATAAAAACTCAATATATTGACCGTTGGTTGACCAAGCACCTTAACAAAAAAGGAAAAGAAAAAGAAAACCAATATTTCTAGACTCTTGCAATTTTAAAGACCAACAGCAGCGAGGATTAATCTCACCCTTTTAAGTGTGGGGACACCTCGTGGTACTTATCCAAGGGAAAGAACTACACGGTTTGTGCATGGTATATAAGGCAACCCCACCTCTCGTCCAAATTGTGGTGGTAGCAAAAAGAGGAAGAAGAAAAAAAGTATTGGTGAAAAAAAAAACATTCACCAATATTTTAACATGGAGATGAGTCTTGCGACAATAATCTTCACCTTCACCTTGTGCACCATCTTTATCATTCCTTGTTCGGAGGCAGCTGAGAAAGGCCAAGGCAACGGCTTGCATGTTGGATTTTACGGGCTCAGATGTCCCAATGCCGAGCAAATTGTGGCTGACGTTGTGTCCAAGGCTGTGGAGGCAGACAAAAAGCTCCCCGCTGCCTTCATTCGACTCTTTTCCCATGATTGCTTTGTCAAGGTAAGTATTCCCTTACGAGTTGGTGCTTCTAGCATCATTGTTTACGTACGAATTAATTCATGATTATCGAAACAATGTGTGTATGTACAGGGGTGCGATGCCTCAATTCTGTTGGATTCAACGCCCTCTCATGAGCCTGTTGAGATGCAATCACCAGCCAATGTTGAGATCAGAGGTTTGGAAGTCATTGACGAGATCAAGGCCAGGCTAGAGGCAGAGTGTCCAGAAACCGTCTCTTGCGCTGACATTTTAGCATTTGTTGCTCGGGAAGCCGTGGCTCTCGCCGGCCTACCACGTCACAAAGTCCCCGCAGGCCGTCGCGACAGCCGTACTTCCCGCGCTACTGACGTCACCGTTCCTGGTCCTGCGACACCCCTCAACGAGATCATAGACTACTTCGGCAGAAGAGGCATGACTTCTGACGAAGTGGTTGTCTTGTCTGGTGCACACTCCATTGGCGCTGCCCACTGCAGCTTCTTTGATTACAGGCTCTACAATTACGACCAAACTCAAGCCCAAGACCCTGCCCTGGACCCATTCTATGCTGCTGATCTGTCTCAAAAGTGCCCTGCACCCAACACATTGCCTGAAGCCGAGGCCAAAAAGAGGGTTGTCGACTTCGATCCCGTATCACCACTCGTCCTAGACAACCAATACTATGCGAACCTGATGCAAGGGAAAGCCTTGCTTCAATCGGATCAGGCTCTGGTTACTGATCCTCGCACCAACGCTATGGTGATGAGGATGGCTGCTAGTGCTGATTCTTGGACTCAAAGATTTGTTAGGGCCATGATTAAGATGGGGAGAATCAATGTTCTCACTGGAGAGAATGGAGAGATAAGGAAAAACTGCCGGGCCTTTAACCCACTATAGCTACCTAGGAAATCTTTTTTATCATCAGTTGTGTCTAGGCCTGGAGGACGAAGCTTGTTGCAAGTTTACACCAATTATTATAATTGTCAAATGATTTCTTAATTGGTTTTAATTCTGGATCATAAATAGCCAAGACACAATGACAATATAATTAACGTAAACCCTTATGACTAATGTGTATTAATTTGTCTAACATATACATCCACTACTGGTCAAACAAAATTAAAATATAAAAAAACTAATAAATTTAATTGAAAATGTTAGAGTGTATAGCAGAAGACATGCAAAAGATTTACATTAAAGAAAAAGAGACAGAGTTATTGCCACGAAATCATTTGAATAAGAACGTGTTTTGGGCTGTAAGTGACAAAATCCCACCTCCTGGCTGGGCAACCGGAGAGGAAACGCCAATGCAGGGCCAAGAACAATCACAGCATCGAATCGCCTCCTATTTCACTGATAACTTTCTCCACTTGAAACAACATATCTGGAAATAACAGGGAAGAAAGAAAGAAACTAGAAACAAATTAACATTTCAAGTAAAAGGAATATACCAAGCAACTTTGTCCAGAGATGATAGTGCTTCTGAATGTGACGGTGTTCAAATGTTTAGCACAGACATCAAACTTAAGTTATTATCTACATGTGATGTACAAAGTCGTTTGCCATGAGCAAGGAACAAAGACAGATATGGCATCAGGCATAACAAGCTTGCAACAACATGTTTCATTTGCAGAACATTACTTAGCTTAAAAGGATTCATCAGAAAAAATATTATTTATATAAAACTAGAACCTACCTTGGAAGGAAGCATCTTCCATATATCTCTGCAACACAAAAAAACATTTATGTTAATACATTGGCAATACTTCTGTAGAACACATCAATAACTCTTGTACGCAAATACACTGTTGACAGAAACAGCATTGCAATAAATCCATGCATTAATAGGCAAAACATAACCATTGCACATTATGCTGACCAATACTTTCTTTAAGACCATCAAATTAAAGCGTTAAGAAAGCTACCGCGATTTGGGATTTGAGATCGACTTCCTGTGATCCAGTTGGTTGTGTTGCCACTACATCATTCAATCAAGGAAAATGGTTAACCAGTCATCAAATGCAATCAGAAAAAGTTTTCCAGTTTACTTTCAAGGCAACCAATCTACCTGGGCCAATTATCCCCAAAAAAGAAAATTTCATAATAATAAAAGCTACCTTGTTCAACAACACGGCCACAGTTGCTCAGAAATGAGGTGAAACTTGGAGGCAAGGCTGCAAAGTTGCTCTGTAAGTTATCAATAGGCGTGAATTCTTGAGTGCATGAGTATTGCTCAGCTTCATTATTCAACAAGCTGGGTGATATTTTAGGCGTATAAGTCTGAACAGGAGTCATGGTAGTCAAGTCCTTGCAAGCCCTGAAAACACAGAAAAACACTATCACCACTTCTCTTCGACTTGTTTATGGAAAAAATATATCTACTCTAAGGGGAAAATGAAGTATTTTAGGAGATTGTAGTTTTGATTTTACGGATTGAGGGGTCTATTAGAGGACGTGAGCTCAGACTGTGATGAAATTTCAGATCCAATGTCAGTATTAACAGGTTCAGTATCCATCCCTTCCTTGCAGATACCCTGAAAAATGGGCCAAGCATATAACACCAACATTGCAGGATAAACGAAAAAGCTCTTCTCCACAGTAGCATGACAATGAGCATAATACGTGTTCCCTTTTTTCTTTATGAAATATATATTACAATAACACACTTCAAACTTCTGACAGTAATGGCTTCACCTTCAAAGCATTCATGAATTTCTCTGCCTCATGGAGAGACAAAAATCGAAAACCAAATTTCTGGATCTGCAAAGAATATGTAACACAAGGACATCGTGAGTTTCGAATTATTTTGTCCCATGTAGCCTAAAAATAACAGATACAGCGTATCATACACAAAACTGAAATTTAAACGTATTTATATTTAAAACAAAGAGTGCGCAGCTTGCCTCGTCCGAACAATCTCTGTAGCTGACAAAGATGGCTCTGGTACCCCTGGCAAGAAATCCAGACATGCATGAAACCTGAGGCCAGATAAAATGTAGCTTGGAAACATAGTGCTCCTCCTGAATCATACCAAATTATAACAATTCAAAGAGTTGTTACTTGTAAAAATATCTACACAACCTTCTATCGCACTGAACAAACCGGAAAATTGAAATTACTGTACAAACAATCCAACGCTCAGTAATGCGCTAAACAACAGCATGCTATTTATTTAATTAACAAATCACCAACTTCCTCTAACTTTTCTATCTTCCAGAATCGCGATTATCATAGTTTTTTCTGCCTTACTTCAATGTCAAATTGTGATTATTCAGATCGTTAAATAATGCTTCCAATCACCAGGAAATGTAAAAGAGCTAGACCGCAATGAACTCACAGTGTCCGTACAGTTGTAGGG
>NC_024127.1:18752868-18769925 GCF_000346735.1 Prunus mume
GTAATAATATAGAAAATTGAATATTTCAGAAGGATCTAAACATTTAACACAATATCACATTCTCTGCATTATATCATTCATTGCTCACGCCATTCAAATTCAAATAAATTCTTCACCAAAAAAGGTTCATATAAATTCTCAGCGCTGTTTGGTCACAGTGGAGACGTGATATGTAGACACGCGAAAGATACTAGAATTTCAATTCGTACTACTAGTTTAGTTCGCTTTCCCTTAGTTTTCTCAGCAACCAAACGCAAATCAACAGTTGAAAGAAAATTTCAAAGAGTAAATCTAATCAACAAGACGAGAAGGTAAAGGAGGCAGCGTAGACCAACCAGAATCTTGTCCGCGAAACCGACGGTGAGGACGACGTCGGAGTTGGAATGATCGCGAGCAAGTTGGAGCCGAGCTAAGGAGGACGAAGAGATCCAGCGGTCAAGTGGCCGTCGCCTTCTGTACTTGGGATCCAGAGGCACGAGATCGGGACACGTGGAGATGATCGGAGGAGGAGGATAGGGGAAGAAGCGAGCGAAGTGGACCTCCCACTGCTCCCTAACGGCGCTCACAGTCGCCGTCGTCGGCTTCGTGTGAATCGACTGTACGCTTTCGCATGGTACCACAGCCAGAGAGCGGGCCATTTCTTTCAGGCTCTTTCTCTTTCTTCTCTGTTTCTTCTCTCCGCCTTGGTTTGGATCCATCGCAACGAAATTCGAAATTTCGAACTGGAGGGGAGAAAGATCAAGTACGAATTCAGGCTGCCATGAATTTATATGAACAAACAGACAGGTGTCGCTGTGTGATTGGTCTATGCTAGACCTGGGTCGCCACGTCCCGCGCGTTTTTTGAGTAATGAAGTTTGTAATCTTGGTTACCACACTAGCACATTTGGTGAAACTATTTTTCCATTTAATATTAACTTATTATTTTTTCAACTGTATTTGATCCATTCATCAAATCAGGTGACGCCCATTGTAATTTGTTGCAAATTTGCAATGGCATTTTTAATCTGTTTGAAAAAACTAATATAAATTTAAAATTTTATAAATAATTAGAAGAATGATGCATTCTTTACAGTATTCTCTTGTGTAAGACTGTACCTTTTTTTTTGGGACTGTTCAAAATCGCATCCAATCCACCAAAATTAATCAATCTAATACACTCCAATTAAAAATTGATCAATGTCAATAAGTTTGGCGGATTGAATTAGATCCTTAAATTCGCTTCACTCCGCTATTGATTCATCTTTGTGAGGGTAAGTATTGCATTCGGATGGTGTTTTGTGGTTGAGAAGTTGAGTCTCCTTGAGTGGTTGTTATAAGTATTTTATTACCAAGGTATTTGTTTGACATGTACAAGCATGATGCATTACTAACTAAACAAAAGAAATAATGAATAATAAAAATTGAAGTTTAAGATTAAGATTAAGACAAATAAACAATAGCATCACAAATCCACCTCATATATGATATTTCATTAAGCAAAAAACTATTACAAAGTGAATACAAATCATATCATTAAACGAAAAAGTGATAAAATAAAAATGGTTAAAGAATATCCCGGAGGACCTGCAAAAGGTTTGCTAATTATTGAAACAATAAAATGACAAAGCTTTAAAGACAAAATTTCAGAGACAGAGCTATTGCAGGATTCCACTTAGCTATAAAACCCTATTATAAGAAACTTGAGTACGGTTCGATACATTCGAAAATCAGAGAAATGGGGATCAAAGTCAGGAAGAACCAGAGAAGAATGCTAACTGATTTAGATGATACATGGCCATGAACAACTACAGTGTCAAATCACCCCCCATTTCATGGATAACTCTCTCCATTTTAGTCAACATATCTGGAGATAACAGGGCAGGAATAAAGAATCAGAAACAAATTAGCATTTCAGGTAATAAGATATATGGAAAATACTTTTTTTCCAAAGATGGTAGTGCTTAATCAATTTCAGATATTAGCAGCGTCTGAATCTGGTGGTGTTCAGATTGTTATTGTGTATGTAGACACATCAAACTAAAGTGACAATCTACAGGTAGGAACCAGCAAGCTCCAACTTGAGTGACAAAAAGCAGAATATGTATTTTTAATAACACGATGAACAAAGTTGTTTGCCATTGAAGAAGTAATAAAGACAGATATGGCACATCAGGCAAAACAAGTTTGCAACAAGATTTAATTTGCAGAACATAGCCTACCTTAAAAGGATTGATCAGGAAAAAAAGAAGAAGTAAAAATAGAACCTACCTTGGAAGGAAGCATCTCTCCCATATCTCTGCAACATAACAAACTTGTATGTTAATACATCAGTAGTTTTGCAAAACATCAAATACTCTTATATGCAAATAGTCTGTTTACAAAGGCATTGCAATTAACATTACACTATTATACTGACCAAGAACATTCTCTAAGACCAACAAGTTAAAAGCAATAGAAAAGATACCGCAAGTTGGGATATGAGATTGACTTCTTGTGATACGACTTCCTGCGATACAGTTGATTGTGCTGCCACTACATCATTCAATCAAGGAAAATGGTTCGTTACATGGAATCAGAAGTGTTTACTGCTAAGTCGTCGAATCTACCTTGTTCTACAACAGGATGAGAGTTGCTAAGCCACGAGGTGAAACTAGGAGGCAAGATTTGGGAGTTGAGATTGACTGCCTCTGATACAGCTGATTTTGCTTCCCCTACATCATTCAATCATGAAAAATGGTTCTTCACATGGGATCAGAATAAACTTTCCTGTTTACTGCTGAGGCAAACAATCTATCTTGTTCAACTGGCAGAAAATAAATCTATGTATAAAATAATTTACCATGTTCAACAGCAGGGTGACAGTCACTTGACAATGAGGTGAAACCTGGAGGAAAGGCTGGAAAGTTTCTCTGGAAGTTATGAATATTTTTCACTTCCTGAGTACGCAAGTATGGCTTAGCTTGATTATTCAGGCTTGGTGATATTTGAGTAGTACAAGTCTGAGACGGAGGCATGATATTCAAGTCTGTGGAAACCCTGAAAACACAGCAAAACACTATTACAGATTCTCCTCAACATGTTTATTGGCAGCATATAGCCCCTGCAACGGGGAAAAATGAAGAATTTTAGGAGATAGCCAGTTTTGTTTTTACCGGCTGAGGGGTATATTAGAAGACATGAACTCAGACTCTGCTGAAATTTCAGATCCCATGTCAATATTGAGAGGTTCAATATCTCTCCCTATGTTGAAGATCTCCTGAAAAACAAACCAATCTTTACACCACTCACCATTGCAAGACAAAGGCTTAAGTAGTCTGTGATGGTAGCATGGCAATGAACATTGTACATTTTTCCTTTTTTTTTATTTTTTATTTTATGAAATCTATATTCAAATAACACACTGTACACTATTTGAAGTAATGGCTTCACCTTCAACGAATTCATGAATCTCTGTGCCTCATCGACTGACAAAAATCGCAAGGCAAATTTCTGGACCTAGAAACAAGACATTGTGAAATTTTAGCCCCAACTAAGAGAGAATGCCCATCACAAATGAAATTCAGTTATTATATATGAATAAATTCCACACCAAAAAAAAAGGAAAAAAAAAGCATTGAGCAGCTTGCCTCGCCCACACAATCTCTGTAGCTGATAAACACGGCTCGAGTACCCCTGGCAGGAAATCCAGGGTTGCATGAGACCTGAGGCCAGACAAACTGTAGCTTGGAAACATAGTGCTCCTCCTGAAACATGTTCAATCATAATCACTCAAAGATTTTTCAAATAAAATATGCTACTCTGAACAAAAGAAATAACATATTGAGCGAGCCACAGAAAAAGGCCTCTTAAGTTATTAGTATCTAGATTGGGAACAATCATAAAAATTAGTACATTTTATTCGGACAACTTGTGTTCAAGCATTTTAGATATCAAATTTTAAAAAAATCAAGCATGAGTTACTTGGATTTGAATTCCTAGTTATCCAGCTCCGATTTTCCTTGGTTTTCTCAACAACCAAACGGAATCTACAGCTGAAAATGAACAAGACGAGAAGGTATAAGCGAGACGAGGTGGACTCACCAGAACCTTGCCACTAAAACACACAGTGAGGAGGACTTCGGAGATGGACTGGTCGTGAACAAGCTGGAGAAGAGCTGGGAGGGAGGAGGAGACCCAGTTGCCAGCTGGCCGTCGATTTCTGACCTTGGTAGGCAGAGGGACGAGATCTGGACACGTGGAGCTGATAGGAGGGTAGCCGAAGAAGCGAGAGAAATGGACCTCCCACCGCTCTCTAGCGTCTCTCAAAGCCATTTTCACCGGCTTAGTCTCTCTGCGTTTCCTTGTTAAGAAAGCAAGAGTGCCTGCCATTTGTTCGTACTGGGTCGCCGTTTGTTTGTATTGTATATGGACACACACTGGTCTGTATTTGCTTGTGTACTGGGTCCCGCGCACTTTTTAGACGTCCATGGTCCACTGTGATAATCAATTAATTAATTAATTTTCAGGTGAGGTAAATTTGTTGCTTGGTATAGGGTTTTAAATCCAATTGGCAAAGGCAGTTGTTTCAATGTGGACTCATTTACATATTCAAAAAGGTGACTCAAGCAACCAACTAGGTGGAAATAGGCTCGAGAAAATCCTAACGAGCAAGGTGGTACAAGGGCTTTTAGCGAAACAACCAAACCCAAATATTATATAGAAAAGTTGATATACATAGAAATTTCTATTGAGTTTGGATGAAGAAATTTAAAAGTAGAAAGGATTTCATAAATGACGAAATTAATGTTGTAAAATTTTTTGTTTTGGTGACGAATTTAAAACACGAAATTTAATATTTATTTGTAAATTGATATGTTTTAAAAACTCAATCTCTCTTGGAATTTTAGAAATGATGACTTTTAGATAGAATTTAAAGTTGGGATTTATGATATCCAAATTCCATGTTGTTTCCCATGTAGAATTTCTAAATTTTTTTTAAATTTTTTTATTTTTATCCAAACACGGGAATAGGTTCATATCAATTTAGAAATTCTGACTTTGGTCAAAATCCCAAGTTTATTTCCCTCATCCAAACGTAGTTGGGTTTAATCATCGGATTTTATGACTTTGATCTCAGTCCTTTGACTTTTGTGCCACATAAAATTATATTCTTTTTTTAAAAAAATATTTTATGATGTAATCTTTTTATTATTTTATTTTTACAATCATTTTTTGTTCCAATGTTGCCTCTTATGTCATATTACCCATTGCCTATTGCATAGGTATATGTTTTTTCATTTTTTTGACAATGTGTAAGTATTTTATGTACCTTTTTTCTTATAGGTAACATACAATTTTATTTTGTCTATTTTTGTATCTGACTTATAAGTCGTCTTCTAATTTATATTCCTAACTTAGAGGTAACACGATTTATCATTAAGTATTTTTTTTCATTGCTAATAATAACACTATTTACCTATATGTCACGTACCTAATTTAATGTGGGTGCTTGTCTGGTCTATTGGTGTAATATGTGAGTCTTTACTTTTTATTGATTAAATTGTATTTTATCCATATATTAGGAATATTGTCAAGGAAATAATTCAAAATTTAAGTTCTGGAATTCAATTACAAGGAAATAATGCATTAAATTTAGATTTTTAATGTGTTTTCCTTATTTACCTATTTACCTCAAAGGGTAAAATCAACACAACAAAAAGAGTAATAAATGTCAAAGGACCTACATATAAAACAAAGAACACGAGGACTAAACCCAATGATAGCTAATCGTTTTGGAACTAGATCTAAGAAGCCCAATATTATACTAGGTAATTAAGGTAAGAACAATATCGATATATGATTTGGATAGATAGTAGGTTCCTATTAGGTCCATTGGTACAAAAATTACTTAATTCTTTACATTTTTTGAGAAATTCTGGGATTGCATTCATAATTCAGCCAAAAAAGTCACTAGCCACAAATGGTCATTACAAAAACGTAGCTATCTAACATAAAAATTAAAACAATTCAGGTTCTTTCATTAACAATCACACATGATTGAAGAAACTTTGGCATAGGCATCCCAACTAAAGAAGCAAACTTAGAATAACCAAAACTCGATAAAGCTTGAAAAAACCAAGTCATAACAATACAAATAAAACTCTCACAAATGAGAGGTGGAAAACTCTTACAAAAGAGAGGTGAAAACTACACAGAAACCCAAAGAGTCTCTGTGAGTTATTTTGAACATAAAGAAATTGCAAAAAAGATAGTGGTAGAGATCCAACACTGAAACGCAGATAGAGATTCGATGCCGAGATGCATCCGCCTGTAATGAGTGGAGGGAAATCATTACAAAAAGAAGATAAATAGGAGAAACCTTCTGTGTTTGAAAATTGGGGAAAATAGAAGAATGGATAAAGGGATAAGGTGAGAGGGGAGAAAAAACAATAACTTCCTCCCCTCAAAGTGAAAACGGATATAAAGTGTTTTTTGAGAGAGTGGGGACTAGGATTTTCATCTTGATTCCTTACATTAACTAACTCACATATGAAGTCATTCTCATTAACTAAGAAACCACATGCACAATGTATTTTTAAATTTTCATTCATCTATTTTCAAAAGAAAATATGCATCTCTTTATTTACAGGCATCCCCCGCTTAAAGAGAGAGAACAAGACATTATCCCACTGCACTTTTTAATTCTTTTAATTTATAGTTATATAGGACACCCTCTTTTTTTTAGTGATGACTTTTTGTATTTTATAATATCACACCATTTTCGTGATTACATCTATATATATATTTCAATATATTAAAAAGAAGATGCTAAAACAGTGAAACTTTAGAAAATCACGAATACCCTTAATTAACTAAAACAATCACATTTTGACCACACAAAAAAAAACTAAAACAATCATATTTTAACTAACACCACATAATTACTCTATTTTCATCTGTTTGTTTTATTTATTTTTATCTTATCTTTTGTATACAACGTAAGAATTTTTATAAATGGACTCATTTTAACAAGACATAGCATAATTTGAGAAGAAAAAAAAAAACCCTCAATTAGCCTTGCTCGTGTGTGTTACAATTTTTTCACTTAAAAATATAACATTACAGATTATTTTATAAAGAGTGGTGATTTCCATACTCCTTTTTCTCCTATTTTATCCACTTACACTCTTTTTTCATAACTAAAAAAAGAGTGTAAGTGGATAAAATAGGAGTGGATAAATCATTGTCTTTTATAAAATATCATGTTAGAGTGCGTTTATTTTTATAAAGGTATACCTATTTAGTCTTTAAAATATCTAGTCATCTTTATTGTTTTTTAATTTTTAAAGGGTAAGCTTTGAACGTTGAGAAAACTAATAAATAAACAAAAGGAGTTGGGGTGCATTGAAAACATCAATGCTATCGCCAGTTTTGCGACCTTCCCCAAGTAAGCAGCAACTGCAGAAGAAGAAGAAAACACAGCTGCCAAAAATCAACCATGAAAGCTCTTCTCAATCCAGAACCTTCCGCTTTCACCTCCATATCTTCCATTTCCACCGCCAAACCTCGAAACCTCACTCACTCTCATACCCAAGCATTCCTCAAGCTCCCTGCAAACAACGGCCACCTTTCCAACGGAAGAAGACTAGCCTTGACCACCAGAGCCACATTGGACTCGGTCAGGATCGATCAATCAGGGATTTCAGAGACCGATATCCGAAATCCGACGGTTTCTTCGTCGTATCGGAGCTCTAAACTTCCGAAGCCGAACCAGACGGTGCTGGACGCTCAGGCTAGGGTTTGCACCGGCCCCACCCAGACCAGACCTCTTGGAGAAGACCAGGCCTTCAAGGTTCTCGACACCATATACAGATCAGTCAAGGGAGAGCTGATAGATGAAGAACCGGTGTCGAAATCACAGCTCGGAGCATTTTTCGCGGCGATGGCAATTCGCGCTAATGCTTTTCCGGAAGGGACGCAATGGAGCGAAGGCGAGAGTCGCGCAATGAACCAGTTCTGGCCGCTTCTGGTTCGAGCCCTTCCGGCGGACGTGGTGTTCATAGCCGACCCGGAAGGCTCGTTAATGGGCACGGGAAGCTCAATTGGGCCCCAATTCGTCGGTAACGGCACGAGGGAGATGAGATTGGTCGGTGTCCTCCGGGAGGTTTTGGCCGGCGGCCACCTTGGATTTGAAGAAGTTCAAGGTGTTCTGCGAGATGTTCTTCCATTGAAATCAATGGAGGATGGGACGTCCACAGGTGTAAGTGAAGCATTGCTTTCGGCATTGTTGATAGGCCAGCGTATGAACAGAGAAACTGACCGCGAGTTGAAAGCTTACTGCCTTGCATTTGATGATGAACTTGGTAAGCTCTAGTCTTATTATTATCTCGATTAGTTTTTCCTTTATTTTTCGGAGGATGAACTGTTCGTGTATTTAGGTGCCACTCCAATTGCTGATGTTAAGTCTCTCACTCATTATGGCGAACCTTATGATGGAAACACACGTTTCTTTAGGAGCACGTTGTTTGTTGCTGCGGTTCGATCTTGCTATGCTGAATCTTCCTTGCTTCATGGCGTGGAATGGATGCCACCCAAGGTGAGCTTTCAGCTCTGCTCAACTCATTGACTAGATAATGGAAAATAATAAGGCTCGAGTAATAATGTTTCTGTTTTTTAGGGAGGTGTTACTGAAGAACAAATGCTTCAGTTTATGGGGGCAAATACAAGCTTAAACCCATTGCAGGCAAAAATACTTCTTGAGGTATCTGTGGTTCTCATAAACAGATTTCTTGCTATGCTTACTCATTTTCTTTTCTTTTTAATGTCTTTTGGGTTGTGGTTAAATTCTTTAATTCATTATTTCAGGATGACAAAATTGGTTTTGCCTATATAAGCCAACGTGAAGCCCGCCCTTCTCTGTGTGAATCTCTAGCCATTTGGCATGCTCTGGTTAGTAAGTACTCTAATTGGGATGAAGCTGATAACAAGAATTCTATGATTTGTGCAGGTATTCATTAGTTAAGTTGAGAGAGCATATTAAGAAACGCCCCCCACTGGCAACAACCGAAAAGGTTCAGCAATTTGTGAAGGTCTGTCACATCATTCTTTGCTCTATAAATATTTTAGTAATTTTTTATCCGTGCTATTCCTAAGAAAATGTTGAAGAAATCCTTGACTGGCATTTCGATGCAGAGAAGTCTAGGATGCATCTACTATCTCAATACTTGACTTCCATACAATTGATTTATGTACTTTAATTTCTTAAACATTAGTTGGCATCAACAATATACCATAGTGACATAATGTGTACATGCCATATTCTGTGTTGATTAAAGTGACAAGTTCCCGGCATTAACATGAAAATTTCTGCTGCACTTTACATAGTGAAATATGTATTATTTTCTCAACAGGCCCGTGGGAAGGAAGCAATTGTTACTGGATTTTATCATGAAGGTTATGAGGAGCCGCTCTTAATGCTTATGAAAAGAAGAGGTGTTAATTCTGGCTTGGTTGTGAAGGTTGGAACTTTGCCAATTATGCAAGAAGTGTATGAACATTCAAATATGAAAATTTGTTATTTTCTTAGGCAGCTGTTTGCACTCCAAAATAGTCATCGTACACTCTCCAATGTAAAGAAATAAGAAAGGGATGAGTGAATGATGAGTATTTTGCAATGCTAATCACAACTCCTGTTTTTAATCACAAAACTCCATGATAATCTGCTATTCAAAATCATAGATATAGTTAAGAAGTAAAGAAATAAGTTCAGAATTTCTACATCAACTGAGTTATTCACACAAACTAATCTTGACTTTACTGTTATTGAAGGGTGAGGAAGGAGCCCTCTCGATGACAACGAGATTACGATCAGTAAATTCATCAAAAGGAATTCCTGTAAACTACTGTTCAGGGTTCCGCTCACTGAGCATGGTATCTGCTTGTGAAGTTGATGGTTTGTTCTTTAAGTCATCTTATGTTCTGTTGTTCATTTTTTCAAATGGTTGTAACTTGTAATTTCCAATTTTAAGCTTTTTAAGCATTCATGTTGCTGCTCAAATGTTGAGGTTCATGCATCAAGTTCCTACCATTGAATCTGAAGCCTGAAAGTTGGTTTGCAGGGGTTTCACGCGAGAGTTTTAGTCTAGAGGTTAATGCCAGAGACTATGGTTTTGAACCCACTGACACTCCAAGAACTGATAGATCGGTACCGTTCCTTGATCCCCTGTCCCTCTCCTTTCCCTCATTTTTAACAATCCAGGGTTTTTATGACAAATAATTACATTTTCTGCAAGTTTAGGTCTCGAAGAATATAGAGTTGGGCTTAACAGCACTTCGTGGTAACAGGGGACCAGCTTATGATAGAATAGTCTTAAATGCTGGAATGGTTGATCACTTACTTGGATGTGATGGTGCAGAAGACATATATGTGGCCCTAGATAGAGCCAGAGAAGCTATTGATAGTGGAAAGGCTCTAAAAAGGCTCTTGGATTACATAAAGATATCTAACGAAGTGAGATAGCCCCCAGAATTTGTTTTCAAGAGATAAGTATATGTTGTGATAAAGGAGGAGCAGAGGGATATGATTTAGTATTTCTCAAACTACAGGTAGGCTCATATTTTTCTTTCATCACAAATACTTAGTTATCAACTTATCGTGTATCCCCTTGAGGCATTCATGGATTGTAGATAAAACTGCAGTTGCATATCTGAGTTTTCTCAGCAGTTGCATATGTGAAAGTTTTCTCACATTTGGTTCATTTAGCGTAATGCCAGACGCATCATATAAGTCCTGCGAACCAATTAACTGAATGTGATATGATATGTTATACGTAGGAGTACTAACAGTGGGAACATGGAATGCACAAACACTAACGCACATATCGTTATTATCTTGTAGGTTGAAAGAAGGCCTACTTCCCAATGTTTTGTATGTGTGGTGGAGATATGTCGTAAAAATTTGCTCGTCTATGCTTTGATTTGTTATTTGAGTTGTAAATTTTTGAAACATGTATACCTATGCGGATCGCCAATCCAAGAATGAAGGTCAGGTTGCAGTGACGGGGAGTGAAAATACAAAGTGAATTTTTTTTTTTGGGGTCGAAAAATACGAAGTGATTTGTACGGTGTCTATCGGCCCTTTTATTGATATGATAACCTTAAAGAAAGTTAGGTTTTTTAGGTTTTAGACATAAAAAAAATTTCACTTTTGGAAGAAGCCAAAACTTTTTCAAAAAAGACAAAAAAACCACTCAACTTCAAAATCAAAGACATACAAATGTATTGGATTCTTTAGGAAATCTAAAAATAAATAAGGGTATTTTTGTCCATTTTTGCTTCTTTTAAAATTTTTCTCTCTCCTTTTGCTTTTTCCAAAATGTCCCAAGAAAGTTGCTAATTCATGATGAAAAGTTATTTTCTGTATTTCGTTCGTAAGTTGGTTGTTCTTGTTTGCGTTTGAAGGCACGGGCCCAGCCCTGTCTAGGTAGGGCTGGAGCCCGACCCAAATTTCTAGAAAACCTCTCTAACCTATATAGCCCAAGCCTTATTAAAAAAAGCCCAACTAGTATCATCCAATCCCAGCATGTTGTATCCCCCTAGGTAAAAGAAAAAGGGAGTCTTTAGAGCAACTCCACCCATTTGCCCTTAGCCATGGCAAGGGGTGCGACGCCCCGTCAATACACGAGAAAGGTGGCTGCCCTTGCAAATAGCAGTATTGTATGTTTCCACCCATTGCCATGGCAAAGGGTAATTACTATTCATTTTTTTGTTTTTTTTTTCACAAATTTGTTTACCTAAACAATTCATTTGGATAATATTTTCGGATAAGATATTTGGGTTCGTACGTGTCAATATTTATTATAAAATTCATATCTCAATCGGATAAAATTTTTGGCATTTATTTTTTTAAAAAAAAAAAATCAGTAATTTTTTGGTATTTTTTTTTAAAAAATTTGGATTTTTTTTTATTTTTTTATTGCACAAAAATTGGCTGCCATTGGATTGAAGAAAAAAATCCGATCGGAGAGCCCAGAGCACGACACGTGGACTTTAGCAGTACTGTAGCGCATGGCACTGTAGCGTCACTGTAGCACGTGGGGCCACTGTAGCACGCATGACGTCAGCGCCCGCATTTTGGACCTCGGGCTGAACTGGCCTTCGGGCTAGCCCAAGTTCGTGGGACCCTCAGCCAGCCTGGGCTTCAGCTCACCGCTGGAAACAATTTTTTCAAAAAAGCAATCCCAGCCCGAGGCTCATGCATACCGCTGGAGTCGCTCTTATAATGAGGAGTTTAGAGTGAAGAGCTTATTTGAATGGTTCAGTTTCACCATTAAACTATTTAAAATGTTTAAGTCCATTGATTTTCTTACATGTGTTGATGGTGGAATTAAACCTTTCAAATAAGCTCTTACTCTATATTCCTCATTATAGCCTGTCTATAAATAAATAAATAAATAAAAAATCCCTCCTCTCTTCAGCCAAGACCCAAGTCCCTTTTTAACTTCATGAGCTCCAATATGTCATGATATGACAATGGCTCCTTTTTCTATTTGTTGTTGACACATACACATGTTTAAATCCTTCAGCCTATGTTGAACGAATACGAAAACGCGATGTGGCGATACGGAAAATCTAAAAAAATTAGGATACAAACATGGTTAGGACAAGACAATTAAAATAATAATAAATCTGATAATTAAAATAACAATAAATCCTAATAAAATTACAATAGTATATACTTATATATATATTTTTAAAAAATTCATACTCAATACTTCAACGTCATAATACCATAAAACAAATTCATACTCATTCGAGTTAACTTAGCATTACTCATCTTTCCTTAAACAAAATAAAGAATGATACACATATTTATTCACACATATTCATGATTTATCATAAACCAAATTTTACACATTTTTCATATATGATCTATCATCTTCAAAATAAGAAAAACGATTTCCCACTTCATAAAATAAGAATCGAGTTTTCATAAATAAAAAAATAAAAAATAAAAAGAAACAAAGTGAATGAATTACCCACTCAAAAAGATGATTCTCTCATGACCAAATTGCTATCAATATCCTTAGTCAACCAAAAATATCAGCTCTAGTATGAAGGAACAAAGGGAAAAAAAAAAACATATTTTTAAAAAACATTGTTTACAATTTTAGCCCACTTTTGAAAAATATTTCAAATATGTCTACATAGTTTTCAATAATTTTGTTTTGACCCCAGTTTGTGTTTTATAATTTTTAAATTAGTCCCTGCCATGTCTTGACTTCAGTTGACCGTGTCCAAAACGTGTCTTGACTGTTGACCCATGTCCAAGCCGTGTCCGAGGCGTGTCCGCGTGTTTGACACCCCCACATTTCAGCCTGATGGAATGTCCATACTACTACATAGCCTTCAGCTATAAGGTTTTGCTGCAACAACCTGTTTCCATGCTATAATATTTAGAAGCTCTATAATTCATAAAAGGAAAGCTAATTTCTTAATTGAACCCAAAATTAAAAAGGAAAGTTTATGGGAATATTATATAAGTTATGCTTTACTATCACATATAGCTACTGCTATTAGGATCTTGTGGAAACTAAATTCTCATTGAAGGATTTCCAATATTGAATTACAACTTATATATTGACGAAGATGCAATAATTGCTAATGACGAGGAATCTACTTTTACAATGTAAACACAAGTGAATTATGGTAGGTCTTAAGGAAAATTTGTCGGGTGTTGTATCTTTAGGGAACCTTATTAACACTCCCCCGCAAACTTGACTCGGGTGACGAGACAAGTTTGTTGGACAAGAGACGTAACTGATCCTTGGATAAACCCATTGTGAAGACATCAGTAAGTTGATCAATGGAAGGTAAAAATTGAATGCAATGACTGTCAGAGGCAATGCTCTCTCGAACAAAGTGTAATCTAGGACAATATGTTTAGTGCGAGCATGAAAAAGGGGGTTCGCCGCCATGTATGTTGTACTCAAATTGTCACAGTAAAGGAAGACGAGAAGATGGAGAGGAACCGTAATTCACGAAGTAACCTTTGAATCCAAATAACGTCCGCACATGTATAGGCAAAAGTGCGACATTCAGACTTGGCACTTGAACGGGATACAGTACGTTGTTTATTTGCATTCCAGGAAATCAAATTGGGATAGAAGAAAACACAATAGCCCGTAGTGGAACATCGAGTATCAAGGCAACTAGCCCAGTCAACATTACAGTAGACATGGAGATGAGAGGGGTGTATGGTGAAGTGGAAGACCAAAACCAACAATCCCTTTGAGATAGCGTAAGATACGTTTGACAGCGTCTATGTGAGGGGAGCGAGGATCCACCATGAATTGAGAGACAAACTGAACTGCAAAGGAAATATCCGGTCGTGTGAGGGTCAAATACTGAAGAGAACCAACGAATTGACGATAAATAGAGGGGCCAGAAAGACGTGGGCCAATGTCATAAGAAAGACTTAGCACACTACAAGATATCAAGGGTGTACTTTGTCTGAGTAAGATAAAAAGAACGAGATCCATAGGCAACCTCAACACCCAGAAAGTAACGTAGCCTACCAAGATCTTTCATCTCAAATTCTTTACCCAATGTGTGAATAAAGGACTGTAGATGAGAGGGATGACTACCAGTGAGAACAATGTCATCCACATATAACATTAGAAATATGGTGTGCATCTCAGTATGAAAAATGAATAGGGAGGCATCAGATCTGCTCTAGGAAAAACCATAGGCTAGGAGAAAAGAACTGCACCATTGGAACCAGGCATGAAGTGCTTGTTTTAAACCATAGATTACTTTATGAAGTCGATATATATGGTGAGGGCGAGTTGAGACATATAGACTTCCTTAGAGAGAGCATCATAAAGAAAGACATTTTTAACATCCAATTGACGCAGTGGCCAACCAAGAGAAACAACTAGACTGAAAATAATGCGAATGGTAGTCGGTTTCACAACAGGGCTAAAGGTGTTAGAATAGTCAAGTCCTGCTTGTTGATGATAACCCTTAGTGACTAGACGTGCTTTATAACGATCAATATGACCATCAGAATCAGTGGCGGACTTGTGCAGGCGCAAGGAGGTACGCCTGCACCTCCGATCGACAAAAATATCCATTACAGACGCTGGAGTTGCACCTTTGCTTCAGACCAACGATGTAAACAATGTGTTCGATGAAATGCGCAAACTACTGGGCTGGGGAAGCTATTGGTGCTTAGCGCAGCACGCAGGGTTTTTATTTTTATTTTTATTTTTATTTTTATTTTTTATAACAAAGCCTGGCCAAAATGACATCGTTTTGGACTAGGCTTTTTAAAATGCGGTCCTTTTTTTTTTATATTAAAAAAACTTGGCCAAAACGACGTCGTTTTGGACAAGGGTTTTTAAATTTAAAAAAGAAAAAGAAAAACAAGGGAAACTGCTACTGTATCACGTGGGCTTTTTGTGGGCTTTTCAAAAGGGCTTCTATTTCCTTACTTAATTGGGTTTTAATTGAGAGTTCTTTTTACTCAATTGGGTTTTGGGAATTCCTTAATTAAGTAGAATTGGGAATTCTTTTTATAAAAGACCAATAACACCACACAATTTCATCAAAATGTGTGTGCATCACAAGAATCCTGCGTTTTTTTTCCTTATTGAGTACGCCAATCCAAAGTAAGTCGAATGCATTTTTTTTTCTTCAGCAAACGCCAATTTTGTTTATTCTTTTTTAATAATTTTTTTTTTCTTATTTAGCTTTCTCTGTATTAGTAAGATCAGTAACAAACTCGAGGAGGAAGAGGCTATGTGACATGTTATTCGAGGTATAATTAATTTTTATTTATTTATTTAATTGATAATTTGATTTTTATTTTTTTATTTTTTTGATAAATTATAGTCAGTTAGTCATAGTAATAGATATAAAACCCTTATTTTGTTTCAATTGTACAATTATGGAACGGTACTTTTAGAGAAAGAGTTTAAATCCTCATTCAAATAATCCGAGTAGTTCAAATCCTCCTTTGAATAATCTGTCTAGTTCTAACCCTCCTTCAAATAATCTGGCTAGTTCCAACCCACCTTCAAATAATTCGGCTAGTTCAAATCAACCTTCAAATTATCTGCCTACTGAGTTGGATGAA
This sequence comes from Prunus mume, assembly GCF_000346735.1. The sequence goes on from NC_024127.1 coordinate 18,768,967, forward strand.
ATATTGGCTAATCTTCCTACATACCCTGGCCTTAGACCTCCAATGACTTATTATAATCCCAATTTTCGAGAACAAATCCGAAGAGCCTATCTGCAAAGGGGTCCTTGTCAGCCTAAAAACCAAAACGACATGCCTCAAACACTTACGAGGGAGAGTAATCGATGTTTTCTTGTGAAATAGTTTGATTAATTTGTTTGGTTGGAGTATAGTAAAGAGAAAGATGTTACATTTTGTCTTCATTGTTATCTTTTTAAATGCGACTTTGATAAACAAGGAAAGGCTGGAAGCGATGTCTTCATTAATAAAGGGTTTAAAAATTGGAGGAAGAGACCTGAGAATTTTAGGGACCATGTTGGACACGTTGGAAGTCTTCACAATAAAGCTACACAACATTGTACAGATTTAATGAATCAGAAGCAACACGTTGAAACCATTGTGATCAAGCAGATAGACCAAGCTCGTATTAATTATCGCATTCTATTAACTGCCGCACTTGATTGCACTAGATATTTATTACGACAATGTCTTCCTTTTCGTGGCCATGATGAAAGCGAAACATATAGCAATAAGGGTAATTATGTGGAGCTTTTGCAATTTCTTGCCGATCATGATGACAAAGTTTGTGCCGTTGTGTTTGAGAACGCTCCAGGGATCTCAAGTATATTGCTCCTAAAATTCAAAAAGATCTTGTCAATTCTTGTGCCGCTGAAACCATTGATGCAATTATTAGTGATATAGACGATGCATTCTTTTCTATATTGGTAGATGAATCATGTGATGTTTTAATAAGAGAGCAAATGGCGGTGGTGTTGTGTTATGTGAACAAAAAAGGTCAAGTTATTGAAAGGTTTGTGGGTGTCCAATATGTCTCTGATACGACTAGTAGCAAATTGAAAGAGGCAATTGAGCAATTGATTTCTTCAACAAATTTGAGCATGTCCAGGCTACGATGACAGAGA
>NC_024127.1:18770207-18810030 GCF_000346735.1 Prunus mume
AATCAAGAGACTACTCTCAAACGTCCTTGTGATACACGTTGGAACTCACATTATGATACTTTACTTAGTATTAATACTATGTTTCATCCCGTAGTGAAGGTACTTGAATGGATTGTTGATGATGTCAACCAAGATAATTTAGGTGAAGCAAATAGGTTATTGAAATAAATACAAACTTTTGACTTTGTGTTTCACCTATATTTGATGAGATTTATATTGGGAATCACAAATGATTTGTCAAAGGCATTACAGAAGAAAGATCAAGATATTGTGAATGCAATGATGTTGGTCCAAAGATGTAAGCAAAAGCTACAATCCGTGAGGGATGATGACTTTGATGATCTGCTTGGTAAAGTATCAATATTTTGTGGCAACAATGATATTGATGTTCCTAACATGGATGATTTATTTGTACCACAAGGGAGATCAAGACGTAAAGCTCAGAAAATCACGAACCGCCATTATTATCGTGTGGACCTATTTCTTACTGTTGAGGCCCAAAAAATTCATGGTTGGGCCCGAATAAATTATCAGCCCAAAATGACACTCTATTAAGAAAAGGCGTAATGTGGAGTACACGAAAACCTGCCACATGCTAGTTGCAGTTCACGTGCCATGCTAAATAAATTCGCCATGCTAGGGGTTGAGATAAAATATACCGGCTTTACAAGCCTATGCCGAAATTAAACATCGCAGTCCTTCCCAAGGACAATAAATTAAAACATGCCAAGCACGAAATCGTTATCTCACACCCAACCACACTACAAGCCTATGTGGGCTCAAGCCACTCAAATGCCCGGGGCTTGCTTGAGTGGGTTGTGGTATGGATGGTAATAAATCAACATGAGGCCCATAAATGGGCCGAGAAATGGAAGTCTCGAGTGGCTTGGGAGCCTCGGGACTCAAGCCAATTTCTTAGGCCCAAACATGTGGGTGAGCACAAGAGGAAGAAATAGCCTAATCAAAATAGCCTATGAACCTTACCAAAAGCCCAAACGTTTAATAAAAATAGCCCAAGCAAAATAGCATATTAACTTAAAAGCCCAATGTTTAATAAAATAGCCCACTTATTTAATGAACCACCTTAACCCATACAAAACTTCACAATAAGCCACAAAAGTCTCAGCCCCTTTGCTAGAAGAAATAGAAGCCACGAAGAAAGAGTCAGAAGATTCATTGAACAAGGGTTGCTAGAGGTTCCAGTACATGGAGGGAGCAAGTTCTAAGCAAGAAACATCCAAGGAACCAAAGAATATTAGCTTGCGAGCTTCCAGAAGCACCCTTTTGAACCAGCATGTATATTCACTTCCTTTCCTTCATCAGATTTGGCCAAGGAGGGAGGAATGAAAGAAGAAGAAAAATAACTAAGAATAGAGCCTCCCACTGAAACAGCAGCTGGAAAAGGGCCTTGAGCTCCCAAAAAATTCCTGATTTTGTGCAAATAGATAGAGAAAATCTCACCAAGATAGGAAAGTCAAGAGAGGAGAGGAGAAAGGAAGGAAAGGCTTGGCCAAGTTGGGAAGAAACCATTAGGGTTTTTTGGGAAATGATAGTTTCCCGCATCTATAAAATGAGGTCTCTTCTACCCAACAAAACCAACCTACACTGAGAGAGCAAGCTTCCTCTCCTACCTGCAAAAATCTAGCAATCTCGTGCACTATTTATCATTATTCTCCATCTTCCTTTTCTGGCAAACAGAGTATCTGTCAAGCTGCCGGAAGAGCACTGTTCTTTATTTATCTTTTCTTAGCCAAATTTCTTACAAACTTCTCCTTTCTTACCTTAACATTTCCTTTTTCCCTAAGAAAGCCTAAAATTTTCCCTTAGTGCTAAACTCATGTTGATTTTGCTTCCATGCCACATGCCTCTCATGCCAAGCTCAAAAGTTTATCTGTAAGCATGTAGAAATTACCTGTAAGTTGCTATTGTTTTGGTTAGTGAAGGTAACCAAAATACTTCCTAAGGCTCTACTGCCATTTCGAAGCATTTTTGGGGCTTAATTTTCGAACTCAGACAAATGGGACAATTTCATCAGTCTGCCCTTTACGGCAGCCCAACACATTCACAGCTGCCGGCCGGAAGAAAAAGTCTCCTACACTTACCATCATTGATAAGTAACTAGTGGAATTGAATACTCACTTCACTGAGGTAAATACTAAATTGCTTCTTTGTGTGGCATGTTTGAGTCCGGCTTATAATTTTGCAACTTTTGACCAACAAAAAATACTTCGTTTTGCTCATTTTACCCTCAAGAATTTAATGATCGAGACCTCATGAAGCTTGAAGATCAACTTGGGCTTTATATTGTTGATATGCAGATAAGCACTGAGTTTTCATCATTGAACGGAATTACTGATCTGACAGAAAAATTGGTGAATACAGGAAGGAGTAGAATATATAACTGTGTATATTTACTTCTTACATTGACTTTAGTTTTACCCGTTGCAACAGCTTCAATTGAGAGAGCTTTTTCAGCTATGAATATTGTGAAAACATCATTGCGTAACAAAATAGGGAATCAATGGTTGAGTGATAGTTTGATTGTTTACATTGAGAAAAATGTTTTTTCTTGTATTAGTAATATAAATATAATGCGACGTTTTCAAAATATGAAATCTCGTCGGCAACAATTGTAGGTTAATTGTAATGATATATTTTAAATTTATTATGAATAACATTAGTATTGTTTAAATTATATGTTTAGTTTAGTTTAGTTTTTTTTTTTGGGAGCTCTTAGCTTTTGAAAATTGCACCTCTGCTGAAAAATTACTGGGTCCGCCGCTGATCAGAATGACGTCTGATTTTGAAAACCTTTATATCCAACTATATTGACTTGGGGTGGAGGTGGAACCGAAGTCCAAGTGCCTTGCTTAATAAGGGAATTAAACTCTTCAACCATAGCTTGTTACCAATGAGGTGATCGAGAGGCTTGAGTGTAGCACGCAGGTTCCATATCAATCCAACATAGCTGTGAAGATAATAGGAAGCGAGTACTTAGTAGCAAAATAATTTTGTATCTTGGGCTTGAAAATACCAGATAAATGGTGTTTGTAGGGGCACGGGCTCAACAGATGATGGATCATGAGCATCGATGGCATGAGGATTGGTGGAGGGAGAGGACTTTGGTTCTGCATGAATGGAGGGCCTGCTTGGTTGAAGGGCCAATGAGGGTGCATGTATGTCATGTTGGGACTCGGCACCCGGATTAGAGTTCGATGTTGTGCCTGAAGGAATCTCAAGAGAGGGCTCATGAGTAAGCCCAAGATTTTGCAGCAGAATGAAAGCCATGTCTGAATGAGCTGATGAACCATGAAGGACATGATCAGAATATGGGAACTCAACTTCATTAAATTTAACATGTCGGGAAATGTAAACTCAGCCTGTAGAAGGGTGAAAGCACTGATAACCATGATGGTGATCACTATAACCAAGAAAAACATAAGCAAGAAAACGAGGTGGAAGCTTGTTAGTAGTATAATCACCTAGAAAAGGATAACATACACACCCGAAGTGCGGAGGACTGAATAATCAGGAATTTTGACAAATAATTTTTAGTAAGGGGAAATCCATTGGAGTATCGGGGTGAGAAAACAGTTGATCAGATACACGGCTGTACATAAAGTTTCAGCCCATAAATAATGAGGAAAATTGGCTATGAGAAGTAGAGTGCAACCCATTTCAAATTTATGACGATGCTTGCGTTCTGCAAGACCATTCTTTTTGGGTTGGGTGGGGTGGGGAGGGGGGGGGGGGAGGGGGGCAAGAAAAAGGGGGGAAGGTCTGGAGGGGTTTTGTCGGGGGTGGGGGGGGGGGGGGGGGGGGGGGGGGGGTATGAGTGCAAGAAAAGCGGTGATAAGTACATTTTCTAGCACAAAATTGACGAAATAGATTAAATTCTCCTCCCCCGTCACTCTGAAACTGTTGAACAGAGAGAAAAAATTGGGTTTCAATAAACGCAACTAAGTTTTTAAAAAGAGTAAAAACTTAAGATTTATGTCGCATAGGGAAGATCCATGAGTAAATGACAGATAGTAACGAAAGCCAGACACATAGGCAACATGAGACATCCATACATCAAAGTGAATTAAATTAAATGGTGCACTATAACAATGTTCATAAGAGGAAAAGGAAAGACGAGTGGACTTGGCCAAAGCACAATGATTACAAAAATTATTACAAGAGAAATTAAAAGACAACCGAAAGGATTACTAGATGCTAACATGCCAAGCACGTGATTAGATGGATGACCTAAACAATGATGCCAAAGTGATGACGAAGCAAACAAATAGGCAAGAGAGCAAATTTCGAGGCGGTGAAAATTATGGAGGCAAGGACTGGTGGGATAGGATATAGACCATCTTCACATGGACCCTATAAGAGAAAATTACCAGTTTTTAAATCACAAGTAGCAAAACCCCAAGGAAATAAAGTAAGGCTAACAAGATTACCACGAGTGAATTTGGCGATATATAGTAATTGTTTATGCAAAGATTTACCATTACCAATAATGACTTGGTCATTATGTCTAGGAGGAGAATGATGAGGCATAGAGCGGGCATCGCTTATCATATGATGAATGGCACCACTATCCAAATACCAATTTGTGTCTGATGGAGAAGCCATGTGTATACCAGCAAAGGAGCGAGATAGATCTTCTTCATGAGAGCGAGTGGGGAAGCGGGTTGAGATATGGCCATATTGCCCATAATTCCAACATTGTGGATTTGAGTGGCGGACTGATAGTGCATGGCCCAAGAGGCCTAAGCTGGTATTATTATAGGATTGGTTGTTTTGGTGGAGGCAGTCCCAAATCTGGCGAGAGGTGGACATGCCAACAACTTGAGAGAGAATGGGTTCGATGAAAGTCGCACGAAGAAGACTAACAAGAGTTTGATTAGTCTGCTACTATTGAGTATACTGTGGATTGGGTGTGGTAGTGATGGTCGGAGAAGATTCAGAGGGGGTATCTTTAGAGGGAGTAACTGTGGTGGTGAGAAAAGGAGATGGGCAAGGATAAGAGCCATCGAGAAATTTCCAGTGATCTTGGCCAACAAGGAATCGCTTAATCTAACTTTCCCATAACAAATAGTTTGTTTCAGAAACCTTGACAGAGTCAAGAGTAGGGATGTTTGGTCTTAAGAGAGAGCTCATAGAGATAGACGAGAGACTTCCAGAGGATGCCATAGGAAGGTATGTTCTGATACCATGTGAAAACTAATTCTCATTTATGGATTTCAAGTATTGAATTACAACGTATATATTGACAAAGATACAATAATTGCTTATTATGAGGAATATACTTTTACAACGTAAACAAGAGTGAATTGTGGCAGATCCTAAGGAAAAGATGTCAGTGCTATATCTTTAGACCATCTCCAACCCAAGGGGTGGAAACTCAAATTTTGAGTTTAGCCTCCAAAAAACTTCTCTAACTCATGTATTTTGGGAGAAAAATTTGAGATGACTCAAAACTGAACTGGAATTCCAGTCAGAATTCTGCCTGGACTGATAAACTCGTAGGGCCCAAATCTGCTTTAATATATAATTTTTTATTCGATGCGAGGAGCAGCCCATGTGCTTGGCTATGTCGCTAGCCCACTTTGACAAGTGGGAATGAAGATTACCTTTCCGTTTTTGAGAAGCAACGACTACTTTTTCAAATGTTTTGTTATGCTGTTTTTTTTATTTTAAAAAAAATTCAACAGCTATAAAATCAACGATTCTGATTCATTTTAGGCAATCTCAACGGTAAAATTTCACATCCAACGGCTCAAATTTAAATCATACGGTTAAATTAATATCTATAATTAATCTAAGTCAGATCCAACCCCAAAACGTATTCCAAACTCTATAAATAACCATTCATTTGGTAAATAATCCACCAAAAATTATTTTTTTCCTTTCTCCCTTTGTTTTCCTTTCTCCCTTTGTTATAATTTTTCATTCTACATTCATTCTTGTTGAGAATGGCTTCAAAACCCCAAAGAGGTGTGAATTGGAAACCACAAGAAGATGAGGCATTGTGTAGAGGGTGGGTTTCTGTCTCTGAAGATGGGGCTATTGGCACGAATCAATCAAATGATTCATTTTGGTTGCGTGTGTACCAAATTTGTTTGGAAAATGATTCGGGCATGAACGGAGCCGGGGTACGATCACCGCAAGCTATTGCTTCTCGGTTCAAGATCATCAACCAACAATGTTCTCTTTGGAAGGCATGTATAACAAAGGCCAATGCAAGGTATGTGAGTGGCTCTAATCTTGAAGATATGGTGGTACCCATTTTTTTCAATGCTTAAATTTATAATTTTAATTGTTTTCAATTATTTTCTATTTCATGGGTAGGATATAAATGCAAAAACAATTTTCTTAAATGATAATAAACCTCCAAATAGGCCTTTCAAGTTGTATCATGCTTGGCAAATCTTAAAAGATTGCCCAAAATGGAACTACCTATGTGAATCTCCCACACAATCATTCAAAGATTCTTCTCAAAGTGGCAATACAGTCAATTTGGAGGAAGATGAAGATGATGTGGTCATGCCCACTCCAAGGCCATTAGGAAGAGATAAACAGAAAGATGAAAAAAAGAAAGGGAAAGGTGTTGAAAGTTATCTCAACCAAAGTGGTAAGTTCTTGTCTGAATTGGTTTAACAAGGAAATAAGGGCAAAAGAGGATAGACAATGAAAGTTAGAGCTCCTACAAGAGCAACATTCATATCAAATCCAACAAGATAAGGAGGCCAATGAACAGAGGATAATGTTCATGGACCTATCCAAATTTACTCCAAGAAAGAAGAAGTATTGGGGGAATAAGTAAGACGAAATTATTGAGGCCCGGATAAATACAAGTTCCCCCTACAATCCAGAAGACAACTCTGGAGACTATTATCCAAGCCCTCCACATAGTGGTTATTAATTTACATTTATTTGTAATTGTTGTTTATCTTTATTTATAATTGTCATTTATCTTTATTTCTAATTGTTGTTTAGCTTTATTTTTAATTATCGTTTATCTTTATTTGTAATTGTTGTTTATCTTTATTTATAATTATCGTTTATTTTATTTTTTTATGATTGTCGTTTATTTTTCTATGATTAGTTTTTTTTTTTAAAATTCAATGATAAACCATATAATTCATTAAAATCACACAACCACTTTTATAATTTAAACACACTTTCATAATTTAAACACACAACATAATTTAAACACGCTTAGATAATTTAAACACACTTACATAATTTAAACACACAACATAATTTAACCACACTTACATAATTTAAACACACAACATAATTTAAACATACAACATAGCTCATTGCCCCTCTCCTTCGCATCTCCAAATGTGGTTGATCAAATCATTTCTTAGATTGTGATGCACTTGTTAAGCACGAACTCTATTATGACGAACCATGTAGTCTGAGATAGTTTGTCTGTCTCGGTTTATATCGTACGTGATAGTTGGCTCAAGCTTATAAGCAAGTCTTGCTCTTGTTCTTCTAGATGTTCATGGACAATTGTCATCATCATCAGATTATGCATCTAGATTCTCATACTCATCCTCAACAATCATGTTATGCAATATTATGCACGTCATCATGATTGAATGAAGTTGTTCTTTGCCCCACACACGTGCAGGTCCCCTAACAATTGCCCATTGAGCCTGAAGTATTCTGAAGGCTTTTTCGACATCTTTCCTATAAGCCTCTTGTTTTTGGGCAAATAGTCTTTTTTTTGGAGTATCTGGTTGGGAAATCGTCTTAACCAATGTAGCCCAACGAGGGTAGATACCATCAGCCAAGTATTAGCCCATATTATATTCATTTCCATTGACAACATATTGGATATGGGGAGACACTCCATTCACTACATCATTGAACAACGGGGAACGAGTAAGAACGTTGACATCGTTGTTCGATCCGGCAACGCCAAAAAAGGTATGCCATATCCAAGTGTCATACAAGGCCACTGCTTCTAGAACGACAGTTGGCTTATGCTTGTAGCCGGTAAACTGGCCTGCCCAAGCAGTGGGGCAGTTTTTCCATTCCCAATGCATGCAGTGAAGACTGCCTAACATGCTTGGGAATCCTTTGCTACTAGCCTTGTGCAAGAGCCTGTAAAGGTCGGCCGGATTTGGGGAACGGAGGTACCACTACCATACGTGGCTTCAATAACATAACAAAATTTTCGAAAACATTCAAGGGTTGTAGATTCACCCAATCTACAGTACTCGTCGATGAAGTCTGCCGAGCATCCATATGCGAGCATTTGAAAAATGGCTGTTAGCTTCTGCTATGGGGATAGACTTTGTCATCCACAAGTGTCTATCTTCTGGGTAAAGTATGGCTCATGTGCAACAACATCATTCAAGATGTGATAGAAAAGCTCTCTTCTCATGCGGAACAGCCTGTGAAAGTCCACTGGGAGATAAAGTGATCTTTCACAGAAGTAGTCCTCCATAAGACTCTTATGATGTTTTTCTCTCTTCCGATTCTTATATTCACGGCCTGCAACAGAACCACCATATTTGGATTGTTGAGCATATTGCTCTAGCAAAAACGTATGGTGTTGAACAGCCATTGCAACCCTCTGTTGATGAAGGTCATCATCATCAGAATTATTATTGAAGAAATTTTGTATAGCCTTCCCACGTGAATTCATTGTAAGAAGGAGAATTTGAAGGAGATTGTGTGGTCAATTCAGTAGAATAACAATTCTTAAATAGACAAGACAATGAGATGACCTACATGTTTGAAAATAATTGAATGAAGATAGGAAAAAATATGGAAAGATAAGGGAATCCAATAAAGTGAGATGAACAAAGATGAGCAATGGTTCAGAACGTGATTGAAATAAGACAAGATAGGAAATGGTTCAGAAAATAATTGAATGAAGATAGGAAAAAATATGGAAAGATAAGGGAATCCAATAAAGTGATATGGACAAAGTTGAGTAATGGTTCAGAACATGATTGAAACAAGACAATAGGGGATGAGAAAGAGTTCAGAAAATAATTGAAGAACACAAGTGAAGGTGGGCAAAAGTTCAGAACATTATTGAATGAGGATAAAGGAATCCAATGAAGTAAAAGTAAAAGTAAAAATGGAAGAAAATTATGGCAATGGCTTCAATGAAGGGTTTGAATTATTCCGGGCATACGTATGGTGTTGTACTTATTTTTATTTTTAAGTGAAATTCTATTATGTTTTGGAATTTTAATTTTTTTAGGTTAAAATGTTTAGAAAATTAAATCACGAGTATTGAAATAAAATTAATGTTAAGAAAAATTAACAAGAAAAAAAAAAAGGTTATTCATTCTTAAACAATTTAATAAAGTTGCGGACTCAAATTATGAGTCTGCAAGGTTGGAGAAAAAAAAAATTTGAGTATTGAAAATACATGAATAGTTGTATTTTGGAGGGTGAAAATTTGAGTTTAGCCCCAACATGATTAGAGATGGTCTTAGGGAACCTTATTAACAGATCCTTCTGTTCTAGTGCCCGAGAACTTTAGCTACGTACTTTGCCATCCTTTTGGTTTCTTCTTCATTGTTTCGTAAATAATATGAAGAAAATACTAGTTACACTTTTGATATTCTACATTGCTTCATCTCAGTTGATTGGTTTTAGACATAGTCAAATCGTTAACAGTTTAGAAGAGGAAGCTTAAGAATTGAGAAAGCTAAGAAGGAAGAAGAAGATTCAAGAAAATGATATGCTCTGTATACTGATTTCACAGGAATGATTATAATCGTAGTGTCATCAATTTTATATATCTCAATAACCAAGACTTAGCAATCTAACTAACTACAGCTAATACTAACTAACAACACGTGAGCACATACGTGACAGCTTAACTGAATACAAACTAACTAATATTGTTATCACAAATATCATTCAATGTTCTTAAATATGGTGTTGTTGGAGACGGAAAAACTAATGATTCCAGGGTAATTAACTTCTCGTAACACATGCATTTAGTTCTTTCGAGTAATGTTCGCTTGTTAGATAGCTTGACGTGTTAATGTTGTCAAACTGTATATTTAAACCACATATTCACATAAAATACATGTTCCTCTTATCAATAGTTTGGATGGATAATGCGACAACATTAAAATGTCATCATGTTATACAATAAGGAAGAGAGCATTTTTATTTTCTTGTTTTATTTTATTCCTTTATTTGCCATTATCTTAAGCTAAAAGGAGCAATCACTTAACAGTTTGTTCACTTTGCAAATATAGGCTTTTGTAAAAGCATGGGAAGAGTTATGCGGAGCATCCGATGAAGCTAACGGCGTACCAACAATTGTTATACCAGAGACAAAAACTTTCTCATTGCAGCCCGTCAAGTTTGAAGGCGCTTGCAACTCAAATAGTGTTCATGTTCAGGTAACCTACACACGCCTTTGAAAACACTGGTTTTTTTTTTTTTTTATATATAAATTTTCTTTTTTGATGAGCTGAAAACACTTATTTCAACAATATGATTTTTCTTACTTATTGAAAAACTGATTAAATCGTTCTTTTTCTCCTTTCCTGTTGGGTGTGGTGAGCATATCCTGGGAAAACTAGTGGCACCCAAAACGTTGGATGCATGGAAAGTAGGGGTGGGCATCTTAAACCGAAATACCGAAACCGTACCCTAACCGCACCGTATCATACCGATTTCATACCGTTTCATTTGGTATGGAGAGATATTCGGTACCGTACCGTACCGTATCAATAGAGTATGGTATGGTAGCGGTATCAAGATTTTGGTACCGGTCAATACCGTACCGTACTGAAGAGTATAACTTTATGTTTTTGTCATTTATGTTTGGATTGTGTTTGTATTTTTGTAAGTCATAAGACATAATTTTAACTATTTTGGTTTGTAAGCCATAAAGTATGAGTTTTAACCATTTGGATTTGATGAATATGTTGATGGATAAATATTGATTTGGTTGATTTGGATATTGAATATATTGATGGATATTAAATATGTTGATTTGGATTTGGATATTGAATATGTTGATTAGGATTTGGATATTGAATATGTTGAATCTTTGAATTTGTAACTTAGGTATCACTTATTTTGGTGTTGAATATTGAATTGGTTCATTTTTAGTTGTATCATTTTGATACCAAAGTGGTACCGATACCGATTTGGCACGGTATGGTACGGTACAAATTTTGGCAAACCATAATCCCATACTGTACCATACCGATTTAAATTTCCGGTATCGGTAGCGATATGATACCGTACCATACCGTACCGTGCCCACCGCTAATGGAAAGGGTGTAAATCGTCGGATTGGCTCCAATTTTCGAATCTGGGCAATCTCTTGGTTGATGGTCCAGGAGAAATCAACGGTCATGGTTCATCTTGGTGGACCACTCCCAACCAATACGACACATTATCATGCAAACTGCTCCAGATGAATAAGAAGAATTGCAAACCACCATATGTATGAAATTTTTTTTTCTTTTCAATTTAATTTAATTTAGTGTTTTTTTACTGAAATTGGGCTTACTAATTTGAATGTTACTGCAGGCTCTGCACTTCCATGGACGAAGAAGCTATAATAAGGAGTTTAAAGTAATGAGGCTATTTGAGGAGGTCAATCTCACCATTAACAAATGTAAAGAAATCATGGGACTTAAATATTTTAAATATTTTGATGGTGGGATCGGTCCCCTCAAATAACCTCCTCACTTTAAACTCCTCATTGTAACCTCTCTCATGGACGCGATAATCTTAAACTAAGTGGACTTACTAATCTAAACAATGCAAGAGCCCACATTGCTAAAGCCATTGCAACAATGTGTATGTCTCTCATCTCACCATAACAGCACTTGAAGACAGTCCAAACACTGATGGCATTGACATCTCAAGCTCACACAATGTCTTTATTCAACACTCTACCATTGGAACCGGCGATGACTGTATAGCCATAAACGGTGGCTGCTTCGATCTCAACATCGCCAACATCGTGTGCGGACCAGGCCATGGAATTACGTACGTAGTCCTTAACACAAATCCTTATTGAAAAATCTAGCTTATAATATTAACTTAAAATTCTCTTTTGCAAACATTGTGGGAAGCTTGGGAGCATATGGGCAACTCGAGAAAGTGGAGAATGTGTACGTGAGATATTGTAGTTTCAGTGGGACTACAAGTGGAGCTAGGGTCAAGACGTGGCAGGGCGGATCCGGGTATGCTAGGAACATAACGTTTGAGAAGATCACACTCGATGGAGCTCAAAATTCCGTCATCATTGACCAGTTTTATTGTAATGGTGATCACAAATGCAAAACTCAGGCCTCGACTGTGTCAGTGGATGATGTGAAGTACATTGATTTTGAAGGAACTTCTGCGAGTGAGGAGGCGATCAAATTAGATTGTAACCAGAATTTAGGTTAACATTATTATGGACCGCATCAAAATTACCTCTGATGTTCCTGGTAAGAAGATTTATGCCTCTTGCAATAATGCTATTGGAACTTCCATTGGCACTATTGTGCTCAAATTACCTTTCCTCAAGGCAAGGGTAGAACCAACTACTTATTCGCCAGCTACGCCTCCACAAGCTCTGCCTTTGCCACCTACGCCTCTGCCATCTCCGCCTTTGCCTGTTACACCTCCGCCATCTCCCCCTATGCCGTCTACGCCTCCGCCATCTCCGCCTATGCCGGTTGCGCCTCCATTAACTCTGATTTTGCCAGCTACACCTCTGCCAGCTCCTCACTTGCCAGATACACCTCCACCATCTCCACCTGTGTTGGCTACGCCTTGGCCATCTCCGCCTATGCCAGCTACGCCTCCGCTAGCTCTAATTTTGCCACCTACACCTCCGCCATTGACGGCTACATCTTCACCATTTCCCGCCATGGCAGCTACGCCTCTACTGATTCTGCCTCTGCTAGCTCCACCTTTGCCAAATAGGCCTCGACCAACTCTGCCTTTGCCAACTACGCCTCCTCTAGCTCCACCTTTGCCAAATAGGCCTCGGCCAACTCTGCCTCTGCCAACTATGCCTTCGCCAGCTCCACCTCTGCCATTTACACTAGCTTCGCTAGTACCAACTCCACCTCCCCCTGCTCTGCCAGCAACACCACAAATGTCCTTTAAAGGGAACAAGGAGTGCCAAATATGTACTTCACATCTGGTGCATCCGGAGCTACTAAACTACATAAGAAGCACTATATTTGGTATCAAATATTGACCATGAATTTGTTACAAAAACTTTAATTTGATAAATGCTAGTAAAATAAATATCTTTTTACTTCTTGTAATCACCAACAATTATATAATTTCTAAAAGTACTATAAAAAACACTATTATAGACCCATCTAAGAATTTCATCCAAAAAAGATGGCTCTGAAGGTGGCTTCGCCCTGCCTGAAGTGATTGGCAAGCCACCCTCCTCGACGATCACCAACCCCAGCACCCATTCTGTCAGATTCATCCTTGCAAGCTGCCATCACCATTTAGTTTGTACCATCCTTCTGGAGAAGGATACAGGGCCAAGAAAGGCAGGCACCGTGCACACCAGTGCAGAAACAGTTACTAAAGAGTAGTGATACAATACGAAGGCTAATTTCCTTCACTTGCTTTCCACATATGAAATACTTAACATATAGAAATAACTTCTTGCAATTTGTCTAAAAGGAAATCACATATGCTCGAACTGTAGACAATGTTAGCCTATAACTTTTCTTCAGAAATGGCTATTTGCCCTTGCTCTATTCCTAGAGCTAGATTATACTTTTGACAGCAACTTAGCATTGAGGATACTAGGTGTTTATTGTAATCAAAGTGCTAAACTTTGTCAATGCCCCTGAAAGTTCGCATCATTTTGTCATAATAACTGCTACAAAAAGTAAAAATTCTTCGCTGCAGCCTGATACTCGAATCCTTGTACTTCTCTATGCTTGATGACTCTATAATCTGTTGAACCCCATAAGAGGAAGAAAGGGCGGGAGAACAAGAAATAAAACCTAAGAGAAGGCACTTTTATCTAGTGCTCCTAAGTTTCTCTTATATTTGAAGAGTAGCCGCTATAGAACCAGCAAGGCTGAGAACTTCAAACGGTGGATTGTGCATCACATCTTCCACTGTCAGTGGACATGAGTCTGTAATCCAGAAGTAGGTCAGCCCATGCTCAGGTTTCCCTGGTTGGAAAAGGAAAGAAAGAATGCACAGAGGAATTAGAAATTGTACTTGGAGAGTCTCAACCAAGTTGGCACCATGTAGTAGTGAGTTAATTTTCTGTTAAATTATACAAGAGCAAGAAAGTTAACTACAAATCAAAAGAATAACGAGTAATAAAAACTTCAGAGGAAAAGTAAGTAGAGCGCGTAATACCTCCATTATCTCTTTGAAAGCGTTCCCATGATCTATTAGGAAAAATCCCATGCGTTACATAAGCACTGATTTTCGCAGCTCCATGGGCGGCTAAAACTTTCTAAAACAAGTGAGAACGTAACAAGACATTTCAGATTAGTTATAAACAAATGGAAGAACTATTCTCCTCTGTGAAAGTTAGGAGTGTGTAGCAAGAAACAAGCAATAAGTCCAATGTCCATCTATTGGTCAAGAAGTTATTTTCCAGATCCAACCCAGTGACAATTTTATTCTTTACTTTTTGCCAAAAGTGTTGATCATGTTATCAATTGGGCCATATTCTATCTGAATTTCAAGGTTCTGTGTGTTATGACCAGTATTATAGGGTTAAAATGTTGTGCTCAAGGCAGGCACATCATTCATAGTCTTCTTTTATTTTAAGGTTATTAGTATCAGGCAGCAGACAATAAGTTCACCCAGGATTTTGATACCTGGCATTCAATCAAGGTGCCACCAGATTGAACCAAATCATCAACAATCACAACATGCCGTCCTCTTGCGTCTCCCTCCTTGATACGTACAATTCGTTGGTCACCTTCCCGAACTTTAGCACAGACAATCTGCATTTAATTGTGGAAGGTTATGCAGCCAACAAGAAACATAATTAAATCACGCCTTCATGAAGTAAATATTAAAGATCATGAAAATGTCAGCGAAGGAGATGAAACCACAACATAGTTGAACAAACAGTGTCCAGCTGCACTTCTTACACAAACTATAAGCTTTATGATGAAATCTTAAGGATGGAATCGGAGTATAGAGCATGCAATTTAATGCACCCAGCTCATTGACATATCCATCCTAGTATATAACTATGAAGAGTAGTGCACAGGGCTCAATGAGCAGATTCTTGTCAAAATACTTAGAACAAACATGAAGACAGGAAGATAATTGTCATGTATATGTGGTTTTGAAGACTCTTAGCTCCAACTTGTTACTAGGAAAGGGAAAACAAAATACCGTTGGGAAATGCTGTAGCTGCTTATGAAATCGTTTCCATGCACCATCATCAGGAAAAGCAATGGATATCTGAAAGGTGAAGAAAATCATCACACAATTTCAGAAATAAAAATTGATTTGAATAATTACTCTTATCAACATCCAGAGGGGAAAAGAACTTTACATTATCAGAATCAGGGAGCTGTTGCAGCCTACTTTTGAGCAAAGGGATCCCACTTTCAAAGCATGGTAAGATATTATCACCAAAGTAAAATCTCTCCTAAACACACAAAAGACAATGAAAAAAATACTGTCAGAAAAATCATTGCATATTGCTTACTGATGACTATGAGAAGACACAATTGTATAGTAATGTGGTAGAGGAACCTGCAAGGCATGGATATCATAGATGACTAAACTAGTGGGCCCTCCCATTGAAATGGGTATATTTGACAAGGCCCTGGCAAGTGTGAAAGCGGTGGCAACATCTCCCTCATCCTCCATACGCTCAGAAGTCCCAGTGGGAAAAAAGGGAAGGACGAGCGTGAATGAGGCGATGAACAACTTGGGCAATGCATAGATCACAGAGAGCTGCTCAAAAATCACTGATGGGGAACTAAACGAGGCCAGAAAGGCCACATGGTGTCCTCGAATGCCATGAGCATTGGGTATGAATATGTTGGGAAACCCATCATCAAATTTCCTAAAAGAAACAAAATTTACAAAATTGGATACAAGAGCAATTCAGAAACAATAAAGCTTATGCATTTATAATGAAAATTTACCCTAATTATAGCTCACCTCCAAGTGATGCTACGGAGC
Organism: Prunus mume; assembly: GCF_000346735.1. The sequence goes on from NC_024127.1 coordinate 18,786,354, forward strand.
TCAACGGCGTCAGATTGAGCCGCGACTTTCTGAGCGAGCGACTTGGTCTCGGCGCAGTAGAAGAGGCAGACCTTCTTCACTGCCGATCCGGAAGCCATTGCCACCTGAGCTTCTGGATGGTTGTGAAAGACACGAATAGGCGTATCCGGCTCGATGGTCCAATTGTGCGGATTCTCGAAGCTCTTGATCTCGCACCTAATGCCGTTCTGCTTCTTCTTCCTCAAGGTCGAGGCTTTGATTTCAAAAGCGACATAAGAGGGTTTGGGAGGAGATTTCAGTGTGGGTGTGGAGCTAGGGTTTTGGTATGAGGACAGAGGGGCTCGAGTGGCCGCCATGTGGCGGTCACTGGTGTGCTTCGTGTTCCTTCCTTCTTTGGTGCCGGGCTGCTAGGTTCTGTGTCTGCGTGATGATGGCTTCGGTTAGTTACCAGTGTTCGGGCTGTTAGTTTTAGATGTCCAAAAATGCCCATCCCATTCAAAACGGTGCCGTTCCTCTTAATTTTCATTTAACGAAAAGTCTTTTTAGTCCCCGTAGTTTGCAAGATTTACTACTTTAGTCTATCTAGTTTCAATATTTTCAATTGTATCCTTATCATTTTCAATTCGATCAATTTAAGAAGGGCGTCAAATTCCTAAAATTAAAACTACGGGATGAAATTATAAAATAGACCAAAAGTAAATTGTTGTTTTATCATTTTTTTAATTTTATTTACGAAAATAAATCACCTTTGGCTTTACCTCCTCACTCTATCTTTAACATTACCAAAGCCAGAAAAAACCTCAAAAGCCATGACTTACAGTCCGAAGCGAGCCATGGCTGAGCTCAGGCACTCCATCTCGATGGGGGCTCGAGGCACTTCTTCTCCAATGAAGCGAGATGAAGACTCCTCTCCTTTGATCTCGGACATTCAACCCGTAGACGACGACGACGGTCGCGGTCGCCACCCCTACAAAGATCGTGACCGTCCCTTCTTCTCCCATTTCCAATACATCTGTCCGTCCATTGGCGACGACGCTAACAGCTCTAGGATCTCACTCGTCGTGGTCATTGTCGTTGCCCTCCTTGGCTTAGTGTCGATTTTGGCAATCGTGAAACGAGTGGTATTGGTTCTTTTTGTGCTTTTTATTGTTTGGATTTCTGGTGTCTGGAAATTAGGATAAGATCAGATTTTCTTGGAGCTCTGGATTTTTATGTTTGTTAATTGCTTTCATTTTTTGTTGAATTGTATTGCAGAATGCTCCTTACTTGTGTAAAAAAGATGGCATCACTCTTCACTGTCCTCATGTAAGTTTCTGAAGCTGTGTGTTAGGTCAACGTTGTCTGTAATGAATTGTGAGATTGTTGAAATTTCAGGTCAAGGAAGCGCCTTCACTTTGGGAGAATCCTTATTCAGCAACCACATCTTGGAAGCCCTGTGCTGAGCGTCGCCTTGGTGGATTTTCAGGTAAGCTGAGCTCCTCTTTTACTATTTTAGAAATCTAACTACAATGTTGTTGTGAGTTGTTGTTGCTGCTCCCTTGTAATCTAGATCTGTTTACTATGTCAAGTTCTAGATTCTATTTCCGTGTTTGAGTTTCTTTTCTAAATTTAGAATCTTTCTTGCTCTATTCAGATCTTCCACCTGAAAATGAAACAACTGGGTACATATTTATCCATGCAGAGGGGGGTCTAAATCAGCAAAGAATTGCGGTATGTTCTGCTCTGTTTACTTGTAATCTGATTTAGAAAGTCTTTTCCTAAATTTTTTCACCAACTTGTGCACATTATAAGAATGGACAAGTGAAAGAAAACTTCAAGAACCTTCAAGAGAAAGTACAGTATCAATTTTCTCAAATATATAGCCAAAGCTCCTAAGGATTTGCCAGAAAGCCAGCTAAGCCTGTTAGTTAAGTGATGGCTATAGACTGTTACAGATTAGTCACAATTGTTAGCCGCAACAGTTAATCTGTTACAACTTCAACCATAATATGTTTGCCAGCTTGGTGTCCATGCTAGATGGCTTGCTGAAATTGGCAACATCTTGTCTGCTGATGTGGCAGTCACGTGTTCTCCTTGTTTATTAGCTTGTCTCTCTTGCTGTGGCTGTAAGCTCATTGTATTTGGTCTGCTCTCTTTGTGGCCAGAAGAGCTTTACTGGTCTTTGCTTTACCAATGTAGCTTGGCTGAATTTCTCTGTTTACACACAGATTGCTCATTTATATACTTTATCGGCCTTGTGGATCCCATTGATTTCCCATGGTTTACAAACAAATATATATAGCAATCTCAACTTATTTTAATTGAGTGATAATGGTGGAGAAATGCACTAGTCTGGTTGGTAATTCGCATATTAGTATGAGATAATGTTTTTTAAGTGGGTTTTATTAAGTTCACTCTTTGAGAAGTGGATGATTGTGCCTTACCATTGTATGTGAAGTGGTCAGCCACGTATGTACACATATTTACCATTGTGTATATTATTTCATGCAGATATGCAATGCAGTGGCTGTGGCCAAAATAATGAATGCCACCCTTATTTTGCCAGTGCTGAAGCAGGATCAGATTTGGAAAGACCAAACGTGAGATTTACCATTATTTTTATACTTACTGTCACAATAGTGTAATGTTTTAAAAGCAGTGTATGTGTAAAGAAGAAGAAAAAAAGAAGAGAGAATATCGTTATTCATGTTAATGATCTTCTGTTACAAATCTTGAAATTTTGGATTAATCTCCCTTGTCAAATTAATAGGATCAGAAGTAGCTTGTATGCACACATAATGTATCCATAAATCTTTTGCCATTTTTAGGATCACTGAAAAATATGACCATTTGAAATTGCTCCATATGGTACTGTGTTGGGATCTCTTATGCTTGCAATTCTTCATTAACATATGACAATATCTGCAGGAAATTTGAAGATATCTTTGATGTTGATCATTTCATTGATTACCTGAAGGATGATGTACGCATTGTTCGTGATATTCCTGAGTGGTTTACAGACAAAACTGAGTTATTTTCAAGTATAAGGTTAAGTTCGCTCTCTCTGTCTCTATATCTCTCCCTCTCTCCTTCTCTCCCTCTCTCCCTCTCTCCCTCTCTCCCTCCAATTTAGGGAAAACATTTGGATTGTTGGTGCAACTCGCAATGATTTGTGGGATTTTTTTCTTTAGACGGACAGTAAAGAACATTCCGAAGTATGCACCGGCACAATTTTACATCGACAATGTTCTGCCTCGAATTAAGGAGAAGAAGATAATGGCCCTAAAACCTTTTGTTGATCGACTGGGGTAAGTCATGAATTTGATATATGGGTGTGCTGTGTGCTGCCCTAAACTTACAAGTGGTTGTATCTGTTAGAAAACTGCTGGATAAAAAAGGTTTAAGCTGCTGACAAATGGTCAACAATGTATATCAAGCTAACAATCTGGTTTCAGGTATGACAATGTCCCTCAAGAAATCAACAGGCTAAGGTGCAGGGTGAACTATCATGCTCTTAAGTTTCTTCCTGAAATAGAGCAGATGGCTGATTTATTAGCATCAAGGATGAGAAACCGCACTGGCAGCTCCAATCCTTATATGTATGTAACATTGGCATTAGGAAAGTGAGCTTAACCCTTTCAGGATTCTTTTCAACCTCACTAACAGTTCCACACTTAGCAGGGCTCTTCATCTTAGGTTTGAGAAAGGGATGGTAGGTCTATCCTTCTGTGATTTTGTGGGCACAAGGGAAGAGAAAGCTCTAATGGCAAAATACAGAGAAAAAGAATGGCCAAGACGGTACAAGGTAAATAATCTGGATCAACTATATGCAGTCAGAATCTTAAAAGAATTTTAGTCTTATTTTGTTTCTTCTTTTCTTTTGGTGGCAATTTTGGTATGCAGAATGGTACCCATCTATGGCAACTAGCCCTGCAGAAGCGGAAGGAAGGGAGATGTCCCCTTGAGCCTGGGGAAGTGGCTGTGATTCTTCGAGCAATGGGCTATCCTAAGGAGACTCAAATTTATGTTGCTTCCGGACAGGTCTATGGTGGGCACAACAGGATGGCACCACTGAGGAACATGTTCCCAAATCTGGTATGAACTTCTAAGTTATTCTAACATAGCTTACTGACTGATCTTATGTCGTGAAGGTGGCTCATTAATTTTGAACTGTTAAGTAAATTATATCCTAAAACATTATACCATTTCCATTATTTAGAATATTTACCTGAATGACATGTTGATTTTAGAAATTCCGGTTCGTAATAATTCTAGCTGAGGTTACTTCAGATAACTATTAATCATTTGAAAGCTGAAATTTGGTGGATCATATGGACACTTCTTCACTTTAAGTCCTTGTTTCCCCCTCTTGATGGATAGGTTCATTTTGACTGTTCATAACAGGTAACGAAAGAGGAGTTGGCAACTAAGCAGGAGTTGGATAATTTCAGGAAGCATGTGACTAGCTTGGCAGCACTTGACTTCCTGGTTTGTTTGAAGTCTGATGTATTTGTGATGACCCATGGAGGCAACTTTGCTAAACTGATCATAGGGGCACGCAGGTATATGGGTCATCGTCTTAAATCCATAAAACCGGACAAGGGGCTTATGTCAAAATCTTTTGGGGACCCTTACTTGGGATGGGCAACCTTTGCCGAAGACGTTGTTGTCACCCACGAAACGCGAACTGGATTACCAGAAGAGACCTTCCCTAACTATGACCTGTGGGAGAACCCCCTGACCCCTTGCATGTGCAAAGCTTGAACAAGGATATCTGATTGAAAAACTTAACACTGATTATTGAGGAGCTTCTCCTCCAAAAGCTCGGAGAACATATACCTGTGAGATGAAACTGTAAACTTCTTCTGCCCCAAAAGGCTCAAAAGAACGTTGCACGATGTGATCAAGACAATTGAGGAAAATTAGGGCATACATAAAACTTTTTGCGGTTTTGTCATAAATGTCAGATAGTTTTCCATGTATCATTATAATTGTGTAAATTATTAGAGAAACGTGAAAGATGGTTTTCATGTAGTGATTGCTGCTCAAATTATTCGGAGATAGAGGTTCATATGGTGATTGATGGGCACCATTCTTTTAGCACCTGGCAGCCCAACCCAGTTATTGTATTTAGTTTATCTTTTTAGAGCTTTAGTTTTAAAACACAATATGGTTTACTAATTTGAAATATAGGAATATAATTTCATCTAATTAACACAACGCCAAAAACCAAAATATAGTCGATGTCCAAAGAGGTATCTCAATACTCAACGGACAGGTTGCAGTGGATGCTGACGTTGAAGGGATTGTCTTCGACATACAGCAGCTGGTGTCTCAGTTTTGCACGAGGGATCTTTGTGTTTGCACCCCGGCGTTGTAATCGGGCTGCACATGCAGTAGCTCGTTTTGTTTCTAGACAGGGGTCCTCATGTTTGGGATTATGTTGGAATTGAATGGCTCTTCTTGTAGCCGATGTAAACCTTTCTATTCGTTTCTAATAAAATTTTCCAGTGATCTGACCAAAAAAAGGCCAAAATGTAGTACCTAATTTTACAATAATATCATCAAAAAAATATCAACATTATACACAATGCCACTCCATCTAAGGCAAGTATACTATGTCACATGTCCACATCCGGCCAAACGAGATTTTGTATCATTGAAGGGACTCAAACATTGTCCCTCAAAAGAGGAGGGTACACTCATAAACCACTACACCAAACTTGATTTTTAAATATTTATTCAGTTATACAATATTTATATAAACAATCAACAGTTTTTTTTATTTTTTATTTTATTTTAAAACATTTCAACACATATGCAAGAAAAAACTGCAAATAAAAACAGAAACTGCAACAGAAATACAATGTAGATATCAATTATGTAAAAAAAAAACAAAAACAAAAACAAAAACAACAACAAAAACAAAAATTAATTTTATAGAAGCAAAATTTGCATTGCAGAGTATGGGAAAAAAGTAAATATGATGAAAGTACTAGAACGGAAACGGAAATGTGATGACTAAAGGAAGCTTGTTCGCAATGACACACTCGACAATTGCAGACTTCTCAAATTTACCATCTGCAGAAATGAGAAACTGAGGATAGAGTAAAGGAACACAAAACAATCAAATTAAGACATCTCACCCAATGTGATAATAAAAAAGAGACTAACCGAAAGAACTTAGTTTCTCAGCCTCCTTCTTAAGCAAGATCAAAGCAGGTCGTTTAACTTCAGGGTCAAGATGGAAAAGTTTTGCCACCTTAGGATCCACTATTTAGTAAAAGTTGACATCATCTTCAAGTCTTGAAGCAGCAGCAAGCTCGTTACTCTCAGGACCCTGTTATCAAGGCATGATGACAATGAGTAACAATATATGGGAGACAGATTCCAATAGCTATTGAATAAAGCAAAAAATTGAGTATTTGTTATGCTTCATCACCTATTTTTAAATTCCTATTCTATATTATGTTATATTAGATTCAACAGATCGCTGATTCAGTTTGTATTTGAAACCAAACACGCTCTGATAAATTTAGGTACTTCCATGCAGGGCCGGCCTTGAGAATTTGGTGGCTCAGGACAAAGTAAAAAAGAAGGCCCTATAAATGCAAAACTACTTATAAATAAAAATATTTATTTTTGTTGTAAATGTCTGAGTTGGTGGATGACCACCATACCTCTTAGACCATCTCCAACCCTTGGGGTGGAAACTCAAATTTTGAGTTTAGCCTCCAAAAACCATCTCCAACTCATGTATTTTGGGGGGTGGAAATTTGAGAAATCTCAAATCTTGGGTGGAATTCCAGTCCCATTTTTGCCTGGACTGATAATTTTGTGGGCCCAAAATCTGCTTTTTTTTATTTTTATTTTTCTGACTGAAGCCCATGTGCTGCATAATGTTTGCTGGGCCCAGTTTTGGTTACACTGTTTGGGCAGCAACTTTGTGCCAAAAATCTGATATTGCTGGTTTGTTTGTTTGTTTTTTTTTTAAAAAAAAAATAAAAAAAATGTATTGTACTTATTTTTATTTTTTAAGTGAAATTCAATTATGCTTTGGAATTTTATTTTTTTTAGGTTAAAATGTTTAGAAAATTAAATCACGAGTGTTGAAACAAAAATAATGTCAAGAAAAATTAACAAGAAACAAAATTTAGGGGTTAATCATTCTTAAACAATTTAATAAAGTTGCGGACTCAAATTATGAGTCTACAAGGTTGGAGGAAAAAAAATTTTGAGTCCTGAAAATACATGAATAGTTGTATTTTGAAGAGTGAAAATTTGAGTTTAGCCCCAACATGGTTGGAGATGGTCTTAGTATTTTTATTATGTAACCTATGTACTAAGTATTTGTAATTAGTGCTTGTAACCTACAGGTATATTGTAAATGATGGTATTCAATCTCCTTCTTGTAAGCATATAAATAAGTGGTTCTATTAAAGATTAAGAGAAGAATAAACATGGTGAAACTTTATCTTTAGCATATCACTTCTTTCTACATTTTCTCCCTCTAGTTTTATAACACGTTATCAGCACGACATTACTCTTGGTATGTTTTCTTTCTTTGAATTTTCTTTCTTCTTATATGAGATAGAGTCATCACATGGTATAGAGTTTCTTTGTACTCACCATCAGACTTCATCATGCTCGTTTAAGAAAAAAAAAATCTTATTCTTATTACACATGAATATAATGCCATTTTTTTTAATTTGTTTGTTTATTTAATTTTAAGTATTATCTTAATTCTTATGATGAGTTTGTATTATACAAAATATCAGGGCCTAAAGTTCCTCGATCCTCATCATATAACTAGATTAAGACATAGAGTTCTTTTGATTGAATCAGAACCTGAAGTTCTTTGATTTCAAATAATTGAGGGCGTGAAGTTCCGCGAATTTAAAGAGCACATAAGGACATGAAACTCCTCGATTTTGTATTAATCAAAATCAGAATTCCATGAGGCCTTCATATGTCAAGAACCCGAATCAAAAGTTTCGAGTGCATATACATCGATTTGAATATGAATTTCAAAGCACAACTATTAATTCAATTTATTTAGATATATGTATTCGAACCTGAAGTTTCGAATATATATTGATATGAACTTGAAGTTCATAGTTTTTCATGGATCTTAATACTATATATGAACCTGAAGTTCATTACTTATTTGTGCCTATATGAACCTCAATTGGTTAGAAATCTAATTCTTAAACTTGTAATTTTATCTACATATTGAATCCACATTAATATTGGATTATCTTGGAATTTCATAGTCTTTAATTTATTTATTTTATTCCTCATTTATACCACTTTACTCATTTTATTTTATTTATGTTGGGTTAGTTAATTTCGTTTTACAATGGTAATGTTTTGTATTACCAGCCCAATATTGACATTCAGAGGCGTTTATTGGAGAAACTTCCTACTTTCTTTTGTGGGTAGGAAGTTTATGATGTCATGAACCAGAAGTTCATGAGGCCCAAATATTACACAATTATTACAGTAGTTGAAGTTTATGATGTCATGAACTAGAAGTTCATGAGGCCCTAATATTACACAACTATTCTAGTAGTTGAAAATTATGATGTCATGAACCAGAAGTTCATTGATCGAATCACTTTTATGTTGTGGCATGACTATCTTGACAATTCATGTTCTACAATGATACATAAGATTTTTGTAAATTTGTAAGGACATCATTTAAAGACTCAAACTATTATCCTGTCCAACAAATATCATTACAAAGAATGCTCACAAATAAAAGCTGTCATAAGATCATCTCAGTCTAAAATTGATTTTGAGTTCCTTAAATAATTCAATGGGTATTTGTGAGCCCATACAACATTTAATTATGGATCACTTCACCAGTTTTTTTGAATGTGCCTACTAAAATTGTCACATATTTGTCTCTTGTCAAGAAGCTTACGAGCACAACTCCCACATTATCCAATCTAGTCAATTTGAATTGATAATGATGGTGAGTTTATTTTCCTACATTTTGAGACAATTTTCCCGCTGTTAGAGAAAGAAATGACAGTTCCTGAAGAACGTCGTGAAATAATGTTGAATCGGTCCGCTTTTGTCTCATCAAGATAATGCATATATAAAGTTATGAATATGCAAGCATGGATTGATATTCATATATCATAATCCATTAACATGACAATAAGTGACTATGAGCATGACAAAAATATAAGTTCTAAAAACTTAACTCCCCAAAAGTGGAGATTATTCGAAAAATTCAAGCCCTATAAAAAAAAATAACGCTCTATATGAGGTAACGATCCACATATTCTAATTTATTCATCGTACAAGATATGTTTGTCCCATAAATGACAATATCAGCCCCTGAAGAGGCATTGGTACCCCAAAGTAATGAGATACTTATAAATTATGTATGCGCATGCACATGAGAATTGTGGGATCACGAATTGATGATACATTTGGTTTATTAGTAGCTACTACAATCATCAAGGGTTATGATTATATTAAATCGCCTTATGAATGTCGACAAGTTAAGTGATTGGCCAAAATGGAAATAGGCAATTCCATTTTTCACTGAATATGAAGTGTGGGATATTGAACCTATATCTCAAACACCGAATTACAAATGTTAAGTATGAAGGTTACGAATTGGTGTTTGTGAAGTGAAATAAGATCATTAATATGACATAAGGTTTCCTGGTAAAGACATGGTTTTAGTCTTTCATCTCATCATAGATGCATCCACATGTCTATAAGTACATTTGTTATTTTAACGTAAAACATATAGCATGTGTTAAATGCATATTTATTAAGATTGTATGGTACATGGAGATCCTCAAAGCTCATGAAATATTTGAGATATATCGCATGAAGCAACCCCTTGAAGGATATAAAGTACCATAATATTCTTGATTAAGAGTTAACACCAAGAGTTTGTGTATTTTGAATTCAAATTTGATATTGTTGTAACATATTCTAACTATTAGATTAGTTGTTAATGCTACTAACTAAAGAGTTCAATCATTTGAAAAGTGAAAAACATGTCGAATAGTGCTATAAATGATCATGTGTGAAGACAATGTTGCTTGTATTGCTCAAATCAGAGAAGGGTTCATCAAGGGTGACATGGTTTCAGAAAAAAGCCAAGAGATTAGAGCTAAATAAATTTGTTCACAAGATAATCTGGTGAACCTTTTTACCAAAGCTTTTTCTGAAGCCTAAATTCCAGAAGTTAATGAAAATCAAGGGGAGATATTAATCAGGGGGAAATATCAATCAGGGGGAGCATCCCAGTTCTACTATATACAGGACATATGCGCGTTGTACTTTTTTTTTCCCTTCGACTAGGTTTTTGTCCCACTTGATTTTTCCTAGCAAGGTTTTAATAAGGCAACATAAGCACATCCAACACCATATCAATGATCCAGAAGAAAGTTTACTATTTTTCCCTTCGCTTCGGTTTTGTCCCACTAGGTTTTCCAAGCAAGGTTTTTAATGAGAGAACTATGTCATTGTATGGTGAACATCCAAGGGAGAGTGTTGTAAATGCAGGAGTTGGTGGATGACCACCATACCTCTTAGTATTCTACCGTTGGATTTTATGTAACTTATACACTAAGTATTTGTAATTAGTGCTTGTAACCTACAAGTATATTGTAAATGATGACATTCAATCTCCTATCTTGTAAGCTTATAAATAGGTGGTTCTACTAAAGATTAAGAGAAGAATAAACATGGTGAAACTTTATTTTTAACATATCACTTCTCTTTACATTTTCTCCATCTAGTTTTATAACAGTTTTGATTTATACGTGTGTATATAGAGTGTAGACCTTTTACAACTAGTAGCAAAAATTAGGCCTTTAAAAAATTCGTTTTACTTGTGGAAAAGTTTAAAAAATTTATATATAAACCAATGATTGAACACAACGAATTTTTTTTGAAAGAGATTGGAAGAAAAATATGACATTTTAAGTAGTAGAATGCACCAAAGGAAGAAAGAGGGGTAGAATAATATATGTTAATTATATCAACCACAAATTACTCCTTCCAAAGTCAACCACTGTCGTTTTTTTTTTCCTTCCAAAAAATAGTTCATTTGATACATTTATAATAAGAACATCAACTCATCAATCATCATTAATAAATAATAATAAAATGAAGCCATATTTCTTAATGCTAGTGGATTTGAACATAGATTTGGTTTGAATAAAATCAAAGAAAACCTATTAATGCAAGATGGAACTTCAGAAATCTTGATGTTAGCTTCTTATATATACTCTAGACCTAGTATACTACTATACCTCATATTAAAAAAAATATATTTTAAAAGCAACTTTTTAAAAAACAATAAACTAAATAAATATTTTAGGGCCCCCCTTGAGATGGGGCCTAGGGCAGTAACCCTTCTCGCCCTGCCTCAGGGCGGGGCCTGCTTCCATGTCAATATGCAATTACTGAGCAAAACTCTATAGCGTCAATTAAAAGCCCGCTGCCTCGACCAACTTTCTAAATTTAAGATTATTACCGTTGCTAGACCAAATTTCAAAACTCTCACCACAAGCTATATGAAACTTTGCCCTCTAATTACTGCTATAAAATTACATGGCCAACCCAAGCATTATCATAACAATCATAAAATCAAAGAGTTTCAGATTTCATAATGTAAACCCAAAAAAAGACAAAAGAGGGGAAACATAATGAAAACGCAATAAGCATACCACCAAAGAATTAGGGCAGCCCAAAACGACTTTACTTTCAGAAGTCAAAATGCGTTACGCCTCGTCCAATGTGGTCACATTTTGAATACCAAGTCCTATATTCTTCTTGATCCATGTAACTATGCCTTCTCTGAAATCACATTTTGTAAAAAGAGAAGAAAAAAAAATACACTCAAATTTTGTAATTTTCATAATTATATCAAACTAAAATGAAAAGTTAGAAATCAGAGAAATTCTCGAGAAAAAAATGGTGAGATCTAATTTTGGAAGGCTTTCAAACAAAAAAGGTAAAAATGTATTTTACCTTTATAATTTAAGCAAGCCCAACGAATCTGGGCCTTTTCTTTGGCCAAATCCAAAACAAAATTTGATTCCTATGTATCAAAACCAAAACAGCAATACTCTAGGTATCAAATCCTCATTAGTAAAGATTTTTATATCTTTTTATCTTATATTATAAATTCTTAGATCTGAATTTAAGCCAAACCAAAAAATAGGATTCTCATTGAATTAGCATAACGCGTAAGATCATCTCCACCCAATTAATACGATTAAAAGAATTTGTGTTTTAAGTCAACCCGTCTAACTGATAATGACATGATTTGAAATATTCAATAATCAAATTCATGTGATGGCTGGGTTGAGAAATTTGATTCGATTAATAATTGTGTCGTGTTTATTATTACAGATAGGTGAAAGTACTTGCTTGTCTATCCGACCCAAACAAGAACATCAACTTGAATTACCTCGTCCGAATCGACAGAAAAACAGAACTAAAGACAAAATATCGATCTACATAAAATTTCTTTTTATCAAAAATAAGAAAAGTAAAATCGAAACAAACTTCTCCTACATTTGGCATTTGGTACCCACCAACAACAGTATCATAAAAAGATAGAATCGAAAGTTAAAATTAGCAACCCAAAAAAATGTGGAAAATATTATAAAATATATTTAATAGCATTATCTTCCACATTGCGCAAAAGGTACAACAATAAATATAAAAAAATATATCCTAAAAAACCAAAATTTGTTTTTAAATGGCATTTTTTGCATTTCCATATGAGACCAAAAAAGTGGTTATAAAAGAAAATGGCCTGAGCCAAGACAAGTCAAAGCTTAGCCAGTAACCTGTTTTTAGTGTCACCGTTAACTTCATTGCCCATTATTTGATTCATCACCATATGGTCTCGATCTGATTGAATTCTCAGGACTCTCAGAGCTCTGCTCAGCTAGCTTCATCCTTCAGGAATGAAGTTCCTCTTCCTCTTCAGCTTTCTCTGTTTCTGCCTCGGCCTTCTCAGCCAGAGGTAACCATATCTTCATCATCATCTTCTTCTTCGCTTTGTCAATCATCACTTGTGACTGAGTTTGGCTCTGTATTGACTGTTGAACATAAGCATCATCATCTTCTTCATTAACCCAATATTTGTTTAATTGTTTCCATGAGATTCCACTTCAGAATTGTTAATTGCATGTGGTACATTTGTTTATTCATACAATATACATTTTGTGGCCTTCTGCAGCCTAAAAGCTTGTGTCTTTTGGGTTTCTGAGCTCAAATGCTTGCTCCCCTCGACCTTGTCAAGGGGCATAATACCCAATTTACAAAACCTTATCTGCAAATTTCATGTAACTGGGAATGCTCTGTGTTTTGTACATGTTATCTATTTTGTTATTCTTTCATTTCTTTTTTGAATTTTCTTTTTGGTGCTAGAATCTCTGGCATTGTTAATACCATTACAAACTGTTTTGCCTAATCAGAACACGTGATTTACTGTTACTAATTGGTCTTAGCATTTCTTGATAGTGATCATACATCTTATTTGATCATCTCAACATTTTTTGGTTTCGTGATGTGAATTATGTGTGCAAATGATTACTGATTTCAGGGTATCATCACAAGACCGTGCTAGCACCCCACCCAGAGGTTGGAACTCATATGACTCTTTTATATGGACTATTTCGGAGGAAGAGTTCTTGCAAAGTTCCGACATCATATCTAAGCAGCTTCTTCCTCATGGATATGAGGTATTCATGGAAGATGACAACAATTTGATTTTCTGCATTAATTTATATGTATGTGAGTGTTTTAGTGTAATTCTTTTTCTATTCAATGCAGTACGCTGTTGTGGATTACCTATGGTATAGGAGAAAAGTTCCAGGTGCTTACGTCGATTCTCTTGGGTTTGATGTAATTGATGAATGGGGGAGGCCGATACCTGACCCAGCTAGGTGGCCTTCCTCCAAAGGTGGGAAAGGGTTCACTGAAGTGGCAGCAAAAGTACATAGCCTGGGTTTGAAATTTGGGATTCATGTTATGAGAGGAATAAGTACACAGGCAGTAAATGCAAATACTCCTATCTTGGACACCGCAAAGGTATTTCTACTTAATGCCTCCACAACTCAATAATCAACTAATTGCACTGAAGCCTTCATCGTAGGATCCCACCATGGCTCTCATTTTCATCATCATTAGATGCTTTGGAGGATGCATCACATAATGTAGTTTATCTTTAACAAAGAATCAGAAAGCACACACAGCATGAGATTTTTTTTCTTCAAAAGCACAACTGATGTAATGGCAGAAGTTAAAGACTTGGTACTCAGCACTTGAGCTTTTGTTGTTGTTCCTTATCAGGGGACTGCTTATGAAGAGTCTGGAAGAAAATGGACTGCACAAGATATCGGGATCAAGGAAAGAACTTGTGCATGGATGAATAATGGTTTCATGAGTGTGAATACCGAATTGGGTGCTGGAAAGGCCTTCTTGAGGTCACTCTATCAGCAGTATGCTGAATGGGGTGTTGATTTTGGTAAGCTGACTGTGATTAATAGCAATTACCGTGCTTGATACAGTATTATGATTGCGTTAGTTATTGACAGCCAACATATCATTGGGATATTTCCCCTGATATTGGCAGCCAAGTCCACACTTTATCCTTTGCTAACTCTGTTATTGGTTGCTTCTCTACCAAAACCCCTTGCAGTGAAAAATGACTGTGTGTTTGGTGAAGACATAGATGTACCCGAAATAAGCTTTGTGTCAGAGGTATAAAGCTGCTCCCCTTCTCTCTCTCCCTCTCTCTCTCTCTCTCTCTGTCACACACACACACACACACACACACTCACGCTCACACTAGTAACTTCAGCAATATTGTGGTGGAGAGTGGGTGCTTATACTTATTAAATAATGCATACTTGCCCAGGTTCTGAAGCAACTTGACCGTCCTATACTGTATTCTCTATCTCCTGGAACCAGAGCTACTCCTACAATGGCCAAGGGTATAAGTGGGTTAGTTAACATGTACCGTATAACTGGAGATGATTGGGATTCATGGGGAGATGTTTTAGCTCATTTTGATGTTTCCAGGTGAGAAACCTGTTTTCATTTTAGTTCAGGGTTTCATTCAGTTAAATTCAACTATTTTTCATATTCTGTGTTTTTACTGAATGTCATCGTATAACACAATTCAATTCCATATCAGGGATTTTGCTGCTGCTAATATGATGGGAGCAAACGGCTTACTGGGGAAGTCATGGCCTGACTTAGATATGCTACCCTTGGGATGGCTTAGCAATGCAGGTAATAGGACTTGCATTTTTCTTTCCTTGCAATGAATATTTTCTTTTCAATATTCTTTAGACAGAGGAATGAGCTCGATTGATCTATGCCTGATAATGGGTTGTCATCACAATGCATTGGAGTTCCAAAACTGTGTCAGTTCAATATCTAGGAGTAGGAATGAGGTTGTCCATCATAAGGCATGGCAGGGCTATTTATGTCCTGGCAACTTTAGAAGTTCATAAATGCACCTTATTAGTTTGAACTGTTCAAATTCAAGTTCTACAGTTGATGGATGAGAACTATAATTTATGTTTCGTGTGTTGAAAATATTAGGTTCAAATGATGGTCCACACAGATATACTAACCTCGGTTTAAGGGAGCAAAGAACACAGGTGCTTACATAAGGAGAAGTGAGTGTTTATGTCCTTTTCAATTAGCTGAGCAATCTTCTTGACCTAGTGCAATTATTTTAACAGATGACTTTGTGGTCTATGGCCAAATCTCCTCTCATGTTTGGAGGAGATGTGAGAAAGCTGGATGATACCACATACGGTCTCATCACAAATCCAACCTTGCTGGAGATAAATTCTTTTAGCTCAAATAATAAGGAGGTATGTTGAATATTTAATTCATAAAATCCTAAGAATAAACTTTGGTCCTAGTAGCAACATAAAATCTTCTTTTGTTGCATTTACAGTTTCCATACGTTTCAAGTAATTTGAGTGCAAGGGCTTTTAAAAATGATGATCTGGTACACACCTGGCAAGCAAGAAGACATCTGACAGATGCAAAAAGTTCAGACACACATGTTCTTGGTCTCACTACCTGTGCAGATGTGAAAGCAATGGGTTGGTCTATTCAAGCTGTTGACCAAGATCCTGAACACATCTGCTGGAAGGGAAACTCAAGGAGCAAACGTCGGGCACCTTTTTGCCTAAACAAGAGAAATCCATTTGTATTGATCTTATTATGGTTACTTGCACTTTTAAAAATGTGATAATTCTGATTTCAATGCCTATGTAGGGATGAAGACATAATTGACAAACAGAAATATCAGGGGAAGGTCAATTTATTAGCAAGTGACAAAATGGACCTTTGCTTGCATGCTTCCCCTAAACGAAAGCTTACTTCGAAGGAGCTTAAGAGAGGGTTCTTTTCTCCTTGTAGATGGGACGCAAACCAGGTATTTCCAGTCCTTATTCATAGATCTATAGTATACAGAAGTGATATCTTGCATACACCATTGAGAGTTTAATCGGAAAGCATAATCTGACATATGAATGAGGATATCTTGCATCCACCATAGAGAGTTATATGGAGCATATTATTCCACGGAGGAATGACTTTTGCCAGTATTTATCTGATGCATAATCTGACCTGTTTGTTTGTAGACTTGGGCACACAATTCCAAGTCATCACAACTTAACCACATCTATGTTCTCCCTGAGAATTCACTTTTTTCTTTAGCATCCTGTTTTAAGATCTGTTTTTTCTTTTTCCAACCAAAAAAAAAAGAGAAAAAGAGACCCAGCTAAATAAAATGTAAATGACATTTTTTAATCCTACCAGATGTGGGAGTTGAACTCCAATGGAACCTTGGTGAACAGTTATTCTGGGCTATGTGCAACAATAAATTCTGTTGAAGGTAAGAAATTAGAACCTGAGTGTGCCCCTTTTGTAGATTGATTCTTTAGTGAATCTTGAAATTATGATTTATATCATGGTTTTAACTTTGAAGTTGATCACTTGTTCAGCTCAAGCCAATTCTCAAGGAGTTCGCTCCTGGATTGCAACTGGACAAAAAGGTTTTTCCTCGATTCCCTCAACTCTCTCTTCCTTATCTTTTCAATGTAAGTGTAGATTTCTCAATACTACTTCTGTTTCTGCAATTACAGGACAAATATATGTTGCCTTTTTCAATCTGAACGATGGTTGGGCTACTATAACTGCACAAAAATCAGACTTGGCCAAGGAACTTCCTGGTACAAAATTGAGTAGAGGTTCCTGCAAAGGCACAGAAGCATGGAGCGGACAAGACCTAGGGATTATAGGCCAGACGATTTCATTTTCGGTCATACCGCACGGGGCTGCAGTAATTGTCCTGCAGTGCACTTAGAGTGCAGTCTGTATAAACCAAAGCATTTTCGGGCTGTAGTTCTGCTTATTGTCCTTCATCTCCTTTATTTCTCTACTAGTAAAAGGGAAAAGGGAGTGGCTCATGCTGTAACCTGTGTGATATGTAGTCCTCAAGGAAGGTAAAAGGTCCTGCAATGATATTTCTTTTACATAGCCTGCCTTTAACAATGAATGAGAAGAAGAAAAAAAGATAATAAGATTATGGTTTTGCCCTTATTCGACGTGTCGTCCATTTTCCTTCCTTGTTTTGTATGATATCATGTATAGTGTAAGCTGCTTGTCCTAGTCTCGTAGGCATTAGGAGCCTCTGGCATTTAGCAATTTTATTAAGTCTACGTCAGCAATTTTGACTGGATTGTGGGGGAGGGGATTAACTTAAAATGGAATTGTATAGTCCATCAGTGTAAAAAAGCCCCGGACTTGCTTGTCTAATATGGCGAGGCCGAAATGTGGTTGGCAAAATGGCGAGCGCGCTATTTTGAACACGCGAGTCCTACCCTTGGCTTGAATCAAAACCCCACCACCACAGTCCCAATCAAAACTTGCAGATGAGTCTCTCAATTAACTCTCGTTGCCGCTCCAAGTTGCCTTGGGACTCAGGAAACCAACAAAACCAAAAAGTTCAATATCCAATAATATGATAAAACCATTGGCCAAATTGAAAGGGAAGGAAGAAGAGCTTTCCTGGTGGCGTTCAAGACACACAGAAAGAGATTAAATCAATGAGTTGGCTCTGTCATCTAGCAAGTCTCTGTCAATAAAGACCTCCAACAGTAGAAAGGGACAGGGAAGCACATCTACCTAGCCCAAAGGCCCGTTGAAAGACCCTAAATCAAAACTAGGGGGGCCAGGGAAGCAAGCTTCCTTATTTTTTCTGAAGCAGGGAGATGAAGGTTTTGGGTTAGTCTGGAGAAATAGGGTCTATGTTAATGTTTAATGTCGGTTATTAAAAAAAAAAAAAAATTCTTAACTCAAAGTTTGATGATGTATCATGTATTTGAGAGTTAGATTATTAGATTCAACAAAATACAAGATAAATACTCGGTCTCAAAATACAAAGGCTCAGAATTCAACTCGAATGGGGCAGATATAATCATGAATTGGTAGTGGATGAACAAAGGTTAAAGCATGATATATAATTAAAGGAAGAAAGATGGGGTTGTGCCACCATTTCCCATCTTTCTTTGAGCAATATTTATTTATTCTCCTAATTGATTCGGCTACGTAAGCACACAAGTCACAAGGCTGTAAAATTAGTTTATTTTTTAGTGTGCTAGGCTGCTAGATAAAATAGTAATTGAAAATGGTGCATGAAATGAACTAACTAGTATTATTAACCCACCGTGACCATGAGTATATTCTCTGAATCTCCGATTTGGTCAACACCAATACAGAACGGTTATTTATCTGAAAATTATAAAGAATAGAATTGAGAGTTTATAATAGTTTATCTCGAAATTCGAGAATCATAATAATTACAATATTCATTTTAAATAAGTAAATATGTCATGAATAATACATAATAATTTTTGCTATTTCCGCTTCTGTTTCTTTGTTGAAAAATAAACATTAGGGTGAGAGTGACATTATAGATGATATTTTTTGGGTGACGACTTTTGTTTAACGTTCTCTCTTTTTCTTCTTTATTGTCTAAAACTGAAAGTCCAATCTTTGACTCATGCTTGACATTTTTGGCTTGTTGGTTATTTCAATTGCAAGTTTTCAACCACACAATCGAGATCAATGATTGAGAAAGATAATGTTGAATTTGAGAGAAATTATTATATGATATTGGAATATAATTATGTTATATAATTAATTCATATGTGTTAATATAAGCAGACGATATGGTTAATATTTCACACTTTCAAGATATAATAATCATGTCGAGAGTGAATCGAAGAGTTTGAAATGCCGCCAAACGGAAGGAACAAACGTTTCACTTGTATTTTTATTTTTATTTTTTATAATAAAAAGTCGACTTTTGTTTTTAGGTAAAAATAAATGAGACGGAGGAGGCCCAAATAATCAACAAAGTAAATCCAATTAAAAATAATAATAATTGTAAGATACGGGAGACTTCAACCTTATAAATATTTGGCGCCTCCTCTCGACTCTCGACTCTCGACTCTCGTCTCTCTCTTCAGGCAGAAGCTTCTTCTATTTTTATTTTTCTTCTGTTTGAAACTTCTGCGGCAGACAAGGAGGGAAGACGGTGCGCAATTTAAGGATCTCCAATTTACTTGCTCGATATACCTCACCTAAACTACCTCCACGCTCCTCTCTCTCCCTCTCTCTGTCTCTGACATTTCCCGGCCTTTCTTTTCCACTTTCCTTCACTTTCTCTCCATCCAAACCATGAACTCCACCACAATACCAACAACACTTGTTTATTTCTCTCCCCCTCCTGCCGCCCCCACTGAATCGTCATCAAAACGCCAAGCTCACAACCCTAGACACGTCCAATTGAAACTCGACAAACGACAAAACGGCAGGAATTTCTTATCAAAATCCATAAAATGCATCCAGAATCGCGGTATTCGAAACCCGACCGCGCTGGCTTCTTGCTTGGCCGCGACGGAGGCTCCGCCTTCGAAGGTCGCGGAGCTGGTGGCGGACAAGCTAAAACGACTCGTTTTGGAATTTAAGTCTCTGGCCGAGCCGATAGACCGCGTGAAGCGGCTATTACACTACGCGGCGGGACTGCCTCCGTACAACGAGTCGACTCGGAAGCCGGAGAGCCGAGTCCCGGGCTGCTCGACTCAGGTCTGGGTCGAGGCCGAGATGGACGAGTTGGGGAGGATGAGGTTCCGAGCCGACAGCGACTCGGAGATCTCTAAGGGGTTCTGCTCGTGCCTGATTTGGATGCTGGACGGCGCGGAGGCGGCGGAGGTTTTGGAGGTCAAGACGCGAGATTTGGAGGACGTGAATGTGGGGGTGTACGGAAAGGTGAATTCGAGAGTGAACACGTGGCACAACGTGTTGTTGGCGATGCAGAGAAAGACTGAAGCTTTGGTTGCGGAGCGAGAGGGGAAGCGTTCGTTGGAGGCTTTGCCTTCTCTGCTTGCGTCCACCAATGAGGTTAGCGGTTAAAGCCATTTTCATTATTTTCTTCTTTTCTTTATACTAGTCTACCAGAACTTGAAGAGAATGGAAGTGGACAAATCTGGCCCTATTTCCCAATAGAAATCAATTGTTTTGCCACTTGGTTATTTTTCTGGGCTCATCAAGATTTTGAGCTAAAATTATGAAGGGTGCTTCAGTATCTCCAGAGTTGTGGACTAATGATTGTTATTCCAAAAGAAGGGAAGAAAAAAAAAATATTGATTTTATAGTGGGACCCGCGGGGAAGTGGGTTTGAAAAATAGGGGAATATGTATGGTACTTGTAGGAATCAGTTTAGTGGAATAATGCTTGTTGTTCCAAAGAAGAAAATGACTGTGAACACAAAAGGATTCTGTACAGAAAAAGCTATATTATGTGATTGTTTGATGTAACAAGAACAGTACAGATGTATTATTTTTGTATATTATGTGTGCAAAATTGTTTGTGTAATACTCAGGTCAGGATCCAACCAGTTGTGTGGAAATATGGGTACTTGAAATTGTGAAATGGATGTTTTCTTCTGGCCTTGAGTCTCTCTGGGTAGATTGTTCTTTTAAGTAATCTGTCAGGAAAGCTTAAAGGATATGGTAAGATTGTGTGCGATAAGAAACGTGAAATTAGTTGGTCAGCCAGCAAAAGCAGAGTCAAGCTTCTAACTTGTCAAGCGGCAGATAGTTGAGCAGAAAGATTGGTGCATTGCTAACATAACACGTAATGTTTCTGAAATTTCTCCATCTATCATTGTGCCTTGTTTCTTTTGATATCTGTTATGAGTAGAAGATGAAAGTGAGCTCTGCGATTTTATAATGATGTGCCTGTAGCAGCCTTTCTCCACATTTACTTGAAATCAAATTCCCTTCAAGTGCCATAACTATTCAGCACCAATTTTTCCACCCTTCATCACATCAATAAATCCAATGGTCCTATGAAAGCCCCCTATTCATTGTCTTCTCCACCAAGAACAATCCTAAGAAAGACAGGACAGACAAAGCAGAGAAACAATTCCAGGGACGCATGACGTCCACTGATAGCTTGGATTTCAAACAGGTTGCCGAGTTTCTCCACATCTGTGGTCTGGCCAAAGCCACCTCTTCCCTGACGGAGTTATAAGCATAGACTCTAACAAAGTAAGTTGCTGTGCAGGTACATCATTTTCGATCCTCCAATCGAAGCTCTGACTGCTTGTAGAAGCATCATAGTTTCTATTAACAATGGTGAATTCTCAGGTCTTGTCCTTGTTGAGAGGAAGCAGTGACCACCAGATTCCTGAGGGAGGAGAACAGCACAGCTCCACAGCAAGTTCTAGGGAAGCACAAGGCTAGGAGAGTCCCATTGGTGCTGGAGTTTTCTAAAGATTGCATCCACGACCACGAAGCCCAACCTTTCTTTTCTTCTTTCTGTTTGGCTATGGATTTCTAAACCAAACAGTTAAAATGGTTGGTTGGTCAGGTCAGGATCCACAGAAGTTGCCTTAGGAAGGCTGCATGGAAAATCCAAGCTTGATTTGCAACTAGTATGCTTTGTGTGCTTGAAAGAGAGAGAAGGATTGAAGATGTCTTTTGCAGCATCCAATCAAAAAAGGTAGAGTTTCCACAAAACCGCAGCAAAATTTAGGGGTGTTTTGATGAAGTTGAATTTACATTCCATTCGTTGCAAAATTTAGGGGTGTTTTGATATTTGTCCTTTTTATAATAAAAAATTATTTTTTCATTCCCTTTCTTTTCTTCATTACATGAGCACAAGAAGAAAACATGAATCTCCCACTTGAAAAGCAATCAATTCACAAACAAAAGTACCTTTACACTTTGCTTTCCATGGCACAGATGGGATTCGGCCAAACCAATCAAACATGAAAAGATCGCATTGAAACACAACTATTTTCTTTTTTAAAGTACCGACTTACGAAACTTAGCTCAGTTGATCAGCAAAAGAAAGTGTGCCGCTTGCGAAATTTAAGCTTCCTGCAAAAAAGAAAAAAGAAAATATGAATTTAAAGAGTATCACAACCGTCAACTACCAAGAAGTCAAAAAGCAGCGGGTTGCTCAAGGTGGGCCACACCACAAACTCAGCAACTCTCGCACACACCCCAACACTCCAACTTGCCAGAGGGCCCACATCCCATAAAATCAACGGCTCAAGTTAGCTTGCTTCGCCAACGCTCCCATCTCAAAACACCCCACGTGGCTGATTACACTTCGTTTTTCTTCTGGCTCAACTCGCCACACCCACAGAACAAAATCACAAGAAAAAAAACACAACAATAAAACATTTAAAACACTCTTACATCCCACACGCACCCGCACACTCCTCTCTCAAGCCAACTGTTGCCCTTCCCTCTTCTTCGCATGTTCTCGGAGCTCCGGCTCCATTAACGGAGCCCCAGCTCACAGCTCACATCTTCTTTTTTTTTTTCAAAAAAACTAAAAAAATTATAACTACTCTTTTTTCGCCTTCGTTTCTTTTTTTTATTTCAAACATTTCTGGTCATATTTTCTCTTCATTTCCAACTGCGTTCTCAGATCTCGCAAACCGTCGAAGATGGACAAACCCTGGGGTGGTATCGGCGCCTGGGCAGCCGACTCTGAGCGAGCCGAAGCGGAGGAGCTCGCGGAGGCTGCCCAAGCTGAGTCCCAGAGCTTCCCGAGCCTCAAGGAAGCCGCGAACGCAAAGCCCAAGAAGAAGAAGATGAGCCTCTCCGAGTTCAACATGGGGGGCTCTTTCTCCGCCTCCGGGCCCGCCGCCTCAAGTCGGGTCGGGCTCACTCCTGAAGAGATGATGCGCCTCCCTACCGGCCCCAAAGAGCGCTCTGCGGACGAAATGCAGTATGGTCGCCTCGGCGGTGGGTTTTCCTCGTACGGCCGCTCCGGTTCGAATCCGGGTCGGGGAAGGGACCGTGACGACGCGGAAGGGTCGTGGGGCGGTGGTGGCAGAAGATCCTACGGTGGATTCGACGACGACCGAAGAGCTCCCTCTTCTAGGGTTTCGGATTTCGATCAACCGTCGAGGGCAGACGAGGTTGACAATTGGGCATTGACCAAGAAGTCTCTTCCTTCTGCAGATTCAGGTCGGCAGAACCGGTATAGCTCGCTCGGTGGCGGTGGCGGTGGTGGTGGTGGGGGCGGTGGCAGTGGAGGTGCCGGTGCCGGTGGGGGTGTTGGCGGACCTTGGTCTAGGGCAGACGGGGTTGGTAACTGGGCTGTTGGG
>NC_024127.1:18812545-18829977 GCF_000346735.1 Prunus mume
GAGGATTTCTGGGGAACAGAGACATGGGCAGGTGAGGATAATGTGTTCTTCTCTTTCCTTTTTACAGTCATAGGGAGGAAGTTAACCTGTTTAAGGAAGAAACTTGATCTGTTATGCTTTGCAATGTATGTATTCTCCACTAGTTTACCTTAAATTTTTCCCTTCGAAGTTGGCATATTATGGTACTTTTGGAACTAAAGTTTGGTTGTGAATGCCTGAATGCCTCAAAATGCATATGATGTATTGGCTCTTGTTGTTTGGCAGGGCAAGGTCAAGAGAAAGATGGTGAGAAACTCTGCTGTTTCTATGGATTCATTGAATTGCCTTCTACTTTTGACAACCAGAACCAAATAATATTTTGCCCCACTCTTTTTGTTTTCTTCATTTTGCTCTGGGAAATGGAGCAAGCATTATTGATTACCGGCACTAGGAACTCTTGCCTTGATCTATTGTTACATCTGGAAACTATGTAAAATTGCAAATTACTTTTCTTTTCTTTCTTTCTTTCTTTCTTTCTTTCTTTTGTCTGTTTCATATGAAGGAGCCTTGTATTGCTCTTAGGATCCACATTTACTGAAACACTATGGGACTCATTAGTCTATTTTTGTGACACTTGTCTGGGTGTTATACAGATAATTTGGTTCTATTGTGCATGATGCTCTCTCTCTCTCTCTCTCTCTCTCTGTGGAATATAGCAGGAAATTTACGCAAATGAATCGACTTTGCCAAGAGGCTATAACAAATCCAAGTGTACTAGGTCAAATCCTGATTAATAGGTGGTACTAAGCCAATCCCACAACTTGAAATAAGCAGAATGAGAAAAAATTTACATTTGTGTCAATCTCATAAGCATAACCTCTTTCAATGACATCGAGGTTTCCCGATTGGTGGGAAGAAAAATACTTGTTCGCTTGGTGGGTTTGAATAAATTCAAACAACCCATGTGGCGCAGTCTAAATCATTGGATCTTTCCCAATCCTTTTACGACTCCCCCCAATTCCGACGCTGGTTTTCTACGTTGTTTATGTTACGTGGAAGACCAAATCCAAGTGAAACCCAATCATGTTTATGATGATGATGATGATGATGACACCAAAATGCCTTTGTTTTTTTTATATTTCTTATGGTTCATTTGTCAAATTCTGCTAGCAGCCCACTTGACCTAAAATATATAACTTGTAAGGCTCCTCTCCTCTACCGATTTTATAAAGCCTAAAACCAGCTTATTTTCTTCCACTAATTAACCACAAAGAGAAGTACAACTTCTGCAGAAACAACCATCACCTATTGATCAAGGTGAAGTTTCAGCCCCATCTTTTTTCCTTGTGAATGATATGAAGAATGCTACTATTTTTTCCTTGTGATGATTCTTCTTGTCTTATGGAACTTCTAATTGATATGGTTCACATCAAATTATATGATAAATCTCTTCGTCTGAGAGAAGCAGAAAGAGGTTCATATGGACCGTGTGAGGTTTATTACTATCAGTAGATGGTGGAGAGGGCCCTGGGGACTGAAGAAGAGTGTTGAAGCAGTGCCAGTTGGAGTTGTTTTAGTTGGTGCTCTTTCAATCTTCTTGGGCCTTGGAACACAAGATAAATCAAGTAGTGCTTGTCAATTTCCAGCAATCTACAACTTTGGTGATTCAAATTCCGACACGGGTGGTTTGTCAGCAACATTTTTTCGGCTTCCTAACCCCTATGGCAATACCTTCTTTGGTAAACCAGTAGGCAGGTTCTCAGATGGGCGTCTCATCATCGATTTTATAGGTTAGAACATGGACTGTTGTGATGGATTGGATGCTCTTCTGTATCTCCTGTATGCAATTTTCTTTCAGTGCCTAGTTATTTAGAGGTTGGAACATCTTTTTAATGCAGGATTTTACTGTCTTATGTGCTCATTCTGTTCCTCACCATGCTTTGTAATTATTATTGTACCAAAGCATAATGTACAATATGTGAATATGTCTAGTTGCCTTCGTCTTATGAACTTCTTTTGCCAATCTTGCAGCTCATAAGTTGGGTCTCCCATTTCTTAGTGCTTATCTGGATTCTCTCGGATTAAATTTCCATCATGGAGCAAGTTTCGCAACCGGAGGATCTACAATTCAGCCCTTAGATGGCAGGATGTTTGAAGCAAGATATAGCCCCATCTCTCTTAACCTACAGCTTTCACAATTTGCGCAGTTCAAAGCACGTGTAAATGAGGTTTTCACTGAAGGTTAGACTATATGTTTGCTGAAGAAGAGTTATAGAGGAAATTACTTGAACCATTAATTCATTATGTTGCACTCCATTATGGATTGGTTTTCAGATAAAAGGACCAGCCTCCCAAGACCAAGTGATTTCTCCAAGGCCTTGTACACATTAGACATTGGACAAAACGATCTTCATGCTGGATTAAGGTTGGAGTCTATGGACGAAGTGCTGGCATCGATTTCCATCATCACTGGGCAGTTAGCTTTGACAATAGAGGTAATGATTAGCAGCTGTCCTTTCTTCTTGAGCTGCAATAGGTTTTGGCAACCAAAGCGTAACTCGACCATCTTAAAATTCATATTTTCAGCCGTACAAAGTCTTCATTTTTTTTTTCTTTTTAAATGTTTGACTTATAACCTGTAATCTATGAGTAGAAAATTGGTAACCATGAAAACAGGAACAATTTCTCTAGTTTCTTTTCGACACAGTTATCACATGAAATGCCTAACGTGTTGTGTTAAAAAAATTGATGTCTTGTCAATGAATTGCATAATAAATCTGTTTTGAACTTTGAACTGTCCTTGCAAGATTATATTCTCAAACAAAATAATGATATTGAAGTTTTGCAGCAACTATACCAAGAAGGAGCAAGAGTTTTTTGGATTCACAACACAGGTCCCCTTGGCTGCTTGCCTTCAACCCTTGCATATAAACTGCCAAAACCTGGCGACCTAGAC
The DNA here is from genome assembly GCF_000346735.1 of Prunus mume. The sequence goes on from NC_024127.1 coordinate 18,815,481, forward strand.
CAAAACGGTTGCTGGAAGCCTCACAATGAGGTGGCTGAAGAATTTAACAGACAGCTCAAGGATAGGGTGTTTAAACTAAGGGCCCAACTTTCAGAGGCAGTTCTTACTTATGTCGATCTCTATACCGCAAGGTACACACTCATCAGCGAAGCAGAGAAGCATGGTAAGTTTCTTCCAGTTCATGCCTTTAGCTAGTGTTCCTATGCTTCATTCTTTGGCCTGTCCAAAACCCTTTCTTTCCTGGTGTGTGGAATGTGCAGGTTTTACTAGTCCTCTAGCTCAATGCTGTGGAAGTTATGGTGATTCCGTCGTCCATTGTGGGATAAAAACTATTGTTAATGGCACTGAAGTTGAGGCCCTCTGTAGCAATCCTTCATAGTACATTAGTTGGGATGAGGTGCACTACTCTGATGCTGCAAAGCAATGGCTAGCCGACCGACTTATGGCCGGCGCATTTTCAGACCCTCCAGTTTCAATCACTGAAGCATGCCACAAGCCTCCGCACTTTTGATTTTACTTCCAAGTACACAACTCTCTTTTATAGATTTGGTATATGTTATGTGGAATTTAAACCTTTTTGAGTGGGGCATGGATTTTCTAAGGCCAGGTTGGGCATTGCAGCATTCCTTTGAATCATATCTCATCTTCAGTCTTTGTAATCTTGGCATGCCAAACACACACACCAAAAGAGAAACAAAGAAACGACAGATTTTCTAGACTCTTAATGTGTAAAATGATACATAAAAGAAAGATCGAGAAAAAGATATAGAAATAGGGGGCGATGAAACGGGGATGGGGAAGTATTTATCAGATAGGTGAGCCTTGACCTACTGCAATATATAATTATATATATACCTGGCTGCCAGATAGAATGAGCAGAAAAAAAGAAAAAAAAAAATCATTATGCAAATAAGCGACTCCACTGGGGATCGAACCCAGAATCTCTGGTTTCGTAGACCAGCGCCTTATCCATTGGGCCATGGAGTCAACATGTTGTCTTTAATGGGATCTTCAAATTTTATAGACTCTCGTATGGCCAAAGTTGAATTGAAATTTGAAACCAAAAGATCCTTCTTGGAAAAGGCCAGAGCGCTTCCCGTCAAAGCTGATAAAGGTGACAAATTCAGTTACGAAAGCTTTTGCTCAGCCCATTTCAAGGTTAAAAAGCAAAATGAGAAAGTCCTGCTGATTTGATTTCTAATAAGGCATCATTATTTGTTAAATTGTTTTCCTTTTCAACAATTCTGTTCCAATCTCCACAGTTTATTACCTTCTCTAGCCGATCATACACCTCATTCTTCTGTCACTAGCTTATCTATATCATATGTAGCACTATATCTACTGTCTGTTTTGCTTAGAATAATTACCCTGTTCCTCTTTTCTCTCTCTCTCTCTCTCTCTCTCTTACAGACTCACTGACATATGATTATGGAGCCACATTCCTCAAAAACACTAGTTGTCACTATTTTGGTGTCACTCTCACTGAGCTTAGCACCATGCTTGGCTTTGGCCTCAACTTCGTGCAAGTTCCCGGCTATATTCAACTTTGGTGACTCAAACTCCGACACCGGTGGCTTGTCTGCGGTTTTCGGCCAGGCTCGCTCGCCCCATGGAGAGTCCTACTTCCACGGCCCAGCCGGTCGTTACTGCGATGGCCGTCTCGTCATTGATTTTATAGGTACTTCAATCTTCACTATTAAGCTACAGTCTGAAACTAATAATGATAAATGATAAATTTCATGTACTAGCTTACCAATCATTTTCACATATGATAGATATATAATTGGAAATGATGCTTTAAAAGTTTTGGGAATCAATCCACCGACACTTCACTAGGAAACTACCAGAATGTCACGTGTAATTTTGGATGAACATAATTTGGAATCTACCAAAAATGCCACTGTTTTCAGACTTATCCAACATCCACTATCTAATACTATTGGCTTGATTGAATTGAATGCTCTGTTTTCAGCTAAGAGCTTCGGATTGCCATTTCTTAGCGCATATCTTGATTCTGTGGGGAGCAACTTCAGCCATGGAGCTAACTTTGCTACGGCTGGCTCAACCATCAGACCCCAGAACACAACTCTTCGCCAGAGTGGTTTTAGCCCCATCTCACTGGACGTTCAATACAATGAGTTCTATGATTTTCATCCCAGATCCCAAGTTGCTCGAAATCGAGGTCATTTCTCCTTATGTACTTTCTAGCCTACCTAAAAAAACTTGCATGATTGTATGCTAAACCAGAAAATCAATTGCAATGTATGTGCAGGTGGGGTTTTTAAACAACTGATGCCTAAAGCACAAGATTTCTCTCGTGCATTGTACACCTTTGATATTGGCCAGAACGATTTAACGGCTGGTTTGTTCTTGAACATGTCCACTACCCAAGTAAAAGCTTATGTTCCTGATGTCCTAAATCAGTTCAAAAACATTGTCAAGGTAATTAACAATCCAAACTGTGATTAATTTGGCTTTTCATTCATTTGAAAATGATGTGCTTGCTATGTATACACAGAACATATATGGTCAAGGAGGTAGATATTTCTGGATACACAATACAGGTCCCATTGGTTGTCTTCCATACGTTTTGGACCGCCTACCTGTATTAGCCGCGCAGGTAGACAACGCCGGATGTGCCATACCTTACAATAAAGTTGCTCAATTTTTCAACCGTGGATTAAAACAGGCTGTGTTCCAATTAAGAAAAGATCTGCCATTGGCTGCAATCACATATGTTGATGTTTACTCAGCCAAGTACTCCCTCATTAGCCAACCCGAAAAGCATGGTAAGTTCCTGTTAAATCGAAATCGCTTCCTTTATGGGGTGGATTAATTAGTGATTGAGTTTGTTGACATGTGATACAAAACATTGCAGGATTTAAGGAACCAGTGAGAGCATGTTGTGGTCATGGTGGGAAGTACAATTATAACTTGCACATTGGATGTGGAGGAAAGGCTAAGGTTCATGGCAAAGTAAAATTGGTGGGAAAGGCATGCCAAGACCCATCTCTCTGGGTGAATTGGGATGGTGTGCATTACACTCAAGCAGCTAACAAAAGGGTGTTTGATCAGATTGTAGATGGTTCATTTTCAGACCCACCAATTCCATTGAAAAGGGCTTGCCATAGGCAGCAAGCTCATTAGATCACATGCGACCCTTTTCTGTACTCAAATAAAATATGTTGAGGCCATTAGAATCTTTTGTTTTTAATTCTTCTTTTTGCTTGGATTCAGGGTCAGTCAATGTAATCCCTTAACTTAAGCAAGAAACAGATAAAGAAAGACCCTTAAGTGGTGACCTAATGGCCCTCCTAGTCTCCATTTTCATCTTCTCTGTTAAGACTATAAAAATTTCATGTTCTCCCTCAGTCTCTGTGTCCCATACATGATAATGGAATCGCATTTCTCAAAAACACTGGTTGTCGCTATTTTGGTGTCACTCTCAGTGAGCTTGGCACCATGCTTGGTTTTGGCCTCAACTTCATGCAAGTTCCCGGCTATTTTCAACTTCGGGGACTCAAACTCTGACACCGGTGGCTTCTCTGCAGTTTTTGGCCAGGCTCGTCCACCCCATGGAGAGTCCTACTTCCACGGCCCAGCCGGTCGTTACTGCGATGGCCGCCTTGTCATTGATTTTATAGGTACTTCATTTTAATTACCATCTTCTTCCATAAACCAGTAAACAGAAAGTGGGTTTTGTCACAAAAATATGATGGCTAGTACCTCAACTTTGAAACTAATATAAAATGAAGAATTCATGTACTCCTTGCTTGTTGACCACTAAACTGAATTCATGACTTGGGTTTGGGTGAACATAATTGAATGAGTTTGGAAGCTACCAAAAATGCCAAAACAAAATATGTATGGCATCTCAGCTGGCATCAAGTGAAAGAAGAAAATTAACCTACTCAGATTATCCAATGTAATAATATTGCCTTGATTGAATTGAATCCTCTGTTTTCAGCTAACAGCCTCGGATTGCCATTTCTTAGCGCATATCTTGATTCTGTGGGGAGCAACTTCAGTCATGGAGCCAACTTTGCGACGGCAGCCTCAACCATCAGACCTCAAAACACAACTCTTCATCAGAGTGGGTTTAGCCCCATTTCCTTGGATGTTCAATACGACGAGTTCTATGATTTTCCTCCAAGATCCCAAATTGTTCGCAGTCAAGGTCACAAATGCTACTTATATACTGATAATATACATCTTCTTATTTATTGGTTGGAAAAACTTGCCTTATTGTGTGCATTCAAAAGAGAAGATGATTTGCAATGTAGGTGGAGTTTTTGAACAACTTATGCCTAAAGCAGAAGATTTCTCTCGTGCATTGTACACCTTTGATATTGGTCAGAACGATTTAGCAGCCGGCTTTTTCTTCAACATGTCCACTGCCCAAGTCAAAGCTTATGTTCCTGATGTCCTCAATCAGTTCAAAAGCATTGTCAAGGTGATGAGCAATCCAACAAGCTAAACCCTAAACAACATTTTATAACTTCACTAAATGGATTGGTTTTCTTTATAGTCCTTCATTTGAAGCTCAAGTGGTTGTTTGTTACATATATACAGAATGTATACGATCAAGGAGGTAGATACTTTTGGATACACAATACGGGTCCTGTAGGCTGTCTCCCCTATGTATTGGCCCGCCTACCGGTATTAGCCTCTCAGGTGGACAAGGCCGGATGTGCCACACCTTACAATGAAGTTGCTCAGTTTTTCAACCATGGATTGAAAGAAGTTGTGGTCCAATTAAGAGAAGAACTACCATTGGCTGCAATCACATATGTTGATATTTACTCAGCCAAATACTCCCTCATTAGCCAACCCAAAAAACATGGTAAGCTAAACTTGAACATACACCTGTGATTTGGATGGACTAGTGATTTGAATTTGTTGAGCTAAATACACTGCAGGATTTGAGCAACCAATAAGAGCATGCTGTGGCCAAGGAGGGAAGTACAACAACAACTTGCACTGTGGTGGAAAGATTAAGGTGCATGGCAGGGAAATATTGGTGGGAAAGGCATGCCAAGACCCATCACTCTGGGTAAATTGGGATGGGTTTCATTACACTCAAGCAGCTAACAAAAGGGTCTTTGATCAAATTGTAGATGGTTCATTTTCTGACCCACCAGTTCCATTGAAAATGGTTTGCCATAGGCAGCAGCAAGCTCATTGAAAATTAGATCAAGTGTCCCTCCTTTTCACTATTTAGATAAAATACTCAAGGCCACCATAATATTTTTCGGTGTTCTTTTTTCTATTTTCTTGATGGATCAGTTTTGTCATATACTTGATGGATTAAATTAAATTAAGCATGAAACAGATAAAGAAAGACCCAACTGTCACATTCTTCATTTTCTCTACAGTATCTTCTTTCATCCACTATAGTTCTCTCTCAATAGTCTACACATATGGAAACTCGCTTCCTCCTTAGACTAAGAGATCATCATATTCTCTTTGGCCTTGTAATTTGGGCAACATTAGTGCTTCCGAGTCCTAGCATTTCTGTAAGATCATGCTCTTTCCCGGCCATTTTCAACTTTGGAGACTCAAACTCAGACACCGGGGGCCTGTCTGCAGCTTTCGGACAAGCCCCTTACCCAAATGGAGAGACTTATTTTCACACCCCATCCGGACGCTACTCTGATGGGCGTCTTCTAATTGACTTCATAGGTACTTCCTCTGCAACTTCTCTTTGCTCCTCAAATCTCTCTCTCTCTCTCTCTCTTTTTTTGGTCAAGTAAATCTCTCTCTCTTCACCAACTTTACAAAACAATGTCATGTTTTTGTTTCTGTTTCTGTTTTCCCTTTGCTATAATGTTATGGTCGTTTTCTCAATTCCCGAGGACATATCCTATTAGATGCAGAAAGGGTTTTGGCAAACTTGAAAAACGAAACTCATTTTGGATTTTACTGGCATCAGATTTGAAACTGTGCTGCATGTGACTCCATTTCATGAAGGATTTGGATCCACCAATATTATCATTACCAAGTTGAAAAACAGGACAAAAATTCAGCTTTTGCATGCATTCTTTTAGTTAAAAACAATATGCCAAGTACGCCAAAAGTATTGGGCTCTGTTCTTCAATCCTATACCAAAGCATGGAGATTAAATAATGCATCAAACATGCGGAGAGTGACACACTCGTGACCTGAATCTGAAGTCCTTTTTTTTATTTTTCACATGTCTAAATTTACTGATTATTATTAGACTTAGTTACTATTTCACCCCTAAAACGAATGCTCGGTCTTATTTTATTTTCTTAAACTGAAATTTTCTCACTTAACCTCTGAATCTCTAAAAATTGCTAAAATTTTCTCACTTTATCACTTCCGTCCATTTCCATCCACAAAGCAGTTTTGACCTACATCTTCTTCTAACCTCCTTGTTTCAAAGCGGAAAGCTTGAGATTGCCTCATCTGAGGGCTTTTCTGGACTCGGTGGGCTCAAACTTCAGCCATGGAGCCAATTTTGCCACAGCTGGATCAACCATAAGGCCCCCAAACACAACCATATCACAAAGTGGGGTCAGCCCCATTTCTTTACATGTGCAGCTTGTTCAATTCTTGGACTTCCGTACAAGATCCCAAATATATCAAAAAGAAGGTTACTCATTTTACTTCCACTTCCTTTGTTTACCATTTCTTGCATCAAAATTGTTGGTTGATGAAGTTGAGATTGTTTCAAAATTGGCAAATAGGTGAAGTATTTGGTAAATTGCTGCCCAAGAAAGAGTATTTTTCTCAAGCCCTTTATACCTTTGACATTGGCCAAAATGATCTCACTGCTGGCTACAAACTCAACCTTACCACAGAACAAGTCAAGGCTTATGTTCCAGATGTACTGAGCCAGCTCTCTCATACCATTAAGGTTGATCATATATATATATATATATATATATATATATATATATATATTTCTTTAGGTTACCTTCTAGGATTTCAGATCTAGGATTTCGAATGCAGGGATAAATGCTCTTAACCACTTAAACTGCAAACCCATACAACAATTCATTTGGTATGTTTGCTTCTATATGTACAAATTGTATACGAACAAGGAGGAAGATCATTTTGGATACATAACACAGGCCCACTGGGCTGCCTCCCTTATGTTCTGGACCGCTTCCTCATCAACCCGGCCCAAATAGATAATTATGGGTGTGCAGATCAGTTAAATGAGGTGGCCCAATATTTCAACCAAAGACTAAATGAGGCTTTGCTTCACCTTAAGAAAGATCTTCCATTGGCTGCAATCACCTATGTTGATGTCTACTCAGTAAAGCGCACCCTTATCACCCAAACCAAAAAATATGGTAACACTTTACCTCAATTTGTGAGTTTGTTAACTTTAGATGAATTTTGCATCCACCCTACAATGCAAGTCACAATTTTGAATTTGTAATGTAGGGTTTGAGAATCCCCTTATAGCATGTTGCGGTCATGGTGGGAAATATAATTACAACAGGTACGCGAAATGTGGGACCAAGAAGACCATCAGACGGTCATCACGAAATCATGCAATGATCCGACGGTTCGGATCAACTGGGACAGGGTCCACTACACTGAGGCCGCGAACAAGTGGATATTCCAACAAATTGTAAAAGGCTCCTTTTCGGACCCGCCAAACCCTTTGAAAATGGCCTGTCGTAGAAGTAGAATGGACCACTGAATCACTAATCTCTTGTGGGATGTTTTCTTCTTTTTCCTTTCCACATGCCTTTTTCATCTTCTGAAAGGACTTTACAAAAGTGTCAAGTGAGAAGTGAACAACCTTTTCATTTAGAATAAATTATTGGGCTTGTTTTTTTGCCAAACAAGAATATGAAGCAAAAGTATATGGGCCACCAACGGCCCATCCATCTCATGCAGGAATCTATTCCTGTCTTTTAGGTTACATTCATGTCACGTGGTAGGCATGTTGTTATGGGCCAACCCCGAGACTTTTACCTTTTTTTATTTCTTTATTTCGTATGGTTTTCACTTTTGGTAACTTAGCCAACATGTCTATTTATGGGTGTGGCCTGCCCAAAAGCAGTCATCATAAGATTGGATGGTCAGATCCTTGACTAGGAATCTAAATCTAGTTTGTATCCAAATTATGAGTTCGGATCCTCTGCTTTGGTTATACACAAAATATGTTATAATTCAAGTGATCGATCGTAAATATTTCAAATCCGCGATAAGAATTTGACTCTCATTTATTTATACAACATTACTAAGAGTTTTCTTTAAACACTCGACGACAATAATAAAAACAGAAAAAGTAAGGAAACTAAAAATAAAAAATAAAGATGATCCACATATACGTCATAGAGCAATTATAAACCGAAAATGGGTAATTGGGCGATTGGGATTGGGGGATTATTGGGCATGTAAATGTGATCCAATCTGGCCCTGTCTAATCATGTTCCATATTATTCAATTCCAGCTGTAGCAAGCAAAATCCCAAACCAGTTGGGTCCATCTGTTCGTATGTGGAACCTCACTGTAGAAGTAGGGGTCTACCCTCCAAATCCAAAATGTGCATGAACGTGGAGCCTTAATTAATCCCTTTCCCTTAATTCCCTTTGCTCATGTTTAATGCAATAATGTTGCTAATTAATCACTTCAATAACGTGTGTTAATGAACCACTTTGAACACAATCATCATTCCACCTTCCAAGCATAAACGAATAAGGAAAATACAGATGACCCACCTGCCTTCTCATCCTCTTCTTCTGCTGCACAACTTGACTTTTCAGTCAACTCTTGTTCTTGGGTTGACTGCGCAGTTTCTGGTGATGAAGATGATATTGGCTTGAAAATGAACATTCCATGCCTTGGCCCAGAGCTGAAGAGCCAATCATGAACATCCCAATAAACTTCAACTTTAGTTTTGTTTATATCAACACACTCATTACCTCTGAATTTCCAATGGAGGTGCTTGACATGGAGAGCTATGCTCCCATCTATCTTTATCTCCAGTTCTGGATCCGCCCCAGTGGCAGAGATGTTGTTGCACTCAATCAAAATCTCATGAAAGCTTTCCTTTTCATGGAACTTGATTCTTGTTGAGTATCTCTTCTTGCCAAACAAATGTTCCTTCCTTGAAACCAAGATGGGTTCTATGAGTGATGGCCTGCAACCTGTTCTTCTGTATGCATCTTTCTTTTGATCACCAACAAGCAACACCACCTCCTCTTCACACACAATAGCAACATAATAGTCCGATCGCGGCTCGGTTTCTCCGTTGAATTTTGCCGCTTTTAGGTCCCAGACCACATCAACTGTGCTGCCATCCACCAGAAATTGCTTGGAGCCTTGCTTCCTCCAAAAGTACCACGGCTTCAGCTCAACCTTACACCGATAATCTTCGTCTCCATATTGGCCTTGAACAGAAACAGAGAGGCCATGTAGCAACAAGTTCTTGCACCAAGTGATGGTGATCAGACGGCACTGACCAGCTATCTTTGTGCTGTACACTGACATGAACACACTCTGTCCTGCCCTGATCACGCTGGTTGGATTTGGATCATCAACCGGCCTTTGAGTACCGGATGAAAAGCAAGCAGGAATTCCAATTGGATCATGCATGGTTACTCAATGATTTATAAGAAAAGTGATTGATTTATATGAAGAAATGAAGAGGATATATGTATAGTCTTGATCAAATTAATCAGACTACAAGGCATTGAGAGACAAAGATGAATGAGTTGGTTTGGCTAAGATCTCACCCATAAGATTTGGCACGAAGCTTTTCTTGGCAGCATGTTATCAATCGAGCCACAGGCTAATGACTCAATTTCCAAACTGGCAGTCTTTAGAGGCAGAGAGAAGTAAGGATGGAGGGTGAACTTAAGAGTAACACGTTTTACATGCATCTAAGCCGTGCAAGCTTTCCAATCTGTTTTGCCCTTTCTATTTTTAACAAAACCCACCTTTTTTTTCTTCTTGGAAGTGGTTTGGGTTGAAGATGAGTTTGATCCCCATAAATCTATCTTTTTCATGCATGGAAAAAAGCAACTACCCCTTTTTCATCACATATGAAGTTCATGTGACAGTGTACCAGAATATAAAGAACTAAAATTCTTATCAGGGGAGAGCATATGGGTGGGGTAAAGGAGACTAACGAAGTAAAATATATATATATATATATATATATATAATTTGGATTTACGATGTGGGTTATTATACTTCCACATGCGTGGCAGGGTGCAGAAAATGAGAGGAATTCTTCACTACTCTTGAGTTTGAGTAAGATTATGCAGATATAAACTGTATAACTCAGTTCATTGTAGTTTGAACATGGGAGGCGTGACGAGGAAAACGAAGATACAGGCAAATGATAGCTAGGGATGTTGATCTATCTAAGAGAGTAAAATACAAAAGCCAAGGGATTAGGGAGGCAGATTTACAATCTCTGTATTTAGAGAAGTTGGTGGGGGGGAACAATAGCAGTTCATTAGCTCTTTCCATATGAGAGCACAATTGATGACGCAAATTAATGACTTTTTCGAACAATCAAGCTTTGTTATCTTTCTGAACGATAATTAGAGCTTCATTTATGATTTTAGTTCTCAGTGATTCACTTTTCATATATGAACACAAAGATCTTCATACGCAGCCAAGCGAAGCTTCATTTATCACCTTAATATTCGGTACTGCAATTCCAAGATTAATATACAGATGGCAGATACATCAAAGGTGAGAAAGAAGTACTAACGAAAGAGTGGCCATTAGCATTATCATTGAGCTTTTAAGAAAGAGAAAAGTTGCTACTAGAAATTCGACCCTGCACAGCTTTCTGTATAGCTTTCTGCAAGGTTCCTTAACTACAGGAGAAAGGCGTACTGCAAGAGCACAAATGCCAATCAACTGAGCTGGCATCTGAAATGATTTAGATCAATTATCATCACAGTGATGTCGTCCAAACTACCCCTACTCAATGCAAGGTTCACAAGCTCCTTACAAGCAGCCACCAGTCCACCGGAGGCTGGTTGAATCTTCATATTTACTCGCTTTACCAATGATATTCTTCTTGACTTTGATGGAGGGCTTTCATTTTCACTTGGAAAGTCATTCTCACGATCTTTCCAGCTATTAACGGTCTTCTTATACCCTGGAGATTGAGTATCTTTTATGGGAGATTCATTCTTCATGTTTACTCGCTTTACTAAGGATATTTTTCTTGACTTCGATGGGGGGCTTTCATTTTCACTCGCGAAGTCATTCTCACTATCTTTCCAGCTATTGTCAGTCTTCTTATAGCCTGGAGATTGAGTCTCTTTTATGGGAGATTCATTCTTCATGTTTACTCGCTTTACCAAGGATATTCTTGACTTCGATGGAGGGCTCTCATTTTCACTCGGGAAGTCATTCTCACTCTCTTTCCAGCTATTGACTGTCTTCTTGTAGCCTGGAGATTGTGTGCCTTTAAGTTGCTTAACTAGCGAAATTCTTCGTAACTTTGATGAAGGGCTCACACTAACACAGCCATAGTCTTCCACATTATCCTTCAGTAGATCTCCTGAGGGTCCCAATTTTTTCTGAACTGAACATAATCGGGTCACCGTATCAATGGCTTCTTGGTTGCCAACCTAGGAAAAACCATCAACATCAAAGTTTGAAAGGACTGACTTTCATAATTTTCAACAGGAATGTAGGCTCGGATACCTCATTCATGCTACATGGATATATACATGATATGCCATTAACGTTGATGCTAATGCTACAAAAGTGAAAATAAATGGAAACTAATAAATCTAATATCGGTGACCTAACCTAATATCGGTGACCTAAATCTAATATCGGTGACCTAACCTAAGTTTTATCCTGAAACATATGCCATCCCAACTCCTGAACCAGCGTATCTGCTAAGATCACAAAGACCTATTTATGCAAAATTCAAGTCAATATAAAATAAATTCAGAGCTATTAAGGTGGACCTAAGATGAGCTAAGATAAGAATGTGCCTGTTTTAAAGATAAGTCCATAATTTAACATGGATTTTTTCATGCATGAAAATCTCTCTGCATACCTCTCCCCACAGTCCATCCGAAGCCAATACAAGAAATTCCATATCTGGAGTGAGCTGTAGGATCTTTGTTTCAGGCTCAGCCAGCACCCAGTCTTTCAGATGAGCATCTCCAATGCTTCTAGAAACAGAAAGAACGCCATGAACTCTCCATGCTCCTCGGTGGAACTCTACATATCCTCCCTGATCACAATATCAACAATTATCATCAAATACTTTAAGTTGTCTCTTGTATGTCAGTACCATGTAATGTAATTGTGACAATGATTATGTTAAAAACCTCATTCTCTATTCGTTTGCGTTCGTCCTCCTGTTCTGCCATATGATCCAAGGTAAGAGCCTCCGCCACTCCACCTCTACAAAGAACAGCCCTGCAATCCCCCAAGTTTGAAATAACGACCTCTTGCCCTTCAATTATAGCTGTGACACAGCAGGTACCACTTCCTAAACCCTGCATTTACTCGCAGCCATCAATAAAGATTTCCATAATACAAAAGGTCAGGAAAGAAGACCAAGCATTGTCAGCGAATTACCTCCAATTGGTAATAAAATATGCCTAATATTACATTTATTCAGAGCTAACAACATTACCTTCAACAATTAATGAAACGCACTCAGATGGGAATCAATTCATATGCGCTGAACACCATTTCTTTTCTATGAATCAGGACTAATCATCAATGAAGTTTTCTAAACGAATTGGACCGAATCCTCACTTTTTAACATTTTAAATGTCAGATTAACGGCTCACATCTCTAACATTAATCAGTCGTGAACATCAAATCAAGAATCCAGAATTGCAATTACCTGTTTCAAGAACTCCTGGTCTGTTTTCAGATACCCAGCTTTAACCGCCTCTTCTATTTCTGTATGCACTTCCATCATTTCAAGAATATTATTGTGCAAATTGTCAGCAACAAAATCTGCAGCCTTCTTGCCACCATGCCCATCATACACCCCAAAGAAACCCTACACATGAACAACGCAAAAACCAATTACAAATAAAAAATAACTCTAAAAGATAGTAGATATATAAGCATATAAATAAGGAAAAACCATAAAGATTTGGGCAATTTGTTTACCTTCTTGGAGTTGTTGCCTTGTAAGCAAGAAACTATCTTGTGGGTATCTTCCATAAACTTTTTCTTGCCTTTGGCGGCGGAGACCCCAACTCCAATCCCACTGAAGCAGACGGCGTCGTTCTCTGGCGTGAAATCTCCGAGCTTTTCGGTTTTAATTTCTTGCAAGACGTTTGGGATCTCAATCATGGGGGGTCTCTTCCGCTTCAGAGAAGAAGAAGCGGTAATGGGATCTACTGTGGCAGTAACCGCTGTAGACTCAGAATGAGAAAGGAGGAGTTCTGAGCTCGCCATTGTTGTGCGGATTGTTGTCGTTGTTGCGAGAGAGAGAGAGAGAGAGAGAGAGAGAGAGGCAGAGGCAGAAACAGAGGCTCCCAACGGCTATATAAAAATGTGACAGAAAGTAACGGGCTGGAGTGAAGTGGGAAGTCAAAGCAAGGATTTGAGGGGGCAGTTAGGGTTCGTGGGGTCAAACTAGGAGCCGTTAGGAGTGCGGTCAGAACTTTGAAATAAATTTGGTTCGAGAAAATTTTTCGCAGATGAATTTAACAGAAAAAACAGAAATTTCAAAATATGAGTTCATAGTTTTTATAACAATGTTTGACTCCTTTTTTAACCAAAATAATAATTTTTTGACTAATTCTGTTGGGGAGTTTTTTTATTTTTAATAAACGATAATAATCATTGATGAAAAAAGTATAGGCTCAATCTGATGAATATAAGTAAGGGAGACTTATAAATAAACCCAAAATGGGTACAGTATTTATAAAGAAGGACAAAATTAAAGTGGTTGGACAATAATGCCCTTATTCATATCTAAATTTCCTAGGGAATCCTTCTGCTTCTGCTAGCCGGATGAAACCAAAATGTTTCTTCTTTTCATATGTTGCTTTGTACTGGCCGTATGGAGCCAAATAGTTTGGCGACTATTCTGCTGGATGGATTCTTCACGTGGTCTTCATGCATCCATCATGTTATCTATGTTGTGTAGCTCTTCTTCTCCTAAGCTATTCCAGTATGAGTTGTCATTATCTTCTGCTGTAATCTGTTCTGCTATCTGATTGTAGATTTCATCAAAAACTTTTGCTCCTGTAGTGCTAATCCTGTATTCATATATATCATCTGGTCTCCTGGATGTGGATTCTGAATACACCTTGATAAATTTAGACTGGTACAGGAGGGTCAGACGATCATCATTAAATAACTGTTGCTCGGCTATTATTGCTCCTCTGTATTGTTGGATGTCTTGTTTGGTAGGCATTCATGTTCGTGCTGATTCTCCCGGACTAAGTAATTCATCAAAAGAAATAATAATCCTATGTTGTGCTAAATCTGGGTAAATGCTATCTTTAAACCACTCTGGGGGTATACTAGTGAAATCTAATTTTACATTTTT
>NC_024127.1:18835850-18864830 GCF_000346735.1 Prunus mume
CACAAACTCCCCGCCTCCGTCAAACCCAACGCCACCTCCGCTCACAGACCCCATGACCTCCTGATCACCAACGCCTTCTCACCCTCCTCCCTCCAAAACCCTAACCCAAGCCCCCCCCAGACCATCCGCCACGTCACTCACTCTGCCTCCGATGGCGAACCCGAAGCGAATTCCATGGTCCCCTCTGCCTCCGCCGTCGCCTCCGCCATTCGCAGAGCCTCCACCTCCCCCGTTGACTTCATACAGAGAATCGAAAAGGAACAGAAGAGAGGCATCGTACTCCCCAGCCCCGATTTCCAGAGACTCTGTATTCAACAGTTGGACATCTTTCGCCGAATCGTCGATCCCGATGCTCTCCTCTCGGTCAGTTTATGGAAAAGAAGATAATATCGTTCATTAATTACATTCCCAAATTAGCTAGTGCTGTTTTTGTATTATTAATTTTGAATTATATATATGTATAGGTGTATGTAAGGCCAGCTGGTAGTTATGTGATGGACCGATTGGAGCTTCGTCGAGTAACTTGCCATCCAGGAGCAAAGTCATCAGACATTGTGATATTAGTTGGCAGTTTCAGTGTTGCCACTGGTTTTCGCGCCGCCGAAGCAGTGCTTTCCAATCACAAAGTAGATGACTGATTTTTTTGGTTTTAGACTTTATTTTAGTTGTTGATTGATAATGTGCATTGTTACTGAGTATATTCAGTTGGAAATTGAATTTTGTAGGTGGAAGTTATAGCCGAGTGCAAAGCTGCGGTTTTCCCCATGGTGAAGCACCCCTTTGTGGTGGGCTTCTTGGTTGCTGAATTTCCCAGGATGGAAATGCCGCCACCTGGCGGGAAAGTTCAGTGTGAGGGATGTGATTTGATTCACCGCTTGACTCCTGAGGAAGCCTATGCTTTGCCTCCGAGCTCCAATATCAAATCTTGGGATACTCAGAATCTGGAGGATCAACCAGAGCCATTATTAACAATGTCCAAGTTTAGTGCTGAGCAGAGATCAAATGCTATCAACATTTCTCGGTCTTTAGCGATGGCATATGTTATGGATCAGGTAGTGTGTGCTATACAGTCAGAATGCAGTATTAACTGTGAAATAATGCGGGCATGACTACTTTTTTTCTTTTAAAGTCCATTTATCTTAATTTCTTAGAGAAATGCTTACCTCTTTTGCAGAAAGCTATGCTCCTCCAGCAATCATCTTGGCAGAACAATGTCAGGATGAGTAGTCTGGTTGAACAAGTAAGACAACTGTTGTTGCATTTGCGATTTGGGATTTGTATGTTCTTATGGAGTGATTGTAATTTTCCTATTGTCGTGTGTTCTCCCAGATTCGTGGTCCTCTTTCTAGCCTTCAAACTTTAAGTAAAATGTTATCCATGCATATGAAGAGAAGTGAGGTTTGCCTTCTTATATAACTTATTTTAATTTTTAGCTTGCCGATATTCATTTTATGTCCTATATTTACATTGGAATTATATGCTTATGCAGATTTCTTATGACATTGTTGAAGATATACGGGTGCAAGGTGACCATATGAAAGATACCCTTCAGCAACTCCAGGATGCTGTTTACTTAACCAAGGCACTTAATCTCTCTCTCTCTCTCTCTCTCTCCCTCTCTCTCTTTTTACTTGACCCAGACTTATATATATATGTATAAATTCTCATGTCACTAAGGCTTCTTATACTTTCTTCAAAGAGTCGTAGTCTGTTTATAAGCAGTTTTCAAGTATTCATTTTGCCATTTTTAGGACACTGGCCCTACTGTTGTATGCCTTTTTAACTTATCCTGAGATATGCATGTTCAATATATTCTTTGACCCTGAGACTGATAATAACTTTAAATTTTTTAAGTTCTTCTATATTATTCTCTCTATGGGCTAGAGACACTGACTTTTTCATGTGATTTTTCTAGGCTAGTATCATGCGCTACGGTGAACATGATTCAACATATTCCTATCCTGACTTAGGGAAGCATCAGTTATTGAATAACCTTCCCAAGGATAGTTCCAGCATTAAGATGCAAGTTCCAGGTGAACAACTTTCTCTAAATGCTGGAGCCAAGGATATGGAGATGCCCATGCCTCCTCTAGCCCTTGCTCCTTTACAGCAACATGGAATTAGGTAGGTTATAAATTCTGAGATTCATCACTTCGGATTGCAAAGAAAATGAAAAATAAAATAAAACTGTGTATTTCACTACAGTTTTCATGACTGCATACGGCTCCTTCGCTTGGCACGAGAGTTTTTAAAACATGCAATTTTCATTTTGCTAACGCCTGTCAATTATGTCAGGAAGACCATGCAATGTTTCTGATATACTGGCAGATTTGGTTGAAGCTGTAAGACCTCTTGCTCAAAACCAGCAGCGTGTAGTAGAACTGAATGAACTTGGGACATCATTGCAAGTTGCTGTAGAAGAACCTGCTTTGCGACAGGCTCTGAGCAATTTAATTGAGAGTGCATTATTGCGTACGCATACTGGGGGAAAGGTAGAAATTGTGTCTACCGGAGCACCGGCAGGTGGTGTTCTTGTAGTAATTGATGATGATGGGCCTGATATGCACTATATGGTAATAGTTGCAAACTTTGAACTATGCTAACTTTATCTTCTATATACAATACAAATTAGAGAATTAAGTTTTCTGCTATTCATGATTTGTCACTCACCATGTACTGTTGGTCATAGATTTATTGTATTGTTGGTGTATTTTTCTTCAGACGCAGATGCATTCTCTCACTCCTTTTGGAGCTGATCTCTTATCAGAAAATATGGTTGAAGACAACATGACATGGAACTTTGTTGCTGGACTGACTGTTGCTCGTGAGATACTCGAAAGTTATGGCTGTGTTGTCCGTGTCATATCACCCCGAACCGCAGATGCTCCCCTTGGAGCAGGTGGAACGCGAGTAGAACTCTGGCTTCCTTGTATCATGGAATTATCCAGGATTAATGGCCCTGCTCAGGAGGCGTAGCTGCGTAGCAAGAATTGAAACTGTCCGCGGTAAGATTGTTGTACTTGTATGGAATAGAGAATTAATCCTGCCTCTATCTGATGATTTGCGAGAATGAGGTGGTAGAATTTGGAAAAAGTTTCATTGATGATGCATCTAAAATTTGCAATTTCGAGGAAGTTGTGTATAGATTTTACTTCCCTTTCCACAACATGAAAACTCTTGTACAGAAATAAGCTGAAATAGGGCTATTGGAAGGCGCATATATGGACCAACTGTTGTTTCATAATTCCATCACTCATATGTAAAAGTTTTTACGTAGCTTACAAACTTACTGGCTACAATGACTTACAGACTTCGATTATTGAGCGTGTCTACTTGTATTCATCACTTCATCAATATACCTTTCCTAAATTGATGGAGGGGTTATTTTTCTTTTTTGTATTTTAGTTTCTGGGTTTAGATTTGGTTATGACGCATCGTTTACATATTGTAATGAAACATTTGGTCATATCATTTGAAATTAAATTAAATATTAAAAAAAAAGTCAAGTCTCTGTGTGTGTGCTACAAACCTGGTTGTTTGGGTCATTAACCAACTCCATCAAACCCACAGGGACAGTATTGAATTGGCCCACATAGCCAGTTTCCTCCATTTGTGGCCTCTCGACTAATCAGTGGATGGCCTAACTTGATAAGAATTTTTAAGGATCGATCGAATACTCATGTGTTTAAGGATTTTTAAGAAATCATGAACTTATACACAACTAATATTTGAGATTTGGTTTTTCAAAAGAGGATGCGAACAATTCAATCCTTAAAACAATCATGCAATCATTTTAAAACGAAACAATGTTTAACTCCAAAGTTCTTCGCTGTCCTTGTCCGTGAGCTTACTCATCATGACAAAGGACCCTACACTACACCGGCAGCCAAACCCCAAACCCCACCACATTGGTGCACGACTGCCCAACGCCTAAACGCGTCAAATCCATCTCATTGCTCGGAGGATTTGGTTACTTGGCTTTTTCTTTCAAATAAAAAGAATCATAGAATTGGTTTCATTATACAAATTAACCCCTTTCTTCTTTTAACAAATTTTTGTTCATTTTTTATACAAGTGATATTTGAGGATGGATTATTCGAACACAAAATCTCAAGTATAGTGATAACTGCTCTTAAACACTTAAGCTACATACCTGTATATATTTTGTTCATTTATTTCTCAAATTTTATATAAATTGTGAGAAATGATATGCCAATTATGTCGTGGTCATATAGAGTTGTTGGCCAATAAATTCTATCTTCCTTATCTGAATAGGAAGGAATGATTGATACTCTTTCCATGGCATTCTCTTTGACACATTAAAATTCTTTACTTTGCAAGCAATGTAATTTCATATTAACTTTGTTTAGATCCAAATAATTTAGACCAAACATCTTTTGTAACTATCAATTAGTCAACAATAATTAAGATCCCATTTAATAACCATTTTAGTTTCCAATTTCTAGTTTCTAATTTTCAGTTTTCATTTTTTTTTTTTAAGTGAAAACAAAAAACTATTTAAAAGTTGTTCGGTAACTGACTTCAATTTTCAATTTTTTGGGGTCAAATTGTGATTTTGAGATCATATCATGAAAATGCATGCTTCAAAGAGTTCTTAGTATTTTTCAATGAGTTTTTTGGAG
The DNA here is from genome assembly GCF_000346735.1 of Prunus mume. Next base: position 18,840,494 of record NC_024127.1, read on the forward strand.
TTAGGATGATTTTTTGTTGTTGTGAATTTTGGATATGGAGGTCTCGAGGCTTTGCATGGGTCTGCAGCCAAATGCAAGAGTCGAGAGGAATGGTCCAAGTCGAGAGGTCTCAAATACCGAATTTTGGTAATTGGAGTGCATTATATGTATGGTGGTGATGTAAAATTATTGAATGAAAAAGAAGCAGGAAAAAAAAAAAAAAAACTGAAATTGTTACCAAACATGTTTTAAAAAATAAGGGTGATTTTGAGAACTAGTCTTCCCTAAAAAAAAAACTGAAAACAAAAACTGTTACTAAATATGTTTTCAATTTTCATAAAAAAATGAAAATGAAATGTTTATCAAACAAACCCTAAGTTTTTTTCTTTTTGAATTAATAAAACTTGATGAATGTATTATACTATTTTATTAAAATTAGCCTCTCCGCCCACACTTCCGCGCCTGTGAGAGGTTTTTTTTAAAAAAAATTTGAATTAAAAAATATAATGAGTAGTTGTGCTTCATAAAAATAGGATTTATTATCTGATTTTTTTTCTTTTAATTTTATTTTATTTTAATATGAAAATATGTGGATTTACCATAATATCCTCATTTAATTAATAATTTTAATTCTTAATATGTGGATTAACCGATGATATTTTTTGGTATTTTGAATATTTTACCATTCTTTGTTTTTTTTATTATATATATATAGCTATATAGATAATGTGGCTAAAGCATTTCCGAACATGTCGTTGTGGGCCCCTCTAAATAGTATTTGGGTACCACGTTGAAGCACCAAACCAAAATGGCTGGAGGTGGAGGGCCCACTTGTGGATTGGCTGGCCCTCAAACGTTAATTCCGGGGCAGCCCTAGACATGCGGCTCCTCTTATTGGACGGGTCAAACTTCAAAGTCAACCAAAGTATGGTGAATGACTGCTTCCTATGCCTCTTTGAATCTTCTCTACCGTCTGATGGACTGGAAATCTATGGACGGGCATAGTCAATGATTTAGGCAGCCTCATAAAATCGCACGTCGACTGTATCTCCAAAAAAATTCTGATTCCCTGATTAATTAATTAATTGTCTTATGAAACGGTTTATATGGTTGTTGTTATCAAGACTTGTTTTTTTATATATAAAAAATTCTCATCTATATAAAGCAAAAGATAGAGAATAGTAAACATTCAAAATATCAGAAAATGTTATTGATTAATACAAACATTAAGAATTGAAATTATTAATTAAATAAGAATAATATAGTAAATTCATATTTTTTTATATTTAAAAAAATTAAAATCAAAAGAAAAAACATATAATGAATTCTATTTTTATGAAACACAACTACCCATTATTATTTTTAATTATTTTTAAAAAAAACCTCTCTCAACCTGGAATCGCGTGCAGATAAGCTAGTTATTAATAAGGTAAAAGAAAAAGTTGAAACAAAATGCTATATTCTTATTTGAAATGGTATAATTTTTAGTGCATCGTTTATAGGCACTTATATTTGAAAAAATGTCGGCAATATAATCCTATTTATTTATTCCTTAAAAAATCATATTTATTTATTCCTAAAAGAAATTACTTAAAATGTCTCTAGAATCTCCAATCCTTGAACCTTTCTACGAGCTAGAGTGTGGTAGGAAATGATAGTATTGGTATATAATCCTACATTAAATTTTTTTTTTCCTTTTTAAGTTTATGAGTTGGTGGGTACAAAGGAAGGGAAAGAAAAAAAAAAAGCTAACCATACTTACCCATTTTGTTTTGTTTTTTTTTTTGGGGCAGAGTTTTGTTGATATATTTTTTTTTCATAATATTTGGAATTTATACAAGTATTTTGTGAAACAAAAAAAAAATTACAGACAGTTATAATCAAATAACTGCCAATAGCTAACTCATTTTCTCGAAATAAATAATCGAGAGAGATAATATAAATTTAAAATTAAGTGTTTCATCAATACATAATACGGAAATATAGTTCGAGGTTATTGATTACGCTAATTTTAGACCGGCAATGATTGGCAAAAAAAATTTACAGTTCTGTTTTTTTGGTAAAAAAAATTATCCTAAATTAATTTGGTTTCCTTTATTCGTTGACTGCAATCATGCAAAGGCAGGACACAATAGACTTGACCTCCTTCCTACAATTTTCTTTACAAATTCAAAACATAAAAGCAAATACAAAAACCCAGCATTAACAGAAAAAAAAACAAAAAACAAAAAAACCCAGTACATTTGCTTCTAGTTGCTGAATCGAGAATTTTAATCATCTTTAAGTAATGCGTGATTCTCTTTGGTTCAATTTAATCACTCAGGAAGATTTATTCATATTCAATACATTATTGTTTTATACTTTTGTTTGTTTATGAGTAAAAAAATCATCGCTTATTCTAAAGACACAACAACAAAAACAAGAAGAAAAGTCGAAAAAGCAAAAGCACTAAAAAGCCGTTGCATTTTGCTTATGGAAATGATAATAATAAATATAAGTGGGTTACCAATTAAGGAGGGATCACGAGTCTGGTTAAGGTCAAAATCCTAATAAAATCCATTTTGAAAATAAGTTAGGTTGGTAATTCGCAATCCGTTTTTCTTACTTATTGAATTTAATTTGAGATCTCTGGAGAGATAAATATAAAATCCCCATATTTCTCTCCTTGTGTTTCCCTCCCGAGTCCAGCCAAGTCTCCCAGCTCTCTCATCATTTCACATACAACAATACAAATCGTCACTGCCAAAGGCCCAAAGCCAAACACACACACAAACAACGCAACCCTCTGCAAAATCACAAAATCATAGTTTTCTTGCTCTCAAACTGAAATTGCTGCGTTGCGTTTTTTCTTATTTTTTAACATCTTTTTATTATTTCTCTCACGCTAATTGTGCCCCGAGATCACCAAGTCCTGCAAGTGCTTTTTCGCGTGATTCTCAGCTTCTGAACCACTTTTCTCTACAGCAGATCTTGCTTAGCTATTCAACTATATGAGGTCAGTTTTGTTCTTTTTCAATTTCTCTGATTCACTTGTTACGCTTCTGTTTGGATACTGAGATTAAAAAAGAAAGAAAGAAAAAAAGGAGAGAGGTAGAGTGCTGCTCAGCTGAGCTCGATTGGTTGTTTAGCTTCTGATATTTGCATTTGATTTTTTTTTTTCTGCGTTTATTTTCAGCTTGAATTGGTTTGATTGCCACAGCTTTAAGCAATCCGAGATATCAATTTTTTATTATAATTTATTTTGTTTCGCTATTTACGAATTTGCTAGATCCTTATACTGTTTCGTTTGCGGTTTTGGTCGTGGAGTTTTATATTTAATTTTTAAGGTAAGAGATGTTTGATCGGAAAGGCTTGATGAGTACATTGCATATGTTTGATTATGTGAGCTAACTTAGTGATCGGGTTTATGCTTTTGGTCGTTGTGTTCTTTATCTTTGAAATTAAGCAAGCCCAGCTGCTTGTCTGTCCTAATTATAACAGTGGGGGAGGAAGTGGGTCTTTGTTATGTAGTTTGGGTGTTAATTCAAAGGGAACACGTGGTCTACTTTACCGTGGAGGTTTTTGAATGGGTGTTTGATTTGTGACTTTGTTTTAGCTACTGATTGTCAAATGGTAGCACATGGTTGCTTCTTTCTCGGCAGAGTTCTTGTAGAGGGCAAAGATGAACGAGCACATGATTTCTTGCTTGTTGTTTCTCTATATTGCGTTTGAAGAATGCCTATTCAAAAAGGTCTGAGTATAAGTATGCTGTTTCTGCTGTTAAATGGTCCATGTATTCTGCAGGTTCGATTTGAAGCACAGGGAAAGGTGAAATGTTGTTATTGAGAGAGATATAGAGAAAATATCTTACGGGAGCTCCTTAACCTTTTCATAGTATAATCAATAATGTTAGGTTAGCAGCTTTGGGTTGTGAGTTGTAAGTGCTATACCCATCTACTTTTACGATTTTGTCAACCCTGATTTATGTTGTTTTGATAGAAACAAATGTTCAGGTCATTCTCGTAGTTGTATAATCTTGTATTACTGAGTCGTAGAGTCTTGCTTAAATTGTTGTGTTCCTTCATGAGGGTCATCATTTCTTTTAAGGGGAATTCTCAACTGAAAACCTGTTAAATAATGCAGATCAGCTATCGCTTTCTACTTGCAGTTCATTTTTCCCTGAATTTATAGTCAGAAGCTTGTAAATAACATGGGAACCCTTTCACGCAGGTTAAATTTTGTGACAGTCTATTTTCATCGGAATGAGCTAACTTTTGTTGCTCTTTATATTTATTTTAGAGACCTGATCTTCTCTAACTGCATTTGCATCTTGTTGGCTGCAGTGCAGGTGGTAGAAAACCAAACGAGACTATGAGGCTTATTGTGACAACTTTTGTAGGAGTAGTTTTTGGATTCTTGATAGGTGTATCCTTTCCAACCTTGTCATTAACAAAGGTGCACTAATTTTTTTATGGGTATCTGTTACGCTTTGCTTTAATACTTACCTAGATGATGAAACATAATTAATGTGTGTAAAATTTGACAGCTGAACCTCTCATCCAGCCTTCTTCCAAATGTTGATCTGTCGTACAATGAGGACCAGAAATCAGACATCTCCAGGCAAACAATTCTAAATGCTTGGTCTTCTACGAGGAGTAATGATAGCTCAACTAAAGCTCAGAGTTCAAATGGTACAGCAAGGGTATACCTCCTCTCCCTGATATTAGCAGTAGTAGAAATTCCGAAATGACAGGTTTTACATCACTGTTAACTCTGTATGTTACTAAGGGGTGCATTGAATCTTAGCTACTTCGTAATTCAAATCCAGAACCAGTTCAATAAATGCATTTGAGGTTCTTGCGCTGTTCTACTACAGTACCTAAATTGGCTTTTGATTTTGGTCAAACAGGAGGGAAAGTATCATTTTTGGTCAGTCCCAACTGGAGATGATCTGGTTTAATAGTATTGATCGTTTGATCATCATTCCATTAAGCTCAATAAGGACTTCCTTAAAATAGAAGTAAATCTTTCCAAGGTTAATTGTTGTAGTTCTTGGATTATAGTGTGGGAGCCATGATTCTCAACTGAACCCGCTCTCATTGATATGATTTGGAGAAGAGACAGATTGAGAAAGAAGGGGTTTCATTTACCTGATATTGTTCACAATCTTCTCTCATTACTTTTATATTCCTTGTAAGATGAGGTGGCTTCATGTAATCACTGAATCATATATGCAATCTTGTACTTGCATGCTGGGACTATTTTGCTTCGTTTTCATGTTGTTTTACTATGAGGAGAGGCCTGATAATTGCTGAAAATATGAGTATCATTTCCAATATAGTTCACAGCTTCCTCTTCTGGCATTCCAAATTCTCGTTATATAGGCATTACTTATCTGAAGTTTACATTGCCTGCAGATTTGGGTGCCGTCAAATCCTAGAGGTGCAGAAAGACTACCACCAGGAATTCTTGCAGCTGAGTCAGACTTCTACTTGCGCAGATTATGGGGCAAGCCCAGTGAGGTGTGTATTCTGCTGTTACTTATGCAATCAACATAGTCACAATTTGGACTTTCCACAATGCCTGGAATGGTCCAATATATACTGAAGATAATGCAGAATGAATGGTGTTAATGGATTCCATTAGCATTTGGTGTTCAGGGAACCATTTTTTGATATGGAGTTCTCTGTTATCCTGATTTGAGTTACTCGGTAATTTATATGGCTTCCAGAAAAAAAAAAAATATCCTTTGTCATGTACCTGGTGATGTTTTTATGAATAATTTGATTTCTTCTTCTTCTTCTTTTTTTATTTTATTTTTTTATCTACCTCTTGGGTAGAATTTTTGTTTTTGGAGGCATAAAGATACTTCTGATTTCAATATACTGCACCGTGATTCATTTAAGTTGGCAATTGCAGGACTTGACCATCAAACCAAGGTACCTTGTAACATTCACTGTGGGTTTGAATCAGAAAAAGAATATTGATGCAGCAGTGAAAAAGGGCTCTCTCTCTCTCTCTCTCTCTCTCTCTCTCTCTCTCTCTGAGGTGGACGTGTGTCATTGAATACGTTTCTCTCACAGTTTTCAGAGAACTTTACAATTCTTCTTTTTCATTACGATGGCCAAACAACTGAATGGGATGAGTTTGAGTGGTCTAAGCGAGCTATACATGTTAGTGTCCGTAAGCAGACTAAATGGTATGCACAATTGCTAACTACTATCTGTACCTCAATAATGAATTGTTTCCTTGGTTTATGACTTTAAATTTTTTGTCAAAGGTGGTATGCCAAGCGATTTTTGCATCCTGACATTGTGGCCCCATATGACTACATATTTATCTGGGATGAAGACCTGGGAGTCGAGCATTTTAATGCAGAAGAGTGAGTGTTGGTTACAAAGTTATTCTTTTGAGTGAACTTATTAGCCTACTAAAAAACTTTCTTATGCCTCCCTTTGCAATCTAATTTCAGATACATAAAACTTGTGAGGAAGCATGGCTTGGAGATTTCACAGCCTGGTTTGGAACCCAACAAAGGCTTAACATGGCAGATGACAAAGAGGAGAGGCGATCGTGAAGTGCACAAGTAAATCATGAGACCTAAACTGAAATTTATTTCTATTAGATTTAGTTTAAAATTTAGGGAATAATCTTGTAATCCTTGTTCCCAATTATTCCAGACAAACAGTGGAAAAACCTGGCTGGTGCACTGACCCACATCTGCCTCCATGTGCAGCGTAAGACATTAAGATATTAAAGAGGGCATTTTAAGTGTTGTTTGTATAAGATTTGATCCTATACTTCCCTTTTGTCTGACATTTTTGTTCGCTTGTTTTAATTCAGGTTTGTTGAAATCATGGCTCCAGTATTTTCTAGAAGTGCCTGGCGCTGTGTGTGGCATATGATTCAGGTATTAAATATTGTAACTTGTTCGTTATCACCGCTTGTTTGTGTCCTTAATTGATTTAGTAGGCTTGTTACCTAATTTTATTATTGCAATACTTGATGATTGCAGAATGACTTGGTCCATGGGTGGGGTCTTGACTTTGCCCTGAGAAAATGTGTAGAGGTGAGTGACCCACGTTCTATCCTTCCTGGTGGGATTCCAAGGGAACTCAAAGTTAATATTTTTTTCTTTCTTGAAAACAGCCTGCGCATGAGAAGATAGGAGTTGTAGATTCTCAGTGGATTGTTCATCAAACCGTTCCCTCACTTGGAAGCCAGGTAAATAGCACTTTCTATCATTTCTCATTTCCTTATTAAACACTTTTTCAGATAATAGAACGAAATACTTAATCATTTTTGGCTTTCGGTAGGGTGAAACGCAAAATGGAAAAGCACCATGGCAAGGGGTATGTAGAGCTTCTTATTCTAACGATACAAGGGTTATCTTTTGGACACCAAATATATTTAACTGTTTGTTGGTAAAACGCATATATAAGTTTGCTGATAGCACTATTGTATATTTACTGGTCCCAGGTGAGGGAAAGGTGCAGAAAGGAATGGACGATGTTCCAGATGCGCGTAGCGAATGCGGAAAATGCTTATTTTAAGGCCATCGGGGTTGATCCTTCCAATTCGACAACCCATTAGGAAGAGCGACGATGACAGAGCTGCTATACACTCAATGATCTTGACCTCTATCTCGCTTAGAGTTTTACATAAATTTGTAAAATCCATTATAATCGCCATATTCATTAATTGACAGTCACAGTTTTAGGCCTCGAGTAAAACACGACGTCAATTAAATCCTTTAGAGTTTCAGTGCTTAGTGACCTCTACTTTGAGTGGGGTGCAACATATTATTGTTAGAGATATGTGCTTGTTAATTAAACATATACTATATACCAATAAATTCGAATTTTAAAGAGCCGATCGATTCTGCTAAGGTAGAAAAACCCTTCTCTTATCTTATTATTGTAATTTTTTCAGGTGTAAGTGTAATTAGTTTAACCAAGTAAAATGTAAGGAGCTGGGTTGTTGTGGACTTGTAGCTAGAGATGTGCTAGCTAGTTACCATGGGAAAAGGTTTTGCCAGGCAAAATGTAGGGGAGGATTGGATTTGAAGACCACCTTCATTTCACGCGGCTTCTTGTTTCATGAAGAACCAGATCTTGTCGCGTAATGCCTACAACTGTGGTCACAGCTCACTAAATCCAAAGAAAAAGATGCAAATAAAATTTGTTTGCGTCTTCGTATCAAGGTCGTGCAAAAGTGCAGCAAAATTCTTTGGTATTTTGGGTCACATGTTTCAGATGAAAATCTCTCTTGATAGTGGGATTTCAGCCACCGAATCGTTGAGCACCTCTCTAACAGTAGCTAGCTATTACCAAGCTGCCAACATCTATTTGAACCCTAATACAAGATACACTTGAGAATAACTTACTGAAATGCTAAAAACGGTCATCCGTGCTAAAACCCTAAATCCGAAAGTCTGACAGACAGTTACTCACGCTGCGCATGGATAATTGTATGATTAGAGCATTACAAACATGTTCAGTAATCTGAACCAGACAACTTGTGGGCTGATATTTTTGTGGTGTGATGTGTGTCAAAATTCTGGAGTGAATGCGATGGCTCACTGTCACTGCAATGAATTTCAGAAAGCGCACACAATTAGAAACACGTTACAACTGTCCGTGAGCAAGCAAAATCTATCAAACAATAATTGAATCAGGTTTGTTTTTGGGCAGTGGTGATGATTTTTGAGCATAAAAACGTGGACCACTCGCTTGGTTCCGAGAAGAAGAAGATATCAAATCATAAATATTATAGAAAGATATTGATTATTTGAGGGATATATCAATATATATTTGATAGACGTTCGGACTACATATGGAAGGAAACTATATATAGAAACTTTCAAACTAATAATAATAATATTATTATTATTTATTTTTATATATATAAACAAATAAAAGGATATGTATTGATATACCGACAGAGTCCCTCCACAAAATCGTTGGTCTTCCACTCGGCTACTCCCCCCGGAATCAAGAAACTTCCACGCAACAACTGGAAGGTCGCAAAACCTGCCACAACTCACCAACCCATTGGCCCTCCCAAAAGCTCCGTGGACACGTGGCGACGTCAATTTTACCCTTTTTGTGCCAGTGAAAATGTCAGCTTTTAATTTTTATTTTTCACTCCATTATATCAAAAATAACCAGTCACTATCTAAGCCTTTCACAGAACCTTACACGTGTCGCCACGTGTTGCATTTGAGTCATGAACCATGGTTAAATCCGTCATCTACCGTGGTTAACATGTTGGTGGCTATGGATGAGCCTTTAGGTCTATTTATCAGCAAGCCCAAGTTGGTTTTAATACTAGGTGTGAGGTTTTGGGCTTGTCATTTGGAAAAGCCAATTCCTACTTCCCACCCCATCTTTCCCCTTTTTTGGTGCCTCTCTGAGAGACTCTTCATTTGTGCCATAGATTTTGCAGAAACTGAGAGGTGTTCTCTGGTTGTGGGGAATTGTGGGTGTCTTGAGAAATTAACAGAGAAGCACAAATGGGGCTCTCAAATTTTCCTAGTGCAGCAGAGGGTGTGCTTCCAGTGCTGGTTATGAACACAGTTTTGTCAGTGGCTCTGTTAAAGAACATGGTAAGATCTGTGCTCCAAGTGATGGGTGCCAATGTGAATTCTCAGAGTTTTGAGGAAAACCAAGATGGGTGCCCAGCAGAGATGATTGCAAGAGAGAGAAGAATCTCCATTTCCCAGTTCAAGTCTCTGTGCCACAGCAACAGCAACAGCAACAGCAGGCCCAACAATACTCGGGTGGCCAAAACAAACAGTTGGGCAATGGAGTGTTGTGTTTGTCTGTGTGGTTTTGAAGCTGAGCAAGAGGTGAGTGAATTGTCCTGCAAGCATTTCTTCCACAAAGGTTGCTTGGAGAAGTGGTTTGACAACAACCATTCTACTTGCCCTCTCTGCCGCTCTGTTGATTAGATATACAACAACTCTACAGAGGGTCTTTTACTAAGACGAGTTTTTTGGGCTTTGGAAGCATTTCAGCTGTACTTTTGTTTTTGTTTTTGGGCCTTCTCCTTCCCTGTTATTTTTTAGCACAAATTAGAGAAAAGTTCTTGAACAATGTTGCTTTGCTTTATTTTGTGTGTGTACAAGTGCTAAGAAGATTAAAAATAATAAAAGAAGCAGGGGATTTGAGGCATTAATATAAAGCTTTATCTGTGGTTTCTTTTGGCTTCTGTTTCTGCTTCACCCACATCTTCAATCTGGAGCAGAGGGTTTGGACTTGGAATTGGACAGAAATTGTCTGAGGTAATTTCCACCACACAAAAAATAAAAGAAAGAAAAAAGAAAAAGAGTGGAACACATGTCTTGAAAGATTTCAGCATGTTTGATTTATGCCATTTATAAAAAGAGACGATTCAGATGCTATTTGGAAAAACAGGCTCTCTTTTTTCTTTTTCTTTTTGTATCATTTGTTGAGTTTAATGCTTTTACTTTTTTTCTTTTTTGGGTTTTAGACCACAAATAATTTTGAATCACCAAGTGAACAAATCAGCAGCCTTAATTTGGACGGATGGTATCACATGAGATACAAACATGAGATACAAATAGATAGGCATCAAAGTTTAGGTATGTGGGATTAGATTCTGATCTAAATTATGTGTAATAATTAAGTTGAATGAGTGGCTCTAGTTTAATTATGGGGCCACGTTCAATCTTGTCCTCTGTCTCTAATTCGAGAATGCCTTTGTTTTTTTCATTTATAATAATTACATCAGGAGGAAAGAAATCTTGGAGTTTCGATCCTGGTGTCAAGCAGAGGGGAAGGGGGAGGGGGAGGGCTGCAACTACTGTGGTAATTCCGCTCGACAATTCGAGCATGCATTTTAAGCTGTAATGAGATGTTCTGGTGTCACCAAATTTTCATCCAAAATAGAGATAGGGTTTTATTTCATTTATCTAATGCACAAGTTGTGTAATTTGACATACATAAATGAGGATGAAAATAAGAATTTAGGTGTTGGGGTTGGGTTGGGTTGGGAAGAAGATCAAGAAGACAGATTAGAAACTTAAAAGAAAAGCTGCAGTTTCATAAGAAATCATCAGCCTTTACATACCAAATATCAGATACAAATTTGAAAGCAAAGCTTTGACATTATTTATATGGTAACATATATAGCACAAGTTAGCCCATGCCCTCTGTAATATATTATTGAGGGCTGATAATTAACCTTGAATATACAAGGGGGGGTTGTGCTTAATAATCTCTCAGGCTACGCTGCTCGCTCGCCAGGAATTTCTTATGCTCGAACTTGATAAACTCATCAGCTTCATCATCAACATCTTCTGCCTCTTGAACCACATAGTTCTGACGAACTGGAGTGTGCTGATATTGTGCCCCGTATGCCCTCCTTGTTCTCGGGGCCTCCTCAACAACACGTTCCTCAAACTCAGTGCTGAACTTGACATGGTGTTTTGGGCGATGCTGATGGGGTTCCGAAATGGGCCTGTTAGGCATAGGAGCCACTACTGTGGTTACAAAGAACGGGTAGTCGTTTGAGTTACTACTTATGAACGACATTTTCTTTTCTGTAGTTGTCAAACGCTTGGTTTAGTAGGTTAGAGGATGCTGAGGTGAAGGGCTTGTATTTATACATATATATATATATGGTTAAGGTAGAGGAACGTGCAGGGTTTGAATTTTTGAGCTGCATTATATCTACAGAATAAGATTATATTCTTGAACGATAAGACTGAATCCAATGCCTCTCTTTCCGGCCAACTTGGTGGTCTACAGAATCCCATAAAGAAGAAGCACTAAAAGAGTTCCCTTGGGATTCTTGGATTGCAAAAAGTTGGGGCATTTTGAGATATATTGGGGAGGAGGAATGGAATGCTTAAAACGAAATTCGGATTTGCATCAATGGTCAAAGCCTTTATGATAACAATTTGAGGAAACGAGTTTTGATCTTGCCAGGAAGCCAATTTGTATCCGTCACTTCATTGATTTGGCTATTTAAGATCACTTTCCGGAATTGAGTGTTCAATTTCATAATCATTAATAAGTTCTAGCTACTGATAGGTTAGATTCTTTGAACATATTAGAGTCTATTTGATAATCATTTCAATTCTCGTACCATGGGATATTGCTAATTGACAACAATGACAGATGAAAAAGATTTAGTATTTGACCACACCACACCTTCTTTGTAAAAGAGAGGCTTGAAAGGCAGTTAAAAGTATGGTAGATTTTTGAAAGCGTGAATTGTGATGGTGACTTCGTTGAAATTCATGAACAGGTGGTGATCATGGAGCAATTTTTACCTACAATTGGCACACTGTCCGCAGGACTTTAATAAGATAGGCTTTTCAAGATTCAGATAACAGTGAATCGTTTTTCATGAGAAGGTGATACAATGAACAGGGCATATAAAATAATTTTTGGACCACCATGAGAGTTTAATGCTTGGAGGTTCGGACAAGTCAGAGAACTTTTTATTTTAGCAGACACCAGTAGGGTTTTTGTTCTCCCCAAATGCAGGCTAATATGTGGTCAAATTTTCAGATACTTCACTACTGAATTTTAATTCAAATAGACGAGGGTTTTGCATTTCTTCTTTCTTTCTCTTCCCATTTATCTGGTTCAGCAAATTTCAACTTATCTAGCTAGAAGGTGGGAGGAATGCAGGGGAATTGAAAACAACCAAACATCCTGGATTATCACCAACCAAGTTTTGTTTTAGTAATTATGAGCTTTTTATTTATAGCTTTTGGTTCAGAAAGTATCAAAGAAAAGAGCAACTGAGCACATCATACAGTGATCTTAAAACATCAAAGTAGAGGCAGCAGAACATTTTGCAATGACTTAGCACCAAACACAACTTTGATGACAAAAATCTCTCCCATTTTAGGCTCCCTTTGACAGCCACTCAGATTTCCAGCCCCCGTTGCGCTTCCACCTCATGATGTCATCTAAGCCATGGCAGTACTGAAGGCCGTCGTGATTACCCCAAACACTGCGCTCATATCTCATTTCCTGCACTCTCAGTGTTGCAGGAACATGCACCTCATGGAAACTAGTCTCACATTCAACATTCTCCATTGCATTGTTGAACACAGCACCTTGTGAAAACTGTGAGGCATTGGTGACGCCTATGAGAGGCATTAACTTTTTGGCACCAGAGGCATGGTTATGGGAGCCACACCATCCATTTTGGTTCATGTTTTGGGCATGCCAGCTGCCATCATGCAACTGCAGAGCTTGGCTTCCATCAAACATCAAATTGTTCTTCAACAGCTGAGAGTTGAGGCATGAAGAAGGCACAATCTGAACACCTGAAAAGGCTGAAATATGGTTGTTGCGATAGTCATCTTTTGAGTGCCAAGCTGCCTCCTGATGCATTGAATAGCTCTGTTGCTGAGCCTCCTGGTTCATGCCATAGCTCTGCTGCTGGAACCCGGAGGCACAACGCATTTTCTTCGATATATTTCGATCTGGGTTGTCTCTGATCATGTTGGAGTTGCCATTTATAGGCTTGGTTTGAATGTAATGCTAGTTGTGACCAGATAAGAATGCATTTCAATCGTATATTTTGAAAGAATAGCATCATCTAGAAATGCTAGGGGAATGGATGTGATTCCCATTTTACCTGAGGATCTTATCTTTCATCAACGAGGAAGGAAACAAAGTAACACACAGTTGAATCAATTGGTCAACAACAGACCGTGGGGCCAATACACCACAGCGACAGATAGGCAGTGCATTTTCCAACTACAAGAGTTAAAAGGAACGAAAGTATTTTACGAATGATCCTCCACACCTTCATCTGTCCAATATATGTTTTTTTTTTAAATTAATTCTGCAGAAGAAATATTACATATCTAATTGTTCATTTTATTGTTCCTCATTGAAACCATCTCCATTACTTCCCGACAAACTCAGATCCTGACAACTTCAACCAATGCGACAGATGCAAGCTATGAAAAGGAAACTTGACAAGAAAAACGTAAAACTTGCAGGGCAGTGCAGATCATTGATGTACTCGGTACATATAGGGAGAAAAAAGAAAGTTCCAATGAATATCTTCAACCAAAAAGAACATGACAGGAGAAAAGAACATGCACAAGGGCACAAACTGCCCTATCGAGTGTGCCTTTTGATCAATAAAAGATCTAAAAGCAATTCAGATGTCACAAATAAAGTCAGTTCACTGCATAAACGAATAAAATGTCTCATAAACAAAATTTCCCAACAGGGGGAATGCAGGACCGTTGTACTATCTTTCCAGTATATCTGGGGAATCACGCAGTACACCAGAGCTAAGAAAACACAAGCACCTTGTGAAAACTGTTCCCAGCATAGCAGGCTCCCTCTCAGTAGATAGACATGCTCCGCCTTACACTAAGCCCAACTCCAGTGAAAGTTATGTACAAAACATTACCCTAATAAGTACCCAAAAGTCTGTCCAGCCCCCCAACATTTTCAAAGAATGATGTAAAATTACCCAATCATGAGGCACGGCTATGTCAGCGACACACCACAGTCATCGATTGATTGTTCGGTTGAACCCTTAGGAGTCACAGAAGCTGCATGACCAACTATCTTTACAGAAACCGTCATCAAACCTTGCTGGAATAAAGCTCAGCCACTCTCTCTTTGGCAATTACCAGGCAAGAGAAATTTATACCTCTCCGCATCCTCGAACAGATGGGATGGAAGATGAACAGCTGAGAAGGAATGAGGAACAGGTCCCATTTTCCCGATGATTTCCTTGAAGGTGTACTCTTCAGGAAGCATATCAAATAAATCAGACCCCTTGCAGATTACTTTCTGAACTCTTTTTGGGTTTAGATAGTTAGAAAACCTGACTCTGTCATAATGGCTGTATGCTTTCATCTTAAATATGAACTCACTGATATACCGAAAACAAAAGCTACAATGCCACCCTGCATCAGCCAAGATGTCATCTGTCTGCCGATAGTGTGCATACGTCGTCTTCCCTACCCGGTACCTGTGGACTGAGGCTCTCCAACTGTTATTGTCCACAAGAAACTCAAAGGAATAAAGATAGTTCTTCAGCCGAAGATGTAGGATTTCAGGAACCTCATCACACCACCTCAGGAGATTGATAGTGTGTCTGCTTGGGATCTCATCAACATCAGACATTATCAACAAGTCGTCGTCAGTAATACCAGCTATTTTGAGAAGATTGTCAAGTGTTACTCGCTGATATGCCTCCTCAACAAATGGGTTTTCCCCTCTCTTGAATCTTCCTCCAGTAGTGCCGTAAGTTAACCGAGGCTCCACAAATTTGAACTGTTCACGATAACGGGAAAAGAACAGAGGCTTTTGCAATCCAGTAAATGTTGAATTTGACTCAAGGAGAACAAACTGCGTTACATAGGGATACAATTCTTTCCACCTTATGGTAAGGATGTCCATCTCATTACTGAACAACACAGCATCAAAAACACGCCTAGGGTACTCACGGATGCCCCAACCATGAAGTCTGCAGAGGTTCTCCATGGACACATTCTCATGGTAATAGTGTGGGATATCATGGAAAGGTTTGGGTGGCGATTCCCATAGTGGCCGCAAGAAGTATGAGATCTTCTGTCCGTGCACATAAATGCCAAAGA
The DNA here is from genome assembly GCF_000346735.1 of Prunus mume. The sequence continues at coordinate 18,856,068 of NC_024127.1, forward strand.
TGCATGTCGGAATAAGTGTAAAAAGAATGATGAGAACTTTCAAGTCAAATCCACGTAGAATGCAGCGAACTCTTGACATACTCAACATTCTGCCTGATTCCTGCACAATAGTAAAGGGAATATCTGTCAGACACAAGACAAGCTGAAATCCACCAATCAAGAAATTCCAAGAACATTCAATGATTCAGATATAGATTCAGTGCATGATCATTTCACTAGGCAAACATTCTACCACAGGGGATAATCCTTTACATAATTCATAGATGGCAGAAACACGAATGCTACAATATCTGTTTAGTTGGCAGAAACAATTGTCAATTCTAAACCAAAAGTCACAAAATCTAGAGAAAATAAAAGTTTATAACCAGTGGCAGTTTCTATTTCCTTTGGGTTCTTTAGCACCCAACTAATCTTTGGGCCAACACTTCCACAGGTGTCTGAACCGTATCAGATACATAAAACTCATGCAAGTTTCAGTAGTAAGGTGCAATGGATCAGAAAACCAAAGAGAAGAAAGGCGAAGAACAACATATATAAAATGAGTGCTCTTTTTATGCCAAATTTCATATCGCCAACAAAACAAAGGCAGGAAGGAAAGCCCATCTGATCTGGTTGCCATACTTAGACTGAACTGACCAGCATCACAGAAACATAGCTCTTAAAAAGCACACAGATTAAACCTGGTCGCTAAGAAAACTCAGGGAAATAAGTCAAACACTTTTCTCATAAGAAAAAGTTAAACTCAAATGCCCAAAAAAATTGCTTTGAAAATAACGCAGCAAAAGTTAATAGTTTTTAACGCAAATTTCCGGATATACAATTTTCATAAATCCCATTGCTGCTACATTATCTAAGCGAAAATACAGAACCCAGAAAACAAAAACCATTAAACCCACCAACCAGATACAAAGAAGAAAAGTACCACACTTTAAATTGAAAGGAAATTTAAAAAAAAAAAAATAGAAAAGTAAAGTACCTGGCCACAAACATTGCCGCAAATATCATCGGTCTTCTTAGAGCAGTAATGGCCTCCTCCTTCACCCATCATCCACCACATTTTGTCTCTTCCTCTCAATAACTCCACCACCCACCAGAGTAAAGGATAGAGCAGATCGATCAACCTCGGAAAATTTACCAAAACAAAACCAGAAGCCGATTGCAAAATCGGAAACTTTCCCAGATTTACTTCCCCGATCTCCTTGCCCCAAGCAGAAATGGAGACTCTAAATGGAGAAAATTGGCCCCTTTGGTTAAGCAGGTAAGATGAAGCTCAAGCCGTCTCTCTGTGTCTCACAGAAGCATACAGATCAGAGATGCCTAAGAATTTCCAAAATAGTGAGAGGAAAATATCAACTTTAGAGTCTGAGGGAAAAGAATAATAAGAAAAAAGAAAAGGGGAAAGAGAACGTTGAGAAAGCAAGGCTGAAACAATAAGTAGAAGGAAAGGGTGTGTGGGCTGTGGCCTCTCTGGTATTGGGTGGCAGTTGTCCTCACAACGCAACACTGCACCTACACAAAATGAAGCCGTTTCACTTGTCGTCTACCCCACCTCCCCTTCCTTCCCCTTCTTCTTTTGTTTTATATTTTTCCATTAACGAATGATTATTATTAAATTTTAACCTAGTTTTTCTCTTTCTGTTTTACCAAAATGCCCTTAAGACCCTTTTTCTTATTTATTTATTTTTAATAAATGATAAGATATTTATAAGATACTTTTACAATAGTCCAATACACTCACAATAAAACTATACAATTACGAAGGGATTAATCACAATTAGGTATCAAACTTATCACAAATATTTAAAATTCCTTCATGTTTTGGGCAACTTAGATACCCTCAAACTCATCACAAATATCCACAATAAAACTACACTACCACAAAAAGGTTAGCCACAATTAAGTATCAAAATCATCATAAATATATATATCGTGATTATCATCCATGTGAATCAGAAGTGATTATATAATTTTTTATTCATCGTATGTTAATAAAACATAGTGAAAGTTAGGAATATAATCATTCTTGGAACTATTCAATACTCATCTATGATAAGTAAACATGTTATAAGAGGAAACAAATACCACTATACTAAAGACTAGTTGGATTTTGAGATGGTTCCTTTACTCTGACATTATTGTTTTAATGAAGTTTTTTGACTTTGATAAAATAAAAAAATAAAAAAGTTAGAAGAAAATCGGGAGGGTGTTTTATGTCATTTTGGGTGGTGGAACATGGGGGAAGGGACGGTATGGCTGGGTCTTGGGTGGGGGAGGTCGGTTTTTGGGGCCCACGCGTCCTGTGACTGGCTCAATCAAGGGACGATAACGCCATGACGATGTGTCGTCTCCTGCTTGATTTTGCTGACAATTGGTGCATCGCTATTTCCAGCTACGTCTTTCGCCCTCTCTTGGGCTCTCCTAGACACGTGTCCCGCTGTCCTTGGCTTTCATATCTTGTTGAGTGCCGTATATTTCTAGGTGGCAAAGGTTTTTTGGGCCCCTTGGAGACTTGCGCTTGGATTTCTCATTACTTTTCGTATTTCTTATTTAGTACCCATTGGCTTGATCATATTTTTTAAATAGGTTTAATAGCACTCTTAACTCTAATTTCTGTCCAAGCAAGTGAAAGAAAATGAATAAGGCCAAGGTGGTATTTGAGAAGAAAAAAAAAATGCGTCTTCGATGTGACCGTCACATGGTAATACTAATTTACTAATGTCATAATACATACATTCATTATTATTGTATTTTAGAATGTTAATAATACGTGAATTAATAACCTCATACCACACACATATATAGTTCATATTTGATGAAAATTGTGGGTCCTACCATGAGGCTTTCCTTTCTTGTAATTAGGGGGAGAGGGCTTCCTTGATTGATTAGGTCTCCATGGGAAGGGGGGATAAGATGGTGGGTGGTGCCAATGCTGCTGCTGCTGTTGTTGTTGAGAAGTAAAATATGATACCCCATTTTTATGCCAGAGCAGCACATGGCTTATAATCATTGTACATTCATTGTGTTACTATAAAAAAATATTTGATAAACTAATGAACTACTAAATTAGTTTATTATTCTAACTAATTAAGTCGTCTTCATTATTATACTGGTCAAGGAGTTTTAAATTTATTTATTTTTTGTTTTTTTTTGGGGGGGGGGGGTGTTTATGGTTGAATATGGTGATGATTTTGGTTAAGTGGTTACCTAATGAAGTTGCGTTTGATTATATCATTTCACTCTCTCCTTCGACCGAAATTCAGAAGTTGACCAAAAACAAAAGCCTTTCCTTCTCTGACTAGTTCAATTTCAATCACATGTAACAAAGCGCAAGTCATTGCCAAACTATTCATCTTCTATTTTATTTTCCTTCTTTTTGTATGTTTATTTTGTTTTATTGGGTTTTTATTTTATTTAATGTTTTAGCTTTTTTGCAAATTTTAAACATAAGATGAAAATGCACCTCCTTTATGTTTCTAATGGTAACCTTTTGTTTTTATTTACAAGGGGATTCGAACTCTCGATTTCTTGCAATGTAAGAAAAATAGGAATGTAAATACAACTAGACTAAGAGCTAATTAGTTTTAATTTGTTAGAAATGCAGTTTATTTGCAGTAAAGTACACTTGGCATATGCCATGTATAAAACTTCCCTAAAAAAAAGTGAAGGGTATGAAACATGACTATGCCACGTATTAAATTTCCAACAATGATTTTACCAAACGTAATGATTTATCATGTCCATTCTCACGACTCTAATCCGTACAATAGATGTCCCCTTTGTTTAAGAACTCTTTTTTTTTCCATTGTATGATTAGTTAAGATGAACAATTGAACCGTCCATTTTAAGTCTCTATCCTGAAAGTTCAAATCAGAGTTTAGAAGTTGGAACAATTCCTAAATGACACCATCTGCGGGTCAATTTGGTACATTACTATGCGTTATGTCTAATCAAATTCCAAATGAATACGCTATATAGCTATAGTAGATCTGGTCACATAAATGGTCCTATTTCTTTCCGACTTTCTCATGCAATTTCCTTCTCATTTCCTTTCTCTCTCTACTTTATAGACTTTTAGACTTTTAGACTTTAGATACGTTTGGAACACTCATAATCAAAATGTGCCATATGTGGCCATGAGGCAGCTGACACACGTCGCCACGTATTAACTTATTACCAATATTAATCGTTGTTAATTAAGTGAAAGTAACATTTTATCTTATAAAAATGAACGTTAGCAAAATTAATAGCGATGCCAATTCTGTCATTTTGAGTGCGTCGACTTGACCCAAACGTTCAATAAAACCACAAAGTACGGAGTGCAAGTGTTTGGAGCGACGACTCACGACTTTCGTCAACCAGACTCCTTTCTTCTTTCTTATTGTTTTTTTTTTTCTGCCTTTTGCACGTCTCTTCTCTTATGAAAAAATTTCTGTTTTTTATGATCTGTTTGTATTGAGAGTAACGATAATATACTAAATTTACATCCAATACACAGATGTTATAACTCAAATTTAGAACTTTGCGTGATGAGTAATTACTCCAAACCATTACATAGTGAGTACTTTGCAAAATTTCTGAAATTTAAGAATTGCCTATTGCGAGCTAAATTTTGTTTTCTTATTTTTTGGTGAGTCAACCCACAGTTTCTTTTTCTTGGTTCGTTTCGGACGGGCTACAGTTAAGCTAAGTTTGGTTGACGAGAAACACAAAGAAAAAGAAACCTATTCGTGTGTGATTAACTTTCATGTGGTTTGTTGATTTGGAATATATAAAAAAATAAAAAAAAAATTAATTTTGCATTTCCTTTAATGGAAAGTTGGTCTAAAGTCTCTAATCAAAATTAAGGAGAAACAATACAGGAGAATTAACGGACACAAAGATACCCAACAGCTGCTTTGCTTGGCTTTCCAGTAACATCGCATGTGCTTTATATTCTTTTTTAATTTGTTCATATTATTCCTGCGTCTTATCTTTATTAGGAAGGTAAACATAATTTGAGCTATAATAATAAAAGAAAAGGCTACAACTAAAAAGTAATTTAATTAGATGCCCAGCAAGGCAGTATCTTTGCATGCTGATGGGTACTTAATGATTGATAATTCGATGTTAATCCTCCATTGGGAATATCAAGTGCCTTCTTTTTCTAGCTCATACCACAAACAAAGCATCTCCAAGAATCAAGAATCGAGCACCTAACACCTGTCGCATATGAGAATAACAAGTGAAAAATAGTACTGTGCTTTTCTCTATCCAATCTGTATCCTATATTTAATCGTAGGGTTTTCTTCTTTTCTTTCCTCTTTTTAAAGAACAAATTCATTTAGATGCATGGTTTGTTATTTTGACAAGGACGGTTGCTCCTCAGGGATTGATCTTCTTGTCACATCTTGTTACGATATTAAAAAAAAAAAATTACTTGATTGAAAGGATAGATTGAATGTATAATGCAGTCACGTGACTAGAGAGATAAAAACAAAGAATGTATAAACTCGGGAAATGTAGGTTTCCTCCGGCTTTACACATTTAAAAGTCAAACAATAAGGCCTCCCATTAACGTTATGGTATTTATCATAAGGGAATGCTAAAAACCTTCTTTCTAACCTTTTTCCTTTGGACATTCTCCCTTTTTTGCTTGACATGTGTCATTCTCCTTACACTTAAAATAATGTCATTAATATATTATACAAGTTAACTTTTACTTTCCAAGTTTACCCTTATTAAATGTATTCAATTTATCCAAAAAAATTTCACAGCTTTCTTACCATCATCCCGAAAAATGTGTTGTACACAAAATCAGGCATCCCTGACCTATATAAAAAGAAAACATGATTGAGAAGGGGAGACACCATTTTTAACGGATTATAGTGAGTTATACAAGTTTCGAACCACTTTGAGTATACCCTTAACTTTTGATTGTTTTTTCTGGTGGAGAATGCTAGCAACCTCATCTCTAACCTTCTCCTTTGAACCTTCTCTCTTTTTTACTTGGCATATGTCATTCTCCTTACAGTTAAAACAATGTCATTAATATATTATACAAGTTAACTTTTGCTTTCCAAGTTTACCCTTATTAACTGTATTCAATTTATCCAAAAAAATTTCACAACTTTCTTACCATCATCCCGAAAAATGTGTTGTACACAAAGTCAGGCATCCCGACCTATAACGTGACTGAGAAGAGGAGACACCATTTTCAACGGATTATAGTGAGTTATACAAGTTTCGAACTACTTTGAGTAGACCCTTAACTTTTGATTGTTTTTTCTAGTGGGGAATGCTAGCAACATTCTCTCTAACCTTCTCTTTTGGACATTCTCCCTTTTTTGCTTGACATGTGTCATTCTACTTACACTTAAAACAATGTCATTAATATATTATACAAGTTAACTTTTGCTTTCCAAGTTTACCCTTATTAACTGTATTCAATTTATCCAAAAAAATTTCACAACTTTCTTACCATCATCCCGAAAAATGTGTTGTACACAAAGTCAGGCATCCCGACCTATAACGTGACTGAGAAGAGGAGACACCATTTTCAACGGATTATAGTGAGTTATACAAGTTTCGAACTACTTTGAGTAGACCCTTAACTTTTGATTGTTTTTTCTAGTGGGGAATGCTAGCAACATTCTCTCTAACCTTCTCTTTTGGACATTCTCCCTTTTTTGCTTGACATGTGTCATTCTACTTACACTTAAAACAATGTCATTAATATATTATACAAGTTAACTTTTGCTTTCCAAGTTTACCCTTATTAACTGTATTCAATTTATCCAAAAAAATTTCACAACTTTCTTACCATCATCCCGAAAAATGTGTTGTACACAAAGTCAGGCATCCCGACCTATAACGTGACTGAGAAGAGGAGACACCATTTTCAACGGATTATAGTGAGTTATACAAGTTTCGAACTACTTTGAGTAGACCCTTAACTTTTGATTGTTTTTTCTAGTGGGGAATGCTAGCAACATTCTCTCTAACCTTCTCTTTTGGACATTCTCCCTTTTTTGCTTGACATGTGTCATTCTACTTACACTTAAAACAATGTCATTAATATATTATACAAGTTAACTTTTGCTTTCCAAGTTTACCCTTATTAACTGTATTCAATTTATCCAAAAAAATTTCACAACTTTCTTACCATCATCCCGAAAAATGTGTTGTACACAAAGTCAGGCATCCCGACCTATAACGTGACTGAGAAGAGGAGACACCATTTTCAACGGATTATAGTGAGTTATACAAGTTTCGAACTACTTTGAGTAGACCCTTAACTTTTGATTGTTTTTTCTAGTGGGGAATGCTAGCAACATTCTCTCTAACCTTCTCTTTTGGACATTCTCCCTTTTTTGCTTGACATGTGTCATTCTACTTACACTTAAAACAACGTCATTAATATAGAGTGTTGCTAAACGAACCTTAAAATTATTTGAGTACACCCTATGATCTAAGTATACCCTAATATTTAAATTAAAATGTAGAATTAACTAAGTACACCTTATTTAAGTACTAAAATACCCCTGCTACATCCTAATACACCACACCACCAAAATTGTCCAATTACATCCCATGGCTTTTTGCTCTGAAACTATGAATGCACTGGAGGTGCGCCATGGGAGGAATTGTTGCATTTAGCTCATAATAGTAGCACCAACGGCCATAATTTAGACTATACAAGTGACTATCGTGATCCCCACCGAGATCTATCTAAAAGTTGGAAGGTTTCGGACTTCCAGCAATACTACTTGACATTGCATAACCAGAATAATGAGGATGGAAGTCTTCAGAGGAACCACAATAGAAATCAACCATGAAAGATGGTGCTTATATCCAACAGAAGACAAAACCTCCTGATTACAACCCAACTGATTCTCATCCTAGTTACCAACCCAATTATCTGCCGAACCAAAGCTTTCTGGCAGTTGCTGATCTTGATTTCCATTTCTAATGTCCCCATTTCCAGTTGATGAGTGAGAGAAATACATATGAGGTGCATGATGGGCTTTACCTAAAGGTTCTATACTCACTTCGCCATTGGAAGGGGAAGATTTTGAGCATCATGTGAAATTGCGAGACCTTGAAATTTGGAGGTATGGCAATATCTTTTGCATATCCCCATAAGACGGTATTCTAAAACACCAATTCCATTTGGGGAATTGTCATCTTCGGAGAACATTGGTGGGGATGCCACCTTCACAACGTTTTCATGTGGTCCATTCACACATTGACAAGGTATCTGAACATTTGTAACTTCACCAAAGTCTCCAAAGCATATGTTGAAATCAAACCATGATGGGTAACAAGAAGTAGGGTTTTTCGCTTTCCTTTGATAAAGGTTGAATATGGTGAGTATGGTGTACTTATTAAAAGTACATTTGTTTCACAATTTAATATATTCTTTTTGGTCATTTTATATTACGGTAAATTAGTAATTCAATAAATAGTTTGGTAGTAAGGTGTACTCAGTTAATTTTAGGGTTCTTTTAGTAGAACTCTTAATATATTATACAAGTTAACTTTTGCTTTCCAAGTTTAATTTTATTAAATGTATTCAATTTATCCAAAAAAAATTCACAACTTTCTTACTAACTTATTAATTTTTTTTAAACATCAATTATTTTTTTAAAGAAAATGTTTGCTTTTTTCAAAAAAGAGGAAATCTCTGTTTTTTTTTTAAAACACAAAGGACCTTTTTAAAATAAAAATAAAAATATCTAAACCCTTTGTGTTTATAAAAAAAAAAAAAAAAAAAAGGAAAAAAAG
>NC_024127.1:18864973-18885276 GCF_000346735.1 Prunus mume
TAAAAAAAAAAAAAAAAAAGAGGAAAAAAAGGGACATTTCCTCTTAAAATCAGATATTTTCTTTATAAAAAAAAATTGACGTTAGAAAAAAATAAATAAGATAAAGTTGTGATTTTTTTTGGATAGATTGAATATATTTAATAAGTGTAAACTTAAAAAGTAAAAGTTAGCTTGTATAATATATTAATGTTATTATTTTAAGTATAAGGAGAATGACACATGTCAAGTAAAAAAAAAAGAAAATCAAAAGGAGAATGTTAGAGAGAATATTACTAGCATTTCTCTTACGATATACTATAAAGTGCTAGGACCCCTCTCCATTTGAATAACACATAACGACAACGTCATCTTTGAATCCTCTGCAAGCTCCATACCCGAGAAGTCAGGTCTCCACGTTGTTAGGGTCATGGCCTTTCCTTTGGAACCATGCGTTTTGTCTCTTTGCCCTAGTGGGCATCGGTACAATAATCAGTCAAGTCTCATGACACAAGTACTTTTAAAAGCTAAGCCTAACGTGAGAATACGACAGAGAAATCAACCAAGCCCATAACTTTTCAAGCTAGATATGAACAAGAGTAGCCCAGTTATCTCAAAACATACCACCAAAAAAGAAGCCCAATAAGATTTGGTTCGATGAGACTCAAGAGTTTAAGACAGCAGTTAAAACCACTGGCCCAGGTCCCATGTGACACAGTTGGAGGATGTTGTCACACACACGTGGCAGTCCTAGACAAGGGGGACAAGTACGTGCAAGGTCGCACGTGTGCAAATCGAACTGATTTGGTGTGAGGGTTTTGTCAATGTTCCCTTACCAACTGGCCGCCCGGTTCCTTAAAAGCGAATGGTGACAATATTGAGAGAGAGAGAGAGAGAGACAGCCTTCACATGTTTGGATGGTGTTTGATGTGTAAATAATGCGCATCGGTCTTGGTTCTGTCATTCTCAGTCTTGTCCGCATTTGTGTAAAAATGCATGCTCAATGGGGGCTTTCTGTGTTCATCCGGGGCATCTACAGCGTTTTCTCTACTGTAAAATGGAGCCCAATTCTGGTTATTGCTTTACACGCAGTCTCTTCTTCTTGTAGTCTTGTGCTGTGTAAGTGTGTAGTGTCAAGATTCAATAAATATTATTAAAGTTTTGCATCCAGCTTCTGATCGAACAAAAATCATGGATGTTTGATCTAGACTAGACAAACTGTTTTTCAAGTAATGAAAGAAGGCTGACATTCTTTTTAACCAAGTGAAGCCAATGAAATTTGTTACTCTCCTATATGGTTTGCATACTTGGGGCTAAAACCAGCTGATGTGGGTCATTAGAGACTATCTTAATCTTCGACTTTGTGCCGTATGGGAGTGTGGAGGCACAGTACTTTACACTTATTACATACACCTGCCCGTACACAAATGGTGGTCCAATAGAATTGATCAAGCACATTCCTCTTGGGTGACCTAATCACTACTCCGTATGCAAATTTGGCCACAAGGTCCACTCTCAATAATGAGATAGGAGAAGTTGCTCAAAAGCCTAAACCTTAAATCAAAGAAAGAAAGGAAGAATACTCATATCAGCAACAGGTTGCCATCCCCTCAACTGCAATTCCAAACCCTTCTTTTCTCTCTTCCTTTTTTACTCAAATTGACCAAAGACTTGCTATTTGGTGTTCATTGCTTCGCTATGCCATGGTCATGGATGGCGCCTCAATCATTACCATTATCTTTTTCTGTGTCCTCTGCTCTCGAATATTATTTTTATATGCCAACTTTATGTTTAAAAACAGTTTATTTCAAAATCAAATACGCCCTCAGATTTCTGCCAACTTCAAAACTCCCCACTTCGAGTTTTTATTTTGGCTATTTTCTTCTTCAGCTTTCCACATTTTATTAATGGAGATGTTATTGTTTCCCATGAATGATGCAATAATTGATCGCTTTCGACTGGAAAGACAGATGGAATGACACGTATGCTTGATCTCATCATCAAGATCAAGTTTATCTTAACCCACCCCGAAATGTTCAGATTATGTTAATCCAATACCTTTAATAAAGTTGATATTAATCCTTACCAAGTTGGACTCTCTTTTCCCTCCTTTCAGCCATTTGGTGGAACACACTGCTAAAAGATATGTAAAATTAGGGTTGTGGAATCCAATTTGAGCTTAAAATCTATGCTTGTATTCATTGCTCTCTTTTTTCCCTTTGTTTTTTCTCATACGACTTCTCCTTTAACTAGTAATTTGACCAAACATGTCATATAATGTACAGTATAGTCGACATAAGGAAATAGTTTTATCGCAAAAGTTATCGGTGCTATAGTGTGAGATTTTATCTCAATTGTGTTGCACATTTTTGACGTGGACTTAACTTCATCCATGACCTGTTACGAACGATGCAGCCTCAACAAAAGTAGTCTTCAAGCCGAAAGTGATGTCAAAATTGTGTGCAACACATCACACAACAGTGTCTTTTTGTACCTTTCTCTATTAGAGCCCTGCTAATTTACCTACGTAATTAAGGACGACGGAATGTTGGGCCAAACAAATGCGCAAAAGTAGATTGAGGTATGACCGGAGATTATAGCAATGATAATGCACCTACGAGGCAAAAAGATTTTATACTAAACAAAACATCAACATTTCTCCGGTGTGTCTGAAAAAGGAAGATACATGATTTCAAGGCGACAGAGCTGAACGGCATCAGGACAAAAATGGGTAAGACAAATCCACCAGGATTTTTCAGTGCCCTTATATAAACTATAAACAATGAAAAAGAAATTTGGTTGTTAGTCTTCATTCACGTTCTTTTTAACTTTCTTTGTTTTGAAATTTGACGGGTGTGAAGATCCCATTTGTTTTGATGAATGAGTTCCTTCTCACTTTTAAAAAATCAAGATTTTCTCTAAAAGTTGACGTTGTTATATTATGTTGTGATGATTTCATTTGTTGAATTAAACATCTCAAATTAATTTAAATCTCGCCAATGCCTTTGATCAATTTCTCTTTTAGGAGTTTTCGTCGTTGTTTCATTTAACTTCCCGGTTGTACATTACAGTAATTGGGTCATTTCCAATTGATTAGGTTATCAAGGAACCTAAACAAGTAGGTTGCTGCTTTACTAATCTGCTTTAGCTGATTGGAATTTTGTCGATCTATGAATGGCTTAGGGCAAACAACTCCTAAATCTTTGTACCCCTATATACAACAAAAGAAATTATTAGTCAAACGAAAAGACATTTATTCGATCCAAGTAACAACTATGCGAAAAAGTAAATGAATGAATTTATTTTTAATTGGGTCTTTTGAGTGTGAAATTGTAAAAATGGGATCGATGTGATGATGCATATCTTTCATGTCAATGAGCAAAGCCTTGAGAAAAAGCATGCTTATGTCTTATGATTTTGGATTAGTACTAATTATTCATGCATATAAACAGAAGCTTTTGTTCTTGTTTTTATTTTCTGCGTGGTCAATAAAATGCTAAAGCTAAAAACACCATATGTCATGTCACACTCATCCTGCCCATACATGCTTTGCACGCGAATCTTTGACAAATGGAGGAGGGTGGGTATCTTAGGGAAGCGAGATGTCCCTCATCATTTACCAACTACAACTGTGATTTTCAAGCTTTTAAGCTCTTGATTTTGACTAATCCCCCCTCTCATTTCCGCCATTACTTGTCTCTAAAGGCTAATTAAACCACCTAATAATACTGAAAATCACACACCAAACTCTTAAGTATATATGCATGGTGATGGTGTTTGGATACTTTCATTACATGCATGTAATAATAAAAATAGCCCTAATTTATCATGCATTTTACCCTTTTAGACCTTCTCTATCTTCTCACATTGACCCTCCATTTACTTTGATGATGATCTTGTAGATCCTCTGACAGATAGTTCAAAGCAAACCATGATTAGTTTTGGCCTTGTAGAACAATGTGCCAATTGACATTTGTAATGCAACAAAGACAAAATGTTTAACAAAGCACTTTATATTATTCTTAGGCCCTACCCTTCAGTTTTTAATTATAACCCATGAAAAAGCATTGGAGGATTAAGGGAACACTATAACCCATGAAAATTCTCCTCGTTTTCTTTAAGTTCATCAGTACATCTCTTGGTCCACTTTATTTTTTTCTTTAGGGCATAAACTCTAGATCTTAAGAAGGAAAAACACTTTCATGCGATGAGATAACATTTTTTTCTACTCCCTGCTATAAAACACTTTTATGTATTATAATAGTATTATTAATCGGAAATAACAAAATAGTGTTATTTCTCGTTGCAAGTAAGTTTTTTTCCTCAAACCCCAAAAATCAGTGACGACAGGCCATAAGTACCAATGTTGATTTGAAATTTTGTGCTTGCTGTTTTCCTCTTTCACGTCTCATTATTGAGCCAGAACAGCAGTCTTAGATTAGTGATACAGAATCTACTGGTACGAAAACTCATATAATTGCAGGCTGCAGCTGCTTATTGGCACAGCCATGCATGTGGGATCCCTCAAATGCTTAACTGTTTCATTTTGGAATTTAGCTTTTTTTTGGGTTTCTCTGATGTGAGAGTCTCTGCCATTATTAGTTACCTAAAAGAATACCAACTTGGGGAAGAATTATAATGAACGTGATCTTACAGACAAACTGCAAATCAACTGTCACATATATATATATATATATATATATATATATATAAAAACAAAAATAATTAAGCTGAAGCTCAAAAACAGAAAAAAGATGATCGATTAAATATATATGCAAGAGACAGAATCAGCACGCAAATCATGTACATGAATTAATACCCTGAGAGAAACAAATAAACAAATAATTTCGAATTAGGCCACACTCCTATATATGCTAGCTGGAGAAGTGCTAGGCTTAACAAAATAACCATGCATGCACTATAGTGCGGGCTATAACAAATGACATACAGTTTGACAAGACGACATACTGATTATAACCAGTCAAGCAGGGCCACAGCTGCACTTGACATATACACATTAACTGATCTCAGCCTATCAATCCAATCTTGGTAAAGCCTTGAGGTCTCTGGAAGGAAATGGCGATGAGGTACGAAATCCTTGTTTGTTAGGCCAATGAAAGATCAAAAAGGTCACGTAGCTTTGTGTAATCACTGTCTGTCACTTGAATTCATCTTTTTTTGGGGCTTCAAGTTTTGTACGTATGCAACTGAGCCAGATATGATTCTAGTGACACAATCTTGTTGTGTTCGAGACCCTACGAATTGTATCATTCACATTTACAGCAAGGACCAGTCTTCTCCCCTCCCCTCTCCCCCCAGTGCACTGACCAGAGTCTCTTTCAGCTTTTTCCAAAGTGGGATTGTGGTGCCCCTTCTCATCAATTCTCACTTTGATTACATGATTTTTATGCATACAAATTGTGGGGTCCTTGTGTTTCTTGTGAATCCTAGCTTAGATAAAGTCATGGATATAGCCTCACCGTTCCCTACGCGTGGGAAATGCATATCCAAGTATATAATATCAGTATATTATCTTATTAAATGTAATTCAGATTGACAATATAAACATTTCTCAAATAACATAAATTGAAAATAAAACTATTTCGCCATAACCATTACCAACAGTTGGTGATGAAATTATTGGTAACTTTTGTGGAGGAAACCATACAAGAAAATCAATGGGCAAGGAGTGTGGCGAAAGGCCTCTCTATGGGCAAGAGGGAAGCATCATCCCGTAATAAATCAACTTCTATCTCCATTCACATACAAAATTGAGGTCAAGTATATTGCCAAAGGCCTATTAGAATTGGTTGCCAACTGCTGTAAATGGCCCAAATTTCTACTAGAAGGGTCCCACTGACTAAGAAGTAGTGAAGTATAGGGAGAATGTGGGCCCGTGGGGGGGTCCCATACTGTCGGTTGGCCACCCCGTTGGGCAGCATGACGAGGACCATTACTTCATTTGTGGTGTAGCCTCTTTCTCACGTAAGGTGTGGACATCAACTTATGCCCACAATGACCTTTACCTGTATTCGACACCACTCAGTCTCATTCCACAGCTTACCCTCCATTTAGCCGTAAAATATCAAGCATGCCAATTGCCCTAGATTTGGCATTTGCCCTGGATATATCAAACGTCCCAAACAAAAAAGGCAAAAGAAAAAACAAACGGTGGGCATTGATCGAGCCATTACAAGCTTAGGTTCTGTTATCTGGAGGACATTGATCGAGACATAACATAAAAAGGGTCTCATTCTCTCCGTGATTATGCCCTAATATGGTGAAACACTTAAGTAGACAAGTCCTTGGATTTTTTTTTTTTTGTTTTGAAAAATCGATCTCTCTTCAACACAGTTCACCTATCTTCTTTTTGTTTGTTTTCCCTTTAATTGGAACAGATTTTCGGCTTCTACAGGTAAACAACCACTAATGATTGTGAAAAAACGCATAGACTCGTGACATCTACGCGAAAAGAGGTCGATTCTTGTCCTTATAGATGGAAAAGATATGAATATATGAAGAAAGAAAACCTTATAGATGAACAATACCAGTGCTACTTTCTATTGGATTTAGTTCGACTATGAAGGGGCCACTTGGTAAAACGATATGATCAGAAGTCATATGTGTACAATATGGGGGCCTACTGCTTTGCTGTCAGTCCTCATTGTTACGATCATCATGCATCGAAGTTACATATGAACAAAAAGAAAATATCGCAAAACCATGTGAAAATGAAATATGTGGAAGAAGAAGAAGAGAAGACCTTCAACTGCCAGAATAATGCATTATTTATCGCCTCACATGAATGGAAGTTTAGTTTATGACCGAAAAAAGCCTTCATTTGCCTCATTCTAACATCATCCATGCATCTTTTTCTTCATGTCACACCAATAATATTCAAAGTTTCCCACTCATGGGGCCATATGCCATAAATGAGAAAAAAAGAATAGTTTCGATATTGCAGCAGAACAAAAGGGCAGTTTTGACATTAGCCTTACTGTAGAGCCTGTAGGGTGGAGAATGGTTAAAAGGCTCAAAAGCCTATCTTTGATAGCGATACACATATCCTATTCCTATTGTATGCGTTTGGCATCCCTTTTACTTTATTGTATTCTTAGGTTTTTCTTTTCTTTTTTTAAATAAAAAGTGTAAACACATTTTCTCTTTAGCTTTTCAATTATTGTAATATTCCCTTATAGAAATTAATAATGGGAAATGAGGACACATACGATACTGCGTATAAAATAGTGTTTGACAAAAATAATCAGAGAAGGAGAGGAGGGGTCTTACTGCTTGCAATAAAAAAATGCAGTGGCAATCATGAGAGAGAAGGGCACAAGTGGGCTCGAGAGAAGCACGTGGGAGTTTCCTTTTGATTTGCACGCTGGCAATGGCATGGCCATGCTAGAGAGAGAGAGAGAGAGAGAGAGAGAGGACTTAAACCATATTTTTCATTCAAGTTATTACAAAAACCCAAAGTTCACAATTTTACAATCTTTCAGGGCTAAGTTTTTGTTGAATGATTTTTTTTGTTTGAACACAATTTGATTGTGTCTACTAGTTTTAGAGCAGCTGTAGTTGCAGTGACTTTAATTCTTTGTTTGCATGTCCAAGTCACATGGGGTATAGAATTTGACTGATAGGACCTGAGCTTTGGTGTGTTTGATCCTCTTGAGTTTTGTCATTTTGACGACTTCTGATGATTATATATATACATAAATAAAACTCATTTAGTATCACACCCACAACAGCAAGGGCTCTTGGTTTTCCCTTGTTCTTGGATATCCTCTCTCCTCATCCAGGAAAATTATTCCATTTTTGCTTGCTGCTGGAAGAAGAAGCTTGTGTGCCTCCTGGTGTTTTATGCATCAAGAAGTTGGGGATATATAATTCAATTATGTTAATGAGCTTCTGATGTGCACATAAGAAGCAAATAAGGAGAAAGAATCAATCATGAAGTTTATGAAACTTGGATCTCGGCCAGATACTTTCTACACTACTGAGGCCGTAAGGTAAGAGTACATATCTGATTGAACATGAAGTTACTTTTTAGATATGCCTATATTCATTGATGAAGGTACTGACAGATTTTTCTATTTTTCCTGCGGAATTCAGGCCAGTCTCCTCTGAAGTTTCAAGTGATCTTATAATTCAAGTGAAGGGAAGCAGATATTTGCTTCACAAGGTAAACTTAATGAACTTCTCCCAAATTTTGATTATGGGATATGTTCAAGTTGATATATGATGCAATTCAATTGAACGGTGCATATGAGTTTTTCTTTAAATTGATTCATTTTCACATGGCACGCAGTTTCCTCTTTTGTCCAAGTGTTTGCGGCTGCAGAGGCTGTGCTCTGAATATCAAGAAGCTTCACAACACCAAATAATCCAGCTCCATGATTTTCCCAGTGGGGTTGAGGCATTTGAGCTCTGTGCAAAATTCTGCTATGGCATCACAATCACCCTCAGTGCCTACAACATTGTAGCTTCTCGATGCGCCGCGGAGTACTTACAGATGACTGAGGATGTTGAGAAGGGCAACCTTATTTATAAGCTTGAGGTTTTCTTCAACTCTTGCATCCTCCAAGGGTGGAGAGACTCAATTGCCACTCTGCAAAGCACAAAGGCTTTTCCTTTGTGGTCAGAGGACCTTGGAATCACAAGCAGATGCATTGAGGCAATTGCTTCCAAAGTCCTAACACACCCTTCAAAGGTTAGCTTGTCGCATAGTTACTCCAGGAGGGGTAGAGATGACATGTCCTGCAATGGTGCAGAGAGCCTGAGGCATAATAAGCCTGCAAACAGAGGATGGTGGGCTGAAGACATAGCAGAATTGGGCATAGACCTCTATTGGAGAACCATGATAGCTATTAAATCTGGTGGGAAAATGCCGTCTCATCTGATTGGAGATGCATTGAAAATCTATGCAGCTAAATGGTTGCCCAACATTTCAAAAAATGGATGTGACCATAAACAAGCAGCATCTGATTCAGATTCAGACTCTGCCAATGATTTAACTTCAAAGCATAGGTTGATCTTGGAATCAATTGTAAGCTTAGTTCCAGTGGAGAAAGGTGCTGCATCTACTAGTTTTCTGCTTAAACTCTTGAAGGCAGCCAATATTCTTAATGCTTCTTCCTCTTCAAAAATGGAATTGGCTAGAAGAGTTGGACTTCAATTAGAGGATGCAACCGTCAGTGACTTGATAATACCCTCTGTGTCATATGAAACCGACACTCGATATGATGTAGACATAGTTATGACCATTTTGGAGCAGTTCTTGTTGCAGGGGCAGAGCCCCCCAACTAGCCCTCCAAGGTCCAAGCTTGGTTTTGAAAGGAGAAGGTCTCGGTCAGCAGAGAACATTGATTTTGAGTTTCAGGAGAGTCGAAGATCATCTTCAGCAGCACATAGCTCAAAGCTGAAGGTGGCAAAGCTTATGGATGTGTATCTTCAGGAAATTGGCAGGGATGTCAATTTGTCTCTGTCAAAGTTCATTGCAATTGCTGAGGCAATACCAGAGTTTGCAAGGCTTGACCACGATGATCTCTACAGGGCAATTGACATTTATCTCAAGGTAATAAGAACAAAATTCTGGTTTTCAAATTTACCATAGTTCATGTTTTTTTTTTTGTATTTAGATTTCTGAGTATATTTCAGCTGTCACATTTCAGAATGTGGGTCACCATTATCAGCAGATGACCAACTCTCTTGACCTTAAAATCTTGTCAAGTTCACAACTGGTTACCAATTGGGATTAGGTGGTCCACATTTTGAATGACATAATCTTAATTTTTCTTTATTATATCTCTGTGCATGCTCTAATTTGGAACAGGTTGTGATGAAGATTTAGAAATTAGTGAATTATAGAATATGCCAACTACTCTTGTTGATGTTGAGCAATGTATATTAATTAAAGTCGTTATGCCTAAATATCAGGCACATCCAGACCTCAACAAGAGTGAAAGGAAAAGGCTGTGTCGAATTCTAGACTGCAAAAAGCTCTCAATGGAGGCCTGCATGCATGCTGCACAAAATGAGCTACTCCCACTACGGGTAGTGGTCCAAGTTCTGTTCTTTGAGCAAGCTCGAGCTGCCATGGCTGGTGGCAAAGTGACCGAGCTGCCTAGCAACATAAGGGCACTTCTAGCCACACATAACATTGACCCATCAAGGCCTCCAGCCCCTTTAAGCACCTCTAGCCTTATGCCAGCAGATGACCAATGGAGTGTCTCAGGCCTCAAGTCTCCCAGGTCCAAGATGTCTACTTTACGAATGAAGCTCGCCGAAGATGATGATTTGGATGAAAATGATTTGAACCCAGATGGAATTGGGAGAAGTTCAAAGCTCAAAGCTCTTTGCTTGCTTCCTGCAAGACCCAAAAGAATGTTCAGTAAGTTGTGGTCCACCAACAGAAGTACAACCAGTGAAAAGAATTGAGTGGTTTTTGTTTAATTTGATCCACTTGGGTTTGGTTAATCCAACGAGTAACATATTATACTACGCTTTTTTCCCTCATTCCTTGTAACTCACTAGGAACCAAAATTAAGAATCCCCAATGTGCATTAATGTTCATGTAATCTTTTTATAATAAGAAAGAAGATTTTCAGGACATGATCAAGTGCAAAATCCTTTAGCCTCTAGGTGAATCTCTATTAGTTGTAGATGACCATTGTGGGACCAGATTTGTGTTCTTTGTCCACAAATCTGCAATACCTGTCCTTGTCTCCTTGCTGCACCTCCTTGGATCCTCACCTGCTAATCAAATTTTATTCTTGGGAGTTCATGTACCTGACATATTGCACTGCTGTAGTATTGGAATTTCTGTACATTTTTTTTTTCCTTTGAACCAATTATTCATCTGGCAAATTAAATTAATCTGGATAGTAGAAGATTATGTTTTTTTTCTTCCTTTTTTTCATTTGCAAAGAGAAACCTTTTGGAAAGTTAGGACAATATGCTATAAAACAACCCACTATGACAGGATTTAAAGCAAAGAAGTCAAAAAACCAACAAGAAGAGACAAAAACTTGTTACCTAGATGAAAAGTCTTAGGTACAACAATTATACCCCATTATCAGGCCGACACGTTATACAAACATAATTATAAACCCACCTCAAATCACCAGCTGCTTGCTTTTACATTTCTCAAACTGAAGATGACATTAAACTACCTGGTACTGTGTTACATGGACTTAACCATAATGCATGTAAAACCCCAAACCGAAAGACTTTTGGCACCTAGCAAAAGGCTAAGGACTTGCCTCCCACCATGTCATTTTGTGAGGAAATAGCGGCTCCCCAGCTACCTATTCATTTGACTGGTGAATCAATCATCAGTAACCCAAGAGAGAGAGAGAGAGAGAGAGAGAGAGAGAGAGAGAACTTGGTGAAGACCGAATTAAAGAAAAGAAATATTGGCTTGCTTGCTTTTGTTGTTTTTACATAATTGCGTCTGCAACTTAATTGACTTCCTATTGCAGAAACAATTATGAAGTGATATGTCGGTAGGTGACTTTGATTCTTGTGTTGAAATTTGTGTCATCCAAAAATGATTAGCGGCAACATGAATGGCTTTGCTATTGTTGGAAATACTGCCTGCTTGCCTAGGCAGGCATACACATGTATCATTGAGATCAAACTTTGCATGCTGAAACAGACATCCAACTGTTTGGGGAAATTAGTAGAGACTACAGAAGTAGACTCAAATATTTTTTTTTCATGGTTTATGTGTAGCATTGGATCTGGTGCTGCATAATTGTGGTGATGATGTTTGCTCTGGCCTTTTGACATCATTGTGGTCTTCATGATCATCATTGTTTCCCCCACCCAGTCTCCAGAATTGTTTGGAAGCAACTGCTTCTTGTTATTCTGTTTAAATTTTATTTGTAACCATCATTCAGATATTCTGGTTATTCCATGTGCCCATTATCCAACTCCAGTTAAAAGTTCTCCTCTGGGATGTCCATCTTGATGAAAAAAATTTGATAATACATTATAGCAATTATAAATTGCATAGAAAAATGTTTTAACACACACAGATGCAAGTATTTAAATGAGACGCATACCATTTGTGGGCAACATGAACTATTTATTGGTTTGATTCCAACTGAACAAGGTAAAAAAAAATTCAGATGTCTTCATTCAAATTATGGTTTTGTAGGGCTATGGCGCCTTGAAGATGCCTGCTTGAACTAGACTAAGTTGGCTCTGTTTCAGCCAGATTTAGTGCAGTATGAAACAATTCCATATTATTACTGATGCTAGCGTAGTTGTTGCAGAAATCACAGAACCAGTAAGCAAAAGGCTTGTCGAAATCAATAATTTTTCATAAATTATAAGACACTTGATAAAACGCCATGCTTTAATTCTCTAAATACAAAAACAATGGTTACAAAGAGCAGAATAAAAGGAGAAGGTGAAAACTCCAAACTTCAGCAAAGAGCCATAATAAATACATATATGTATATATATATATATATAAGCAACAATTCGCACTTATTTTTCTTTAGAAATTACTGAGCTTTGGTTGTACATAGCAGCAGCAGCAGTAGCACTGGTAGTATTTAGTATTTAGCCTGCCTTAGACGCTGGGCCACGACAGTCCATGCTTTTAGTGCGCTGGAGGCTCGGGGCACGGTGCAGTCTGCACCTGAATGAGCCTGCATGCGTGGTGGGGGAGCAGAGGCAATTGTTCTTCGTCATGCTCAGCTGTCTTGAGAGCCCGGCACACACGTACTTCTCAGTCTCATCTGCTGGAATCTCCACCTTTATGTCCTTCTTGCTTACTTGTTCATCACTCTCCATTGCAATCTAAACTCAACACCTTAATATAATATATGGGGATGATGAGAAGGAGCAGATTCAGAAGAACAAGCAAAGCAAAAAATTGTTCAAACACTTCCTTTTAAGATAGATAGAAACAAAGAGAGACGAGATAATTTAAAGATAACAAAAGATGATGGGTAAATTTAAAACATTGATGGGCAGGGCATGCAATTTCTTTATTGTCTGTTTCTTTTTCTTTTTCTTTTTCTATCAATCTCTCTCTCTCTCTCTCTCTCTCTCTCTCTCTCTCACGGGTGTGATAATCAAATCCATTAACGTCCCACCCAACTACATCTCCATCACTTTTTGATAATGCTCCAACCACTTACTTGTAAAAACCCGTCATGGTCATCATCATCATCCATAAGATAGAGAGCATTATAGCTTTCATTTCCCTTCTGTATATATCTCTTCCGCTCTCTTTCTTTTTTTTTTCTTTTTTTTTAATGTGCAGTTGCATTGAATCATGAGACATGGTACCCTATCAAACACATCTTTATAGGGTACCCCACAAATTTATCATGCTCTACATTCTCAAGGGTACATGTCTTTTTCTGCTTTGAAAAGAGAAAAAGATAAGGAAGGTACTGGTCTCTCACAATCTAAAGAATATATATATATATATATGTATATATATATATATATATATATATGAAACCAGTAGAAGCAATCAAATTCTTATTATCAACTCTCCCAATTAGGTTGTACATGCACATGAATGCCAAGCTTTGGCACCTAAAAAGAAAAAAAAAAGTAGAGGGTTCACAGAAATACTCTGATCCTACAAGTTGAAACAACAGAAAGTCCTCAATACCACATGTTAGAAAATTAAAGACAGAATCTTTAATGGATACTGGCATACCTCAGTTTCTTCTCAATTCTTGGTTGGATTGTCATCAACATATAGCGAAGATGCAAAAACGTTGGGGATCAATTTTCTTTTAATGCTTCAGATTTTTCCAAAATGAACTAATTTTTTATCCCATATAATCTGGGCACATTGCCATTTGTCTGACTCTGGTAGCCCACGCTCAACCAAAGATTAATTTGGGCCACTCTTCTAAGAACCTTCATTACCGGGGCTTTCTGAACTCAAGAAAGGCCTAGCTCCATGCTGGGCTCAACAAAGCCAGGTTTAATTTTCTCCATTTAAGGGATACTGGGCTTCTAAAAACGAGCTTACCAATATAAAAAAAAATCCAATGTTAAGGTTTTAGTTTGCAGTCCCAGTGAAGTGCATGGCCTTGACTAACTTTGACTCACGACTCCTCCAAACCTTATAATAAGTTCGGGCCAAGGCCCAGCCTACTATATCATCATCTTAAGTAGGAGCCCAACCAATAGGGAAGACATCAAACCAATCGATGCAAACCCAAAGATAAATTGTAGGGCTAGCATTTTAGATCACAAAACTGAAAAATCACAAATACTAACAGGATTCGACCCAAATTCCATTTTAGAATCCGCGTTGAACCTTGTGCTTATCCAACATCTGTCAGGTGCCGAGCACACTTGATCAAATTGCCCTTTAAACTAAAACTCAAAAATTCTTTTAAGGTTTGACTTCAATCAAAAAATCGGTAGAGACTCTCCTATAAATTGCTAGTTTCCCAATAATTTATACCTGTACAACATGCATTTCTTATATCCACAAGCGTTCAACATGCACAATGTTAGAGCACACACAATCCAAAAGCAAATCTGTGTGGCCTTAGGCCTTACAGAAATCCTAGGGCAATATCAAAGCCTACTAATTGATTTAATTTACAAAAATAGTACGGTTATAGAAGGATATCCTACATAATGGAAGTGGATGAGTGGTAGGTGATGAATGCCCGATGGTGGTACTCCGATACTTGATTACTGTTTGGGGGCCCAAAACATTAAAAGCGTGAGTGGACAAAAGAAAGTTTTGCAAAATATAATATCAACATACTAACCCCACTGTTAAAAACTATTTGAAAATTCATTTAATCCACGTTCTATATAAGTACAAAAATCAAGCATGCATATTTACATTCATATAACCGTTCATACATTCAACCAATTCATCAAAATCATTTGAAAGCATTGAAAAATAATAATTCCTTTCCACTATGGTGTAGCCTTCATAAATCCGTCAATTCCATGATTTTTCTATTTATTTCCCACATTATACAGTCAATTTCAATTGTCACATAAGCGACACCTCCTTGCAGAACTCGGAAACACAAAGTTAACCTGAATCGCATTCCTCATAGAACTCAGGAGACAATTGGTCAACCTGAGTCGCATTCCTCGCTCCTCAAGGTCCGAGTATCCCTAGGACTCGTGGGGCAACTGTAAACACGCGCTGACTCAACCGAAGACAACTATGATCTCTGTGAACATCATTATATCCGAATGCAACAGTTTATTCGAAGGTAACATTTTGGGTACTTATGGTGGTTCAAAAACCTTTCCTGGAAAATTATAATACTATTTCTCACTCAATCCTTAAATCATGTTACCATTTCATTTTCTACTTTCCAAGCCATTCACATTTATTCATAAACAAAATTTAATAAAAACATTTGAATTCAAACTGTATGTTTGGAAAGCAAAACAATAAATAATTCATTCATGATCAATTAATAAAATTTTAACTACATAAAATTCATTTATAAAACAAACATCCACTCATTATACGTCCAAACTCGCCTGACCTTTTGAGGTCCCTTATGCGGGTTTGGTGGAGCCCGAGTACCTATTTAAGCAATTAAAATATTTAATTAATAAAATAACTCAATCATAAATATTTAATCAAAACCCTGACCCCCGACCTTAAAATACATGTGTGTAACTTAAGAAAGTTTCAAGGCCCATTTTCAACAGTTCTAACAGTTTGAATGGTCTGATAAGACCCGAGATTAAATATACGATTAAATTCTTATATTGGTCAACTCGGTCCCCTGTGGGGTCCATGACCTCCGATTGATGATCTGAAAGTTCCTATAGGTTCATAAAAATCCAATTAACATATCCTATAAGTTTCGTCAAAATCCGATGGTCCGAACATATTAAACCCTAATAATGCCTAATATGCGTAAATTCGTTTAAGCATCAAACGATAACCAAATTCTAATCCGAGCATATCGTGGTGCTCGACACGACATAGGGAACATGGCAACTAGGGGAGCAACTTTTATAACTAGGCCGACCTCCAATTTGGCCGGGAAGTGGCCGAAAAATGCTGCCAAAGTCGGACAAAATCTAGGTTTCTAATCGAACACTCATGGCTCCAAATCGATCCAAACCAACTATCAAAACAACTAGAACACGAAAAATGGATAAAGAAACATACTTTCCTCGTTGGATTTCGTTGCCGAAATCGCTGGAAACGTGGACAAAAAAGCCATGATTTTTCCTCTCGTTCCAGTCGCTTCACAGCTAGAAATCAGGTCTGGAAATTTAGTGGGTCGTGTAGAGGAGGTGGAAGGAGCGTTTTGCAAATTACGGCGTCGAGTTTGGTGGCCAGACGACACCAGAATCGCCGTCAAAAGCGGCAGTGTCCTCGCCTGAGAGAGAGAGACAGAGAGACAGATTTTTTAAAACCCAACTTCAACAAATTTACGATTGTGTCATTGCACTTCCGTTGACCATAACTTCTTCATTAAAACTCTTATTTGAGCTCACATCATGTCTAAACTCGTATTGACGTGCCCGACACAACAGTTCGGCTCAATTTCCCAAACAAAAAGTTAATTTTGAACTCATTAAAATACTCTCGGGGTGAAATTGTCTTTTACTTGAATAATTTAAGAATTGAATATTAATTTAGGAACGGGATATCACAAATACCAACTGAGGTTTTACAGCATCTAAACCAACCGCAATATGCGGTTCCGCCTATCCAAATAATGCAATTTACTGCAAACTGCAATATAATATAATTAATTATTAAAATAAATACTTATATTACATTAACTAACATAGACTAGGACTTCATAATTTCGATGAATCTTTCTTTCTTCTTTCTTCTCTCTTATTATTTTTCTGTTTATTCTCTCTCTCTCTCTCTCTCTCTCTCTCTATGGGACTCACCTAGGCTTTGAATAATGTATTATTAATGAAGTGTATTCTCTGCCAATCTCTTGAAGTTCCCTATATTTTTTTTAATCTCAACCTTGAAGAAATATCATTTGAATATTTAGTGAATTATTATAACTCAATTAGATAATTAAACGTTTATTTAGTAGGAACCTGGATTTCACTTAGTTTTGCAAACTCATAGGTTGTGTTGGTAATTTTGTTAGATTGTTAATATTTCAGCAGTATTTTGAAGTATGAGCAAACTTTTTTTTTCTGTTGATAGAAAGTTCTGTAATGTTATGTTTCACGGTTTCATTGAAAAGTCGGTGTGCAACAACAAAATGAATAGTGGCACGATTTTGCTTCCTATAATAGTCTTAATGAATATTCTCCATATTGGTTAAAATCATCAACATTAGAAAGGCAAAGACCGCGGGAGGCTTTGGTTGAATGGTAGTTCCCCAAAAGCTTTCAATGAAGATGTAGCTAACGTCCTTTATTAAAGGAGTCATTCGGAGCTCAAAGAAAGGGTTATATTGATAACTACTAGTAAAGAAAGGGTTATATTGATAAATACTTGCTAGTACTTATAGCCTATGAACAGAGCAAGTCACTGTTCATGCACCAGATAAGCCCTACCGTCTACATGCACTCCTACTAAATACTGGTCCATCTTCTATTGATCTCAATTATTAACCATACTTAAGTGTTTAATTAAGCCCCTAGTTGAGGGGTAAGGCTCTTCCAATTATGCTTTAGTAGTGAGGTATCCCACGCATGTAGGCCTAGGACAAATCAATAAGCTCTCATTGTACTTACGTGTCAGTTATGCCTTAATTAATATAGCTCAATTCTTATTTTCATTTCAAACATGTGTGTATATATCTACGCACACATGCATCTCATAATTTCATATTTGACCCAGCAACCGATACAAAATTTCCAAGCTAACTTTTCAACTAAAGTACTTGTTGGATCTCTGGAACACTATTATGCACGTGAAGTATATTTGGCAATATTATTATATTATATTTGAATTATTCTAACTTGAGATCTCTTTCAACATTAAAGAACAAGAATGACCGCTGCCATTAGTTGGTATATCTTATTACATTAATCTAAGACTACATAAAATGACTTTATAATTATTTGCAAAAATATGAAAGCATGTTAATAATTATGTAATTCTGTCAATCGTCCATAGCTCGGTGGTAAGAGTATTTGTCTCTCGAAATATACATAATTATAAGTATATCCAGTCAACTGACGAATCTAGTAAATAAATGCACTAATAATAAAACCAAAGGTATTAATTAGAGAGACTTCAATTATGAAAATATAGTCGCAATAAAATTGGATACCCCTGTCGCATCTCCTCTGGAGCAATTAGAGGATAGTGTGTGCCTGAAAGAAGTATGATCTTGTTGAGCACAAAATTTAATAACAAGAACGATACATAACCCAAGCGACATGTCAATTTATGCGTACTTAGAACATTTGAGACGGCATTATCTAGAGAGAGGAGGAGAGGGCAAAGTAAGTGCGTTAGGTGAATTGTTCCAGAAAAGGAAACAAAGTTCAAAAGGGTAGAGGACCACATATATCTTGTACAGTAAAAAACTAGATGATGCTACCTTATTCCTGTGCCATTTTAACGCAGCAAGTACTGGAAACTTGGGCAGCGGTGGTCGGGACTCGGCTCAACCCCAAAATTTCTAATCCCACCTGATGGTCGGGACTCCCTACTAGCGTTTTCACAAAACTACTGTGTATGACATTTATGCCCCTCCCCTAAAATTTGCGAGAGAGCTGTTTTCTCTGTGTTTTTTTTTTTTTGGACAAAAGCTGTTTTCTCAATACACGCGAATGCAATGCAAAATCACTCATCCCCTTCTTTTTACAATTAAAAATAGACAAGGAATGAAGATAAGAGCCGAAAAGTCCAATCATGGCTTTGCAAGATGAGATTTCCAAGGTCAACTGTAAGTTCCTAAACCCAAGTGAGCAATTATCACAGCTCAGAAAATGCATCTCATCGCTTCGCATAAATAAATTCAAAACTCAATATAAAAGCAAACATGAGCGAGCTAGGACTTGCATGACAACAAGTTCTAACATATGTATATATAATTGATAATCTAAACAAAACAAGACCAAAACCCATAGTAAATAGTTTCCATTACTCTTCTTCCTAAGAAAACAAAAACCCTAAGGTCAGAGGAAGATACATGCAAACTCGTTAGATCCATACTTTCTTTCTAGCTATCTAGCTCTAAGCTTCAGCTACCTCATCGAACTTCAAAGCATAACTTGCATCGCCCATCACTCGAGAGATCAGTCTCTCAGGCTTCAGTTCTGGACCCTGGCCGCAAAACCACCCATGAACTCAGGGTACTGGAACATATTATTATCGACCATGGAGTAATCTTGGCCGCCAAGCTGGACGTTGATTGGCACGTGATCATTGTAAAACGGTACGGCCTGCGTCGTCTGTGATACTTGTGGTTGATAATCCATTCCAACACTGAAACTGTTTCCAAGCTGCTGTGGTTGTGGCAGCAATTCTTCGAAGTTATAGCATACACCTCCATGCTGATGAGGATGATTCTTTGTCGGCCCATCAAAGGGAGGAGCTTGATTTGAAGACACAAAAGAGGCCTGGCTGGAACTTGAAGGAATGCTGTTCATATTATGGCGACCATAGTCAGCTGATTTTGGAGGGTCCATTGACTTCTTGGAGGTGGGTTTTGGGAAGAAGCGTTGAATGACCTCTTCTAACAACCCAGAATCAGATGGCTCCACAGCAAAGAAATCTGAATGATCGTCATGGGTGGTGGGTGTTGTGGAAGAAGTAGTAATATCCATGAGAGGAACGGACGTAGCTACAGTCATGGAAGATGATGAGCCAGTACTAGTAGAACTGAAATTAGTACTTGCTGACATGTTGGTTTCATGAGGTTGACCACAGCTGGCAGTGTTGACCAAAGCAGCTGAAGAAGAAGAACCACTGATATTGTACGGAAACTGGTTATAAACCGGAGATGGGTTTGGTGAGGAATTGATGAAGTTTCTAAAGAACAGCATGTTCAAAGGAGAGGCAACAGCGTCGTTATTATTAGTTGTTGGGTACTGAGTAAACGGCGTTACAGACGGCCAACTCGAAGAGTGGCCAGCGCCGTAGCCGTTGCGGCTCTTCACGGACGGCTGAGACTGCTTGTGGAAGCTGAACGGAGGGAGGAGATGGTCGTTGACGGCGGTGTGAGGAGGGGAAGACGGGTAGACAAAGTTGGTCCGAGCCTTGAGCCCGCGCATGGCTCGAGCAGCGCAGTCGTAGGCGCAGGCGGCTTCCTCGGCCGTGTCGAAGGTGCCGAGCCAACGCCGCTCTTTGGACTGTGGGTCCCGGATCTCGGCCGCGTAACGACCCCACGGCCTCCGTCGGACGCTCCGGT
>NC_024127.1:18901841-18916137 GCF_000346735.1 Prunus mume
AGGAATGACAAGATGAGGGTGAGCATCATTGCTCCAAAGCTTTGAAGTGATGAAGAGTTGGTCTCTGGAAGCAACAAGGCCAAGCTTAAGTGCTTCTTTGATAGCTTCACCCAGAGGCTGCTCTGAGCCATAAACGGCAGCTGTATCAAAGTGCCTGTAACCAAGCTTGATGGCCTCAATAACTGCTGTTTTCAACTGAATAGGCTGTAAGTTATTAGCTGCTGTGCCAAAGGCAAGCACAGGCATGCTCTTGGGGCCAGTGGAGGAGCCAAGCACCACCTCTGGGATTTGGGATGAAGAAGCAGGATTTGCCATCTTTAGTTCCTTCTCTTTGGAAATTATCTGAAGTTTTTTATCAGAGTATTCAAGTCTGGTCTTTAATTTTTCATCAAGTGAAGGTGCTTTTAAACTGCTAGATTTCAGTCAATTTTTGGGTTCTAATTAGACAAGAGAATGTTCAATTGCACTTTCCCCTACGAGGCTGCTACCGTTATTCATTATTCAACTCTCAAACTCCCTTATTAAGAAATGATAAAAAGCCATGTTTTTCTTGAAAGTTGTTAAATTCACATGAACGTTTTTTTTTAAAACAATAGAAATATCATTAATAAAAGTCAAAACACTCGATTATAATAGCTACAAAGACAAACGATCACTTGAACATTTTACCCTTGTCACTACTTTGCATCCAAATTTTTTTGCCAAATTGTCTTCAGTATGAAAATTAAGTGAAAACAGTCAAAGTTGATGACTATAGGGTGTAGAGACCAAATTTAGTGGAAAAAAAATAATCAAAGTCGATGACTACAGGGTGTAGAGATCAAATTTAGGGTGTATTAAATTTCATGACATTTTGCTGAATTTTCTTTACAGTCTGAAAATCTAGTAAAAAAAAATCCAAGTTGATGACATTTTATCACTAGCATAAATTTCAATGCTGGGTGTAGAGACCAAATTTAGGCTGTATTTAGCAATTCATTTTTTTTTAGTGATACTTGTGGCCCATTAGAGATTCTTTTCTGGTTCATATTTTATAAGCACATCCTACATAATGAAGTCATTTGTATTTCCAACTGCATTTGATCCACAAAACAAGAGAAGAAGAAACAAGGACTGACCAACTTAATTCAAATGGAACTCCAAAAGTGTTTTAAATCGATGCTCAAAGAATAAAGGAATGACAAGATGAGGGTGAGCATCATTGCTCCAAAGCTTTGAAGTGATGAAGAGTTGGTCTCTGGAAGCAACAAGGCCAAGCTTAAGTGCTTCTTTGATAGCTTCACCCAGAGGCTGCTCTGAGCCATAAACGGCAGCTGTATCAAAGTGCCTGTAACCAAGCTTGATGGCCTCAATAACTGCTGTTTTCAACTGAATAGGCTGTAAGTTATTAGCTGCTGTGCCAAAGGCAAGCACAGGCATGCTCTTGGGGCCAGTGGAGGAGCCAAGCACCACCTCTGGGATTTGGGATGAAGAAGCAGGATTTGCCATCTTTAGTTCCTTCTCTTTGGAAATTATCTGAAGTTTTTTATCAGAGTATTCAAGTCTGGTCTTTAATTTTTCATCAAGTGAAGGTGCTTTTAAACTGCTAGATTTCAGTCAATTTTTGGGTTCTAATTAGACAAGAGAATGTTCAATTGCACTTTCCCCTACGAGGCTGCTACCGTTATTCATTATTCAACTCTCAAACTCCCTTATTAAGAAATGATAAAAAGCCATGTTTTTCTTGAAAGTTGTTAAATTCACATGAACGTTTTTTTTTAAAACAATAGAAATATCATTAATAAAAGTCAAAACACTCGATTATAATAGCTACAAAGACAAACGATCACTTGAACATTTTACCCTTGTCACTACTTTGCATCCAAATTTTTTTGCCAAATTGTCTTCAGTATGAAAATTAAGTGAAAACAGTCAAAGTTGATGACTATAGGGTGTAGAGACCAAATTTAGTGGAAAAAAAATAATCAAAGTCGATGACTACAGGGTGTAGAGATCAAATTTAGGGTGTATTAAATTTCATGACATTTTGCTGAATTTTCTTTACAGTCTGAAAATCTAGTAAAAAAAAATCCAAGTTGATGACATTTTATCACTAGCATAAATTTCAATGCTGGGTGTAGAGACCAAATTTAGGCTGTATTTAGCAATTCATTTTTTTTTAGTGATACTTGTGGCCCATTAGAGATTCTTTTCTGGTTCATATTTTATAAGCACATCCTACATAATGAAGTCATTTGTATTTCCAACTGCATTTGATCCACAAAACAAGAGAAGAAGAAACAAGGACTGACCAACTTAATTCAAATGGAACTCCAAAAGTGTTTTAAATCGATGCTCAAAGAATAAACATTGTGAAAAGGTTCATTGATTCATGGCCATTATCAATTGTGCAACTCAAAAGCTTCCTTCACCAACCCTTCTTTTCCCTTCTTGCTGGTAGAATTCTTCAAAAACTCTGCATACTTATAGCTCCGATACAATGGAGGGTGTTCCTCGTCAATCAAATCCTCAATTGGACGAGAAATTATAAAATAGTACGGTATCGCCACATCAGCTGGTAGTACTTCCATTCAAAATTTGCCATGTGTATTATTTTTATAAGAAATTAAACTATTTTTTCAGTTGGATTTGCAACTCCAATTTTACCCTTCACAACAAAATTAAAAAAAATGTTAGAAAAATAGAGAAAATGAAAACAACCCCTACCATCGCATTGACACCATTATCCGACGGCCCTCCCTCTCTGTCTTTGCATTACTTGATGTTCATTCAAATGCCTCAGTAAATTAGTATTTCAATTTGATAATGATTAAAATCTCTTTCTTTGAATATGGACCCATTTGCAATGCTTAGAGATCTTGCAGGTGCTTCCATGGGTTAAAGAGAAGTTGCGGTTTCAGGAAGAGAAACGAAGGGCCGGCAGAGTGACCAAATGCATAACAATATCTTCATGTCTAACACATACAACGTGATTGAAAGACTTGCTACTATGGGTTTGATGTTTGCATTGCAGAACTGGGCAAATTGCTATGCACCTGATTAACAAATTGAAATGGGATTTGGGTCTTCTTCACGGTATTGTTTGTTGAAGAAAGGAGCTTGCTTGGCACAATTAGGGAGAAGGGCAATGATGGGATGTGATTTGATTGCAAAAATACAGAAACAAAGGAATGAAATAAGAGGATGGGGGCGGAAGCCATGGGAGGCAGAACGACGGCACGACAGTGAGATTGAGGGCGAGGGATTGTTGCTGGAACATTTTCTCTTCTATTTCTTTTAATATTTTTAATTTAAAGGGTAAAATTGGAGTTTCAAATACAACTGGAACAAAATGTTTAATTTCTTATAAAAATAATACACATGGCAAATTTTGAATGGAAGTATCACTAGCTGACGTGGTGATACTGTACTATTCTATAATTTCTCCAATTGGACAAATCATTGTGTCCTTTTTGGGGCCATAGAACATTGTTAATGAAAACTGTTGAAAAAAAAGGCCAAATAAATCTTATCATTTATTTCAAATAAAAATTAAATGATAAATTCAAACCAACATGGGTTCCCAAAATTTTGGGATATCTGTTATGTTTCAAATTGGTGAGGCTAAAGCTGATAAGCATTTACTTGAAATTCAAAAAGTATTGTTTTTTTTCAAAGGAATCTTATCTAGTTGGCCTATAAAAAGGCTACAATAGAAAAAGAAAAAGAGAGGAGAAAGCTGACGACAAATTAAAAAAGATTGTTGGAGAAATTAGAGTAGTGCAAAGAAGAGGAAAAAAAATTGCTACAGGTATACTATCATCTCAATTTTCTTTTCTATGTTGGGCATGGCATACCACAAATTCATGGGGTGAGAAACCCAAAAACTACTTGGATGCAAATCCATCGACGTGTAGTCAAGTCAGAAAAATGCTCGCCTAACCATCCAAGCACATGGTGAATGGGAAGACATGCGTTTGCTAGGCCAGGGCCTTTAGGGTGAGTAGCAACTGTACCAAGAGCATGGAAATAATACCTAATACTGTTGGAGCAAGTGAAACCTTGAGCCCACGAGCCATCAAACTTGCCATATAGAAGCACTCAGGCCTTATGGCCTTGCTAGTAGGCATGACAAAATGGCTAAGTTAAAAAGCTAAGAAAGCAGTCAGTTGACCTTCATGAGAAATGTTCAAAGGAAGTTTCCTAGCCTCAGCTACTTGTTTAGCAATTACATTCTTGCCATTGCCAGTAGCACCATATATAGCTTCTTCTCGAAAAAAATGCTCAACCTAGTGATTGCAGTAGAGTTGACCTTTCTGATGGAAAATGTATAACATGGATTCTCAAAAGTTCACCAACACTCGAAGGATACAAATCTTCACGGTACAGTTCTTTGTTTAGAGGGATGAACTCGTCATATGGGAGACCCAAAATTGGTAACCCACAGATAACTTTCAAGTCGTACAAAGAAATGCCCATTTCGCCATTTTCGTGATGGAAAGTGTTGGATAGAGGCCCTCATAACTCGCAAAATGCTCTCCATACATTAGAGCAACAACCATAAGAGTAACGGGAAACAGCCACTACACCAAAAATACCAGCTTGGTGCAAAGTATCTCCAAAATTGTGAAAGATAGTTTCTGTCCATTCCATTACAAACGGTTGGAAGGTAGCTTGACCATGAAACTTGAAATTGCTCTCTCATGCAATTTTCTCATGAAGCATCTTGTGCATAGCCGGATAAAATTCATCTTTGGGTAAAAACTCTTTGTCCCCATCTAACGAGTTGTTTACTTTTGTCAAACAATGAGCTTGAAAGTAAGCACCTCTTGCTTGGGAAACCTGGATGACTCTGTCTTCTTCATGAGGATTAAACTTGAAATGTCCACTACTCACTTGATCAATCCTGAACCAAGTCACGAGATTATGATGACGATCTTCCCTTTCACTGTTCTTGTACTCATGACCGACTACTGACCCACCGTATTTGGTGGCTGCATTCTCCAGTGAAGTATGGTGGACAATGGCTTGTATCACTCTTTGATGATGTTCCTCATTATCTGAATCATCATCAAACATAAAGGAAAAGATGGCCTTGCCACGGTTATCCATTGAAAGCTTTAAATGATATGAGAAGTATGAGAATGAAGAAGATGATATGCTTGAAATGATACCAAACCAATTGTTATCCCATCAACTTGGAATCAAGGTGTTGGACGTGTTGTGAATTAAATAAATGAATAGAAAAGTTGATATAGATCCAAATTTTCATTGAGAAGTTGGGTTTAATTTTCGAATTTGGTGACTTTGATACAAGTCCTTTGACTTTTGTGCCCCATAGGATTACATTCCTTTTAAAATATTTTATTGTGTAATGTTTTTATTTTTAATTTTTTAAAATAATTTTTTGTTCCAATGTTGCTCCTTATGCTTTGAATAAGGTAATATTAATTTATATGGTCAACAGAAGTGCAGTGGCACAATCGTAAATTTTTCAGAGTTGGATTTTAAAAACAGATTAGCTATCTCTCTCTCTCTCTCCCCTCCCCTCTAACACTCTCTCTCCTCTGTCTCGCTCCACCTCTACGTCGTCACATTCGAAGATGATTGCAGTGTCATCCAGCCACGTTAGGCCACACCACCAGTCGGAAAAGAATGGCACTAACTGGCAATCACGATCCGAGCCATTTCCTGCAGAACCCAACGACGTATGGGGCCGACGAAGCTCGGAAAGAGCCGTGACTTTTCAAACTTTCAATTGTTGTTTCCGATGACTGCGATAGCCAAATAAGTCAATCCAGGTATGATTCTTCATTTACTCAACATGCTCTAGCTGATGGTATGGTTGGTTAGGATCAATTTGGTGTGTTTAGAGTTTGATCTAAAACCTAGATTTTTCTTCGACTGTGAGGTGCTTTTCCAGCTAGCTCCGGCCACTTTTTGGCCGGGGTCTAAGACCAAAACATGTTTCCCTAGGTGTGGTGGTTCTAACGGTATAGGTATTGGCTGGTGATTTGGAGGTTTTCCGATCGCTGAAATTTACTCAAGCCACCCACCACTGCCGGTGGAGGATGGTAGCATGTGAGCCACTTTTGGGTTGTTCATTGAGTTCCAAAATACTCCTCTTGTCATCCCGAGCACGACGGTATGCTCAAATTAGCATTTGGATACCGTTTGACTATTGAATGGATATTACGCCTATTAGGCGATATATGGGTTCGATTGGTTCAGACTGTCTGATTGGCCTCATTTTCAAGTACATCGTTCCTCATATCTCTAGGATCGTGTAGGAACTGGTTGATCAAGAATCGGAGTCCCAGATACTTCGAATGAATGATTTTAGAGTTAAGAACTAAGTCGACGTCTGATCGTGTGATTGTGAGTGATTCGACCCCTCGATCGAGACCAAACTCTCGAGACGTGTTATGTAGACCTTGTTGGACTTATAAGAACATTTCGGACTGGAAATCAGAGGTTATGGGACCCACGGGTCCAATTGGTTAAATTCCGTGATCATGGTCAAACCGACCTTTGGATCGTGACGAGACTTCTAGGATGAGTTTAACTTATGATTTTGGACCAATATGAATTGTCTTATAACAATTGAGATTGTGGGCCCTACGAGCCCAGCTGACTTAGATAATAGGCTATGTCGGCTCGGTTGAGGCCATTTAGTAGTTGTAAGTGTACTTGGAGGTCTGTTTTTAAAATGGTATTATGCTTTGAGAGTTTTATTAAATTTTTATGAATTATTATGCAATCGTTGTTACTTTCTAGACATGTTATATTATGATTAATTGTGTGGAATCAAGAATGACTTGGATAAACTTGTTTTGGCATGAATAAGAAATTAATTAAATGCCTCATTATATGTCTATATTTAAATATATGCTCGATGGCTTGAAATTGATGAATTAGGAATACTAGTTTTCTGAATAGTATGTTGTGCATAAATGAATTTGAATGAGAATGTAGTCTATTTTTGATTTATTAGATTATGAAAAGTATGGTCTAATTGGATTATGAGACTATTGTGACATGAGGATTTCAGAGATTATATAGTCATTTTTATTGTCGGTATTATTATTATGATTATTGTTATTGTCATTTTTATTATTATGTATAAAGGTTTGCATGTTGAGTGGGAAGTGGGACCGTATATGCACCTTCCTTGGTTCGATATGGATGATAACCACACGTGGTTGAGGTATTTTTCGACGTGTGAGATGTTGATGACCCGGGCACCTTTGGTTGGGTGTGCCGTAGGTCTTGACCAGCATTCTACGTGCGTAAGACTTGTTTTAGCCACACGTGTATTAAGGATTCTACCGTGCGTGTCTAGGGAGCAATAGTCATCTGGTTGGACTGCTCATTCCCTAGCCACATGAGTATTAAGGATTTTGCCATGTGGCCTAGTTAAACAACCCTCATGTTGGATGGTTTTCCCTCGGTACATGTTGTGCACTATGATATGTATCTCCCCTGTTATTGATACTTGATATATTAGACACACTGTAACTCTTCAGAGGTGTGCCAGGATACTAAGCACCCTTGACCGGGTATACCGAAGGCCTTGACCGACAGTCTGCGCTAGTAGGAGGGATATTCAGCCGCACATGTATTGAGCATTCTATTGTGCGTGTTTGGGGAGCAATAGTCCTTTGGTTGGACTTCTCATTCCCTAGCCACATGAGTATTGAGGATTCTGCCATGTGGTCTAGTTAAAATGATCCCCGCGTGGGATTGTTTTCCCCTAGTACATGATGATGGTGTGGGTTGTGTAATCTTGATCTATACATATATAGATAATGGGTACAAGATTAGGAGAAGGAAAAGGTGAGTGGATTTTTGTTTTTCAATTATGGAATTTCTTGCATAAATGTGATTGGATTGGAAATCGGTTTAGTTTGGGTTAATAAGGTTATGGGATTTTATTATAGGGCTTGTTTTGGCTTTTACAATGTAATATGTGATTTTCAAGGGATTATTATTTTAATAATATCATTACTATTATTATTATTAGTGTTAAAGTATATGGATTTGGGTCTCAGACTTTGGTGATTTTGGGATTTGGGTGATATTTGGTTTGTTTATGAAATTTGAACAAGGGATGCTTGGATTTTGGTCCTGGATTATTTAGATATCGGATATTATTATAAATGTCTTACGTGTTCATATGAGTTTATTATATTTATTAAGTAAATGAATAATGTTTATTGCTTTTTTGCAAATTTGGTTGTGGGTTGAGTTTTTATTATAATTATATGACCTTGTGTTTTGGGATTTGGGGTTGTGGTTTTGAGTTCTACCCGCATGGGCATTGAGGATTCCGTCGTGCATGTCTGGGGATTTAGTTCCAGCCGCATGAGCGTTGAGGATTCCGTCGTGCGTGTCTAGGGATTTAGTTTTACCCGCACAAGCATCGAGGATTTCGTCATGCGTGTCTGGGAAATGTGTATATGTAAAGACAAAGGTATAATGGGAACAACGGTAGGAGAAAGTCGATATGAGTTTTATTTTGTTATTTATGGTGGGATTTTCTTCAATATGTGTAACGAGACTACTCTGCACAGGGATTAGCATCTTTAAGTAAGGTTTGATTTGAAACTTGGTTTCGATTGATTTTTGGATTGTATGCGAA
This sequence comes from Prunus mume, assembly GCF_000346735.1. Next base: position 18,910,462 of record NC_024127.1, read on the forward strand.
TAATGTCATTACAGAAAGAACTACGTGTGGCTTGATCCCTCAGTAAGGGTACATATGCAACCTAGGTTAACCTAGATGCAGCCACGAAATAAATTGTGGGAGTTGTGCTAGAATTGCATCAAAATTTGTCATTAAACTTGTTAATGGTTACTGAGTCTTAAACTCGAAGTTGTTTGCGGATAAGGTTTAGTATTCTCTTTGTTTTGGTGGACCCGAAGCCCGATTGATGTTTAAACTATATATGTATAATGAAGCATAAGCCACTTTAGATTTTCTTTTGACGGTGGTTGGAGTGTAGACCTTGTAGGCAAGAAGTTGGTGAATTTGTTATGGATGTATGCAAGAGCGTACATTAAAGGGTGACATTTAAAAGCCATAGGCTTATGTCATAGTTGTGTGTGATATTTCTTGTGCGTGCTGAAGTTTGGGAAGATTAAATGTGTTTTTATACATGTGTAAATTTGGAAAAATGTTTAGTTTTTATGGGAGACTCTGCTGAAATTTTTGTAGAAGTCTTGATCCATTTTCTTATTTTTCGTGTAAGGATGAGGGTACAAGTAGTAACTGGGCTCGACATCGTTTGGATGTCGGACAGGTAACAGGGTTCAACACAGATTTCGAGGGAGAATTCAGGTTAGGTCCTGTCAATGGTATGCCACAATCCCTCATTTCAGACAGAGACTCGATTTTCCTCAGCACATTTTGGGAGGTCTTTTCAAAATGCAAGGAACAAAGTATAGGGGACTTTTTCTTCTGGCAGCTGTAAATGAGCTGGGCTGCTGTAAAGGGCAGACTGATGAAATTGTCCCATTTGCCTGAGTTCGAAAATTAAGCCCCAAAAATGCTTCGAAAGGTCAGTAGAGCCTTAAGAAGCATCTTGGTTACCTTCACTAACTAAAACAACAGCAACTTACAGATAATTTATGCATGCTTACAGATAAAATTTTGAGCTTGGCATGAGAGACACGTGGCATGGAAGCAAAATCAACATGAGTTTAGCACTGAGGGGAAATTTAGGCTTTCTTGGGGGAAAAAAGAGTGTTCAAGTAAGAAATGAGAAGTTTTGTGAGAGATTTGGCTAAAAAAGAAAGAAATAAAGAACAGAGTTCTTCCAGCAGCTTGACAGACGCTCTGTTTGCCAGAAGAGAAGAATGGAGAAGAAATGTGAATAGTGCACGATGTTGCTGGGTTTTTGCAAGTTAGAGAGAAAGCTTGCTCTTTGAATATGGGTTGGATTTGTTAGGTAAGAGAGGCTTCATTTTATAGCCTCTGGAAACCATCACTTCCCAAGAAACCCTAATGGCTTCTACCCATTTTGGCCAAGCTTTACCCTTCTTTTCTCATCTCCCTCCTTGGCTTTTCCCATTTTGATGAAATCCCTTCTATCTATTTGCATAAGATCAGAGTTTTTTGAACCTGAAGGCCCCTTTTTCCCGCAGCTGTCTCAATGGCAGACTTCCATTCCCAGCCATCTCTTTTATTGCTTTCTTCTTTTTTTTCCATGGCCAAGTCTGATGGGAAAATGAGTTAGGATATATATGATAGTTCGAAGGGTGCTTCTGGCAGCTCGCAGGCTAATATTCTTTGGTTCCTTGAATGTTTCTTGCTTGGAACTTGCTCCCCCCATGTGCTGGAACCTCCAGCAGCTCTGTTCAATGAACCTACAGACCTTATCTATGTGGCTTCTATTTTTCTAGCAAGGGGCTGAGGCTTTTGTGGCTTATGTTGGAGTTTTGTATGGGCCAAGGTGGTTCCTTAAGTAAGTGGGCTATTTTTATTAAACATTGGGCTTTTTTGTTGAGTCAATAGGCTATTTTGCTTGGGCTATTTCTTCTCCTTTGTGTTCACCCACATGTTTGGGCCAAAGAAATGGGCTTGAGTCCCGAGGCTCCCAAGCAACCCGAGACTTTCCATTTCTTGGCCTAACAATAGGCCTCATGTTGATTTATTACCATCCATATCACAACCCACTTAAGTAAGCCCCGGGCATTTGAGTGGCTTGGGCTCACTTAGGCTTGTAGCATGGTTGGGTGTGAGATAACGATTTTGTGCTTGGTATGGCATGTCGCTTGACATGTTTTAATTTTATCATCCTTAGGAAGGACTGCGATGTTTAATTTCGGCATGGGCTTGTAGAGCCGGTATATTTTATCTCAACCCCTAGCATGGCGAATTTATTTAGCATGTCACGTGAACTACAACTCGCATGTGAGGGGTTTTCATGTACTCCGCTTTACATTTTTTCTTAATGAAGTGTCGTTTTGGGCTGATAATTTATTCGGGCCCAACCATGGATTTTTTGGGCCTCAACATTAGCCCTCTTAATTATAAGGGCCGTGAACAGGTGCTGGAATGGGCCGAATAATTAAACCTAACCCAAAAAAGCAGATTTATATTTGTAGAGAACTCCTCCTCTTCCCGAGTGCAAAATGACGGTGCGTCATGATTGGTTCCAGCGGTTATTTGCAGTTTCCCAACGCCAACTGCCTTCTTCTTTTCTTTTTTATTATTTTCTTCTTTTCTTCATTTTCTTTCTCTTTCTTCATACCAGACCCAAACTTCCTTCCATCTTTCTTTTCTTCGTTCTCTTCCCTTTCTCCAACAGACTCAGACTGAGTGAGAGTGTGAGATCGGGTAGAAATTGTCTGCCTCCAACCGTTGGGAAGAAGCCCGAGCCGAGTTCGTCTCCGCAATCCCTCATTCATTTGAAGGAGTCCATTCGTCGCTGCTAGAAGGGACCCTCTTGTACGGATTTTCTTCCAAAGTCTTGATTTCTCTCCTTTTCTTGGTGCATTCAAGGTCATCTCTTGGGGAATTAGCAAGGTATGCCCTTTCCCTTACTTCCTTGTAAATTAGTAAATTAGTTGGAGAATTCATTGGGTTCTTCACACCCATGGATATTCCCCTTTGTTTTGGCAGTCAAGCACCAAACCATCTTTTGACCTATTTTGTTATTGCAACAACGTGGATGCTTATAGCGTGGGTGCTAGCAAAGAAGTGCATGCACCAGTCTTCTGAGATTCCCTTCTTTTTTGATTTGTTCGGGCTGCTGGAAAGGTACCAATTTTTTGTGGGAGTAAACCGTTGGCTTGGGTTTCTCCCATTTTCTTTTTCTTTACTTTTACCTTGCACCGATCTCCTCTATGTTTATGGAAAGGCTAGTCTTGGCATGACATGCTTTCTCTTTTCTTTATATCTGTGCAGGTATATACGTCTCAGGCATAGGTGAGGGCAGGTGCTCGAAGCCTTGACGTTTCTACTGCTGGAACCTTCAAGTGTACCAATTTCGCAACTTGGCAATTTTGATTTCTATCTCGATTTCTCAGTAAATAGTTCTGCTCCTTCACTGGAATCATGAGTCTTTCTTTTGGCCTTGTAGGAATAGACATAGATTGGTGTTTGGCCTAGGCTTGTTTTTCTTGTGAACACACGCTTGATTAAATCTGGACTTTTCTCTGATCTTGTGGAAATAGAAATTGACATAATGCATGCTCTGCAATGCTTGAATCTTTTTGCATTTTGAGGGAGAATTTGCTTGAGAATTTTGCTTGCCATGGATAAATTGCATGCTGCTTTGATATTTGCTTAAGCGTTTTCTTCGGCGTGAGCTTGACTTTCCATGCTTGGCGTATATTTTGCGTGTGCTACGTTCTTGACCATCTTTTTTTGATTGAACTATATGCATCACGAGCGTATGCTTGTAACCGCATGATTAATACATAGGATTAGAGGCTGTTGAAAGCTGGAGGAAAGCACCATTTGTTTCCTTTTATGAGCTTAGAGCTTGGACATGGATAACTATTTATTTTTTTGGCTTTATAGGGATAGATATAAACATGTGTATGATGGGTCTGCAAGAATGCCATGTAACTCATAGGGATTTTTCTTGTTTTTGTGAAAAAGGTTAAGTGATGTTCAGTTTGTAACACTTTCATTATGAAAGGGTCTGCTGGAATGATTGATTGAGCATGGAATGAGAACCTTGCTTGTCATAAGCTCGAGTAATAGATTGCATGATGCTTCAATTTTTTGTTTGTTTATGCATTTCGCGTGGCATGAGATAGCTTGGTTTGCTTGGCCTGTAAAGTTCATATGGCTTGCATGCTAGTGTGGAGATTTATTGGCTTTTAACACAGAGATGCTTTGCCCTTTTGCAGCATATTCTTTGTTGGCAATTCTTGCAGGATTAGTTACAATGACTTCTGTGATTAGTGGTGGCTTATTTCCCCTTGCATGATGGGTTGAAGAATGGACGACTACCTTCATAGCTTAGAAACACTTGCCAATACTCGATCATAGGCAGTGAGTAAGCTTAGGAAACTACTCTCATTTCCAGGTGTTGTATAGAAGAAAGACATGTTTCCGGCGACCACCTTATTTTTTTTTCTTCAATACCCTTGCAGCATCACTAAAGGCTGGCCACAGTGGCTCGATGGCGAATGGATAGCCCCAACTACCAAAGATGTTTTGTGAATGATTTATGTTGCCAAGGAAAAATCGTTTTTGACCTTACAACAGCGTGCTGAAAGGGCTTAAGCATGTGTCTTATTAGGATTTTGCATGGACTTCCCGCTGAATACTTAGAAGAAGTTATAGCACACACTATTTTTAGAGCACGAGGTGCTTGTGGCATGAAGATGTATGCATGATCCCCTTAAGCAAGAGTTGTCGTTAATGCGTTAACCCTTCAGGAACACGAATTGGAGAGCCAGTGTCGTAAGCTACGAGACATTCTCCTTGAGAAATGAGCGACTTAGAATGGCGCTTGGTGCATGGTGGAAACATCGAAAGGATCATCTCATAGCGCTTCTTCTATTCTATTTTAGTCATGCACTGTGATCTAGTTGAGGTACCCGATTCTCCTTCTTCGCACCGTAATATATATATAATTTTTTTTTCTTTTAATAGAAATGTCATATCTTCTGGCACCATCTTTCTCTAACACCTGTCCTTATTTCGCTTTGCAAGTTGCATTTCTTTGTTGTAGGGGCTGGCTGGCTCAGTGCGTAGTAGCTTTTCCCTTCGAAACTGCAGGGTGTATTGATCTGCAGCATAGTTGGCTGCATTTAAGCTTGAGTTGTGCGCCTTTTTTTTTTTTGGAGAATCTAAAACTCGTGTTGTTGGAAGGTTGAAACACAACATTGTTGCATATTTTTTGTCAGAACTTTTGATGTTGAATGCTTGAGATATTAAGCTTCGACCCGTTTGTACACTTTGCTTGGTTGGAAATATTGGAATGCATGAATTGTTGAGGTTGATTGCATTGAGATAATGATTTCCAGCTTGTTTTGTACAATTTGCTTGGCTGGAAATATTGAAATGCATGAATTGTTGAGGTTTAGATTGCATTGAGATAATGATTTTCAGCTTGTTTTGTACACTTTGCTTGGTCGAAATGCATGAGTTGCTTGAGATTTTAACAGGTTGGGTTGTGGTAGGTGCAAGGTACATGCTGCCAATTTTTTTTTACAGGATCACAAAAGTGTTTGCCCCATTGCCTCTGCAATTTTTTTCTACTTCCATAAGGCATTCCTTATGTAATCTGATTTTTTCTTTCACAGCCCCCCAACACATACACTCTCTTCAAATATTGCAAGGGTTGGGATGATTTTCCTTCATAGCATGACCTTCCCTTTTTTTTTTTTTTTTTTTTAGGTTGGGAGCATCTCACAAGTC
>NC_024127.1:18932027-18967129 GCF_000346735.1 Prunus mume
CCAGGCACCCCTCAGTTCCGGATGATGGGCGCCTGCCCTAGCTCCCCCCTTGCCATGGCTAAGGGCAATATGGGTGGAGTTGCTCTTAGAGGTTATGGTCAGGTCTCCTCGATCTACTTTTTAGCAGAATTGGGGGCTGGTCCTCTTCCTAGCACACTTGAGCAAGATCAGATGCTCGACAAGCAACAAGACCGAGAGCTCAAGAAAAATTATATCATCACATGTGCGCTCGGCTCGCCATAAACATTCTTCAAATACATGTGATTGGCTTGGTCTCACCGTCTTCACCTTGTCCCACCATGGTCAAAGAGAGAAGGAGAATTGTATCTCCATATATGTGCCCAACTCAGCACGAATGTTGACTATCTTGACATCGCAAGTAAGGGATTACAGATGCCCTCGATTATTTAATTACCAAGTAGTGTATACATACATCGCCACCATGAAACATCATACATCACCGTCATTACATGACATACATCACCACCATGACATATCATACATTGCCATCATTGCATGACATACATCGCCACCATGAAATGACATACATCAATATTGTGGCATGGCATACATCGTCATCAAGTCATTACATACAACACCATTATCACAACATTATGTGATATGTGCTCGGCTCGGTCACACTTTCTCTAATATATCTCGCCATGCTTAAAGCGGGAATTATATCTTCATATATGTGATCGGCTCGGCCTCACTACCTCCATATATGTGCTTGGCTCGGCCTCACTACCTCAAGCAAATATGTGCTTGGCTCGGCCAAACACTGGTCTTACTTGAAAGTCCCCAGCCAAGAAGCTATTCTTGACTGTGAACTTGGGGGCTACTGTTGACACCATGTTGATCTCACCTTCCCCCTTAAGCAAATCCCACCAATTAAAGGATAACCCTTTGCTTGTCATATGTCACATCCCACCAAACAAGAAGTAGCTAGCCATGCCCCCTCTTATGCATTCTCAAGGCCTAAAACCCCAAATGAAGGGGCCATGCAAATGTCCTAGCCATCAATCAACCTTGTCTAGTCCAACTTGGACTATAAAGGGGAACTCACCACCTCCGAGCAAGGGAGAATCGGCTGTTACTTCTTCACTTCTCTAAGAGCTGTCCAAAGCTCTCCTAAGCTTTATATTTCTCTCCTATTAGAGCTCTCAAGCCTCTCTCCTCATATCTCTCTCATGTACAATGTAATCTCCATATTCAAATATAAATACAAAGCTATAAACCATAGTGGATGTAGCCCCATTTTAGGTGAACCACTCAAATACTTGTGTTATGATTATGTCTTAATCCGTTAAGTACAAATTTGCTCGTTAATACATCTCCTTGATCAAGACTTTATTAGCACAATCTTGTGTTTACCCATTGGCAATGTTTGCCATCCTGATCGTGTTGTGTGGTTGTGGTGTGCTAATGGGATTTATTCAGCTAAATTTGGGTCCTGCTGTGACGTCTTCAGCTTTCTGTTTGTTGCTCAGGTTTCTCCTGTTTTCCCACTTTGGGTTTTATAAAGTTTCTCTCTTGACCAAAAAAAAAAACAAAAACAAAAACAAAAGCCACAGCCACAACAGAATTTTCCTATAAATTAGGCTTCCCCCTTCCTTTGCTTTAGGCACCAAACATTAGAGAAGAAAATGAGAGCCTAGGCAGAGAGAAGGAAAAAAGAAAGAAAAGTGAGAGGAGAGAAATGAGAGTAGAGAGAAATTTTCCAAGAGAAAAAAATTAGTGAGCCACAAAGATTGTAAATACTTAAGTTGTAGCTTTATTATTTTACGTAGTGGAAAAGTTATTGCTACTGCTCTCTGAGGATGCAGGCATGATCGAGCTTTGTTAAATATTATGTCACATTTACTTTAAATGCAGCTCAATATTCCCACATATACAGTTCATTTTACAACATTTGATCAGCACAAGAAGCTCTCAGGTATAATTTTCTATGTCATACTAGTATTTATATTACTAACTATTGTGTTGATGGAAGGAAGAAAAGCAATGGCAATCATGATACTTGTTTATGAAATTATCGCTTAGAGAAATTCCAACGCTTTAGTTTAGCCTGGGCATGAGGGGGCCCATGCCCCGGGTTGTGGTTCCAGCGGGCTTCAGCAACCCAGGCAGGAGATGGGTCCTAACAAACCGGGCAAGCCCAAAGGCAAAACGAGCCCGAGCTTGTGCCTGGGGGCTACTGACGTCATCAACGGAAAGTTAAAAAAAAATTAAAAAAAAATCTAAAAAAATACCAAAAATTTCAGGTTTTTTTATTTATTTATTTTATTTTTATTTATTTATTTATGTTTTTTTTTTATAAAACAAAGCAACCTAGCCACACCAACACTCTTTATAAATTTCTATCATCATATCTTGTATGAATAATGGTTGCCTTTGACTTGCCATGACAATAGGTGGAAACACAATAAGCCTTTTGCAAGGGCTGCCACTATTTATGTGAATAGTAACAATTCTTACCTTGCCCTTGCCCTTTGTCATGACAAATGGGTGGAAGTGCTCTTAAGGGAGCATGCGTGATATCCTACACAAAGATCAATTTTATTTGTTTGCTATTATAAATATATATTAATTTATTGCATCTTGGTATTGATCAGAACCCACCAAAAGAGGAAGGGTGGAAAAGCTTTATGCAGCTTTTAGGCTTAGTTTGGGGTTGCTGTGCTTTTAAAAGAAGCAGCTTATTTTTTAAGTTTTGAATGAGAAGTGTTTGGTAAATCAAGATAAGGTTACTTCTTTTGAAAATTGTTGTCACTCATAGCAGATTTCAGAAGCAGTTCAAGAGGTGCTTTTCAAAACTAATGCAACTACTGCGGATGGAAGCATGCGGAGCAATTAATGAAACATTCAAAATACCCATAAAATTCACCACCTCGCCATAACCTCCCCAGGTTCTGTGGTGGCTGTGTGATGGTTGGGTTTTGGGTGGAGAGAGAGAGAGAGAGAGAGAGAGAGAGAGAGAGAGAGAGTGTGTGTGTGTGTGGTTTGGTGGGCTTTTATGTGGGGTTGCTGTTCGGTGTGTAGGGAGTGGAGTGGGGGGAGGGATGTGGAACAACCACAAGAGAAGGAATAAAATGTTTGAAAGAGAAATCAATGAGGGAAAACCAATATTGCCGATTTGATTTCTCATCAACCAGTGACAGGATTGCAGATATGGAAAAAAAACTTTAATGAGGGTTTGTGTTGATTGATTTCTTTGGCCTGGTTTTGATTTTTTTTTTCTTTCTAACTTTTGGTTGTTTACATGGAAAGAGACGAGAGATGAAGAAGAAGAGAGAAGAAGGATCAAGAGAACAGGGAGAGCAAAAAAAATAAAGAAAACCCCCTTTTTCTTGTCTTTTATGAAAAACATAAAAAACATTTTTGGTATTATATGCTTTTTTTGTCGTTATACATAGTCACAACACTTCTACAAAAATATTTACCAAACATTTTTTTTTATATTCACAGTACTTTTACAAATATAAATTACCAAACATTTAGCTACTTCATTTCACAGCAGTTTATTCTCGCAGTATAGAATAAGCAGTTTTTTTTATTTTTTTATTTTTTTATTTTTAAAAACACAGCAATACCAAACTAACCCTTAGTATGGTTTCTAGAAGCTTTCTAGCCATACTTATTAATGGATCATACCACCACTGCAAACCGAGCCTATTATGGTACGCCATGCGGTCGGTTCATGGCTAGGTTACTCAAATACTGACCTAATCAGACATGATGCCCCTGATGAGAGTCTCAAATTACATCTTTTTACTATTATTTTGGAGACTTTATGATATAATTTTGGCTTAATGAATATAATTTCACTTGTTGTTACATTTTATTCTCACCAACTGGATTTATGAATTTTCTATATTAATTTGGTGAACTTATTAGGTGAATTTATCTTCTGTAGGAAGTTGGAAAGCCAAAAGATGAAGACATACATTTGTCCAAGTTCAAGCTAGGTGTGAAGAGAATTGCTGGCGGATTTAATTGAAGAATTGATTGTTGGATTATTGTGATTATAAAGAGAAGTAAAGAGGGAGAAGAGAAGACAAAACCGTTGAAGCTAAAGAGCCTATTTCATGTCATTCGTAGCCATTTAACGCCCACTTACCTCACCGTTATTTCTTTTCCACTAACTCTCCACCATCAACACATGTTTAATCCAATTAATCCCTCAATTAAATCCTTCATCACCCACCACGAATGTATTAACTTCCCACTCACCACATTGACTACTATAAATCACCCATCTACTTATTTGGCAAGGGCACGCCTAAGACAGATTTCTTTATCCATTTAGTTTATGTTTTCCTTTATAATGAGTTGCTAGAACTTTAGCTAAGGCTAAAGGGAATGTTCTTTGAGTAAGTTTGTGATTGTTCTTTAATCCAATACACGGTATGAATTGCTAAATTCTTTTATTCTTGGTTGTTCAATATTTTCATATCATTTTATTTTGATTGACGTTAAGTGCTATTATCTTTTCATGAGTTCAATTATATTTTTCTCATTGTTAAGAACTGACTTGGCATGCTTTTCAATTGAAAGAGTAGATATTAAGCAACTCCATTTTATGAACAATCATTAATAAAAGATTACATTGAAAAATTAAATTGGTTTTAATTTCTTTATCTTCCGGTTAAAGTTTCTCAATGATGATTTTAATCGAGTTATAATTTGGATTAAAGAGCATGAAACATATTTTGTTTAAAGAATTGAACCTTGATGCCTTAGCATTTCCATTATTGATATTTCATTTTTAAACTCAATTTTCACAGTAATCAAATCAAATTATTTTTCCATTTTGCTTCTCACTTTTATTGTGGTACGTTTAATTATTTCTTTGTGTGCAGATATTTGTTTACCTGCTCCTTGAGGATACGATACTTGGATTTCCAAGATTATTACTACGTGTAACTACTTGCACTTGGGTAGACGCAACAGCCCCGAGTGTCTATAAAAGGCCTCCCAACCAGAACCTGACTAGGTAAAGTATGAATCAGTGCTCGGGTATCCAACCACCGACTCGACACTGTAGTACCATGTATGACCAGAGGCGCATTAATGATCAATAGACGTGATCAAACCCTTGCCGAATCAGTCACTCCGCAACTTTGAAAAGCAGCTTGGCTACTGAGGTAGATCAATTAATGCACCTCCCATCCAAAACTAGGTGTCGCCCCATCCCTTAATCCTCGAATAAGCAGACTGGTGATGGAGATGGATCATTTAATATACCTCCTATCCAAAGCCAGATGTCACTTTATCACACAATCTTTTTCAAATAGCATGGTGATCAGAACAGGTCATTTAATATACTCTAGCCTCACTAGGAAGAGGGGAGATAAATATCTGCTCCTTGAAAGATATCTTGGCTTCTCATTCTCCCCTATAAATACCCTTCACCTACATCAAGACAAAGGTAATAAATATTCTCACCTTGCAAAACCTACATCCATTCTCTCCACCTTACAACATTTCTGACTTAACCCTCGGAGGGAGTTCAACTATGACCAACCCCAGTTCGCTCTTATTCTGATAACTGTTCAAAGTGTGCAGGTCTTCTAAGAAGAGCATCTCAACCTAGGATATCTAGTATATGCCTTGACCTCAATCCAAGTCCAGGCTATACAAGATACGTGAAGGATACGCAGTTTACACCACTATATATTAGTTTAAAAATATATTAGTATATGATATATTATATATACTAGCCTTTTTGGTTTTTAATGTTTACATTAACCAAGGGCATTTTTTGGTATTTTGAATGTTTTACCATTCTTTGCATTTTGCTTTATATATATAGATTTGTTTGGGCCAAAATCTGGCGCACCCAGCCCAACGCTAAAAAGCCCAGGATAACAAAAGCCACAGGGTCCAAAATCTGGACTGTGCAAAACAAAAATCAAAGGCCCAAAGTCTAGAGAGGCCAGCCCAAGATTTATCAAAAGATGATAAGCAAACTTGGGCCCCAAAAGAAAAGCAACCATCCTTGGGCTCCAGAAAAATCAAAGCGGGCCCGGTATGATTAAAAAGAAGACAAAAGTTGGAGGCAAACCCACGTGATCTCCTAACTTGGAAAAGTCAATATCATAGAAGAAGTGATAGAGAATTAAATGAAAGTAGGAAATCAAGCAAAGAAACTTCTCTGAAACTCCGGGACTAAAAGATCAGAATCTTTTTTTTACATTTTCGCGTTAGAGAAAGGTGATCCTTCCAGAGAGATAAGCAGGAAAAACAAGGAGTTGTTCAAACTGGAAGATCAAACTAACCATCATAGCTTGAGCTCTCACGAGGGGCAGTTAAAATTGGGAAAAGGAATTAGGTTTTCTTTCAAGAAAAGCAGGGAAGTGATAGCCATAAGAAGTGACTACTAAGAATTTATCTGCCAGAATTGATAAAGCCCCATTTTTTCTTTGCATTTGAAAATGAAAGATCTTTTGAGAAATTTTGCCGCCCATTATTAAAAGAAAGAAACCCTACTCCAAAGCACTTCTTATAAATATAAGAGAGGGTGAACAGGACATGGGACTAAAAAAAAAACAATCAATCAAACAACCAAAAATCAGCTAAAGGCAAGAAACTCAAAATGATCACTTGATCACTAAGAACTTTCAAACAAACTGGAGTAATCAAAAGCTCTCTCTCTTTCTTAGAATTTCCAAGTTCAAGACTTAAAAAAAAAGTCATTCAAAACGAGACCTCTCTCGTTACAAGTTTGGTTCAGCAAAGGCCAAGACAAGCAAAGTTTGAGTTTTCACAAATATGAAAACCTCAACAAATTTGTGGAGAGCCCTGATCAAGCAAAACATGTACCATAGTGCAGTTCCAGCTCAGTAAGTCTTCAAGTCCAGCCACTTATGCCCCTTGCAGATTGTAGAGGCCGCAGTTATGCCCATTCAAGCTTTCCAAGGCTTGAAATAGATTAAAGCTCTGCCAAATTCAAATTTTGGTATCGATTTGCAGCTGAAGTTTAGCAGTTGGAGTTGTTAAACAGTTCAGTTCAGCACAGACATACCCAGTCCAGCCCGAATCAGAGACTTCTACCCAGGCAGAAATGGAATTCCAGCTGTCTTTTTGTCTGTCTAGTGTTGATATGTCTCTCTATAGTTTTGTAAAAGGCAGTTCTGCCTAAAACAGTCCACTTTATTATTATTTGTTCTGGCAAGAACGACCAACTTTGTACTGAGATAAATTATGAAGTTCTCACCAGTCTGAGGCAAGAAAAGAACTTACTTGAGAGATATTCCTCACCCAAGTTCACAATCGCTTGTTTTGAAATTAGTAACTTGGGGCGCAAGTTATCTTTTTTTAAGGAGTCTGCTAGAATTGCTATTGCTAGTAGTGGCACGCTCGCACACCAAAGAAAGTTGACTTGTCGACCAGTCAATGGTTCTCAAGGCAATGGGGAACTTTACCCCATCTCAGGAACAAACATAAAACGGGTGAATAAGATTAACAATAGTAATATACTCTCGGTCTTACTTATTTACTTTATGTATATATACCTATATATATTTGGTGGTAGTTTTATCTCCACATTTACTTTATTTACAGTATAGTGTAGGTTTAATCTCATACAATGGTATTTATTTGTAGAGCGGGTTCATCGTCCACATAACTTTCTTTACTTTTTATTTAAAGTATGGAGTAGAATTAATGTCCATACAAACACATTTATTTTATCGCACATTTACTTTATTATTTAAAGTATGGTTGGGGGTCTATACCAGCAATGTATTTACATTCAATTTATAGCAATTTATTTTATGAATTAATTATCTGTTATGATAAGTTTTACATCATATAGAGATCAGGACCAGAAGTTCCTTGATCCTCATCATATAACTACATGAAGACCTGAAGATCCTTAATGATGGTAATAATATGAGAGCTGACAATCTCTCCAGTACTATATTTGTAAACAAGTTATCGGACCTGAAGATCCTTGATCCTTGACATGTAAATAAGGACTTGAAGTTCCTTGATAATGTAATAGTACCGTATATGTGAGTCGTACACATGAATAGTAAATGTACTAGCAAGTGTATTATGAATAGTAACCATATACGTGAATGGTGCCGTACACATGAATGGTAACTGTACTGGCAAACGTACTATATGCATGAACAAAATCATATTCATAAATTGATGAATAGTATCGTATGCATGAATAGTAACCGTTTTGGGTAACCCATCACTATATAAAAAAGGGACCTACAGTTCCCTAGGATGAATTAAATAAAATCATGATAAACCTCAAAGGATGAATTAAGGCTCCCCACATATTTTGTTATATTATATGATCTTGGCTAGAAGCCCATAGATCCAAATATATGAGAAATCCTGAACCTAAAGTTTTGGGTATATAGTAGTTAATGCTCTTCATTACTATATTGCAATATTATCATGGCTTTTCCTCAATTTATATTTCATGCACATTTCAAAATGGAAATTAAATTATGAGGTTGTGTTTAATCTGGGCTAGAAGTTCCGGGCACACATGCATTGAAATATATAATTTAAGAGATTTAATGTGGTTATTTGAACCTATAAGGCACAAGATTCCAAACCATCGTTTTGATAAGACGTGCAAACCACAGGTGCAAGTTTAAGAATTTGCCCAATTATTATAACATGAAAAGAGCATACAACAAATAGATTCTTTGCACCTGCAAGGAATGAGCAGGCTCTGTGAAATCTATAAAATTCCATTATGATCTAGAAGTCTCTAGATAAAGAGAACGACGCCTCTTGAGCTTAGCCATAAGCCTCTCTTGATCTTTCATAATCTTTCCATTTGAAATTTGCAACATGTCAAGCCTTGTTTGTGTATCGATGGAATATTAACTCACCAATTTCAACAAAGCCTTATTTTCATTTTTAAAGTTTTCAACCTCTTGCTGAGAATCATGAAGCATTCTCCGAAGAGACGAATTTTCAGTATTCATCTCCTGAATTTCATTTGCTCTGGCAAGCAAACAATTAGCCATGTCATAAGTAGAAGCAGCACTCTGAATGCTAAAAGCCATTGAGTCATTAATAGCCTCTTCGTGAGACCTTCTCTGTTAATAGTATTTCATCCATAGGAGTAAGGAAATTCCTAACTACTATGATAGCAGTCATATCATTCATCATCACAAAGTCATTAATAGTGAGATGATGATTTTGGGATACAAAGGGTAGACGCTAGCTTTAGCATCACGAGTTGTTTTGGGAGCAACATTTAAATTGAAACGTTTTGGGCGAGAAGAAGAGGAAGCCATTTTAAAAGGTTTCTAGGAAAGTTTTTGAAACGCTGAACTTTTAGAAAATTGAAGGAATTTGAGTTGAAATACAATTACTCCAATCAGGCCTTACAAAGACAATATCTATAGGTGGAAATGTGGCAACACTTCCATGATCCCAATATATTCCCGGATCCCAATATTTCCTTCTTCTTTTTTCCCCAGATTTCAAAACGTTGCACGACCTTCATTAATGTCTATCTGCACTTTAGGGGTTTCAAGGACTATTTTGTCAAACTAATCCTACTTTTACGGATTTCACGGAGTCACTTTTTCAAAAGTGTCTTGAGAACCTCATAAATTTCTGTAATTAATTTGAGATTCACCAGATCAAACTATTCCTCTAACTTGTGTATAAATATGTTACTAACAAAACTTCTTTGTAGAATACATCCAGTTTTCTCCATATCTAGTGATGCAATATCCATTTGTTTTCCTATCAATGAGCGCTCGATGTGCTTGAGAAGTGAGATTATCTCTGATCATCTATTTAGCAAGCAAGACTATCCTTGATCACGTTTTTGTGACATCAGAGAACTGTAAGGCAAACAAGAACAACCACATTGCTCTAATCTCCTGAAGTTCTCCTAGGTTAGGGAAAATGAGAGTTCGTTGTTTGTTACCTCACCAGTTTCCTTCCCTAATTGCTTACCTTCCTTGCAATCAATATCACAACTCTTCGTTTTTGTTTTTATTTTTTATAACTCTCTATTCCTAGGGGATTTTTGTTTCTTTAGAACATTCATCTGAAGAAAAAATTCATGTTTTGAACCTAACAATGAGGTTTTTTTTATATATTATTATTTATAAAGACAAAAGAATTGTGATTTTTTGCTCTTGTAGAATATAACTAGATCATCAAGCGTTTCATTATATTTGCTGAGTCGATACGAGCTTGAATGATATTTGAGCAAAGTTTCTCTCACCTAAGGATTGGTAACCAAATGAGGAGATAAGGCAGTTCCAGAAGAACGTCATGCAAAAGACCATTCTAGAAGAATGACTTGCATTATGGATGGCTCCAGAAAAACGACTTGAACATTTTAGAAGAATGACTTGTATCATCATGATATGTATTCAAGAATTATTAATGTAAAGTTTACAGATTGCAAGTCAATGTTAATATGGTGCAAGCCTGATGCATAGCAAATTATATGGTTTAAAGTCCCAGAAGGACAATTAATTGATGTGTGTATTAATATGTGGCATGCTTGTAGCATGACAGATATATGAGTTCTAAATGTTCCAATTCCCTAAATGGAGATTATCCACACTTTATTATAAAATAGCGCTCCATTGGAGGTTATGATCCACATTCTCACATAATTCATCTTCTAAGATATGTATGTCTGGAAAGAGACAATAAAAGCTCCTAAAGTGGCTTGGGTACCCAAAATGTAAAGAAATGCTTATAATTGATGAATACGCATGCACATGAGAATTTTGGGGGAGGGAGGGAATCACAGATTAATGAATGGTAATTTTTGGTTTTAGAGTAGCTACTCAAATCATCAATGGGTTGTGTTGATTGGAACCACGTTCTATTATTAAATGTCGATAAAATCATTGGCCAAAATTGAAAAAGGCAATTCCATTACAGATGAGAATGAATGTGAAAGAACAAACCGATAGTACGAACCCCAAAAGGATGTTAACCCTGAAGGTTATACATAGGTGTTCATAATAAAGAAGAATATACTCACTTTATATGACACAATGTTTCTAGTAGAAACAAAGAATGTTGAGGTTCTCCATGTTTACAGATGCAATTGTGCCTTCTTATTGCACATTTACGGAGATTAGCATGTTGTCTTTAAGGGTTATTAAATGCACAGAGCATATCGCCATAAGCGATTCTCTAAAGATGTATAAATAGCTAGGTTAAAACTATTTAATGTGTCATAAAGTGTAATCCCTTAAATAAAATCGCTGGAGGATTGAAATTGCATGAAGCAAGTCCATGAAGGACATGTGCCTGAAGCACAAATTTTGTACTCAATACTAATATGTATAAATTACCTCAGTGAGTACATTAATTATGATATGGTTGCAACACATTACAACTCTTGAAGAGTTGATAATTGATCAAAACTCCTAAAGAGTTAATACTTGGTTAAAACTCTTGAAGAGTTCAAGAAATATTTGTCTCACCCTGAAGATCTAGCATTATGTCAACGAGATTCTTTCTTATACTAAGAAAGTATTGAACCATTTTTATGTGGATTATCCGTTGGGCACTTAAATGATTTTCCGGAAGTGTACTGGGTACACTTCCGGACATTGTATTTTCCAGATAAAGCTCAACTCCATCACCACCACTTTGGGATGATGTGAGTCATATTTGATGATATCTCTGCATAACATTATATACGGGCATATTCTTTTTAAGTGAACTTACAAATAGCCCAAGTTTTGTTGG
Source organism: Prunus mume (assembly GCF_000346735.1). The sequence goes on from NC_024127.1 coordinate 18,943,743, forward strand.
ATATGCGGACTCTGAAAATTTCTATGATTTATACAGAGATCGCCCACTGGAAATATATTTACTCAATAAACTGAGGAAGTTTTTAAGGCTACATCTTCCACTCACTCTGAAAGATTTTCCCACCAAAAAGGATAGTCACGAAGATATCAGGGGGAGGCAACAATATGTAACTTGTGGTCTTTAAAGGGGAGTGTTGTAAAGAATGTAGTGGAGCTAAGGAAAATAATGGTGAGCTTGTCTGCCAACACCCACATGAAGCCAAAGACTTTTGAGCGATCAGCCACAGAATTCTGCCTATAAATAAGGAAGAAAGGAAGAAGAGTGAGAGGAGAGAAAAAAGAGCAGAGAGAAATTCTCCAAAAGAGAAAAATCAGTGAGCTACAAATATTGTAAACACTAAACTTATAGCCCTATTATTTCACATAGTGGAAAAATTACTGCTACTGCTCTCCAATGAAGTAGGTAGGGCTGAACCTCGTTAAATATTATATCTCATTTACTTTACATGTAGCTCAATATTCCGCATATATACCGTTCATTTTACAACATTTCATATATTATTATTATTATTATTATTATTATTATTATTATTATTATTTTGTTGGACTTTTTTATATATTATTTAACATGAATGAAATGAAACCTTTATTTTATTGAGGCGTTACAGTATTCATTGATTCATGGCTTTGAATACATCATCCAGATCATTGATTCATGGCCATTAGCAATTGTGCAACTCAAAATCTTCCTTCACCAATCTTCTTTTTCCTTCTTCCTTGTAGAATTCTTCCCAAAACTCTGCATACTTACAGCTCCGGTACAATGGAGGGTGTTCCTCGTCAATCAATCCTCAATTGGACCAATCACTGTGTCCTTGTTGGGTCCATAGAACGTTGACAATCTTGCCTCAACTTTGTTGGTCACTGCCCTGTGGATGTGGTGCACGCTCTTATACCTTCCATTACTCAAAACCTACATTAAGATGTCGTTTCCCACTTTGATTCTTCACAAAAGGTAAAGAGGTATGGTGTCTTTTGCCATTTGGAAGGATGCCATTTTTCAGGAAGAAGATTGCTTGAGTTTGATCAAGGACTCTAAATGAAAATATTGTCATATAAGGCACTTCCGGACAGCCGTGTGCGTGCTCAGCAACCACTTCAAGAAAACCAACAGGTCACACCACTTTAAGAAAACCAACAGGTCCATAGCTTAGTCGTAAGAGCATTTCCCTTAGCTCAATACTTTTTTTTTTTTTTTTTTGGGTTGTAAAATCCATGAAAATAAATGAGAATATATCAAGAGCATTTTACACAAAAACAATGTATACCATCTTCATCCATCAATTACAATAAAATCAGTATTATCTTACAGAGACCAGACTTCATACATAACTAAATGTCCAGACTACATCTATACACAGGAATATTTACAGAAAAAGCTGGATGATCACAACTGTTGATCAAGACATGCGTCTCTAGAATCTTTCTTCCCTCCAAGATTACCTGCAACACCATGGGAGACACTAGAAACCAAGTTATTCAACAAGGAGGTTCCCCAACCCAGCCATCCAATCTGAGCTGTTTGTTTGCTTGCTTCAAGCATGCTCCTCTGTTGTTCCTCTGCTACGATATCGAGCCACCTCTGTGCCATGTATTCCTTGACAGCTTCAACCCCTTGACTTACTATCTCCATTGGTGGAATCACGAGCGGGTTCTGATCCAAGTTGAGCTTGTTTAGGTTTCTAAGCAGGCCAAATTTTGCAGGAAGAGCTCGAATCTGGTTGTTGCTTAGATCAAGCTCCCTGAGGTTGGTTAAATCACCAATTGATTCAGGAAGCTCTGTCAAGTCACTGAAGTTGCTGGACAGGTTGAGCACCTCAAGAGTTGTCAGTCTCCCAATTGCATGTGGCAGCCCACGAAGCTCATTGAAATGAACATCTAGATATCTCAGTGACCTCATTTCACAGATGGATGGAGGAAGGGAACGGATTTTATTCAAGTGGATTGAGAGCCTTTCGAGATTCAGTGGCCCATAACCAATATTTGTTGGCAAACACATCAGGTTGTTAAAGCTTGCATCTAGCTCCACCAGTGAACTAATATTGAGTACCAAAAGAAGTTTTGGAAACAGTCACAAAGTGAGAATTGCAGGAAAGGAAGGAAACATTACCCGCCAAGAACAAAACACATGAACAACAGATGGACAAGTGGAAAAAGAAAATTTGAGACATTACCTGCAACGAGCAATGCTTTCAGGAAGGGCATCCAGCTTGTTTCCTGACACATTGAGGATCCTCAGGTTAAGCAACAATCCGAGGGAGTCGGGCAAGGAAACTAAAAGATTGGACGAAACATGGAGCTCCTCGAGGTTCTCAAGTCCTGCTATTGAATCTGGAATGGACTGTTTTGCCAAACAAATAAACCAGTTATGTAAAATGTTACCAGGAACAACATCAATGAAATGCAAGACCCCAATCATAAGTTACTACTTAGAGATCAATGATGCCAAAGAGAGTCTTAATTCTATCAATCTGCTGCAAACATTGGTTGGTTAGTTGGATTTTGCACTAAATATAGAAAACCAATTGTGAGTGGACTTGTAAGCTATATTAATTTTTCATATAGGATTAGCTAAATGCTTGATCTGGCATATGTCTAATTCGAAAAGTGAACTGATTCATTGAAAGTTGTATGCTTTTCTGTCTCAAAGAAAAGAAGGAAAAGGGAGGAAGAGAGAGAGAGAGAGAGAGAGAGAGAGAGAGAGAGAGATGAGAGCGGAAACCTGTAGCTGATTGTTTGACAGGTTGAGAGAGACCAACCCATGAAGCTTCCCGAAGGCCTCAGGTAGAAACCTCAGATGACGCCCACAAAGCTCAACTCTTTCAACAGCTACCCCACTCTCTGCCTCCTTCAAAATCCTGACCACTTCCTCATTCAGTTTTATCACCTCACCCCCCTCCTCCTTTTCTAAATCAACCACGACCGAACCATATGCCTCTGCAAGCCTCACTTCCACATCCCTCAACTGTTCCTCATAGGTCTCGTGCATCTCCTCCAACCTCACCACCGCCTTGTATATCTCCAACTCTTTCTCTGCCGCTTCTCTCACTTGTGAGTAGTTCTGGGTTTCTTGAAGGGCACTACTACTACTGTTTTGGAGCTTAGACTGGATTTCAGCGATCTTGGCACGTGCCACAACCACGGTGGAAGGGTCGGGTGGAGTACCAAGGGCCCGGAGCAGGGAGAGGGTCTGAGAGAGGGTGGTGGGGATGAGGTGGGTCATGGAGGCAAGGACTTTGGGGTGGTTCAGGTGGGGAAGCTGAGTCAACAGAGTTTCTTCGAGTTGGGGTGAGAGTGGTGGATTGGATTCAGGGTCGAGCTTTGACAGGATATAGGATAGGATCGGAAAGTCCCTGGAATATCGTTGATCCATTTCTCTCGGACTCATAAGAACTCCAAACAGTTGGACATACAAGTAGAAGATGATCGAGACAGAGAGAGATAGAATACGAGTATCAGAGAAAGAGGAAACATATATATGCAGAGAAAGGGGAAGAGAACTGGAAAGTACTAGAGAAACCTGTGGGCTCCAACCAGACAGAGTTATGGGCTGCTGGTTTTGTTTTGATACGACGAAGGAAGCGGATTAACTGTTGGAAACCAACTAGACGACATGACTTGTTGGATCTTGAACAACCCATTAACTGTAGAACCATTTAATTTAGAACTATGTTCTTAAAATTACATTTGGAAGGGATGACAGGAGTTCTAATTAACGTCATCCAAATGAAAAAACAAGGATTCATAAACAGAAAAAAAAATCCAAAACAAAAGCAAAGGAAAAAACTAGGATCCTTCCAACAGACTATTGTTTTTCTTTGTTACAGAAGACGTTTACAATACAGAAAACCTAACTAACAATGTCCCTTGGCCTACAAACAACCCACAGGCCAAAGCCAGCTCCAACTCAAAGCTAGCAATACAATGGTTTCCCAACACTACGGTAATTTAAAAAAAATTGTTCAGCTATCAAAATTTTTCAAAATTTGGTCACCATCAGCAAGTTTCTTCCTTGCGCAGCAAGCTTTGAGAAAAATAGGCCAACCTCACAAGAAGTAGAGCGTTGCAACCATCTCTTCTCCAGATCAAATAATGAAATAAGAAGTTCTCAGTGGACTGCCTTTTGCCTAACACCAGCATCTTCATGCTCAACCTGATAAATAAGGAATAGATTCAGATTCGAGGGAAGAGTAACATATCACAATAGACGTGTAGATAGAGCAAGTTATTTCTAGTGATTTCACAATTATTTTAAAAAGGGTATTATTTACATTAAGAGTACTGCTCTACTAATCTACAACTAAAAGGGAGATAAGTGGCGTGGATTTAACATACGATATGGTCTAATAGCAACCCCTTGAGTCCTAAGGATAGGAAAGACAGTTTCTAGTTAAAGTGATACATCAATGCTTTACAAGCAAGAAAAGCGAGAAAACTATGCTGAACCAACTAAAGGTCTCAAGACTGAAGATGTAACTAGCCATTACCTCAACAAGTACCCTTGGCTTCTTCTTTGATTTGGCACCAGGTTCATCTTTCTCAAATCTTCTAGAAGCAAAGGCAGATTCCTTTCTCTCTCTCTTGCGAATAACTGCTTCTGCCTCTTCATCACTTCCAACTGCATCATTAAGATCCTTCATTGAGTCCATTTGATACGCACAAGCACACAAACTCTTCCCCATAATTTTATACAACAGTTGGAACAAAGCATTATAAACCCTTTTTCAGTAATAGCAGACTAAAAAAATTAGTCTGTTATGCAAATTTTGTGTGGATTATGCATGCATTCATTTCATATTCTGTTAAGACTAGAATTTAGCTTTACCAATATCATCATCTGCACGAGAATTGTCCATTGAAAAACCAGCAAAATCTTCAATATCATCTTCCTCTTCAAGTTCATCATAACCTTCAACATATTCTATCTCAGGTTCCTGCTTATTCCAACCACAAAAGTATTTAGATTATGAAAGTATACAATTTCCAGTAAGCATACGATGAAATACTTCACATTTCAATACTAATAATTGAGATATTAGATCATCCAAAAAGAAGGCAATGATAAAATTGGACAAGAATACCTCCTCCTCTTCTTCTTCTCTCTCAGTATCCAACTGCATTTCTTCCCCTTCAAGAACTTTTTGGTATTTATCAAAGGGGTAATTGTATATATCTTTATATGCATCACCATAAACTCCTTTCTTGAGGCGTTCTAATAGTTCTCTCTCAATGCTCTGCAGAAGGACAGTAAATCTTTATGAGAGCTAGTGACAATAGCAGATCAAGTCCAGTACATTTATAGTGTATAGGAGTTAAGTTAAAACCTTATCCAACACTGCAGCTTTTTCAGCCTTTTCCTCTCTTCTAGCCTCTCTCTTTTTCTCTTTCCTTGGTGTCGTCATTATTTTCTCCCTGGTAAAGAACACAACAAATTGCATCAATACAATGGCTCAATACAACTTCTTTAATTTCAACATTAAAAAGGTAAAGTCACTTTTAGGACAATTTTTTTAATTTTAAAAACATAATTATTAGATGAAGTGGACATTTATCACATGGACACGAAAGCATTACACAATGAGATGATACGGACCTTGTTTTCAAAGCAAGCTTCCTCATGCGTATCCTCATCTGGGTCATTTTAGTCAGCCGTTGCTTTGTTTTGTGCACAAGAAACTTAGGCCAGTACATCTGCCAATTCAAGAAGGTCATGCTGATTAATCACTTCAAGAACCTCTAACTCTATGAAAACTAACATACATTTAATCAGACACAGTTAAAAGAGGGTCAGATTTTCAATACCAGATGTTTGTCAATAATTTCAAGTGCTTTCTCATAATTCCTGGGTAACTTAATTCTTTCCCACAACTTGTTTGGCATATGAGCTCTTTCTATAGTTTTCATATAAAGATAGAAGACTCCTGCAGGACACAATCATAACATAGGAAAACATTATATGCATTGCTGCTAGTATAGGAACAAATTTTAAGTAAGCTTATACTCTTGGAAAATCAACAAGACTATATAAGCTTTTCAGATATATGTTAGCAAACCAATAGGTTTCAAAGGATAATGAAGATTGTTTGATCTCTTATATTGTAGTTAGACAACAGAAAAAAATGTAGAATATCATATAACTACATTAAGTGCTCTTAGTTTTGCAGAGGGAAAGTTGTGCGCAGCATTTTCTAGATGCTTCTGTTCGACATACAGTATATCGTGTTCAAAGATGGCATCTCCATGGATGAAAGGTAGAAGGTTTATGTATGTGAACAGAAGCAGCTAAGAGGCTTTTGTGTTTACCAAGGAGAAAGTTATATGGGTGCCTATTCATAATAGATTAAAAAACTTGGCCCTGAGCTAAAAGGGTTATGAAGAATCTGCTAACATAATTGACTTTGGTTTAAATGCAGGCCTCTGTCCTCATTTCTACTTAAGAGTACCTTCCATAAAATTATATTTTCGTTATTGACCCTGAAAATCAAAATTCGTAGCTCCACCACCGGCTCTACCTAAATTCCCTCAATCTCTGATCAAGTGTCCAACTTAATATTAAGCAAACCACATTGTTAAAGCAAGAAAAGACACAGTCATTCTTTGCTATCTTCATAGCATAGTAAAGAGAACCATTCACGAATAAGCAAAATGAGGAACAAGTACCATCATGGTCGCGAATGGTGGCGTAGCGACTATTAGCCAGAGGGCACGAGCTTCGATTACAAATCCCAGTGACGTTATATGGGTTTCTACAGAATATCCCAGTTTCAATTCTGACAAAAACAGAAACAAAAAAACCAATCAAAAATAGTTACAAAAAAAATCATGTAAATTATCAAAATTTACAGACAAAAAGAACATTAGAGAAAGAAAACGGCATACTTGGACATGAAGCTGCAGTGTTTGTGCCTGATAACCTGCCATATGACCTCGTCGTTCTGCATATTTAATCAAACACTTGCGATTTTCGCTGTGAGCGGTTGAATTATTTGAAGATGGAGGTTTGCCCTTTGGGGACTTTTGAGAAAAAGGGTAGGGGTTAAGGTTTTAGAGGGTTTATTTCACCAACAACAAAAAAAGTGCGAGTCTCAAGAGAAACCTTAATCGAGGACAGATCGCAGCCGCTGGATGAAATTGGACGGCTAGATTAACAAAGCCGCTTAAGTTACAAAAGCAGAGATCCATATATCAATCTTCCTCTCTCTCCCCCTCTTCCTCTCTCTCCTCCTCTCCATATCTCTCTCTTGATCATATTAAGATGATGAATTTATGAAACTTATTTGCCACATATTTGCATATTGTAGCTTTCTTTTATTCTATATCATTAAATCAGATCTTTCTTTTCTTTTTTTTAAAAAAAAATATCTTCTTGGATCTATATATCATTAAATCATATTTACATTTTTATTTTTCTGCCTTCGTCTCTCTGGGATTTTTTTATTTTTTTTTTGTATTTTTATTTGATATGCCTATATTTTCAGTTAATCACCTTTTGTGATGGCTGGGATTGAATTCAGCAAAAGAATAGTAAGTTTTCAAGAGTTCATAATTAATTCATGTATAAAATGGTATTGATGATTATGCATATATATATATATATATATATAAGGTGAACATATTTCAAAACACCGAAAATATCCTTGATAGATAAAAATTAGGAGTGGACACGGTTCGGTTTGGACCGGTTTTTGTCTCAAATTAGAACCGAATCCAGTACTATTCATTCGGTTCAGTTTTAACAAAAAAATTTCAAAAACTATTTGATTCGGGTTGAATCGGTTCCAATCTGGTTCGATTTTGAACTGGATTATTGAAATTATTTTTTCAAATTATTTTTTAATACAAATTTCAACTGAAATTCTATTTTTTTGACTTGAAAGTTAATAAATTATTTAATTTTATATAAAATTAATATTAAAGCTAGAAAAGAGAGATGCTTTGAAATTGAACATGAATAAATATTAGTTATGAGATAAAAAAATATAGCATTGAATATAAATAAATATTGAAATTAAATATTTTTTTATTTGACAGATTCGGTTTGGCCCGGTCTGATTTTTGAAGACATAGAACCGGTCCAAACCAGTCCGGTTTGGTTTTTGACTGGTTGTTGACTTTTTGGTCAACTCAATTTTTTTCCCTTTTTTTTTGGTGCGGTTCGACTCGGATTTCCGGTTTGCCGGTTTGAATGCCCACCCCTAATTGGCAAGCAAAAAAATCTGGCTTTTACAATGACAAAATAGTAAAATAAATGCATTTTGGTAATTAACTTCCATTTTTATTAGTCAAAATGAGAATTTTTAAGCTTTGGGGACGAAAAAAATGTTACCAGTTAATAATTTTGGGTAAAAAGATAAAAAGAAATATAATAATAATTTATGGAAAAAAAGTAAGGATATGGCATGGCTAATATCTTACAGGCGTCTAGCTGCTGAAGAATATGCGCTGAGGTCCCACCACGTCTTGACTATTGGTTATTTTGCATTTTTGTAATGTAAATTTATATAGAAAATGGTAATGTCAAGCCCTGTTCTAGAAGTAAAGAATATTCTAAAATCAAGGTGCGTGAATTGAAAGAAATAAATAAAAAGACTGAAAAATTGGTTAAAATACATTACCATAATATTTATTAAAAAAATTATAATAATCTTACAAGTGTACAAGATATAAATAAAAGTTTATCACTCTAAACTAATCCAACTTCTTTGGTTTCGGCTTTGTCTTGCCCACTAATTGATCTGGAAAATAAAATAGGTGAAGGATGATCGAATCATCGCTCAGTGAGTAGATTATGTAATATGTCAGTCAAGCATTGTTATTTTACACACTCTAGAAAAATATAATAAAAAGATACACAATCCAAATCATATAACATCATTACTTCATATCTTGGTTATCCTTCACAAATTGTATCCAGTACGTGATCCCTATCGGCCTCACTGCCCTATGTCCTAGTCTAGTACATTTATCCTTTAGATAACCTGTCACTGAAGTTCTCATGTTCCATAAATAATACATACTTCACAAAAACTCCAAATAATATATATTGTGTGAAATATTGCACAAATTAGACATACTTGACTTGAAAATAGAGAGAGGTTTGTAAATAGAATAAACCCATGATTTTCACATTTATCACAAAATAAGAACTTTTAGAACATATTACATAACCCACTCACCATGATAAGTATGAAATATTGCAAGACAAACACACACACTCTTCATCTTGTTTATTTTTCTTCCTTATATATATATATATATATATATATATATATCTCTAACACTATTTCATGGTAGAAATCTATCTTAAAGGATTGTAATGAATGATAGAAGTATGGAAGCATGATACTTATAGGAGAGGCTATGGATGCACCCAAATAATATTTGTATATACAATATTTTAAACCACCAAAAGATAAGATAGAAAACTAAGGGAATAATATGATTCATCCCCCTTTGGCCAATGATATCAGAATAACACCTCCAAAAGATAAGATAGAAAGATAAAGGAATAATGTGAGTCATCCACCTTTGGCCAATGATATCACAACACCACCTCCAAAAGATAAGATAGAAAGATAAAGGAATAATATGAGTCATCCACCTTTGGCCAATGATATCACAACATCACTTGTTACTAGCATGCAAGGTGGCATGTCAATGGTGATTTGATTAAAACCAATTCTAAGTCTCTACACGTGGATAACAAGAATGGTGTCATCATACTAGGCTTAAGATTTAATAACATATAAATATTCACAATAAATATTTAAATAAGAAAATTTCATATTAATAAATAATTATTATGTAGTATGAATAATAATTATTATAGTTTTTTAGTTAAATACCCAATTATACACCTAGTCCTATTACAAAACCCTATACCATTTAATCTTTATAAACATACCCAAAATAACCCAAAAATAAACAATTGAATATTTTTTAATTTAATTAATAAGATGAAATACCTTTATTACACTTTTTAGCATTAAATTAGTTTTGGATCTTGTTTAAAATATGTAGAATACAGAGAACACAAACATTCGACAAAACCATTCCCTGAGGTTTTGAAGCCTCAAGCCCATCTCCTCCTTCAAACACTCATCCCTCCTCTGTTCTCTCTCTTCTTCCCTCTCTCTACCTTCAAAGTAAACCAAACAGTCTCAGAGCCATGGACCAATACAAGACCAAAGAAACTTTAAAACTATTCTATAGCTGTGGAGGGAAAATCCTCCCTCGTCACATTGACGACAATCTCCGTTACGTCGGTGGCCTCACACGTGTTCTCGCTACCGATGCCTTCATTTCCTTTGCAGGTTTGTTCCATCTACTTCAATTCGGTATTTTCCTTTTGATTTTTGCTTAATTTACTTCAATTTCAATTTCTTCGTTGAATTTGGTGCTAATTTCCATTTTTTCAATATGAACAGAGCTAATGGTTAAGCTCATGGAGTTCTGTGGCTACTCTGTAGATTTGAGGTGTCAATTGCCGAATGAAGGTGTTCCAAATGCTGACACCGGTGGTGATTATGAGAAGAATGAAGATGAAGACGATTTCTTTTTCGCCTGCACCAACCCCAACGGATCACCGATTTCCATTGACGATATATTCCAAACTGCCCAAATCCGTTCAGTGTTCCTGATTTTCAACAGGGATCTCCTGTTCGCCGATGCCGACGACAACGATTCTTCCAGAGCCAAAAGGGTTGCCGCTTCGTCTTCCTCTTTGCAACCGCCATTGAAGAAGCTCTTCTTTGAAGAGCAGGATACGCCGACCTCGGCAATGCCATTTTACAACTTAGGAGGTGGACTTCGGTCCTGGTCCATGAGATCAACTAGCTTCTGCATTTGATCATCAACACCTTCAACAACAACAAGGAGATCTTTCTCCGCGAGCTCATCAGTAACGTCTCTGATGTACGTATTTTCACCGTTTATTCTTATGATGATTTCTCATGTCAGTATTTTATAGTGTTTATTGTATGAATCGTTGTGTTTTCTGTTTGTGTTTGGCTTGTGAACGTTTTAAATTCAACGACTTAGTTTGTATGGCTTAGGTTAGAGATCTAAACATGTTAACTTTGATGTTGTGGTTTATCATCGTTTCAATATGGAAGGAAACTAATTTATTTGTTCCTTAGTTGTGATAGGCATATTTGCTTTGGTCGATGTTTAGTCTTTTCTTTCTTTAGGGGCACCAAAAATACAAATTAACCAATACATTACAGAGAGGATGTATGTCTTTCCTACATTCCTAGGACTGTTCTCTATAATATTAACCAAATTCAGTTTCCCTACTATTGGCTCTATGATTGACCAAAGCCTATCTGTTAGGTACAACATATGTTTTAATTCATTTAGTTTTGGTGTTGTCGAATGATCCAAAGAACATAGATAGAGACATAATTTTTTTAATTTCAAAATAATCCAATGATCTAAGTCTTCGGATGTCTTGCTAGGCTTTTTTTGAGTTTTTATTTATTTATTATTTATAAAATGGTATTAACAATGTTTTTCTATGAAATTGTACTAACAATGTTTTTCTAGGAAATTGTATTAACAATGTACTTCTATGACATAGTTTGCTGAGGTTTGATGGAGAATGAAGGGTCATGAGGACAGGCCCTTGGTTTTTGTGATTTTTTTTTTTTTTTTTTTTTTTTTTTTTTTTAAAGTTTGGGTTTTTAAAAATAAAAATTAGGATGGGCTTGTTGGGCTTGTTTTGGGAATTTTGTGTTGGACTTGTTTTAAGTTAATCAATGGCAGAGATGTAATTTATAGGAACTTCAATACTAATTTCATATGTAGTAAATGGTTTTTGGGTAAGTTTCAAAAGTGCATTCTATGTAGGGTTTTTTTTAAAAAATAATAATAATAATTCTAGCCCATATTTTGAGTATATTACTAAAGCTCCCTACAAGTTCCCACATGTAATAAATAGTATGAAAATTGAAAAATTGCTCCAAGCTCCTTGTGGCGTTATCAAATAGGGGGAAGCTATAAAACTCCATTTCATTATGAAAAAATTCAAAGTGCTTTCGACACGTCACTTTCCTCTTAACTCCAACTATATATCCTTATTAACTTTAACTTCAATAACCTATGACAGGACCCGACCCAAATTCCACTTTGGAATCTGAGCAGAACCATGTGCATGTCCGACACTTAGAAGGTGCCGGACACGAATGACCTAATTGCCCTTCTAATTAAAATTCCAATTTTATTACAAGTTCGACTTCTGCTGAAAATTTGGCAGAGTCTCCTCTGTAATTTGATCATTTCCCAAAATTCCCACCTGTCAAACAAGCATATATATATATATATATAACTGATTTGCTAGCATGCTTTTAATTTACATCCAGACAATTCAACTAAGCTAAACAGCCTCAGGCCATACGAACACCCTAGAGCAATATCAGAGCAACTAAACAGATTAATTTACATGTATAATTCACTTATACAGAAACCCTACATAGGAAAAGGACAGAACGGAAGGTGGAATCTGCCCTGTGGTGGCGCTTTGATGCACATCTAATGCCTGGGGGCTCAAAACATTGAAAAATGTGAGTGGACAAAAATAAAGTTTTGGGAAATAGCATATAAACATACTAACCCCTCCGTAAAAACAGCTAGAAACTCAGTTAAATTGCATACTATATTCGTACATAAAACAAACATGCATATTTATATTTATATAATAATTCACACGCTTACAGAAATCATCAATCAGTTTAAACATTGAAAGATAAAGATTTCTCTACCACCTAGGTATACCCATTATATTTCCGTCAATTCCTTTATTTTCCGTCAATTCCTCGTGCCACCTAAGTGACACGTCCTCGCAGGCCTCGAGAACACGAAGTAACCCGAGCCGCAATCCTCGCAAGATTCAGGAGACATTTAGTCAATCTGATCCGCATTCCTCGCTCCACACGGTCCCGGCGTCCCCTAAACTTGTGGGGCATTGTCAAGCGCACTGACATAACCATAGGCAACTGTAATCCGAAGGCAACTTTTATGCCAAAGGCAACCTTGGGTATCCATGGTGGTTTTTAAAATAAATATATTTCGAAAAAGATTAAAAATTATATATATATAAAGAAATAATTATAAAACTATTCCTCATTATATTCTTAAATCATGTTGCCATTCCTGAAGAACTATAATTTTACTTCCCATCAAACCATTCAATCCGATAATCACCTCATTTCCTACTTTCCAAGCTTTTTCTCATTTCCAACATAGTAGCGTATAAATAAAACATTTAAATCCAATTAAACATGCTAGGAAAGCTATAGTCAATAATAACTTATTCAAGATCAAATAATGAAATTCAGTTGCATAAAATCATTTCGAAAACAAAAGTCCACTCACTGAGCGTCCGAGCTCGCTTGACCCTTTGAGGGTCTCTCCAGTGGGTCAGCTAGTGCCCGAGTACCTATTTATGCCATTACAAATATTAAATTAATAAAATTACTCAACATAAATATTTAATCCAAAACCGATAGATTTCCATATTGGTCAACCTAGGATCCCGTGGGGTCCACGACCTCCAATTATCAATCTGAGAGTTCCTATAGGTTCCTCACAGTTAAATAACCATGTCCTACAAGTTTGGTTGGATTGCTCACGATTGGATGGTTACGATTTATTTAACCCTAGGGTTCGCGATTTTGGAGTATCCAGGACTCCGATTCACGACCCGTCAAATCCTATACGATCCTAGAAATATGAGGTACAACATACGTGAGTTTGTGTTCGATCCAATAGTCTAAACCTATCGAATCCGGAAATCGCACAATAGGTGAAATCCGTTCGAGGCTCAAACAGTATCTGAATTGGGATCCGAACATACCTACGCGCTCGTGAAAACTAGGGGATTGCATCAGGACTCAATGCCCCTTTGCTACAATTGACACGTGATACTGTTCACCGGAAAAATTCAAAATCAAGGGCCAAGCTTCCTATCCTAGGTTTAGGACATCAATTGGAGCCACTTTTGTTCTTGGACCTACCCCGAAAAATGGCCAGAAGTGGTTGGAATTTCAACCAGAAATTCAGCTAGAACCTAGTTCCAAAATCAGTTTTCTAAACGCAAAATCAACCAATTCCTACCCAACAGGCAACTAGAGCATGGAAAATAGTCGAAAATACCTTGATTGTCGGGATTGGTGGCCGGAGGACGGAGAACGACGTCTTGAGATTTTGAACCAAAGCAGACGCGATTCCTTCGATTTTAAGACAACTGGAGCGATCGCTGGCGGCCGAGGTGGGCCGGGTTATGACGGTGAGACTTGGGCGGTTGTTTTAGGTCTGGTCTCGTTGGTCGGGGTAGAGGGTGGCGGTGGTTATGGCGATTGGAGGGCACAGAGAGAGAGAGAGAGAGAGAGAGAGAGAAGAAAAACATAAAAATCTGATTTTTGGTAAAATTACAGTTTTGCCCCTCTATGTATTTTGATTGTATCTTCCTCATTTCAATACGGATTTGAGCCCACTACGTGTATACGGACTCATTTCGACGCGATCTACATAATGGTACAATCAGAATTCTCAAATTCCTTCCTGGTCAAAAAAGTCAACTTTAAACCTAATAAATTATTTCAAAGGGCATTTTAGTCTTTTTCTTGAATAAATTAATAATTACAAATTATTTAAGGTTTGGGTTGCTACAACCTACATCAACAAGTATCTCATGTGAATGTTCGGACTTGTTTTTAAAATTTGGTAACCATGAAACGGGGCCTTCATTAGGGAAGATGAAGTTCTAATGAGTTTGTAGCAATTTTTGGAATATTTTTCCGGCGTGTGTATTTTCTTATGATTTTTCTAATAGAAATACAGTATAATAATAATTTAGGGTAAAAAATAAGGGTGTGGCAAGTTGACTGACCATACACACATCCAGCTGTTAAAGAAGATGTGCTCAAGTCATGCCATGTGTTGCCTAGCGCTTATTTTGCATTTTTGTAATGCAAATTTCTTAAGAAAATGGTAATAAATAGTAGGAAAATCAGAAAAAATGCCTCAAAACTTGCTCCAAGCTCCTTGTAACGTTATAAAATTGGGGGTAGCTAAAAACAATTCATTTCATTATGAAAAAAATCTAAAGTGCTTTTGATAACTCACTTTCCTCTCAACCCTATACATCCTTATTAACTTCAATAACCTACACTAACAAGTATCTCATGAGCATGTTTAGAATCGTTTTAAAAAATTCATAACTATGAAATGGGGCATTCAATAGGGAATATGAAGTTTCAATGAGTTCGTAGCAATTTTTGGAATATTTTTCAAACGTGTGTATATTTTTCTTATGATTTTTCTATATATAAGAAAAAAAAAGGCAATATAATAATAATTTAGGGTAAAAAGTAAGGATGTGGCAAGTTAGGTGATGTACATGTGTCCAGTGCTGAAGAAGATGCGCTTAGGTCCTGCCATGTGTCGCGTTGCTCTTATTTTCCATTTTTGTAATGCAAATTTGTTTTTTTTTAAAGGTAATAAATAGTAGGAAAATCAGAAAAAATTTCCGAAAATTTCGCCAAACTCCTTGTAACGTTATAAAACTGAATGTGAAATTTTCACCAAAACAATCAGCCAGGAATTTGACTTGGGATATAATTGAAATTTTTGTCCCTGCTGTCTTATCAAGAAAAAAATAAAAATAAAAATAAAAGAGATGTATTTTGTTTGATATGAAACACCAAGAGATAAATATCTCAGTTGAGAAGTGGTCATCCACTTGAATTCAAACTCGTCATAATATAGCCTCTATAAAAGGCATGATATGCCTGGAGGAAAAGGGGAGCTACGAAGAGAAGTTGCTGGCAAATTTCAACCAAAAGCTTGCAAGGTGAAAGAAATTTGTCATGAGACCTTCTAGTCTCATTTTTTCTGCATGCCATGAGACCTTCTTGTCTCGCTTTTTGACGTCCATGAACAGCCAAGAGAAGTCTATAATTTGTCAAGCCATCTCAAACTGAAGACCACAGGACAATGAGAGCTTGCTCCATGCTTGTGAGGATTTTCTGCGATGCTTTAAGACAAGGATGTGGTGGCTGGCTATGATGACTTCTATCATCATAATTATAGTCAGGAATCCAACAGTTGGCTCCGTTCAGCATCCAAAGACATAAGACCCGTTGGGTCTCCCTACGATGCCTTCAAGCATCTCAAAACAACAAGTTCAATCCGTGAAGATCGTCATGATGATTTCAATCATCACAAAACAAAACCAAATCTGGTATCTTTGCAAGAAATTCACGAGCATAGGTTTGCCTCTGACTTGGGTTGTGCCTCAAAAAAAATAGCATGCAAAGAACGGAGAGAGCGCAAAAATTAACGAAGGCATTCGTTCAAATACCCAGTCATGGTACAAGACAAGTTAATTATCTTTTAAATGTCTTTAAATGAAAGCACATGTAATATCTGCAATAGGAAAAAAATATTTTTTGTTTGCACATCAACGAAAAATGCCTACGAGGGTGAGCCCACCACGTGAAAGCTAAAGATGAAAAGAAAAAAACAAAAGCAATGCTGAAGAAGCAAAACAAAATGAAAAGTAAGTGTGGTGGTGAACCCAACACTTTCGAATTCAAAAGGAAGAGGACTTCTTCCTCTTTGACTTGCAGCAAATAAGGAAAAACAACAAAAAAAATTCTTGGACTTCACGGACTCGCATGTCCAAAGTGAATCCAAGATTATGCAAAAAGATGGATTGCAACTCTGCATGCAGCAAAACAAGGAACTTGGATTATGCCCAAATTCTACTACATGAAGTTTCCAATGGTAATGCTATCTGCAAGACTATCTCTCTCACTAAGGCCCTCACTGACTGGAACAAAGAGGTTTTTGGTAATATTTTTCAACAAAAGAAAAAACTCGTGGGTAGGTTGGATGACACTTAAAGATCTTTGTGTAAGAGGACTGTTCCTTTTCTTGTGGAGTTAGAGAAAAAGTTGTTTGGTGATCTGAATGTGATTCTGGAACAATAAGAACTTTTTTGGCTTCAAAAGTCTCAGAACAATTGGCTCAAGGAAGGTGATAAAAACACTAAAAATTTTCATCTTTCTACCGTCATTAGAAGGAGAAGAAATAAGATTGAAGGGCTGAATCATAGTGATTGAAATTGGACCACAGAGAAATCTGATATGCAAGCTATTGTAACTTCCCACTTCAAAGACCTTTTCTCTTCGAAGACTAGAATTGGTGAGATGGTTGATCTCCCCCAATTTTTCCCTTACTTGGATTCTACGGATCTGAACATACTCAACAGTGAAGTAACTGATGTTGATATTAAGCTTAGCCTTTTTTCTATTGTAGGGCTTAAAGCCCCTAGGCCGACGGTTTTCCAGCTAAATTCTTCCAAGATCATTGGACTTTATGCAGCTCTAATATTTGTGATTTGGTGAATGAGTGTTTTACCTCTTCAAGCTTGCCTGACAATCTTAATAACACCCTTATTGCTCTTGTCCCAAAGGTCCCTAATGCTCTTGCTATGTCTCAGTTTAGGCCAATTAGCCTATGCAACACCTTATATAAGGTCGTTTCGAAAATTTTGGTCAATAAACTCAGACCTATCATGCCTAAGATTGTTAGCCCTAACCAGGTGAGCTTTGTTCCTGGCAGGCAAATTGTGGATAATATTATTATTGCTCAATAGCTTCTTCATAAACTTTCAGAACGCTAAAGGCAAGAAAGGCTTCATTGCTTGGAAGATTGATTTGTCTAAAGCATATGACAGACGTCAGTGGCATTTTATCAAAGATGTGCTATGGGAAGCGGGTCTTAGAGGCAGAGTGTTGGAGTTGCTTATGCAATGCATCACAACGGTCAAGTATCAAGCTATTCTCAATGGTGAAGTAACTGAAAGTTTTCAACCAGCTTGCGGCATAAGGCAAGGAGACCCCCTATCTCCTTATATCTTTGTTCTTTGCATGGGAAAGTTGTCTCACATAATTAATGGTGATGTCCTTAGTAAAAAATGGAAACCAATTAAGGTGGTGAGAGGAGGGCCTACAATTTCCCACCTTTTCTTTGCAAATGATCTTATCTTATTCGCTGAAGCTCACACTCAACAGGCTACAATTGTGCATCATTGTTTTGAGACTTTTTGTGGTTTATTTGGGCAACAAGTCAATTTTGACAAATCTAGGATCTTTTATTCTCCTAATACAAACCAGTGTTTTCAAAGGCATGCCTAGGCACGCGTTGAGGCGCGCTTCGGAGCGAGGCAGCGGTGATTCGCCTCAGGCGCAGCTCAGTTTAGCGAATGTCATGAAAGGCGTACGCCTTGAAGTCGAGGCGGCCGCTAAACGCAGATGCGCTGTGAAAGGCGCAAGCCTCGCGAGGAAGACAAAGTTCCTTTATTTGAAAAATCTGATTCCGGACGACGTCGTTTGCACGGGCTGTGTTGTTTCGTTTCCCTTTAGTTAAGCTGTGCGTTTTAGTTTTAAGTTTGAACATTAGACATGCACCGTTTTGTTCAAAAGAAACCAGCTTACCCATTTATTCCTTCCCTCTCCCAAAAGCCAAAGTTCCTAAACAGACCAACAGAAACTGCCTCCCACCTTCCACCATCAGTTCAGTCCACCTCCATAATCTACTCTTTTATCTATTCGAACTAGGTAGAAAGGCACTAGACTTAGAGAGATAATATAACCAAAAGGATATATGGTAAAGAATTGAGCAATAGTAAGAGAAATTTTGAAAAAACAAGTTTGATGGTTAATTTATACTCTAGAGTGGCATTCAATACATTCAATAGCTGTTTTATATTTTTGTAATTATAATAACTCAATACCCGAAAGGCTTACGCCTCAACGCTTTGAGGCTTACGCCTCGCCTCATAAGACATAAAACGCCTCACCCTAGCGCCTTGCTTTTCAAAACATTGATACAAACCATGGTACCGCTACCCAAATTGCTTCCATATGTGGTTCTCCTCTTACTGATTCTTTGGGAAATTATCTTGGTGTCCCTCTTATTCACTCTAGAGTGAAGAATGATACTTATAGCCATGTTGTCACCAAAGTCCAACAACGCATTGCCTCATGGAAAAGTCATACGCTATCTATGGTTGGCAGGTTAGTATATTTACAAGCCATTTCCACTGCTATCCCTATATATTCTATGCAAATGGTCTAATTTCCTATTAGCATTTGTGATAAGCTACACAAGATGAATCGAGACTTTCTTTGGGGTCACAATGAGACATCAACTAAGGTTCATCTTGGCAAATGGGGTTCTGTTTGTAAACCCAGGTTCATGGGTGGTCTTGGTCTTAAACAAACCCATTTGATGAACCAAGCGTTACTCGCTAAATCTGGATGAAAGCTTTTACAGAGAGACCAAGGCCTCTGGAGTCATATTCTGAATCGAAAATACCTCAAGAATCAAAGTATTTTGAACTTTAATAAGTCCGCTCATATTAATTATTCTAATACTTAGAGAGGAAATTTATTTGGTGCTCAGATTCTTACTAAAGGTTTAAAGTGGAGGCTTGGCAATGGTGATGACATCTTGTTTTGGAAGGATAACTGGGCTGGTTGTGGCTTTCTTGAGGAATTTTCCGCTATTCCCCTATCTAAAGACATGTTGTTATGGACAGTGCGAGATTTTATGTTTGACCATGGATGGAATCTTGATACTCTTGAGCAAGTCTTACATTCGGAAATTGTGCAAAGGATTTGTGCTATCCATACTGGATTTGAGTCTCAAAGAAATGATAAATGCATATGGGGTTTATCAAATTATGGCTCTTTTTCTGTTAAATCTGCATACCTTTCCCTCTTTGATGATGCAGATTTTGAGCCTTGGCCTTGGGACTTTCTCTGGAAGCTGTGCTTGCCTCAAAAGTTAAGAACCTTTGTTTGGCTAATTGGGCATGGCAAAATCCTTACTAATGTTCAAAGGGAGAAGAGATTGATGACAACTAATCTTAACTGCCAAAAATGCCTTTCTATTCCTGAGACTATGGATCATGTCTTTAGAGGATGTAGATTTGCTGTTAAGGTATGGAATTTCATAAAGGTTCCCTTTGATGTTCTTCACTCTTTCTCCTTAGACTTTACTGATTGGCTAATAATCAACCTGAAGAGCAAGATTATGTTCTCTAGCAACCTTCCTTGGACACTTGTTTTTACGGCCTCTATTTGGCATTGCTGGAAATGGAGATGTAACTCTATCTTTAACCTTGGCTATAAGCCTCCTCCCAACCCCCATCACACTATTCTGTAATTTTCTAGTGAATGGCTTGATGCCAATAATGTGGTTAATGCTAATCCTACTAGAGAGGTCATCCAAGTCCATTGGAGTCTTCCAACCCATGGCAACTTCAAATTGAATGTGGATGTGGCAACTGTAAAACAAATTCTAAATTTGTGCTGGTGGTTTGCTAAGGGACTCTAATAGAGCATGGATCTATGGGTTCTCTGCCAATATTGGGATTGGAAATATTTATGAGGCTGAGCTATGGAGTCTCTTTAGAGGTTTGCATATGGCTTGGGACAAGGGCATTAGGTCCCTTGATATTGAATGTGATTCCTTGTCTGTTGTCTCTCTGATTGCTAAGGCTTGTAACCATTCACATCCTCTCTTTTGTCTGATTGAAGACTGCAAGTTGTTACTTAAACGTAATTGGAGATGCAATGTCTCTCATATCTACAGGAAGCAAAACAGAGTAGCTGATCACCTTGCTAATTTGGGGTATGAGTTACCCTTGGGGCTTCATATCTACGAATCTGCTCCTATCTCCCTCTCAAGCTTTCTGCTGGATGATGAACTAGGAAGAGCCCAAAGTAGGGCTGTGCCTTGTTAAGCTTTTTTTATTTTCTGGCTTCGGCCTGCCTTGTAACCAAAAAAAAAAAGTTTATGATAAAATGTGTTGCGGTGGGGAACCATCATGTGAAAGCCAAAGAAGCTTAGTTGTTTTGTTCCACACCACTTGCAAATCAATACCCCAATGTAAAATTAATTGTGACCAAGAAGACTGGAAGCCGCTGCACAATCCATGACCCCATGATCTACAGCTCCCAAGTATAATAGATTCGTCTCATATCTCAAGAATCAACGGTCTTAAATATAATTGACTCATTGCAAGTCTCAAGTATAATGGACTTGTCAATTAAAAATTCAATTGGCAAACAATTGGTGCAAAGTCTCAAATTCACAAATCGTCAAATGAAGACTCAAATGGCATAAAACCACATCAAATCTCAAGTGGTACAAAACCACACCAAAGCCCAAATGGTACCAAACCACATCAAAGACCCAAGTGGTATAAAAGAGTAACGCAAATTAAACCACCCAAGTTTTGGAATTACGTTGGTTTTTGATCCCATCAAGGGTACATAGATAGTCTAGCATCCCACTAGACACAACCAAATTCGAGTCCCTAGTTTCTCTTAACCAAATTCACCCCAAACACAATTCTAAACAAAATCACTGGTTTATTCTAAATCAAAATTGCCCCCCAAATTTCCCCACACAAACACTACAAACTTCCATAAACAAACCATTGTTTTAGTGGGCCAATCACTCACTAAGATTCCTTGAATTACGAGTGGCTTGATTCTCTTAATGGATACTTAGGCAACTTAAGCTTTTACTTAGGTGCAGCTGCAAAACCAAACAAACACATATTCTCCCAAATTATGTCCCTTTGTTAATCAAAGTGTTTTCTCTTGTAATTCATAACAAGGGTTGTGATTAAGAGATGTTTCATCTCGAATGGGCCGAACCTGAAATAAATAATAAAACCTGTTCGGGTAATTTCAAAGGTCAGGAGTTAAGGAAATAAAAAGTTAGAATCTAAAGGTTTAGCTATTATGACTAGTTTATGAGTTGAAGTAAAAGTGAGGTTTAGTGAGTATAGTGGTTATGGTTATGTTTAATGTTGAGTTAATATTATGGCCTATAAATAGGCGGCGCATCCACTGTATGTAATGCGTGTGTCAAGGGTGTGTATTAAGTGTGTATCAAGAGTATCAATCTTTTTGAAGTTTGTTTCAAGTAAATTTGTGTAGGAGCTCTGTGTAGCCTTCGGGCTTCACATCTCCAAAATTATGTTATTTCTTTAGTCTGTTTCATTGTATTTTCCCCTTCACATTTAGAGTATATGAGCATAAAGCTAAATCCACCAATAAAACCCCATTGCTTAGACATTGATGGTGGAATTATGTTGGGAGACTCACATTTTCCTTCAACAGCGCCTTTATTTCTGGATGCACACAAACATATTACACAAGGATTGGTTTTCATTTCAGGCCTAAATCTCTCCATCCCAAAATTCTTCAACGGATTTGTATGGTGATGATGATCCATCAGCAGAAACCAGTTCTTCCCTCATCATCATTTTGAGCTGTGGGATGTGATTGATCTTGTTAAGGTCATCCTCTGATAGCTCCCAGTCAAACACCTGCAGATTCTGTTTCAACCTCTCCTTGTTGTAGCTCTTAACAGCAAGAGTTGCCCCTGCTTGGTACACCCATCTAATACAAACCTGCCCAAGTTGAAGTACCAACACACAGAGTCACAAATTGTTTGTTTGAATTGAAACCATGCACAAAATGTACATACTTCAAAATAATTAACGGGCTCTATCTACTCCTAATTATGACTGAAAAATAATATGACACTTTGTATTTTTCTATATAACAATTAATGTGGCAAAATATGACAGAAAGATCTCAAGAACAAAAGAGAAAAAATGTGACAGAACCTGAGCAATTGTTTTTCCTCGAGCCTCTCCTATATCCTGGAGCACTTTGCTTTCCATAACATGATTGGTGCCCCAACTGGTCCCCATGGCACCCAAAGGAGAGAAGGCAGTCACAACTATACCATTGGCCTTGCAGAAGTCTCTTAGCTTCTTCTGTTGCCAGAATGGACTCATCTCCACCTATATTTACACATATATTTACACACAGACTCCCGAATTAATGAATTTTGTTCATTTCGAAAAAGAAAAGAAACCAAAGCATGTATTGAAAGAAAATGGACTTACTTGATTGACTGAAGGAGGAATGGTAGCAAAAGAGAGTAACGTTTCAATCTTTTTGCTGGAGAAATTGCTTACTCCAATTGATTTGGTGAGGCCAAGTCTCTGAGATTCTTCCATGGCTGCCCACACACCCTTGAAGTCCATTGGCATAAGGTCAACTAGTGGGTACACCAATTTTCCTGGCTTAGCACTGATGGGCCAGTGGATGAGATACAGGTCAAGGTACTCCAATTGAAGATTTCTGCACACATAATCATATAATCAAACAAAACCACTCACCCCAAAATTCCAATTGCTTGAAAGAAAAGAAAAACCATTAGATTGTGAGA
>NC_024127.1:18981745-19013997 GCF_000346735.1 Prunus mume
CTGGAGTTCTTTGATTTTCTTTAACTGGAACCAGAAGTTCCAATAGTTTATTTTATTACAGTATCTTTATTATTATTATTTTATTTTTCTTCTTGTATTCAGTTATTTGTTTTCATTTCAATAATTTATAATTAAGGACTTAAAGTTCAAAAATCTTAGAACCCAAAGTTCTAATTATGTCTAATCCAAACTGTAAGTTTCGGCCGCATGTGCATTAATTTTTTTTTTTAAATGAAAATTCTAGAACTTGAAGTTCTAATTGTGTCAACTTTCAAATTGATATTTCAACAAGTGCATATATATTATGATTTTGGGTTGAAAACTATACATCATGCTAAGAACTTGAAGTTTCGACATTGTTTGGACTTCAGATTTTCTAATTTATTATTATTATTATTATCATTTTATTTTATTACCTTGAAAAACATCATATTAATACAAATTTGGACCAGAAGTTCAAAACCAAATATCCTTTTTAAATTTGATATATGTATTCGAACCTGAAGTTTCAGATATATGTAAATATATATATCCAAAGTTCATCATTTTTATTGAGATTAATATTAATATGAACCTGAAGTTCATACCTTATCAAGAACCTGCAGTTCATACATTGTCAGGAACCTGCAGTTCTGGCATAACATATATAATATTTTAATTGAACCTGAAGTTAATAATCAAATTTTTTTGAAAAATTATATATTTATCATGTTTTCCACAATGGAATCAAAATATTGTAACCAAATTCTAATTGGAACTTTCGAGTTCCTTGGTTCTTAATTTTAATTAATTTTATATGTAATTTGAACCTGTAGTTCAAAGCACAAAATGAGAAGATAAGACCATTCCAGAAGAATGACATGCAAGAAATCGTTCTATAAGAACGACATGTTTTATGTACAAGAGAGTGTTCCAAAAGAACGACTTGCATTATGTACAAAATATCATTCCAAAAGAATGACTTGACTTATATACAAAAAACCATTCTAGAGGAAAGGCTTGAATCATCCTGATATGTATCTATTTCTAAATGATTAAATACAGTGCAAATTCTGAAGATTGCAAGTTGAATACATTGATAATACACTGCATAAATTAAAGTCCCAGAAGGACAACGCATTAATATGTCAATATTAATATGATGCACGCCGAATGCATTAAGGTTCTTGAAGGACAATACTTATGACATGAATTAAGGTCCCCGAATGACAATACTTATGACATTCTTGGTATTATTTTGATGAGACCAAAATTCCCGTCGTTAGAGGGAGATTTAGTTGTTCCTGAAAGAACAAAGAACGCCGTGAATGATTATGAAATGTATTTATTATTGTCTCAGAAAACAAATTCGTATAGAAGATAAATGCTAAAAACATATTCAAACACAAAAAAGATTGTAAGTCAAATGACAAGAAGCATATACAGACACAAAGTAAGTGACTACTAATAGCCAATTTGTTGCATACCTGAAGCATGATAGATTTTTAGATTGCAAAAATTGAACTCCCCATAAAAGCTGTTAGATGCCTGAAGCATGACAGATCTATAGGTTCAAAAGACTTAACTCCCCAGAAGATGAGATTAATTGCAAAGTTTAAGCTCTATTCAAAATAACGCTCTAGAAGAGGTTATGATCCACATTCTATAAATTTTACATCTTAGAAGAGATATTTGTCCATGAAGTGACAATGAAAGCCTCTGAAGTGGCACTGGTACCAGAAAATAATGAAAACAATGAGATGCTTATAAATTATGCATGCGCATGCACATTAGAATCGTGGGATCATGAATTGATGATATATTGGTTTGTAGTACGTACTAAAGTTATCAAGGGCTATACATGATGATATTGCACCACTTGTTATAATTGTCGACAAATGTAAATAAAGATTGGTCAACTGGAAGAGGCAGTCTAGTAAATTTGGATATTTTCGAAAAAAGTGCAATGATTGAACCTATAGTTAAAACACCAAAAGGATATAAAAATGTATATGTTACGAATTGGTGTTTGAGATGAAGTGAAATAAATCACTTGATAATATGGCACAACGTTTCCCAGTAAAGATATGGGATTATGATGGTAAACATATGCAGCTATGTTATGCATATTTATGGAAAATTCATGTGTATAAAAATTCATGAAGGATTCAGAATGCCTGAAGCAAATGATTAAAATATGATGACTTGTAATGATCCTTGTGTTGATTAAAGTATTGTGGAAGAATATGATATAATCATCTTAATGAATATCTATTACAAAAGGAATATATAAATAATTTGGAAATGAGTTTACCATCATTGCAGTATATATATATATATATATATATATATATGAAGAATTTTGTTAGAACTCTTGAAGAGTTTACAAAGGATTCCCCTGATTTAATAAATGAATTGGAGCTGAAAAATCTAAAAAGATTATGAAGTTAAGCATATCGCTAGAAGCGATCTTTTGAAGAATACATAGGAATAAATTCTAAGAGATGTAAAATGTCATACATTATATAAATTATTGAAAGTAAATCACTAAGAAGTTAAGGAGCCTGAAGCTCAATGTCTATACTCAATTTTCATGAAATGAAAATGATCTAATTGCCTCAAGTGAGGGTATTGACTGAGTTATGAATTCGAATTCAAGTTCAAAATTATTGCAACGTATTCAAATTTTTAAAATTAGTTATCAGAATATTTAGGTCTCCTGAAGAGCCTATGACAAGCTAGCATTGTATACAAAAATTTGTATGAATAGTATATTACATCATGCAATTTTATACTCTTATCTTTGTAACGGTAACGTATGAATTTTCTTATATTATTATTTTGATGATATTTTAGAATATGATGTTATTTTAAGAATTGTTAATTTTTGAAAATAGTCTAGATATTTTTAGTATTACTCTAACCTCAACAAGGATTCAAAAGAATGACACGCATATATCCTCCAATGATGATATTGAATAAATTTTTATACAAGCATTACCAAAAATCACTCTGTGAAGGATGGATGTGTGATCAATATCATTTATGTTGGATTACCAAAGAAGTATAAAGACATCAAGAGGAGTAATTCTTCAAGGGGATCATCCAATAATATTGCAAGATTGATTCATGGAAGCAATGCCAATTATGACAATCAAAATATGGTCAACAATATAGCTTAAAGATATTTTGTGAGCATCAGGGGGAGCGTGCCATCAATAAGATCTTCACACACTGTACTCTTTTTCCTTCGTCCAGGTTTTTGTCCCACTGGGTTTTTCCTAGCAAGATTTTAACGAGGCAGTGTCGCACGCATGTCAGTGTTATATGCACACAATTTTATGTTACACATGGTTATGCAATCTTTTTCCCCTTCGACCAGTTTTTGTCCCACTGGGTTTTACTGACAAGGTTTTTAACGAGGCATACTCCATGCATGGTGAACATCCAGGGGGGAGTGTTGTAACCTCAAAGGTTATGGATGCCCACCATAAGTCCATTGTATTTCCTCCATTATACCCATCATTATACCTATCATTATAGGGTTGTAACATATGCACTAAATATCATATTTATCATTGGTTATTATGTTTTGTAACCCACTACTTAAGGGTGGTAAATGGTGATGTATTTCCTATGCCTATAAATAGTAGGCACTAAAGATGAATAAGTGACTTGAGCATTGAGCTATTAAGAACTACTCTTACCTCTTTCTCTATTCAGTTTTATAACAGCTTATTTATTTATTTATTTTTTTAGAATAGACATTAGCAAAAATACACTTGAAAAATAGCTCACATATTATTATTCTCAAATTGTACTACTATACACGTTTTCACTATTTTTATTTTATGAATCTATTTTCCAATTAATCTACCATACACATTCTCGAATCTTGAAAAATGCAAATTCGTTTTCTTACTTTCATTCTCTAAAAATATTCTTATAAAACATTTTCTAAAAACGTTACTAGACGGGCACTAAACTTTTGCAAACTTGTAATGCTCTCGTTGATAATTTGTAATTATGTGTGCAAATATGACAACTAGAGATTAGAAAGATAGTAGGATATAGGTTAAAAGCAAACTATGGGATTATTTGAACTAACTTTTTCACCCCTAATTTTAAAACTTATTATCTCACTTGTTTAAAGTTAAGAGCAAACTTGGCATGTAAATATAGTAGCCAAGTTGGTAAGAGCACATGTGCTTCCCACTCTGCACCCAAGTTCAAATTCTCCTCCTCGTAGTTTAATTTAATTTAAAATAAAATATCATTTGTATTAAAAAAATATGAATTAATAGCAAACTTGGCATGTCTTAAAATGTAGTAACCCTAATTTGTTTAGAGACTTAGGTGGTTGGGACCATACATAATTGGAGTTTAGTCCAATCAAGTCCAATAGAGTCTCACCTCTCTAGGGGCTCTAATGATAATTTGTAAGTTAGAATATGTTGAATTGATGACTAATTCAATAAGTCCAATTCTTGTAGTAAAAAGAAAAAAAAATCAATTCCATAAGTCTTCTTAAACACCGACAAGAGTCGAGTTCATGTCAAGCCACCCTTAATAGTACTTTGATTCTGATAGTGGGATTCGATGGTATGCACATACACATTGTTTTCTTATTAAGGACTATGCATGTATATAAGTAGGGTAGTGCTACTCTTACCACATTTTATATACCATAATTGTATACCACTTTATGTGGCAGTCGATTTGGACATCCACATCATAAAGTGATTTGAATTTTTATTTTCAGTTAACAACAAATTAAAAATAAAAACAAAAACTACCGAGAAAATACCCTAGGGTTTGACGCTTGCCTCTCCACAACAGCTCCAACTACACTCCACTCCATCTTTGACACACAAACAACAATCCAGATCTCATATATGAACCAAAAGAGATCTAAATAAATTTTATTAATCTATTGTTATGAACCAAAGTAAAGTGGACAACTCCTAGGAAGTCTCAAAGGGGCTCCATTCAAAACAATGACCCTACCTTGAACTAAGAAAATTACTTTCTATTGTTTCAATCTGAATTCCTCAACTTCTCTAGTTTAGATCTTCTCTTCCCTCTATTCTAAATGTGAAAATTTCCTCCGATGGATGGGTTGGTGGGAGAGAGAGGGTAAGTAAGAAGAGGTGATAAGTTTTGAGTAACATAATTACATTTTGAAAATTAAAAAGAAATTTTAGTATAGGTGGCTATTTACTTAACATGTCAATAACACCTAAGCCGATACATAAAGTGGTATATAAATGTGATATAAAAATGTAGTAAGAGTAGCATTATTCATATAAGAATTTATGTCTTCTAGTACTATTTTATTCTCTTTTTATTTCAAGCTCTTTGCAAATCAAAACTTTGTTTATTGAAGATAACACACAGTACAGCTCATAACAATATTTATGTATGTATTTATTTCCTCCAATATAAATATTTTTCAACTTAATTATGAATTTCCTCATTACAAATTCAATCAACCACGTCATGATTCAAGTTCTTATGTATATAGATATCATTGGCCATGGGATAGAGTTGAGTGCATAATGAGATCACGCCTAGCAAACCACGTAGTGCTGTCACTGTTGTTGAGTGCATCTTGTATGTGGTGCAGTGCAGTGCAGCTCACTCAAACACACAACGATCAACACAGTAAAAGCTGGTTGCTCTCTCTCTCTCTCTCTCTCTCTCTCTCTCTCTCTCTCTCTCGCCTGTGGGATCCAACATATCACTTTTGTTCCACGCAACACACTATCAATTGGAACAATATCAGCGTTACTAGTAGTAAGCCAATTACCCTTCTCTTTACTGAAATTTAACATTTGTCAAAAGACGATGCAAAGTTGATGATCTCTCTATCCATATCTTAGTCCCACATTTCTATTTCTCATCAAAGACGAGATAAAAAGGATCACACGCATGGTGGGGGCAGGCAGAGAGGTATAGCCTATAGGAATGGGATCATCCTTAAACCACTTTAATTATCCCTTAATTAATTAAATGTTACCCACAGGATACCTAACAACGCTCCATCAAATCCCTTTCAGATTTGTCTCCTTTCTAAATTTCCATAAATTAATTGGTTAATTGGGAATCATCTGAAATGAAGGGCCAAAGGAATCTCATCTCATCCCTTGTGAATGCTACGTGAGTGGACTGCCGACGGCCTCTCTTCAAATCTCTATCAGCAGCTGTCATTTGTGTTTTTCTATTATTTATTTTCATTTGTTGGTTTTTATATTTAGAGTTTAAATATCTTAGTTAAACTAATTACGTGCAGCTTCTTGAACCAGTAGTAGCTAGGCAACGAGCACCAGCTGTCACGTATGGGACACATATGTATTTTTATGGTTTTCTCCCCAATTCCATCAATAAAGATTCCGATGCTTCCAACTATATCACTGTTTCTCGAGACTCCAGTTCTGCCTGCATTCCCATCCCATCCCATCGATCGAATCTCTGGTCAAGAAAAAAGCTACCCCATCATTCATGTCCTCATGGACCATACCTTACAGTTATCATGCTTGTAATTCGTATAAGGTGAAAGCATTTATTTAATTAATCCAATCCCACACAGAACACACACACACACACAAAAAAGGAAACTTACATACATGCTGCTGGTTGAGTCAAAAATTGAAAGCTCTGTCCGTCTCCCCGATCAGCATCAACCTGCTTGCTACATTTTTAGTGTCTTTCATAAACCTGCTGAGTCAAAATGTCAAACTATAGAATAATGAATCGATTTTTAATAAAACCATTTCCCAGAAAACAATAAGAAATAAACCAAACAACTGGAACAAATTACAAACCAACAGAGATGAGGATGAGAGAGAGAGAGAGAGAGAGAGAGGTGCTCTGTTTCACGTAAAAGCATAACAGAGTGACACAACACAGACACGTTTGTGCAACGTGGCACGCAACATCTGATGGAAAACGGCAATGGAAAAAGCTGTTGTGCAAAAATAATGGCTGCTGTATGGTATAATGGACTTTGGAAGATAAAAAAAAGGAAAAACAGAAATGCAAAAAGACAAAATCACTCACCATGATTCATGAATGAACACATGCACATGTAAAAACGAAATTGGACTGAAATTCATTAGTCGCCACGGATATTGAAAAGCAATCCATCTGAACGATTACAGCTATAGCGCCAATCCCATTACATCATATGATCAAATACTATACGATATTTGATCTTCTTCATTTTTTTGTTCGTATTTTCTCCTTCGTGGGGTGGGGGGAGGGAAGGGGAGTTGTTTGGTAGTATTTAACCGGCCGTGGCATATATATTTATAGTACTCAGTCCGAGACTCCGAGAGTGTCACATGTGTCGTTATTGCCAGTGGTTGCCGTTGTGAATGAGATAGAGCCGACTACTGGGGCTTCCATGAGCATGGCAAATATTAGCACAGTGAGGAACCTTGGCGGCTGATTTCTGAAACGGCGTTGTAGTCTGTGAGATTTGGCGGACACAGCGGTCAACTGGCGTGGACGCCATGGGGAACCTGGGAGTGGACCCGGAAGCAGCAGCGCTGTAGTAGTAGTTAGACGAGGAGGAAGTGCCGGAGGACGACGTCGTGGAGGCGGAGGCCGAGGAAGACTGCGTAGACGACGGCGTTTTGTATGGTTTGGGAGGGACGAGGGAAAGGAAGGCTCTGATCTTCAAATTGGCAAAAGGCGGTGGAGATGCAGAGGCGGCTGCTCTGTCGTATTCTTCGATGAGATTGGCCAGATCCTCATCGGACTTTATGGACACGAGGGTGTCGAGATCCTCGGCGGGCAACTGACAACGTAGGCTCACGGTCACGGAGGGCCCACACAGCTCACCCAGCTTCAACAACAGCTCTGTAAACACACCACACCACAACAAATCAGTCAATCAATCCTATGTACTCTTTATATATCATCGAGGATGTCATAAAGAAACAGAGTAAACGGGAGTCAACTGACCGGAAAAGGAAATGTTGCGGTGGACGGCGAGGACGCGGGTTTCGCCGCCGAGATAACGAAGCTTGCCGTCGGGATAACGGGGGAGGATTTTGCCGCCGTAGCTGCAGAGGAACTTGATGGTGGAGGGCTTGGTGGGGTCAAGCGAGGGTCCTACCATTCTGGGTCTGGTTTGGTTTAGAAGAAGAGTTGGGAAGAGAGGTTAGAAGAAGGAGTGTTGGAGACTATGAGTTGCGTGCTCAAGCCTATGTATGGTACACTTTGCCCTTTATTTATAGAGTTCATTTCTTCTTTAAGGGGCAGGGCAAGCGTAAAGTAACTAGAATTGGTTGGTCAGCCTTTTTTTTTTTTTTTTTTTTCCTTTCTTTCTTTCCATTTTTTTAATAACTTTTTTAAAGACTGATGGTTACTCAGCTTTAACGCGGGTTGTACGCAGAAACGTTATCTTAGACTCTCCCAACAATGTGAGCAATTATAGCAAAGGAGTATAATTATATAAATATTTTTTGAGATTATATTTCAATGTGAAAAATCTTAACACATGTTGTTATAACAATCATAGTCTAAAATATCGATAATATCGACTATATCAAAAATATCGATGTAATGAAAAAAGAAAAGAGATGGATTCAAACCTCTAGCATTTCACTCCTCCCACGCCTTAACCACCATGTTATTTATGTTTTTTGTAATAATATGCTAAAATATGTACATTTATATTGTTTTGTTTTCCTGCAAGAATTAGATTTTCACATGAGAATGTGAGTATTTGACCTTTCCTTTTTGAGATAGAATCGAGCGGCTCATGAAAAGAATCCGAAACCCAATCTTCAAATGATTTTCCTTATAGACAACGTTAACCAATCTCATATTCATACGGGTGACATGTTAACAATTACATGCAAAACTATTTTGGGAATTTATCATTTGATGATTACTCTTCATAATACACTTACTCTACACATAAAGATAGTGAAAATTTTGAATTTCATAAAAACTCTATGTGGTACTAAGTCACTCATGTATTTTACCATGCAATGTATAAGTGTAAAATATTATAGTAAATCATTATATATAAATGATTATGGTGTGTTTAATCTTCTTTCTTTAATTACTACATATTTTCTACACTCACAATGTTTGTCAGCTCGCTATATAATCAACTTAAATCAGTTAAACCCATCATGCAATGCATTTCCTTCCAATTTTTTGTGATAAACTAATAAATAATTGACTAAATAAATATCATCCAAAGTTTCAATAAAAAATTTCAAGTTTTTCTTACAATTTCCATGGTTTTTATTCAATTTTTATCGATATCGATAATATTCCGATATTTCCATCAAAATTTCTGTGTTTTTAGACTACCGATATTTCTAATACCATCGATATTTTAGATCTTGATAACAATTAGTCTGATTATATCATATGGTTGTATTCCAATATTATACAATAATTTCTTAACTTGCAGCTCTATTAATTAAGAAGAATTATCCAAACTTCGGTGTTCGATCTCCATTCTCTCAATATGACTTGTATATATATATTAAAAAAATAAAAATAAAAACTCTCCCATCCCTAAGAATACTAAGAATAGGGTCGACCGTAGTTAACGATGTTTTGTCGTTTTGTGCTCCATTTTCTCATTTCTTTGTCCATCTGTTACTTTTGTTTGTACGCATATGGAGCACTTTATAATTCACTCTCGTTTGGTCGTTACCTCGTATGTGAATGTGGACGAGTACTGTCTATCATTACCTGGAAAGATAATTCGAAGCATAAAAGATATTTCGCCAATGGTTCCCACTACAGTAGTGATGAATTTCCCTTCTTTTATGACCTTCAGGATCGAACTCCAGTGAAGTTTTCTTTCTTCCAACTAACCGACGTAACGAATTTTTATTTTTTTTATATTTTCACAACTTTAATCAGCTGCTTTAGTAGATTACCGTCCGCACCGGAAAAAATTGAAGTTTAAAAAAGAATTGTTGAATAAATACATCTTCTCAAAAAACTAATTGATGCATCTGGTTTTCTTCGTTGTTTACATGCCTTCATCAGCAAGTCCATGTTCATGGTCATAGTCATGCTGGCAAAACGGTGATATGCAAGGGCAAGGCATATGGGCTCCACAAACGCTTCTTTGTTTGTTCGTTTGTCTATTTTTCACTTTTTAGAAGAGAAGACTGAGATGCTTTTGTCGACCTGCTAAACAAAATGGCCGGAAATGATTGATGACCTCTATACACATGTATGTGTTATGTAGCTGACTCACTACTGCGTATATCTTCTTCTTCACACTGGCCATGTGGTCCTGTGAGGTCCAGCCATGACTCACCACATTCTTGGAGAAGTGCGATTTCAGGGTTTCTTGAGACTCACAAAGGAGAGGAAGGGGGTGGTGTCAAATTAACACAACTTCCTCATTGTAATGTTGGTCGTATTTGAAACAATCTGTAGGTCTGCTTGCTAGAGACAGATATTTTTGTTTTAGGGTTTTTGAGGTAAGCTTTAGCTCGGTTCATGACAACAGACCGACCTATTAGTTCGGTCCCTCCTAAACATGGCATACCTTATTCGGGCTTCTTTCGTTTTATTGCTTTATTTTTTTTCTATTTTTCTCCTCATTTAATAAGTAAAATATGTTAAGATTACATAGAAGTTCGTCTCTTTGAAATTTTACAAAATGAGGAGAAAGATAAGAAGAAAAGGATAATGAAACCCAGATAAGGAAAGTTTTTCTGGAGTTTATGAGAACGAACATGCAGTCATGAGTATGAAACAGCTGCATTCCATTTCATTATTTCTTATAATATTAATTTAGGTTCTAATCAAGGATGAAAATATCGGTCGATATATCCCTTTTTTTAGGTGTCAATACAGATACAGGGGGGTTAGCCTATTTCTTCCCCCTTATCTGCAATATATCCCTGATAACTCCCGATATTCTCAATATTTATTGATATTTCTTGATACCAAACAAATAACCCAGAAATTTGTCTTTAATTTTGAAAGTAATCATAGGTCCCAGCCATTGAATCAATGTCACAATGTCAAAAACCAAACTCTAACATTTAGTAACTTCTCTTCTTCTTTTTTTTCTTCTCAATCATTTCTGCTATCTTTGGCTCATCCTCTCCTCTCTCTGTCGCTTGGTTTCTTGTGTGTTTGATTTTATTTTTCACCCAATCTTCCATCTCTCATTTCCGTTATCATTAAGCCTATATAATGTTGGGTTATGCATTAATGGGTAGGGTTGGGTTATGTTTGGATAATGGTGTCTTCATTGTGTTAAGTCTAATTGTATTTATTTTCAAGATTTTCATCGCGCATTATATACATGTACATTTCATCATATGCATATCTTATATAATCAGGCCTTCAATTTATGGATATATATATATATCCCCCAAAATATCTATAAATTGAAGGCCGAATAATATCTATATCGCAGATATTTTCATCCTTGGATCTAATAACATTTTCAAATAGCAAATGGACAATACACCTGAACATAAATACAAGCACGATCAATTGCAACATAGGACCATTGTCATGCATCATCACATCAGTCTCTTCTGGCAATTAAGAGTGAGGTTCCATTTAGAATACGTAAGAAATCATCACATTAGAATCTCGATCTTTACCCCAAAAAATAAAAATAAATAAATAAATCATAATCAAAGTAAGCAGTTTGGAAATGAAACTGTAAGGCAAGTCCAAAAGATATGTATCATTGACAAATGACAACTCGATAGAAAGGTCATGCAATTCCTTATCCGAACACACACTATCTATCTGCTCTTTTAGGATAACCTCTCATTAGAGACTAGACTTAAAATTTGCTAAAATCCTCTAATCCCTTGTCCTTTTCCTTGATTATGTCATGCAATTATCTTTCAATTTGAAAGATGAACATGTCAATGGGGTCCTCCTACTCTAGCCATATATCAAACTCTATCTATCTCCCACCTTCCTCTATACCATGTTTCCAAATTCTTAATAATAATGTTGACAAAAAAAAAAAATCTTAATAATAATAATAATTTTGCACAATAGTTCAAAAGTTGCTGAGCATATCCACCTTTATCTCCTTATCCTTTACGTGCGAGAATCATGCACTTTGCTTGGTTTATTCACATACATCATACATATGATATGCCACTTGCATATTATAATTATAGTTTATTCTGTAGGTCCCAATTCCCAACTACAAAGTGGAGAGCAGCTTACAAAACAACAATAATACTACGAATACCAATTTGTCGCATGAATTTTTGAGTGAAAATATTTTAGGCTTTCTGAACCAACATGATTCAGAGTAAGTTTGGACGGAAAACAAATTAATGTAACTAGCAGCATGTTCTTATTCCGTAATTACACACTTGCTTATGTGCCTTTTGTGGAGCTAATCTAGGAATTGGATATTCATACCCTGACTTCGCAATCTATCTTTTACACGTGTCATGGACCCACCGAGAACACTTGTAATTGGGATGCTGACACGATCCCTGTCTATAACAAAAAAACCACCCAACTTGCATTGTTTTTTGATAAACAGTCGACTGTCGTTTTGTACTGTTTTCAAAAGCGTGTGAGTCACTCGTGTTGGCCACAAGCTCGAAGCTATTTTCAATTAAGAGAAGGTTGTTTTGGGCAAGGAAGGGGACCGATAAAATGACGAGGCAAAACAAAATAGATGTGGTGGAAAGACTAATGTGTGTCATGTATGTACCTAAAAATTTGGTAAGTGGGCTTTCAAAATACATGCTTGATCATCACCTTACACTATTGTGTACCGACATATTGATATAGTATAGGACCCATGTCTTGTATTGGGGACCCCGATCTACCGTTAAAGTTGACTCTCAAGATGATGGAATAATGCTAGAGTCACAAAGTTATTACACTAAATTTAAGTTGCCGTGTTTGTATTTTATTTGTTTTCTCTAATTAATTGGTAATTAAAAATTACAATCTAGTATACGTGGGTTAAATCAATTAATCAGAATAGTGAGCTCTTTTCACCGAAATTTGATTTTTCTCTTTATAAATTAGATTAATTTAAAATGATTTAAAATCGGAGAAAAAAACTAATGTCTCCATTAATGTTGTGTACAATAAGTTGGTAAAGTGTTATTGGAGATGAGAATCTGAGGTTGCTTTGCCAATGTGCCGATGTGCCACTGTGCCACGTGCCGACCTCTGGTAGTATATGGAGTAAGCTTCTCGATTTATGATGTGGCAGAGTGCGATTGGGTTGGCAGCATGCACAGTGGAGGGTTTGGCACGCTCCCCACAGATGTGGAAATGGTAAAAGTGATGGGCCGCGTCCGGTTGGGACCCAGTGGACCAAAGGCTTTGATTCTGAACTCGGCTTTGAGTGTTGAAGGCTTGTACTTTCTTATGATTCTGAACTCATGGAAATGCTATAATAAGGGCTTAAAGTGAGGAGCTTATTTGAGGAGGTCAAATCTCACCATCAACAAATGTAAAGAAATCATGAGACTTAAATATTTTAAATGTTTTGACGGTCGGATCGGTCTCCTCAAATAACCTCCTCACTTTAACTCCTCATTGTAGAAGCTCCCCTGAACTCAATGGGGGACCAAAAGGGTTCACTGAGTGGATGGTCCCTCTCTACCAATTTGGACTTTCGAATTAATATTGGAATTTGGATGGATGCATTGAAGCTAGAGAATTTTGAATTAAACTGCTGCTATGCTAGCAGAGAAGAATACGGGAATGTCTTGCATAATAAAGGTTAAAGCTAGTATATTACCAAGGGACTTATTCTTGGAGTTTGTTGAGTATGTAAGGATCATTCTATTTACTATTTAGGTTTAGGTTTGCGTTATGTTGCCGACAATCCCTTTTAGTGGGTAATTTGTAAAAATCAAAAAAATGGTTATAAGACCCCCTCTGTAAGTCCTCAAAGAAGATTTGATATGCCTTGACCCTGGGATGGTGTAGCCTCCCCCCATTCTAAACTTTTTTTACCAAAAAAAAAAAGAAAGAGAACTTATTCTTTCACTATTATGATTAAAATTACAA
Organism: Prunus mume; assembly: GCF_000346735.1. The sequence continues at coordinate 18,995,744 of NC_024127.1, forward strand.
AAGTGGACTCTAGAAACCATGTGGGTTTGGTGTGGGTGAATAGTGGCCAAGGTATTGTATTCCTCCCCTTGCACTTGAGTTATATCCCCTTTCCATACAATAGTGTAGTTTAGAATATCGCTACATCAGAAAAACCAAAAAAATAAGAAGTTTTATTTAATGCTAATTTTGGGGACGCTTAATTAGTCTAAAAAAGGTGCCTCCTCCACCTAACTTATACGAATGAATTCTATATATGTGCTTGATTGTTTTGCCAAATGATTGATTAGATTTTTAAAAGTAGCTCATGCATGTACAAATGGACCAAATCGCCGCGGGACCAAAGTTAGGTGGAATATATATAAAACAAAACCAAGCAGATTAATTAGTTTCCATTATTCTTTCTTTTGTTAATTACCCGAGTGAGTGAGTTAACTCACTTCCAAATTTTCAATGCAAATGTGAAAGATTTTCAGCTTGACGAGGAATCTGAAAAAGGGTAGTGAGTCGGGAGGGAGGGATGACATAGGTTAGGTAGCAGCATAAAGCTCCAAACCGTCCAAAATCAAGGAAGCTCTATATGATTGGATGCACGACCTTTTTGACCCAAGAGAGACCACTTTATTTTTCCAATATACTATATGCTCGGTATATAAAGCAAGCATATTCTAGTACAATGTGAATGCGCGTCCTTGTTGTGTTGCGTTTTTGGAATTTTTTTTAGGGTTTAGGATTTAGGGTTACGTCGACATCGGGGGTTTAGAATTGTGTTTGCGGTTCTCATCCCTCACCTTTATATGAAGACCCATACATAGCTAGATTTGACCAAAGTCAATTCATGTTTCGATAAAAGCTCCATGAACCTGTGATTCGACCGTTTTGTATTGTATGGTCACCTAATAAGGTCGTCGGCTTGACATAATTGGAGCACTGATGGGTTGTTATCTGTTTGTGAGGCCCAATCACTCATGCGTTTAGCATAATGAAAAATAAGTTTTTGCTCTAGGGTTGCTACAGATTTGGGTCGGTCCAATTACTCCCGCTGACACAGTTGACTTGTGTGGTCAGGCTCGGCCCAAAATATTTGTGGTCTCTTGGGCCCATTGAAACTTTGAAGCTCTCCTTCTTCCGGGCCTCGTTTGGTTGGTGAAAAAAGTTGTAGAATTTGATCAGCTTAATCCAATACCATGTTTGGTGTTAAAAAATGAATGCTTATGTAACTCACTACTCCAACTCTTTGATCTTGGACCCCAGACCGGAGAGCCGCGATTCAAATTCGGAACACTAGTGCTAATGAATGATATTTATCATTCCAAGTCAATGTAATCAAACCTCTTAATCAAATTCAATTCTAGTAACCAAACATATTCATATTTGTTTTTTATTTGTTTGATACACGCGATATTGTAGTTGTGAGGAATACACCAAACATATCCATATTCGCTTGTAATCAAGTAGTTAATATTCTCTATCTAACAATATGTTATGTGTGTTCTAAAAATAGACCAGAATTGGAGTTGATCAAGTTGGCCACCACAAGCGCCATAAGGAGAAACGCCATCATCTCTAGGAGATATGGTGGTGTGCTTGATATGTTCTCTTTTTTCTTCCCCTCATTTTTTCATAAACTCTAATTTTTCTGAATATTGACCAGGGAATATATGTGAGTGGTGGTGAGAAGTCTCTCAAGAAATAGGACCACCACTTGTCCCAATCGAAGAAAGGAAGCAGCCAAATCCACTCTTACCTCCCTTTCTTTCCAACCAAAAAAAAATTAAAAGAAAAAAAAAATCATATCCAACTCAAAAATGCACTCCCCTCTGTTCCTCTACCACCACCTACTCCATTCTCCTCCTCTCCCCCACCAAATTCCATGGCCAAGAATCCACCTGAATAATCCCCTTTGGATTCTCCACCCTCTCTGTTCCTCACTCTCTCTGCCCTCTTTCTTCACCTAAGAAATGACTCCTTCTTATTGCCTATCTTCTGCAAGAAACACCATCACACCAGAAGCATTTCTTCTCCATAATTCTCATCTCTATCTCCCAAAGCACCGCTCTTTTTCCTTTTCAACTGAAACCTACTTCCCAAGGAAAGAGACAAACTTTCTCAGGCCCCAAACACCACTGCCCAAGTCTTTTCTCCCCATTTTGAGGCTAAACAACTCGAAAATCACACACCCTTTTGCCAGTTTATCTTCTTTTGCAGAAGCGGAAGGTGAAAAACAGCAAAACCAAGATGCCGAAGCTGAAGAACATCACGAGAATACAAAAACAGAGGACCAAGCTGAGTCGCCTGGAATGGCTCAGGCCTTCCACATATCTTCCCGCACAGCTTCAGCCATTTCCATATGCATAGTATTTGCAGCTCTGAGTCTTCCATTTTTCATGAAGTCTCTGTGGCAAGGCATGGCCTTGAAGACCAAGATGTTGTCTTATGCAACGCTGTTGTTTGGTTTCTACATGGCTTGGAATATTGGAGCCAATGACGTGGCCAATGCCATGGGGACTTCGGTGGGTTCAGGGGCATTGACGCTAAGGCAGGCTGTTGTAACTGCTGCAGTGTTGGAATTCTCAGGAGCATTTTTTATGGGGACTCATGTGACAAGCACAATGCAAAAGGGCATTCTTGTTGCTAATGTGTTTCAGGGCAAAGACACTCTGCTCTTTGCTGGCTTGCTTTCTTCGCTTGGTGCTGCTGGTACTTGGTTGCAGGTATAATATTGTTTTTCCTCTGTTTTTATTTCTATCTCAGTTCTGTCGAAGTTAGTTATGGGATTAACATATTCAATTCCTATGAGACCAAAAGGGGAGATATTAGCAAAGAGCATATCTGGATTTGGTAGAATTCTCATGGCTTATTGGGAGAAATCAAACTAAATTAATTAGTATTGAACTAACTTTGTGTGGATCATGGAGGAGGCCTAGTTATGTTGAGTTCAATATCTTGGTCCTTTTGTTGGGTTACTTAAAGTAACTTTTATGGACCAACTTCTGGAATATGTTACCCAGACAGGACAGAATGGATGGCTGTTAGATATTTATAAATGTTTAACCGTTGTGCAATAATAAGAACAAACTTCCACTGCATGTATTTTGTGGTTTCGTGTTTCGCTTGATCGATGACCTACTTGAATGAGTTGTCCCTCAAAATCATCAAACCAAGATTTCCTTGATACATGCATACAATGACATTGGAAAAGAGTAAGAGCTGGTCTTTTCAATCAAATGCGTGTGAAGGGAAGCTTCTCAGTCTTAGGATAATTCACCCTCTGAATCTTCTTTAGTACTACGAGTTTTATGATCAAAATAGTAATACCACGTTGCAGTATGACCACCTCACTAAAAATATCTCTTATTTAACAAGCATATAGAGTTTTCTTTTTTCGAACTTAACGAATGTATTACATTAGCAATTATGTATCATGCAGCATAACTCATTCAGAATGACAGAGACCTCTATGGAAGAAAGCAACAATATACTCTTCCGTGACAGAGACCTCTTGATTTTGAATGTAGTTGTTTCAGAAAGAAAAAGAAAAAAACAAGGACTTTGAATTTGGTTGTTCATTTATGTGCTGCATATTTTCCCCCTGGATTTAGTTGTGCACTTATATGCTACATTCTCCTGTTCTTTCTTCTATCCATCACTAATTGTCTTCTGCTAGTCAGGTTGCATCATATTATGGCTGGCCTGTCTCAACAACGCACTGTATAGTAGGATCGATGGTTGGGTTTGGACTTGTCTATGGGGGAGCAGGTGCCGTCTTCTGGAGCTCATTGGCAAGAGTGATTTCTTCATGGGTTATCTCACCGTTCATGGGAGCACTGATGTCCTTTCTTGTATACAAATGCATTCGTAGGGTATGTTCCCCTTCTTTGGAGATGGAACTGTCAAATGATCCTCTGCCTTATATCATTTATGGGTATGGCGTTGGCTTATGATAACATACAAGAATTTACCTGCTAATTAATGAAGAAAGGCTACCACATGTTTGCTTCGCTTGTAACCCTTAACCGATCTTATTACCAAAGACTATATTTTGGTTAGAAAAAACATGGTTTCCTTTGATTTCCAAACTAAGTCAAAACCATAAGCCCTAAGCATGGCTGAGAAACTGTATGGTGCCTCTAGGATAGGGCTGAAGCTTTGCCTTTAGAGCATCACTCTATATGTCTAACTCTTAGTCTTAGCATTTTACAGAACCTGATTTTCTGCTCAAAAATTGAGAATACACTTCTTATTGCTTACAACTCATCTTCTTCTTCTCTGTTCCTTTCAGTTTGTGTATAGTGCTCCAAATCCTGGACAAGCTGCAGCTGCAGCAGCACCAATTGCTGTACTCGTGGGAGTGAGTGGAATCTCATTTGCAGCCTTTCCTCTTGGAGAAAGCTTGGCTTTGGCTCTGGCCCGGGCTCTAGCCTGTGGAATTGCAGGTGCGGTCCTTGTGTACAGAATTATCCGAAAGCAGCTAGGTCATCTCCTCCTCAAGTCCGCATCATCAGAAGCAGAGCAAAAAGAGGGTACCATCCACCAAAAAAACATTGGGTTTCTCTCTGATATTGCAGGTCCAACGGGTACCCAGTTGGAAATAGTATATGGGGTCTTTGGATACATGCAAATCCTCTCAGCCTGCTTCATGTCATTTGCCCATGGTGGGAATGATGTCTCCAATGCAATAGGTCCTTTGGCTGCTGCATTATCTATTCTTCATGGCGGTGCCAGTGGAGCTGAGATTGTTATTCCAACTGATGTTCTAGCATGGGGAGGATTTGGAATTGTAGCAGGTCTCACTATGTGGGGGTATAGGGTAATAGCAACAATTGGGAAGAAGATTACAGAACTGACACCAACTAGAGGATTTGCAGCTGAGTTTGCTGCAGCCTCTGTGGTTCTATTTGCATCAAAGCTGGGACTACCAATCTCTGCAACTCATACTCTGGTGGGTGCAGTCATGGGGGTGGGATTTGCAAGGGGGCTTAATAGAGTTAGAGCAGAAACAGTGAGGGAAATTGTGGCTTCTTGGGCTGTGACAATTCCAGCTGGTGCTTTCTTTTCTGTTGTCTACACATGGATCCTTACCAAGCTTTTGTCTTATATTTTGTGAGTACATTTGAAGATAGAAGTGATGGACAGTTGATGTAAGTCATTAATTGAAAAACAACCACTTCTTTTACAGATTTGTGGAACTAAAGATCTTGCTTGTGCTCACAGCCTTTTTCTTCTTGAATTCTACACTGGTGTTTCTTCTGTTTGAGTATCCTATACCGCCGTACATATATACGGAATCCTTGCTCAAGATTATTAAAGACATGTATGTTCTTTAAGGAAGCATCTACCTACAAAAATGCTCTTTATTTTCAAAAAAGGAACATACCCCAAAAAAATTCAAGGATGATCCACCATGTTGGTTAACTATGCAGCTCAAGTACAACTCTTAGATATAGAAAACACAACCCCTAGATGCAGTATTCTGGCAGTAACAGTTTTAACAAGCAAAAAATATTTTCCTGTTTTCAGGTAGACATCAATATATTGTGAGAGAGAGTCTGACAAGTGAAAATTTGTTGAAAACAACTCCTATAATTATGGTACACGAGTAATCTAGTCTTTAAAACGGTATGTCTATAGAATATAGTGCTGGAAATCGTACACTACTTATTATTTATGGTGAATAAATTTTTTTGTTACATCTCTCTCAGACTTTTCATGGAACAAACATATTGCAGTAGCAATTGAACCACGTACCAGTATACGAGCGCAAGGTTGATAGTATACAGAAAGTCATGGAGAAAGCTCTTGTACAGAAGTGAGACTTGGCTCCCATCCCAATCCTCTACATGATTTAGTCTTCGGGAGTGGGGGAACAAAAGGCTTCTTTCCTCTAATACCTTTTCTCCGTAAATGTTTTGACCACCCTTCCTTGGAGACATAATAGTCTTTATCAGAGCAAACAGATTCATCTGTGTCCCAACCTTCTGCATTCACAATGATCCCATCTGGAGACTCTTTGCCTTCAGCAGGTTCTTTGGCCCTAGCTTTCTTTTGGTGTTTATGCTTAATTTTCTGCGCTGTAGTAGTTGGTATTATATAATACTTCTGACCAGGCAAAAGGCTCTCCTCTGGCCTTAAAAGGGACTCCTGAGGATTTTTGAACACTTCTGGGCGGGCAACGCACATCCCAGGATACTTTTCCATCAACAGAGATGCAGGAACTACATTCTGATACAGCTCCTCTCGCCCACCTGCGTGGACTATCCTCACAAAAATATTCTTCGACTGTAAACTGAAGTCCAATGATATGGGAGCTCCTACTTCCTTACTTGCAGATCCTTCATCTATGGTAGATCCTTTCAACTGTTTGTTTCTTCCACTGTCAGTATTCCAGGCTAGGCCTAACAACTGGATGAACCTCTTCAGCATAGCCACAATTAAAAGACGCCTGACCAAAATGTTTCAACATAGTCCTCTGGTGTGGATTCTGAGCATTCTATTGCCTTGATATTATTAAGCATTAACCACAGACGATAATTCCTGTTTTTCATGGCCGGCTCTCCTTAATTTAATATTCCCTTTCAGAGGAAGCTGTGATGAAACCAAGGCTCTCATAGTTGCAAACATGAGAGAAGGAATAGTTTCTTTATCATTGTTGGATGTGAAAAACAAAGTGAGACTAATTATTATAATACACCAATTGGGTCTCAAACTTTTTGTACTAATTTGGAATGGTGCTGACACATCCTTGTACTAGTATCATACTCCCATAGGCCAGATAAAACCTGCCTTTCTAACTTCTTCAGTCTCCCGCTGATCCAATTGTTATGGAGAACAAAACAACCCTGCTTCACACAGGCTGCTGTCACTTTTTTTCTCTGCCACAGGTCCAGATATGCACCATTTGGGAAGAGATCTCTGTCCAAGAAATGGACGGACAGATTTGTTTCAGGTTCCAAGCATCTATCGTCACCCACACGATTGGAACCCCCTACTCCACATAGTGTGTCATAGAAGCTTGGCTGCTCAGATAGGTCTGAAGTTGCTGCATGTGCCACCACCTTCTTCATAGCATCAATTGTCGAACCATCAGAATGGGCAAAGTAAAAGCCAGAGTTCAAGCGCCTAGGTAAGTTAATTGGTCCTGCATACAGAGCAATACCACAGAGGGGTTTAGGGCATTGGATTTATTAGCTAAAGAGTCGTACGGATGGAGATATCACTGCATATATGTACTTAGTGCTTCTATACCATTGGAAATAAGAGTGACCATTTACACAAAATGCACCTGTTTTGTTGAATTCATCAGACTGAGCTGCAAGAACAGCAGGACCAAAAGAGTAGAGCAATGGCAGCGGGTTTCTAAACCAATATACATCCACATCACTAAGAAGCACGTTGTAACCCATCATCAGTATCTTCAAAACCATTCTGGACTTCACTTTTGTCACCTTCTGAAAACATTTTGTTCCGAAGTGGCAATCACTGAAGCTGATCTCACTTGGACCTAATGGATCCCTGAAAACAGGCAGGCCCTAACAGTAACGGGAAATATAGTCAAATTTATGAACACATTTGGAGATCAGTCTAGAATTCGGACTAGCTTCAAGTTGTTTAAATTTCCATTTGCTGAGACTTCAGTTAGTAAATAAAGACTCTTTATCTTTGATCTACTGCCGAAACTCAGCCTGCTTTGAATCATAACCGATATGTATCGTTTACTTATTTATCTGTCCATGCATGTGCATGCTGGCATGCTTTGTGTATAAGAATGGACATACACATTCAAGTGAAACAAGAAGAGAACTGGAAATAAATAAACAAGATTTAATGAACTACCTGCAAGACAGCAAACTCGTATATTTCCTGGTCAAGGGCACAAATGATAAAATTTGTGACCTGCAGTTGGCGCAATCTACACACCCAGCTCATTAGCATGTCCTTGTAATTATATCCCGCAGCAGTAAGCACAATTGTGTTATTTTTGTCTGCATTGAACGAGAGAAGTGTCTCTAAAGAGAATGGAAGGTCTAATGGTTTCGTATGCTTTGTTGGAACCATCTGAGAACAGTCTGATAACTGGCCTGGCGATTTAACACCCTCAGCCCAAGCCAAAGTGTTCTTCCACACGAAACGCAATATCCATCCTTTCCATAATCTCCCTGCACTCTGGTATACCGTCGGACAAACAATGTTTTCCGTGGTATTGACAAAAATATATTGCCCGTCACATTTCAAAAGTTTTACTAGGCTACGGTAATTAATTTCGTGATAAGACAATGATCCATATAGTGCCCCAATATGAGAATTTCCAGCATATTCCCAGCTTCTTTCAAAATTTGAAGCATTGGAACCTCCGACATTCCAGTCAGTCTGATGTTCCTGATCAACTAGATAGAAGCTTGAGATTGTCCAACTGGCATCAAATACAAACCTAAGCTCAGATGACAAGGCCTCACTGACGACCCAACTATTGTGCACCCCCCTACCATACAAGAAAGGAGGAAGCACTCCAGAATGTAGGGGAAGATCTTTGTTATTCCATGCCATAAGCAGCTTTCCTTCACAGGGAGTCGACTGCCAACTCTGCCCAAAAATCTCCTGCAACTGATGGAAGAGTGCACAATATCAATGGAATTGTGACCATCAGATTTTCAGCCTGAAATAAGTTTTTTCATACCTCCTGTGTCGTCATCAATTTCCCATTCTCTCTTCGCCAATGCTTTCCATCCTCATCCAAGTAGAATGGGAAGTCGGACACATTTCGTGATGAAGCAACTAGAAGCCAATCATGGTCAAGTTTGTAAGCATAATTCAAGGTGGAAATGAAGTCAGGTAAAACAATGGTTTCAGGATCAACCAGGACAGAAATGTCTGATGAAAATGACCTTGATCTTGCCATCATCGAATGAAAAAATGGGGTACCGAGGAACCTAGACCCATACAAACATGTATCAGATGACAATAAATATACGATAGTTCTAGCTCCACTCCATTACTCCTTGAGGATTTCCTAACTAATCCTCAAAAACCACCTCTGTAAATAAAGCAACAGATGACAATAAATATACGATAGTTCTAGCTCCACTCCATTACTCCTTGAGTATTTTCTAACTAATCCTCAAAAACCATCTCTGTAAATAAAGCAACATACTTTGTATTCATCATCTAGACTCTTTTGAATTATATAAGCCACCTTCTAGGTTCATTTTGAAAACCCTTTGTTTTTTCCTCAATTCAACCAATCACCACAAATTTACTATTAAAATACAACCAAAACAAAGAAAACACAGCAGAAAAGACAAAAACATTTGCTTTTCTAAAAAAAGGCCTTTAAGAACTGTAACACAACTTACAGAAACATTCCATTTTAGCAGATAGCTAAGTCAACAACTATTCTATCAACTAAAATGCACTGCATTCAAACAAAGTAATGATGGGCAAGAAATGAATAACAAAGTTATTGGCTTACGTGAAATCAATGTTTGGTTCGACCAAAACCCGCGAATCAAACGCTCCAGCGAAAGAAACAACAGAAGGGTCTTTGCTGAACAGCACAACGGCAATCTGTGGGGACAAAGCAAGCCATGAGCGAACAGCTAAATTCTGCCTAGCCCCAACAGAACCAGTGAACAGCCTTGGAGCTGAGAATATGATAATTCTCGGAGGTTCCGAAATGTCGGCGCCTCGTTGACTAAGCTTGGGCCTCATGATCTGATCCTTGAGGGAAGGAAGAAAGCATTGAGTAGCATACAGGGAGAGACAAAATAACGCCAATCCACATAGCCAAATTGACCATAGACTCCATACTCCCACTTGAAACGCCTGCAAAAGCAAATCATATTTACATTCTGCATTAATGTAAGTCATATAACAAAGAAAAATGGCAAAGAGAACTAAAGATTTTTTTGAAGCAGAGAAAAGTGACCTTCATTTTACGTGGAGTTGTTGAGAACAATGAGACAATCGTGAGCTAAGTAGCCTGGTATTGTATATCTCAATATATTTTGTGTGTATGTATATATATATATATATCTATGAGAGAGAGAATGAAGATGAAAGTATGGAACTTTAACTGAAAAAGAGGAGAAGAGAAGAGAGAGTTGCAAAAGTAACGAACACACCAACCAGCCAGCCAGCGGCGCTCCCAACAAGGACAAGGCCGTGCGGGATCCATGTGAGTTGCCAAGATTGTCGCCTTTTACACGTCAGATTCCATTGTAAGTCTTCGCCCACCTTTGTACGTTTGATTTGCGTTCTTGAATCTCTGTACTCGCGATAGTCAACGAAACCATACGGCACTCCTTTCCTTACGGCGTCGTTTAAGCTTTGAGTCTTTTCTTTCTTTTTTGACATTAACAATATTAGGGCGGGGAAATCAAACAGAGACCCTAACTTAACCATACTAAGACAGGAGAGTCAAATAATTGCTCTTAATCACTTGAATCATACTAGGACGGAAGAGTCAAATAACTGCTTTTAAACACTTTGAATCTGTACTCACGATAGTCAATGAAACCATATGGCACTCCTTTCCTTGCAGCGTCGTTTAAGCTGTGAGTCTTTTCTTTCTTTTTTGACATTAACAATACTAGGGCGGGGAAATCAAACACAAACCCTAACTTAACGATACTAGGACGAGGGAGTCAAATAACTACTCTTAATCACTTGATCTACAAGCCCCTCACTTGAGTCTTTTCTTTACTTAAATCTCTTGTTACGCACTGACATCATTTTATTTTGGGTTTTAAATTGATCTAAAATTCTCCCAGAAAACAGAAGTAAAATTATGTCAGTTAAGACCCCATTACATTCTTTAAACTAAAATCACACATAATCATCTGGGTCGAATGATAAATAGAAAAATTAAAAAAAAAATTCTGCTATTTTGTCACATGCCAAAAAGAAACAAAATCAGCAATGCTGATATGAACAAAACAACGTCCCAACAACATTGGAGCAATACATACAAATTATGCGGGTCACAAGTACAAATCGTGATGCCACAAAACTGTGATTATAATTCCTACAAAATCCACCATCAGCTCATGCACATCACCCATCGGCCTCAAAGCTGTCGTGCATGCCTTTCTCCTCGGGACTAAATGCACCCATTCAACAAAGTAACACCCACTTCGTATTCAGAGAAACAGAAGTATAGTCCTCAACTGCGGTAGCTGCACACGTTGCACTGGCTTCGTTGTGAAACTCGGTTCCAGCGCTCATCAGTCTTCAGACCACTAACGAACATAAGTCTAGCTCTTAATCCTTGGTGGACCATTGCTCCAATCATCTCTGCCGCCGTACAGGTGATCTGGACCGTGACCTTCTTCCCCTGCATATAAATTAGTGCAGTTAAAACAGACCATACAAGGATTAGAGTTATAGAAGCAGAAGCCTGGCAATATCACCTGAGTTGCTTATTCATACGTGCATATGTCTGAAAAACAATACACAACAAAGATTTCATGGCAACATACCTTTTGGAATCAACAGAAGAATAAGGAGAATGCCTGCGCTGAGAATGCTTGCTATGTGGAGACCGCGAAACTTGTCTAGAAATGAAAACATCCATGATACTAATTTGGTGAGTTATACATACATGGTTCAGAAGAGAAATGCTCAGCCTTTTGCAGAGTCATACTGGATAGGGAGTGGCCATTAGAACATATTATTTTGCTTCTAATGACCATGTAAAGAAACTATAAGACAAAGTCATAATTCTCACAAGGGATTTAGAAACCAAAAGATTTAAGCTTTTGTCATATACTGCACTTTACCATGTGTTCTGAAACTAGACATAAAACAAATTCCCACTGTAAATCCGACAAAGGACAGCATAGAATAAAAACCAGGATACCCACTATTCTTTCCACAATAATGTTTTTGCTACAGTATTGTGTGAAAGGTTACCGAGATCCAGATGTCTGATCTTTATTCATGTTCAGAATACCAGAATATGTAAATGAAATTGAATTCAACACAATTACTTAAAATATACAAACAATGGAACCATGTATATGTTTTTACTCTTCATTCCTAATTTTAGAATTAATTTCTGGTCTTGCAAATCAATTCAAAATAAAAGAGCTACACATAATACAACTTTCATAACCTCAAAATGTTACGTCAGTTAAATCACTCAGTTAACATGCATCCAAACTTGTCACTGGAATATGACTCAAACCTCAACAGGAACGAGAATGCTGAAAGATTTAGAACAATTAACACTAAAAAGATCAATGCAATGTGGTTGACCAAAAAACATATCTTGATCTACAGCATAGTATAAAAAATAAAATGACAAAAAAGAAGGGTCAATCTCACACAACAGTCACATTGGAACCACAAAAGAACCTAAGATGAACAAATTAAGTACAAGAGGGTACTGAATAGGATTTAAAATCATTTCATTTTGTTTCTTCTATCTTTGGCATCAACCTGCTAAGGACCTTATGCTTAAGTTATGTTGATTTCAGTTGGATATAAGAACGTAATATCTCCATAACATATTACCAATTTCATTTTTCCAGAGCTATTTAAAACACAATAGGCTGAACCTTACAATGCAAACAGAGAAACAAAAAGCGGACACAAATTTCGGATAAATGGTACCTTCTCCTAGACCTGACAGGTGATGGTGATAAGTTACGTCTCCTTGAGTGCTTCCTGCTGCACATAACCGTATATGAGCCACAACATAACATAAATAGAACACGAGTAATCAGAAGATCACAATGAAGAACCTTTTAGAATCATCAGAAGCTTCATCACTTGAATCATTGGCATGATTAACCAAGTTGTCCTTGCTGTTTCTACCCCTACTGCCAACAGAAGAGGAGCGCCTTCTCTTGTGCCTGCTTGAGTCAGTAGAATGTTTACGCCTTGATCTATCATCCTCCTTATCCTTTGCCTGTTCTCTTTTTCTGATGTTATCTTCTTTAGCACTAGAGCTATGGAGTCTCTCTGTTTCTCTTCTATCCTCTTTGTCATCAGCATGGGAAGCTTTTTTTCTTGATTCAGATTCCTGTGCTTTTTCTACAGGCTTAAGACTTTGCTCCTTCACCTTTTCTCTTGAGCCATTCCGATCGTCTGTCCTTTCCCTTCTCGAATGCCTCTCATCATGCCCCCTACGATTCCCATCACCCTTCTCAATTGTCCTAGTCTTACCACTCTCTAAGTCCTTACTGAAGTCCATCACAGAACTATTTTTACTCTCATGTCGATCATGCTTATCAGGTTTCATCCTGGACTCCCTACCTTGTGAGTCATCTTTTGATGTTTTTTTGACATTGACATTTTCTTTATGGAGGTCAGGTTTCAATGTGCCTGCAGTATCCTTCAGCCTAGAGGCCGTAGTTCCATCTGGCAGATTTTTATCGGCATTACTTTCAACATTCTTTTGTCTATTATAACTAATATCACTAATAGCAGCACTGTTGTTATATTTGGACTCAAGTGAACTGGTTTTGCCCGGATCACTCTCTAAAATTGTCTGACTTCTACCGTGCTCTTCAAGCCCTACCAAAGAACTGTCATTTGTAGTGGCATCCTGCCTAACATTCAAAGGCTTTTTGACAGTTGAGTGCTGAAGAATAGCATCTTTCCCAGAATTTGGCATAACAGAACTCTGAATATTACCATCTACATCGTCATCATCACTTGCATAATTTGCAAGACCTAACACATTACCAGGTGAACTGGAACTGGATTTTTCACTGACATCTTCAGTCTCAGATTCCTTAGACTTGGCCGGAATTAGAACCTTTGCAGAAGCCTTGAGAGCTGAAACTGCTGGGGGAGATGGCAATAACTTATGGTTTGAAGTCAGTGTGCTCTGTTCAACTGTAACAAATGACATAATTAATTAAATTCTTTGTTTATTTTCTTTAAGATAAGAAAAGGACAGAATGCTAGACTAAAAAAGCTACTTTAAATGCATAAGATCAAAGACAAGGATCTGTAATTATGGTACAATTACCTTCAAGTGTCAGATCATCTTCAGTAAGAACTTTTGTAGCAATTTCATCAAACAGATCATCAGTAACCTGTCCAAAAACATAGGAGTTAAAAATGCAGTATATGCGAGTTAAATTAGCAAATCTATCATTTTCTAAACACTACAAACCTTTAAGAGAACTTCAGTTAGAACACGCTTTATTTCCTGGTTAATTGCTGCAGTCCTAGCTGCTTCCAGTTGATCCTACCACAAAACCAAAAAAAAGAAAGATACGGCATGTAAGTTTCCATAAGGAAATGACATGCATCCAAATAGCTACTATCATGGGATGAATATATGGAGGGAAAAAAAAACAGGATTTTTCAGAAGAACAGTTCATTAAGGGGGACGAGTGGGGCTTCAGATGCAAAATGAATAAACTTAGATGATAGAATAAAACCTCATCATCCTCTTCTTCAGTTGATCTAGAAGAATCGATGCTCTTGCTATCAGCTTGATCTCCCTTCCCAAAAGATCTATCAACTCCTTCATCCTCAATGGATTGCGTCTCCTCCTTAGGATGGTCCATAGATGAACTTGTGATAACTGCTTTCTTAATTTCCTCTCTAAGCCAATTAGGCACTGAAGCCTACCATAAATTTCAGGAGAGTAGAACAAATTAACAAGCATGCCACTCACCGTTGACGTATTTACAATGGCAAAATTTTACCTTTTTGGGGCGCTCAGAAACTGTAGAAACTCCATATGCATCACCAGGGAAGGCTGCAGTAGGGTGAACTGCAGTTCCTGCAGTGAGACCAAAGGGGGGACCAGCAGATGGAATTGTTGGCTGGAGGCTCAGTCCAGGAAAACTGCCAAATGAAGGTGGAGCATGCCCAGGAACAGGAGAGGGTATTGCCATGGAAGGATCATGCTGAAGAATGAAACATGTCAGAAAATTCATATCATGGCCTTAGAAAAGAAGACAGACTCAAGAAACCAGAATTAACACCTGTGGTCCTGATGGAACTGGTAGACTAGAGGGATAAACTACACCAGGTGCAACAGAAGTAGACCAGGTATTCATGGAAGGCACTGTGGTAGCAGGGTCATGATAAGAATAGCTGGGCTGCAGGTGTAGACCATGATCAGAATTAAACCCGGGTGCAAACTCTAAAGGCTGGTCAGCAAGATTGGTTGTTGGGTCAGCAGATTGACTGCCATATGCAAAGGGCATTGGCTGTGATGGTTGCATGTGATATTGTTCTTCCTGAGCTGCAGAACCTTCATTGCCTGTCATTCAAGTAAGTAGTCAAACGGCAAATCAAAAGATCAAATCAGGGGGAAAGATCCTTGGGAGAAATAAGGGTCCTCAATTGGCTACCAGGAATCCAAGTGAGAATGGAGATGTAACCAGCCTCTACAATCTTTCTCCATTCCAGACTATATTAGCGGTAATAGTTATTCCCTCTAACGTCAGCAAAAGCTGAGTAAGGTAGGAAACATCTTATTTTAAAAAAATTAGAAGAAATAATATCTCCTGAAAACCATATATACCAACTCAGAGCATCTGTATAAGGGAGATGTAGTTCTTGCCGACTAATATTGCCCTTTTACTGGAGATGGTCAGTACTCAATCAAAAATGTATTCTTGCTGTACTTAATAAGACTTCTTCAGCTCAAAATAAGAACACAATCCACTTAGTGGAGTAATATAATCAACGTATTTGAAAACAAAAAAAAGGAGGAGAGCCACTTAACCAGTTACTATTAACCACCTAAGGACATCCCGATTAATATGGTTGAAATGATCGCTGCACAAAAAGAAACAACCTCCAATTCTAATTTTCAAGATACTCTAATGATCTGTGTGGAAGGTCCTACATTTGATACTGCTAAAAAAATCCAGAAGGTAAAATTAAATAGTAGATTTGAGTTCTGTAACAGCAGTTGTGGAACAGAAGCTTCACATGCAAAGTCAATACCATGTGAATTATTACCTGTAACAGAAGAATAACTAGAAGGTACCTCCTGCTGATGAACAGATGGACTAGCAGATAGGTTTCCTTGTCGATGAAACACAGAATTTGTGTCCACAGCTGGCATTCCATCTCTAACAGCATGATGAGCATAGGAAGATGAAGTCTCCTGGGGACGAATTCCCGGTGGCTGGTGTGTTGGAGTACCTGAAACTGGAACCTGTTGATAGCTGGATGCAGAATGTGACTGATGCTGAGTACCAGAATAATGAGAATCAACGTTCTGGGGATACTGATCATGATAATGACTTTGCTCTTCTACTCTGCCTGCCGGAGGAAACTGCAACTGTTGATGTTGATTCTCCGTTGACGCTCTCGCATCTACCCATGCCTTAGCCTTGGCTTCCCAATCTTCTTGATTATTATGGGCTACCATTACAAAACAATCAAATTCAATCCAATGTCATCAACCCACAAAAGTGAAAGCTCCGGGAAATATTTTGGCTTTACACAAGAGCAAAGAAGCAATTGAATAATAACACAAATAGGACCTCATTTTTGTCCACTGCAAGCACGACTACAAATAATTTGATCGAAAATATTAAGCGGACGACAAAATCATAATGGGAAACAAAGTGTTTTACTGAATATGAATTCAACGAATCAAGATGTGGTTGATATGAAACTAAAATGTGGAAAGAAACTTACCTGGGTAATCCCAACCTTGGTTGTTTGGCCAACTTGGAGCAGCTCCCCACTCCTACAAACATTTATGCTTTGCGTTAGAATATCAACATGCAACAACATGCCACTAACTGCACCACAAATACAAACTCAAGTGGTTGTTTTCAGACCAAGAATCATAATGACTCTCATTAACCCTCATATCAAGCATACACATCAAAGTTCAAACCAGCCAAAAACGTCCAGAAATCAATTTATCAACATCAGAGTCCATATGCAACATACAAACAAACATACATACATACATAGAGAGAGAGAGAGAGAGAGAGAGAGAGAGTGTGTGTGTGTTTGAGGCATACCTGGGTGTGCTGAGGATAAGAGTGAGGTGGAGGAGGAATGGGCGGAGGGGTAGGGAGGTGAGAAGGCAGGTGAGGCCGAGATGGGGGAGGAGGAGGAGGAAAGTGGTGGTTGGGGGGGTACGGAGGAGGATAAGGGTGAGGAAGGGGCGGCGGAGGATAAGAACCTGGCGGAGGGAGATGGTCGGCTCGAGGTGGTGGAGCCCACTGGGGTTGTTGAGGCGACGGGTACTGGAAGTGGTTCGAGTACCACTGTGGTCTCGGTTGCTGCTGCTGCTGCTGTTGCTGGTATTGGTAGGGATCCGACGTGGCCGGTGGCTGCGGCCGCATGTACCGCTGCTGCGCTTGGTACGAATCCATGGCCTTCCCTTTTGGGCTTTGGAGCTTTTTCTGTTTTTCTTATTATTAATTTCGTTTTTCTGTTTTTTTTTGTTTTGTTTTGTTTTGTTATTTCATGCGAGGAGGGTTTCGATTGGAAACGAGGGTTCGCACCGTGCCTAAATGATGAAGGTGGAGGAGGAGCAGCGACTTTTCGAAGGCCCTTTGATTTCCACTCCCGCGGGCCCGCGGGGGTGCCATAACTTGGGCCTTTTAAGGCTGTGACTTGGCCCATTTTGGAAGTCATTGGAGCCCATAGCGGAAATCCAATTAAAATATTACTTGTGCAAATTATAAAGATTAGTTTAGGTGAATATACATAATACATTTAGAACCATAATAATAGTTGTACTAGATTTATTGAACACTTTGCTACCCCAATAATATATGCGACCCACATGTATTAGAGGTGTGGTGTGATCAGCAATGTGGTCAGTAAATGTAGTACAAAAAGAAACAAGTAGAAATAGCAACAAGGTAATCCAAGTTAGTTTAGAAACTTAACAATTCCTATATTACAGACTTCACACATTCACCAGCAAAGTTAAATCAGTCACTGGAAGTGGAAAACTAGGCCATTAGCGAAGTAAGCTGGTATAATCATGGTCGAGATCCAATTTTTGCTATAATTTCATCTGTTCATTTTACTCGGTTCTACATATCAACAGTGAGTACACACATTCTATAACAACTTTGTTGTATAAGTATGTTTCCCTGAGAAAAATAAAATGGCAATCTGGTTGTTCATCCAGCCGCAATCCAATGCATGCATCTGTGCTCTTTCAAATTACAGATGTTCCGAAAGGGAGAGTATGATGCTGCAGATTCTGTTTGAAGCTGGGGATGGCATCACTACAAAAGCTTCAGTGCTGCATCATCAATAGACCTTCCTTCACAGCTTTACCCGCTACAAGTTTTCATTTTCAAGGTATTGTATGGTTCAGC
>NC_024127.1:19022898-19040739 GCF_000346735.1 Prunus mume
AATATTTGAATTTTTTTTTTTTGTTTTCCAATTTGTTGGTTTTTGAATTTGGAGAGAGAGAGATAGAGGGACAGAGAGGAGGGCAAAGAGCGAAGAGGAGGGGGGGAAACAAAAGGGGGGAAGGGTCTATGAGGGAATGGGGGAGAAGAAAATTGAGGGAGGGGGGCTCAGTTTGGGTCTCATGATTTTTTTCTCTTTTTCTTCAAATTTTTCTAATTTTATATTTATTTTAACCATATTTTTATTTGTTAATTATGAAAAGTCATATTTACTCTAAAATTTGGTTAAATCTAATAGAAAATCTCATCCAACATCTATCCTACGTAGCAACAAAAGAGAAACTACTTTTTTTCTTTTTCTATTTTTGCAACTTCAACGAGAGGAATCCAATACCATAAATTGATCAAGGCACCCATGTGCCTTCTCCCTCAATCCTCTGCTCCCATTTCTTACGATTTAGTGGTGCAACAAGCTGGCTCCACCGTTGTAACCTATCGTGGAGCTCAACACGTGCCGCCACCTTGGCCATCGAAGTCGGAGTAGTCATGTATAAACGAAGCTGCCGTTGTTGTCATCTCTCCCGCGCCAATGTCATTTGGTTGTATAGGGAGGGAAGAAGAAGAAGAAAAAGGGAAACGAAAACTCCACTATGAAAAAGTTGTATTTACCCTTCCTATTCTCCTCAAGTGCAGTTCACATAACTAAAACTCATAGCAAATGAATAGTAGACCAATTCACTAAATAATAAAGAGTTGGTGGACCATTTAAACGAATAATTTAGTTGAGGGACCAAAATGCAACTCGGGTATAAGTTTGAGGACTATTTGAGTAAATAACCCATTGAAATAAATGGGAAAATATGATTTTATTATTGAGCATAAACAACCTATTTAAGACAAAATTATCTTGATCTGGAAATATACAAAATAAAAAGGGAGTTTCACTAAAACACCCAAAATGGGGGTTGAAATTATAAAAAAAACCAAGCACTATTTAAACATATAAACACACCTAAAACCCATCATTACACACACTCAAAACCCATTTATAAACGCAAACTGCTCAACTTCCTATCTCTGTTTGTGATAAACTTGATCAGTTAAATAGGAATTTCCTCTGGGGCCATACTGTGGATAAGAGTAAGGTTCATCTTGTTAAGTGGGAGATTGTTGGTCAACCTAAGACTGCTGGTGGTTTGGGAATCAAGAAAACTGCTTGGATGAATCAAGCTTTGTTGGCTAAGACTAGTTGGAGATTGCTTCAGAATGATCAAGGTCTTTGGTCTCAAATTTTGAACGCTAAGTATTTAAGGCAGTATGATCTTCTTGCTGCCAAGGATCTTCATTTGAGTTGCAATTCTAGTGCTTGGAGGGGTGTGTTATATGGTGCTAAGCTCCTCCCTCATGGCCTTCAATGGAGGGTAGGTTCTGGTGACAACATCTTATTTTGGACTGATTCTTGGTTAAGCTGTGGTCCTCTGCTGAGTCATGCCTTAATTGATTTATCTGAGGAAATGCTCCAGCTTAACGTAAGTGATTTTTTGGAAGATGGTTGTTGGGATTTGAATTGTCTGCAGGAATGTTTGCCTAATGAGATTGTTTAGATGATTCTAAGCATTCATGCCGATTTCCTTGGAAGTGGCCTGGATAAAAGAATCTGGAAGTGCACTCCTAATGGTGACTTCTCTGTTAAGTCAGTTTATGGTATCAGTTTTCTTGAAGGGAATGTGCTTCCGTGGCAGTGGGGCTTTATTTGGAAGCTTAAAATCCCTCCTAAGATTAAAGCTTTTCTGTGGTTGTTGTGCCATAAGAAGTTGCTTACCAATTTTCAAAGACAAAAGAGGGGCCTTGCTTCTTGTGCTGCTTGTCCTAGATGCAGTTACCCTGTTGAAACTATTGAGCATTTAGTTAGTGGTTGCTGTTGCTCTATGGATATTTGGAGTGGCTTTGGGCTTAATGATGAGTGGGCTCATTGCCATGACGGTGACTTTGATGTTTGGCTTTTGCACAATCTGCAGTCTAAACGTGTTGGTTGTGATAAGTTATCTTGGCCCTTAGTTTTTGCTGTTTGCCTCTGGTTCATCTGGAAGTGGCGGTGTAAAATTGTTTTTGAGGCTGGGTTTGTCATGCCTTCTGAGCCTCATAAGATGATTCAGCAGTATGCTATGGACTGGTTTATAGCTTGTAAGCCTATGCTTAGCTCTCCCAAGAAGTGTGTTGTGCAGGTGCATTGGCATGCCTCTCTTCCTGGTGTTTTTAAGTTGAACACTGATGGGAGTAGAAATTCTGGTTCTGGTGCTATTGGAGCAGGTGGTGTGATTAGAAACTCTGCAGGGGTTTGGATTACGGGCTTTGCTGTCAATCAAGGTGTTGGTTCTACTCTTGAGGCTGAACTTTGGGGTGTTTTTTGGGGGCTTCATCTGGCTTGGGAGATTGGTTGCAGACATATTGAGGTGGAATGTGATGCTAATTCTGTGGTGTCTCTTCTCACTGGCTCCATTGCTTCCACACATCCTCTCTTTAGCTTGCTAAGTTGTTGCAAGTTGAAGTTGCAGCAAGATTGGGTTTGTTCTCTCACTCATGTGTTTCGTGAGCAAAACTGTGTTGCTGATGGTTTGGCTCACATGAGTCATGGTATGTTTCCTGGCCTTCATCGGTTGGAGCTCGCGCCTCCTTGTGTCCGTGAGAGCCTTGCTGCTGATGTTTGCAGTCTGGCCAGGCCTAGAGTTGTGGCTGTTTAGTTTCTTTTGTTTTGGCCTTCTTGGCCCCATTTCACCAAAAAAAAAAAAAAAAAACTCATTTATAAACCCACCCAAAAAGTTAATTTGGGTTGATTTTGGGTGTGTTTCTATGTTTAAATAGTGCTTGAATTTTTTTATAAATACATGTCTAGAATTTGGTTTATTTATAAATTTGTAAAATAAAAACCCTAAACACTGTCAGACGGGTCACGATATATAAACCCAGTGAATTGGGCGATTGGGCCAGACGACGAGTACAGATTGATAGGGCTGGAAAACAATGAAACCCTAACTCAGCCCAGAGTCCAGAGCCTCATCCGTACCTCAATTACCACATTTATCCTTATTTGAATGGCCCAACCCCCAATCCTTAGGGCAAAAGCGTCAACCCAACACATTTCCATCAAATAAATATCCCAAATCCCAGCTCCCTCGATCTTCTGTGAGCCGCCGAAACCCTAGGTGAGCGAGAGAGAGGCGCAGAGAGAGAGAGAAATGACGACCCGATTCAAGAAGAACCGCAAGAAGAGAGGCCATGTCAGCGCCGGGCATGGTCGTATCGGCAAGCACCGCAAGCATCCTGGAGGTCGCGGTAACGCCGGAGGCATGCACCACCACCGCATCCTCTTCGACAAGTACCATCCGGGGTATTTTGGTAAAGTTGGTATGCGCTACTTCCACAAGCTCCGCAACAAGTTCTACTGCCCCATCGTCAATGTCGACAGGCTCTGGTCTCTTCTCCCCCAGGAGGCCAAGGACAAGGCCACCAAGGACAGCGCGCCGTTGATCGACGTCACCCAGTACGGCTTCTTCAAGGTCTTGGGAAAGGGCGCTTTGCCGCAGAACCAGCCGGTTGTGGTCAAGGCCAAGCTCATCTCCAAGACAGCTGAGAAGAAGATCAAGGAAGCTGGTGGTGCTGTTGTGCTCACAGCTTAGGTTTGGGTTGATTTTGGATTTTTGTCTGTTAGGGTTTTGGATTCAGTTGCTGTTTTTTTGCTTTTAAATTCTGGTTTAGACTCTTGGGCTACATTTATGTTATATTTTGAAAGTTTATCTAGCGGATATTTAATTAATGCTTGTTTTCAGATGAATGGGCTTTGCTTCATATATGCTTTTGATATGATTGTGGGTTTGTTTCATTTTTGGTATTGGTAGAGTTTTTGTTCGCGCTGCTTAATACATTTTTGTGTGTTGTGATTATATGATGTGAAAAGCATAATGTGGCATTGGTCGCACTGAACTAAAATCTGTTTATCTTGTTGTGAATGTTTGGATTTTGTATCGATCTAATGGATCAAGGTATTTGCAAATGTGCGATTCGATTGGTTTCGTTTCGTTTCGTTAATATACCTGTGGTGTTGAACGTCCTCAACTTTATTGCTAGTCATATATACACTTAGTTAGACTTGAGTGCTTCTGGGGTTGTGACTGGCTATGTGCAAGTTTTGGTAAATTTTATCCAACTTCTGATCAATTCCACTATTGTTGTGGTTAGTGTATCTTCTTAACCTGTGCTTGCTGTTGCATTTTTCATTTGTTGGTATTATTTATTAATTTGTTTACGGGTTTCGAAAGCAAGAGGGAAGTCAAATCGAACTTGCTAGCAGTTGAATCATTTATTGGATGGTCTTAATCTGCATTTGTGAATTTTTTTAGGCTTTACATGTATATGATATTGTATTGGTTACAAATTGGTTGAAAGGGTTCTAGAGTAGTGTGCTGCCTTCATTATTAGGTGAATTTTGGCAAGGTTTTTGGGTTGTTGTGTGCTGATGAACCATCTTAAATTTTGGGGACAGCGGCTTCTGCTGTTTGTATGTTGTTTTTTAAAACCATATTTCATATGGCGTTCCAGAAGCAGTTTCTATGTGCTGCTTTTTGATATGGGTCGTCGATAGTTTCATTTCCTTCTTTATCTGTGTTTTCTTTAGCAACGAAAATGGGAGTAGACTCTAAAATCGATCATATATGAATGAATTCAACTATGAATGTCATTATCATATATTGCAATTACACGATCAGCCCTTCCCCTGCCACTGATCTTCCGGCCCATCCACATAGGTCAGGCCGATCCGGTACTCAAATTTATTATAACTCAAAATCTCCAGTGAAGGACTAAGCTGCCAATTGTTGCAGAAGATTGCTCCTTACACTGAAATGAAAATGGCAGGTGGAGCCATATTTCTAGATATGACTGCCCTTCGTAATTAAATTTTGCCAACCTCTGCACTCTGTTTAATCTCGAGGTTCAAATTTCTACTTTGTTTCCACCGTTGTTCTGTTTGTCATCTGTATCGACATGCCCTCCCCATTTCCTTATCCTATCTTCAGCTATGGAAGCCTGCGTTTCATGACAGATTACGTCTCAGTTTACAGTGTATTATCATTCACACGTTAGAAAATACGACACGAAGTCTTGTTCACTACGTTGAAGATCTGTAAATTGAAAGGCCCTTACCTCCTTGTTCCAGTTGGTTTTATAAATCATCACGAATAGGACGCAAGTCTGAAGGACTGTCCCCATCAGCATCCCAATCCAAATGCCCTGAAAATGGAAATGAAGTGTATAATTATATTTTGCCAATTGGCTAATATATATAAGTAAGAAATACTAGATCGAAAGCTGGAAGAGGGCTTATTAAGAACTCACCTTAACACCCCAGTCAAGCTTGTAACCCATAATTAGGCCCAAGGGAACCCCAATTACATAGTAACAAGCTATGTTCACGTAAGCCACTGCAGCTTGCCATCCAGCTCCAATGGCTACCCCAGAGAGAACAGGCTGGATGTTGTTTATGACAATGCAGGTTGCTAGCAATGGTGTGAGCTGCTTCACGAGAGCCTTAACCTCCGAGTCGCTTGAAAACAAGGCGGGGTACTTGTCTTTGAAGATGATGAGGATGAGCGAGAGGAGAACGCCAATGAAAAAAGAAGTCACTACGGCCACCACTAATGAGAACTTTGCTGTTCTTGGGTGAGCTGCTCCTAGTTCATTTGAAACTCTCACACTACACACAAAAGTATTTGATTTCAATCAGATTGACATTTTTATTTTAGGGACTTGGGTATGTATTTGTAAGGCTTTGGCACTGACCTGATTGCTGCGTTCATGCCCATAGCAATCATCACCGTCCATCCCAATATGTTCATGCTGCAAAGCAAATATACCACAAGAAAATAATGATAATAGAAATAATAATTTAATTGACATGTTGCTCAATTATATATGCGTGAGTCAATTCATCATCTTCGTGACACCAGGAGTGTAAAAAGCAAAAAAG
Source organism: Prunus mume (assembly GCF_000346735.1). Next base: position 19,028,920 of record NC_024127.1, read on the forward strand.
TGTGTGTCGACTTTTCTTCATATGCACCTCGCAGTGGGGCAAAACATAAATAGACTTGCGTAAGAGACAAAAAGTTGATGTAACGATAATAATATCAATATATAATGTGGGCCCTAATTAATTGGGACTTTTTGTTGGTGGTTTCCAACTTCCATCATATTTCAACGGATACGATTTCTTAATTAATGAATGGGGCCAGACGAAGAAAGAAGCACTGACCATATGGACAGGCCATCCACGGAAACTTCTGCATTCTTTAGATACCCCGCAAATAGAATTAGTGCCATAAAATACCACACTTCCAAACTGCACCAAATTTAAACAAAGATCAAATCAAATGAACTTGTAATGCCAAATACTCATGTGGGATCTATTAATTTATGAATATAACAAGGAGGGCTAAACGCCAACACAAACACTAAACAGCAACAGATCTTAAGAGTAAAAACTTTTCGCAAATCATTAAACATTAATTGTCTCAGGAGATGAGAGAGGGAGTGGAGGTGGGTCAGAGATGATGTCGCTTGAGGCAACTCCTTCCTTGTTGATGCCGAAAGGCAAAGGGCATAATAAATTCAAAGTACGCAAATGTAGCGGATCAAGGAAAAAGTCAAAATTAAATATCTGATGTGGACATGGGTTTGAGGCTTTTGTGTCTAGAGTAGGCGGTAATTACGTTTGGGACCAAGTGCGGCTTGAGTGGATCTTTGATATTTTAGCTAGTGATGTAAACCTAACTATTCGTCTCTTCGCTTTGGTAAAGAAGAAGTCAAAATTAAATATCTGACGTGGACATGGAACCCATGTAGAAAATTAACATAAAAGCCCAGACACAACTCTCTTTTTGTTTGTTGTTGTTGGGTAAATAAAAAGGTTTTTTTTTTCCAGACGTGGCTTAGCTATCGTGATTGTGGATTGTGTATGACAATGTAAATTTGTTGTTTTTAGGGAATTACATGCAAAGTAGAGTCAATTATAACTTGTTTTTATTTTCCCTTTTCGGTTACTTTTCTTTTTTGTCGAAACGGGGGAATTTTTCGGTTACTTTACTTTGCTTGTCGAAATAGGACAAGCAATGTAATTTGATGTTTCATGTGTTTCATGCTGATAAAGAAAATAAAAAGAAAAGTTATTTAATTATGTTGCTGTAAAATTAATTAATAAATAAAAAGCGGTGAAAGTGGCGTTAAGTTACCAGAGCATGATTGCAGATGCGAGAGACAGCTTCACAAAACTCCAAAGATTCTGAAAGGCCTTCCACGAGAACCCAACCCAAGCTCGACCACAAGTCCCTGAAAAGATGTAAACCAACTGTGCCAACACGATGAGCCACCAAGACACGTTCAACACCACGGCCCCACCCACCAGGCCCCAACCGAGCTTCAGCATCAACAGCCAGCTGAACACCGTGTGCAGAACCAGAGCCGCCGCGGCTATGGCCGCCATCACCATGATCTTGCTCTGCGCCTGCAGGAACTTCGCTATCGGGAAATTCATGGCGTACGCGAACAGCTGCGGTATCATCCAGATGGCGAACACTCCCGCCGCCTTCGATATGTCAGCGGTCTGCCCTATCAGCCGGAGCAGCTGTTGGGCGAAGATGTATAGAAAGCACAAGACCACGCCCGTCGTGTTCAAAATCACCCATGACCTCTGCATGTATATCCCTAACATGTCCAGCTGTCCCGCCCCGAAAGCTTGCCCGCACAGCGTCTCCAGCGCACTCCCCATTCCAAGCTTAAATTATTCAAAATTTAATTTTATATCAGAAACTGCGGCTTTAATAGTATTTCTCATTTCTTCAGTGACAAACTGACAGTGAGTTAGTAGAAAGGGAGGGTTACGTACCATTACGCCGAAGGAGAACCCGGCGATGACGGAGTTTTCAATGGAGACGGCTGCGAGCTCTAAGGTACCGACCTGGCCGGCGAAGACTTGGGTGACGGCACCGAGGGAGTACTGGCAGAGGGAGGTGAAGATTGCGGGGCCAGCGAGGTACCACAGCTTCTTGGTTTCTTTGTAGAACTCGCGGAAGAAGTCGCGGAAGCCGAGGATGGGAGAGATGTCGTCGGCATCGGGAGCGAAGGAGGCGTTGGAATTGAAAGAAGGGTGTGCGGTTGCAGGGAAGGACTCTAGGTGGTCATGTAGCTGATCACGATCAGCATCACCAAACTCGTCTCTCGGCGACAGAAGTGGCTGCTTCTTATCCTCCATAGATGAGGAAGACTCGGGAGAGAGAGAGAGAGAGAGAGAGAGAGAGTTATTGTGGTGTGTGTTGTGCGTTTGGTTAAATTCTTAGGTGGCGAGAGAATAAAAAGGGGACTTGTATAGCGGCGATGGAATCCAACTGCATGGAATTTGTGCATCAATTGGCTCATATGTGCTCAGCGGTCCGTTTTGGAATTTTTTTGATTAATTATATTACTAATTAACTTACTTAGACCGTGTGAGGAGGTTGTGATTATGAGTATGGCCTAAATCAAGTTATACCTCGCCCTTTACTTAGGTGTGAGAGGAGGATGTGATCATATATGGAGATTTTGTTTGGTATACCTTACAGTCTTCCTTTGTTTATGTTCAGTGAGAAAAAGACACCTTTATTTTTTCTGTAGTCAAAGTTTTCTGTATATCTGTATAAAAATATATATAGCAGACCAAAATCTATTGAGGAGATAAACTTTGGCAGACTGAGACGAATAGTTTGCTGTTTGCCTCAAGAGAAAAACCAATGGGTTGCTGTTTCAACTGTGTGGCGTGGATCTTTAGTAAAATTGGAATGAATGAATTTAGCTGATCATATTATTCATTACCCGACCACATGCAGCAGCAGCAACATACAAGTATTGAAACCTACGCCAATCTTGGCTTTACTAACAATTATTTTTATTTTTTATACGGAATATATATACGTCCAAGACCAAGAAGATGATGAGTGACATAAATATATATGCATGAAAATTATAATTTCATGAGATCGTGGTGCTTGCTCTTCTCTCCACGTTATATGTATATGCCACCCCCCAACCCCTTCTTATATATTTTTTGATACATATTATACAGCCTTCCAACTCAATATAGCTGCTTGTTTTTGGATAAAATCAAATTAATAATAATATATTATGTGAAAATATTATCATGCATATCATAGCGTTATTTTGCTATCCCATCATGAAAGTCTTTGTTGTTGTTCTGTATACTTTACAGTCAAATATGATGATTGATTGTGTTGGATTCCCTTTTTCCTAGGGAATGTAAACACATTACTGTATTATTTATTTCATAAGGAAAATAATACAGTAATGTGCTTACATTTGCGTAATAGCTATGTTGACAACTTGACGTTGTGCATGCATTGTAATTAAATTCAATATTTAATTCTTCATTATATTTGGAATTTTGGAGCATCTCATCGTCTAAGTGTACTAGACGAGGGCGCAAGACGAGACCAGATGCTTAAAAAATTCATTAAAATATAATGTGCCTGCAGCAACATCAACATCAAATATACATGTATTAATATATTTGTCGGTAGATAGACAATAAGGCAAGGAGAAAAGATTCAAAAGCTTGCTTTCTTTCTTTTTTAAATCTGGATGCTACCAGTCAACCCATAATATCGCTGTCGTTGTTTCTACTTTAGTTTTTCTTTCTCAAGAATGGTAGTTGAGTTGAGTTGACCATTAACGTCATATCATATGTATCAAATCGGAGGCCAAATTCGATACCAACGCTGATGCCGCAATTTCTTAAACCATCGGAGAGGTTACCATGAGAAATTCAAAGTGAGGAGGCTATTTGAGAAAACCGATTCTATTATCAAAATATTTAAAATATTTAAGTCCCATGATTTCTTTACATTTGTTGATGATGAGATTGACCTCCTCAAATAGCTTCCTCACTTTAAACTCGTGATTATAGCCTTCCCGAACCATCTACAATGGATTACCAATGGACTGAGTCCGAACCTCACTTTGAGCCCAACAAATGTTTGTGGGCCGGCTCATTAAAATTTGTTTGCAAAGCCTATTCCTATTGATTTATCATCAAAAACTTTTATGGAATGGAAGTCCATGGAGCGGCTAAAAGTTTGTTGGCTTGGCTTATGACACCCACGTTTTTGGGAAACAAAACTCTCCTCTTTTCTTTAGGCTTTAACAGAACACTCCTCTTTCCTCAAGGAAACAAAACAACAACAGGTTTCCTTTTCTTTGCGTGCGCTATAAAATCCAGAGAAGCCACGAGCTACACAAAGCAAACTCTCTTCTTTCTTCTCTTCTATTCTCATACATTGTTTTACGGTTTCGCCGCCGAGGTTTTTCTTATTTTCTTCGCCACTTCCAGAATCTCCACCACCACGGCGTCCGTACAAATAGCGGAGCGGCAGAGACAATGGAGAAGATAGAGTCGGATTTGAAAGAGTTCGAGTTGAAGCAGAGGAGCCTGGCCAGGGCGTACGATAGTATACATGCGCAAGCTAATTCCTTCGTCATCTTTACGGTGCAGTGGAAGGACCTTCAGGACCACTTTGAGTCGACTCGGCACTCGCTAGAGGCCCGCTTCCGAGAACTCGAGGCCCGGGAGGAGGATATCGGAGTCCGAGAGACCAAATCGGAACCCAAAGATTGGAACTTTCGCTCCGAGATGGAGGCGAAGGCCGGCGAGTTGCGCGGCCTTAGTAAGAACAACTTGCATTCGCTATTGTCATTGATTGAATCATTGATTGAAGAACACAGCGATGAGGTTCTTGTTCAGGAGAAGCTGTTGATGGAAGTTGAGAAGTATGTTAGAGACAAGGAGATGGAGTTTTATTCGATTGACAAGCGTGTAAAACAGAGGACGAAGAAATTGAATTGGGTTGAGAAAGTGGAAGAGAAGTCGAAATTGGCCGAGTCTAAGGAGGGGGAAGTGAAAGGGTTTCAAGAAGCATTGAACAAGTACGTTGCGTACATTGAGTTGAAAAAGAGGCAATTGAATGAGATTCTTGGGTCGATTGAGAAGCACAAGAAAGAGTTTGATTTGAAACAAGAGCTAATTGAAGCAACGAAAAGATCGATTGAGGAATGTGACAAGGAGTTGATATTGAAAGAGGAGAAACTTAGGTTGATTCAGAAATCGTTAGAGGAGTGCTCTAATACACTTGAATCGAAAGAGAATATGATTGGGGAAATAGATTTGAAAGAAAGAGATTTTGGTTTGCTTAAGAAATCAATGGAGGAGCGGTCTTGTAAGCTTCAATTCAAAGCGAGGGAACTTGAATTGATTGACAAGAGGGTCAGTGAACGCCTCAACGAGGTTAAGTTGAAAGAAAAGAATTTGGATCAACTCCAAAAAGCGATACGAGATGGCGAGAAGCACTTGGATAAAATGTCTAAGGGACTTCAAATGAAAGAGTCAAGACCAGGCCAAAGAGCTTGCATTGAAGCAGAAAGAAGTTCATTCGATCAAAAAATCTACTGAAGAGCACACCCAAAACCTGATATTGAAAGAGAGGCAACTTGAAGACCAGGCCAAAGAGCTTGAACTGAAGCAGAAAGAATTTGATTCGATAAACAAATGCAGTGAAGAACAGACCCAAAACCTGAAATCGAAAGAGAGGCAACTTGAAGACCAGGCCAAAGAGCTTGAACGGAAGCAGAAAGAATTTGATTCGATAAACAAATCCACTGAAGAATACTCCCAAAACCTGAAATCGAAAGAGAAAACTAATACCCTTCATTCTCAAGTGCAGATTGAGCAACTGGAACATATCCCTTCCAACAATGCCTTTGTTCCTTCTTCTGCAAGTAATCAATCTAGCATCAATAGGGATGGTAGAGGCTTGCAGCTGTTCGTGAATGAGCAGTTGAAGAGAATTGCTTTAGTGGGTAGTGAAATCTCAGCTGTTCTTGAGGCCTCATTGGACCAAGCAAAATTGGTTTTGGATGCAATGCAAGGGTTTTACCCCTCAAATTCGACTCTAGGCAACAGGGAATGTGATTTTGATTTGGGAGTTATTAGGAGGAGTTGTATTCTTTTGTTAGAGGCTTTAAGGAAAGTCTCACCGCAAATTAATCCTCATGTGAGAGAAGAAGCAATTAAGTTGGCGGATGACTGGAAGGATAAAATGTCGGTGGCAACAGAGAATTGGTTGGAGATTTTGGGTTTTTTGAGGCTTGTTACTACGTATGAAATCACGTCTTCTTATGATGAGAAGGAGCTTCGAAGTCTTATTGCTTTAGTTGCTGAGTATGAACAGGCAACTGAATTATCCCAAGCTCTTGGTAGCACAGAAAATGCATCTGCCATCATCATTTGTTCCCCTGAGAAACCAGAATCTTCACTGGCCAAAAATGCAGCAGCTGTTTCTTCTCCGAATCTTCAACTAACTGCTACCACAGATGCAAGGAATTTGCAGGGGTTTCTACATGAGCTTGCGAGAGGGAATCATTTAATACAGAATGAAACTTTGGCTGCTCTTCAGACGTCATTGGACCCAGCAAAATTTGTGTTGGATGTGATGCAGAATTCCTTTGCTCAATACTGGGGAGACGGAGATGTTCCTTCTAAAGAAACTGTCATGTTGAGTTACATTAACCTGTTGGAGCAGCTAATGGGTGTCTCACTGCATGTTGGACTTCATGTGAAGGACGATGCGGAAAAGCTAGCTATCCAGTGGAAAGCAAAAATGGGAGCTGATACTCAAAATTCATTGGAACGTTTGGGTTTTTTGCAGTTTATTGCTACATATGGGTTGTTTTCTACCTTTACTAGAGATGATATTGCACCGCTTCTTGGGAGAATTTCTCAGGATAAACAGACTCGAGAATTATGTCAGAAACTCAGGTTTACAAATAAGATCCCTGCACATTTTATTATGAATCTTATTGAAAGGAGGAAACTGCTTGAGGCTGTAAGGTTGATTTGCACCTTCAAGTTCATTGACATTTTCCCCCCAGTACCACTCTTGGAGAAGTATGTGGAGAACAGAAAGAACTGGAGGTGTAAAATTTGCAAGAGAAAGAACTCACTAGATAAAAAGGATAAGGTTTTAGATAATGATATTGCTGACTTAAGAGCTGTGATTCAGTGCATCAAAGATTGCAAGCTCGAGTCTGAATACCCATCCGGGAACATTGAAATACAAATAGCAGTGCTTGAGAAAATAAAGGAGGATCGAAGAAGACGTTCAGCAACATCTCTTGCTTGCAAAGTTGGGCAACAAGAGCAGAAGAAATCTCTTCCCTCCAATGTTGAGCAACAAGAGCATAAAAATTCTCCAGCCTCCAAATTTAAAATATTTAAGTCCCATGATTCTCTTCCCTCCGATGTTGAGCAACAAGAGAAGAAGAAATCTCTTCCCTCCAATGTAGAGCAACAAGAGCAGAAAAATTCTCCTGCCTCCAAGATTGAACAACAAGAGCAGAAGAAATCTCTTCCCTCCAATGTTGAGCAACAAGAGAAGAAGAAATCTCTTCCCTCCAATGTAGAGCAACAAGAGCAGAAAAATTCTCCTGCCTCCAAGATTGAACAACAAGAGCAGAAGAAATCTCTTCCCTCCAATGTTGAGCAACAAGAGCAGAAAAATCCTCCTGCCTCCAAGGTTGAACAACAAGAGCAGAAAAATCCTCTTGCCTCCGAGGTTGAACAACAAAAGCGCACATGGGATCAACTGCATCAACAGCAACAGCAACAACAACAACAACATCAACAGCAACAGCAACAGCAACAGCAACAACATCCAAATAAATTCCAACGAACATCAGGATCAGCTGCTACACCATATCGAATGCTAACTTCCACTCCTGACTACTATCATCAGCATACAAGTTTGCCAACTTCGCAGCATGGGAATTATAGACACCCTGGGCAGTTTGGTATGCCAATTTGGCAGTTTGGTATGGCTGCGGCCAACCAATATGGAATTGGTGCTAATTGGGGACACCCTGGGCAGTTTGGTATGTATGCCAACAATTACGCAAATGTTGCAATGCTGCATTCTGGAATACATCAGCCGTATCACTTCACCCCCAGCCCTCCTACACATGGCCCTTATCAACCCAATAGCTAGTATCAACTGCGTGTGACTGCCTTCAGATACAGCAGATACAACAAATTCTTAATTTAAACAACGTCTTTGTATAATCTTGATATCTCATTATTTAGTTTCTTAACTACTGACTTTGTTTTACAAGGTATAAAGGCAATAAATAGAGTTCTTACAATGATATTATTCTTTGGTATTAATATGGATTTTGCTGCTTGTATTGGTCTAAGGGAGAACGCTAGCAACATTCTCTTTAACTTTTTTTTTGGGTCTTCTCTATTCTCCTCATAACATGTGTCACTTTCTCTACACATAAAACAATATCATTAATACATTGGAATGTATCTTTTGTTTCCCAAATTTACCCTTATTAAATGCATTGGACAAACTAACTTTTATTTCCACTTTTAAACAAAAAAATGGCTTTTTATCACAAAACATCCCTGACGTTTGAGAAACTATCAAATTGCATCATTAAAGTTTTTTTTGTACCACTCATGGTCCCTAACGTTAATATAGGTGTACTTCCATTGAGGGACACCCCTTGTACGGCCCACTCCGGATTGTATTTCACTAATCCAAACCATCTATTTTGTAGATACACATTCAAAGATCATCTCTACAAAAAATCATTTGAATCTGATATCATTTGACCATTCAATTGAGTTATTGAAATTTTAGTACTTTCTTGAAGCACCGTGTTCATTGATTTTGTAGGACATAATTAGATGTCGAAATGGTTTCCAATTTATCTAATTTTTTGTAAGGATGATCTATGAATGAAGATCTAAAAAATAGATGATTTGGATCATTGGAAAAAAAAAAAATTGTAGGGTATCCTAAGGGGTGTAGGGGACTGTACACACACACACACACACACACACATATATATATATATAGGGGGCGGATCCATGGCACCATATTTTTTACCCAAGTTTTGGCACAATTTTTGGGCCATTAGATTACTCCACTTTTAATGGTTGAGATTAAATCTGACATGACAAATAGTTTTAATGTTTTAAATAAACAATCATTAATTTTATTTTCTCTCTCATAAAAATAAAATAAAATAAATTTCTCTCTCCTCCCTTTTTTCTTGAAAACGTAATCTCTTTTCTTGGTAGTATCATTTTTTACTTGGTATATACCTCTCTCTCTTTCCTGGGATCAGAAAAAAAAACCTTTATCTTTTTTATATGGGGGCGGATCCATGGCACCATATTTTTGACATAAGTTTTGACACGATTTTTGGGCCATTAGATTACTCCACTTTTAATGGTTGAGATTAAACCTGACATGGCAAAACAAATTTTTTTCTTTAATTAATATTTATATATTGTGATTAAAATTCTGATACCATATTAGTTAAGAATTCATTCTCTCTCATCTTATTAATTATCTTTAATTAATTCACTCTCTCTCTCTCTCTCTCTCTCTCTTTCTTCTAAAGAGAATTGACGCCTCCTCCTCTGCCTCTGCTTCTTTTTTCTCTCTCTCGCCACCTCCTCTGGTGAGAGTGTTAAGTTTTGATCCAGTCGTGCTGATATTACTCTATTTATGAATTGTTTAAGAGCAACAAATGGTAGCTAAAAAAGAATATGTAGAATAAAAGTTTTGTGTTTCGGATACAGTGTGAACGTCATTACTGTCATCCTTGAGAAGATAGACTAGGCAAATAAGAACAATGAACTCATTAAACTTGATACCCATGTCCTCATTAATATCACATGCCTCAAAGAGATCACTGATTTCCTCATCTGTAAAAGAGACTTCTAGTTTATAAAAATATTTTTTCATCTCTTCTTGATCGATTGCAAAATTGGTAGAGTGGCTTTATTATCAATTCTCTTTAGAAGAAAGAGAGAGAATGAATTAATTAAAGATAATTAATGAGATGAGAGAGAATGAATTACTAATTAATATAGTATTAGAATTTTAATCCCAATGTATAAATATTAATTAAAGAAAAAAAATATTGTCTTGCCATGTCAGGTTTAATTTCAGCCATTAAAAGTGAAGTAATCTAATGACCCAAAAATTGTGTCAAAACTTATGTCAAAAATATGGTGCCACGGATCCGCCCCCACATATATATATATATATGTAAGTCTTCTCTCTCCCCTCTTTCTTTTCTGTTTCCTTTCCTTCTCTCTTCTTTCTTTTCTATATCCAAACACTCACCAATTCCCCAGCAACACCTTCGTTCGACATGAGCTTCGTAACACAAGTCAGAGTGCGAAACCCAAATTGGGGTCCTTTAAAGTTTCGTGATGGCACCATCGTGTTTACATACCAAGGTGTGGTTGTTGGGCAAGTTTATATTCCAAATGGCAAAGTCGGATTGCGATCCACCAAAAAAATCACTGTGCTTGTGAATGTGAATTCTAATGTGTTGCCAAGCAAGTCTGCTCTTGGAAATGAGCTCAGCAATGGCTTGCTGTTGCTGACCAGCACAACCGAGTTGAAGGGAAAGGTTGAGTTGATGCTGATCATGAAGACAACGAAGACAGCTGAATTGAGCTGCTCTATGGTGTTCAATTTGGCAGCAAGGTCTCTCCAGAATTTGGATTGCAACTGAGAATCGAGCCAATTTTAGTTTTATGTTTACAAATTTTGAATGTTATATTGTTTACAAATTCTGTTGGGATTATATATATAATATACATATTATAGTACAAACTCCAATTCTACTTTAACTGCTTTTCCCCATGCGTTTTTATATATCCCAAAAGGTAACAGAAAAGAAAGAGGGGAGAGAGAAGACTAATATCAAAAAAGCTGCTTATACTATGCTTTAAAAAAAAGCTATTTCTGCTATGCTTTAAAAAGAATCAGTTGTAAAGTAAAGCAGTTAAACGTTTGGTAAACTGTAATTTTAAAAATGCTGTGAATATGAAAAGCAGTGTCAGAGCGTTTGGTAAATTTTACTGTAAAAGTGCTGTAACTATTTATAATGACTAAAATGGACATGATGCTAAAAGTGCTTTTTACTAATCTGTTTGGAAAAAAATAAAACTGTAAAGTGCTTTTATACTTTTATCCCTAAATATTATATTAATCTTTGTTTAAAGAAAAGTAAAAATTCAAATTTTAAAAAAATATATCGTTTTTTTTTTCTAGGACCAAATATGACCTACTTTTTTTTAGCCTCAAATACCATAATACGCAATCACTTCATATTCTACTAGAACAACCTTGGGGATGTACAAATTTAAACTCTCAAGATATAGGATAAGCAAACATAATTATGTATTGAATAAATTCCAACGAAGATCAAGAGATCACCACTGGAGTAGGTTCATAAAACATCTTTCAAATTGAATAAGTAATAAATATTTTTTTGACAAATCCTTTGTCCTAATAAGGTTTGGATTGTAGCAATAAAAAAACCATTGAAACTAGGCTTAAATAAATGGAAATAAAGAAAATGTCTAAGAAGATGCATGCATTAAACTTGCAGCAATCTTGTTCCTTAATGTTTCGCGCGACGAAACGAGTTCGTAGACACGTAGTGGACTCTAATCGGAGTTGTAACGAAGGAGCTACGATCAAAAGAAGTTCAGTGGCATAACCGTAAATATTTCAAAGTTCAGATTTTATAAACCCAGATTTTTTGGTTTTCGGGGGGGGGGAGCCAGCCGACTTTGGGAGCTGTTTTCTCTCAGCTCCGACCTCAGATTCAGGCAATACCAGTGCTAGACTAACCACCAAACTTCCCTCTTCTAACCTCAGCCCTTCGCTGCCTCTATCTGCCGCCATAGTCGCCGGAAACAGCCGCGAAACAGGCGGGGTTTGAC